>OV050031.1:118577247-119220181 GCA_920105625.2 Clusia tigrina
TCTGCAGTATTATTCGTTGTACAGTTGAGTTGTACAAGGTCGTTACCATTAATTGTTTCTGTTTTATTTTTAGATTCAGAGTTTTCGTCGACGATCTGGTGTTTAGTTTTTTTTTATTTGATTTTGTGTTCTCCCTTTGATTTACACGAGTGCAGGGGATTTGAATGTCCACCACATCATAGCCCCTGATAATGTAGCAAGGCCATCGTTCTACTTCGAGGCGACCAGGTATCTGAGAGGCTCTATTCAGATACAGCGTTCGTATCCCTCCGCTGCAAAGAGATACGACGGCACGTTTCGCGTATCACCGCGGATTAAGGGAGTGCTTTCAGTTTGCACCACTTCGTTTCAGCCGCCCCAACTTGGGAAACAGACGCTGAACAAGACGCCTTCAAAGATAGAGATAACGAGCCTGACCTCTCCCAAGTGGGATTTAATCAGACACTTTACCTTCCAAATGTAGCCCCGTCACACTGTTCTACTTTCGCCAAGTTATGAGCAGACGGGAAGTAATCAAGGACAATCTGATACCTTCTTCTTCCTAAGCCAAGACAGTGCTGCCTCCATAGCCGCGACCTCTGCCTGAAGAGCTCTGCAGTGGTCGGGGATCCTAAAGGAGATGTTAATGTCCAAATCTCCTGAGAATACACCTCCCACCCTACTCTGCAACTTGGATCCATCTATTTAGATGAGAACCCCTTCTACATCTGGGGGGATGCCATCCATCCATTCGTCCCTGGAGGGAATAGAGATCCTGCACATACCATTGGAGGCATAAATTGGTGTGATGTAATCGAAAGAGTCAGGAATACCCTCGAAACGTCTTAAGATAGACTTTTGAAATACGTTCCTGGCAACCCATTGATGCGTAGCTTTTAGCCTTAAAGCTGAATTTGCAGTAACTTTTTAGCCAAAAAGTCTAACAGGCAGCAGATTGAGCAAAACGCCCAAAGCTGCCGTTGGAGTCGTTCTAATGGCGTAACTTATAAATACCTCTTCGGTTATTTGTACCTTTGTTACCAGCCTGTTATAAGTGGTATTATTTAGGGCTGTCCACCAAGCAAGCAACCCATGAAAAAAGACTGGTCGTACCACAGCTGTGTATATCCAATATGCTACCTTATGCTGTAACCAATTTTTGCCTACAACTCCTTTGCAAGAGTACAAAGCTACCTGAGCCATCTTAATGGGTTTACTTATATTAGCTCTCTAGTTCAGCTTCCTATCTAGAATGCACCCATCTATAGGCACAGATGAAATAACCCAAACCCTGCAAAACCTCGGTCACTCTGTCACGAATATTTGGAACATAAAGCGAAGAAACACAAAAAAACCTCTGCCAATGTTTATCATTGAACTTCAAACAAACTCAAACAATAAAGAAATTTATGAAGTAAAATACGTGCTTCATACAAAAATTGTTTTTGAGCCCCCCCCGACCGACTCGCGATATTCCCCAATGCGCTAACTGTCAGCAGTATGGGCATACAAAAACGTACTGTCGCAGGAAACCAATGTGCATTAAATGCGCCGGAAGCCACACGTCTTCAGATTGTGTACGTAAAACAGAGCAGATGAAGTCAAATGCGCCATGTGTGAAGGTAATCACCCAGCAAATTACAAAGCTTGTGTAGTCTATAAAAATCTTCAGAAAATGAAATACCCACACTTATGGAAAAACGACAATTTACCTATGAATCCTACTCAACAACAGGAAGTTCTGGAAAATCCGTGTACATCAAAACAAAATCAAAATGTACTTTCATACGCTCAGGCACTGAAACACTCAACACAAGCAACTAATGAAAACACAACGGCCCTAGCTATTAATACTGTTCCTGCAGAAACCCAACCTCCGAACGAAATGCGAGAAATGATAATGCTACTCCGGCAAGTCATGCAACAAATCACAACAATGATGAACTTATTAGTGGCCCTCACGACTAAGAATTGCTCATCCTCAATCCCATAAAAATCATTCTATGGAACGCTAATGGGCTGTCAAAACATTTACTAGAAATTAAAAAATTCCTTAAAACATACGAAATAGATATACTCCTAATATCTGAAACCCATTTCACCAACAAAAGCCATTTTCAGATTCCGAACTTTAAGTTTTATCACACCCTGCACCCAGATAATAAGGCTCATGCAGCTTCAGCAATATTAATACGTAATAATATAAAACACTGTGAGAGCACATCTTATCGCACAAAAGCTATACAAGCCACGAATATAATTGTTGATGACTGGAAAGGGCCAATTACAATTTCCGCAGTCTACAGACCACCTGAACACACAATAAAAATGGAGGAGTATGAGAAATTCTTTAAGACCCTTGGCAATAGATTCCTAGCTGGAGGAGACTATAACGCAAAGCACACATACTGGGGTTCCCGCCTCTCTACACCAAAAGGTCGACAGCTCCATGCGGCCATTGGAAAATTAAATTTACTCCCTGTCTCTTCAGGTACACCAGCATACTGGCCAACAGATGTAAGAAAAATTCCCGTCTTGATTGACTTCTGTGTGACGAAAGGTATCATGCTTAGTGATCTTAAACGTATCCCATGTTTTGCGCTGTCTTCTGACCACTCTCCAGTTCTGGTCGAGCTAACAACAATCTTGCCTTTCTTCCCAGCCAATGTAGCTTACATAATCACAAAACTGATTGGAATCGCTTCCGATATATGGTATCTTCCACAATTGATTTAAAACTATCACTGAAATCTGAAGAAGACATCATTGCGGCTGTTGAACACTTCAACAACTGCCTGCAACAAGTTGCGTGGGACTCCACCCCCCCACTGAATGAACTTAAATCAACAAACATCTCCAAACCTATAAAAGAAAAACTGAGAGAAAAGCGATATGCAAGAAAAAAGTGGCAACAAACTAGACATCCTGAGGACAAGAAAAAATTAAATGCGCTTACAAAAGAACTTAAAGAGATCCTTAATAACGAACGAAACACCCAACTCCATCATTACCTCAGTAATCTCGATGCAACAGCTGCTACAGAATACTCTCTCTGGAAAGCAACTAGGAATCTAAAGAGACCCACAATGTTCCGATCCGCTTTACGAATGGAAAATAACGAATGGGCTAAAAGTGACCTTGAAAGAGCAGTCACATTTGCCCGACACTTAAAAAAAGTATTTACCCCACATGAAATCGAGCCCCCAGCATGTGTAACAGAATAAGTGAAAAGTGTTCTGAGTAATACCCATCAGATGGACCTACCCATACGTAAATTTGCCAAATCTGAAGTGAAAGCAGCTATTGATAAGCTAAATATTAAAAAAGCCCCTGGGTACGACCTTATCACTGGAAAAATAGTAAAACAACTTCCAGAAGAAGGAGTGACATATCTTACCTACTTATTTAACGCGGTACTAACATCTGGCTTTATTCCTCCCCAATGGAAAGTGTCACAATTAATAATGATTCTCAAACCCGGAAAAAGCGCTGATAAAGTTGAATCGTATCGCCCAATTAGCTTGTTACCGATTGTTTCTAAACTCATGGAAACCCTTTTCCTGAAAAGACTACTCCGAATTATAGAAGAGCGAAAGCTAATTCCAAATCATCAATTTGGATTCAGGAAAAAACACAGCACAATCGAACAGGTTCATAGGATTGTTGAGTATATACACATTGCATTCGAACATAAAAAATATTGTACAGCAGCCTTTCTTGACATCTCGCAAGCATTTGATCGCGTTTGGCACGATGGCTTGCTTTACAAAATAAAAACTCCACTCCCCATTAACTACTATGTGTTAATCAAGTCCTATCTTACAAATATATATTTTTTCGTAAAGCAAGGTGAGGAACAATCTGAGCTCCATGAGAGCTCAGCAGGCGTACCCCAAGGAAGTGTCATGGGCCCAATACTTTATCTAGTTCACACGTACGACGTACCATCAGCTGAAGGAGTCACCATAGGTACCTTTGCAGATGACACTGCTGTCTTAGCTGTTGATACTCTCCTACACTTAGCTTCCTCTAAAATCCAGACTGGCTAAAAAAGTGGAAAATCAAGTTGAACGAAACAAAATCAGTACAGGTTACATTCACTCTCAAACGAAACACCTGCCCACCCGTTAAACTCAACGGCATAAATATACCTCAATGTAATGAGGCTAGATACCTTGGGATGCACCTCGACAGAAGATTAACTTGGAAAACACATATATTTACAAAACGAAAATCACTCGGTATAAAGCTCAGAAATCTACACTGGCTCTTGAATCGAAACTCCAAAGTCTCAATCGATAGCAAATTGCTCTTGTACTCAGCAATTTTAAAACCAGTTTGGACATACGGTATTCAGCTGTGGGGCACTGCGGCAACTTCCAATGTTGAAATACTTCAAAGATTCCAATCAAAGACCCTAAGGATGATTGTAAACGCGCCCTATTATGTCACAAACAACCAAATCCATCGTGACCTCAAAGTTCCTACAGTCGCTCAAGAAATAAAAAAGCTCTCTACTTCGCACAATCTGAGACTCCTCGTCCACCCAAATCCACTGATATTGGAACTCACTTCCAACCCCTTCACTTTCATCCGACTGAAGAGAAAATCCACAACAGATCTCCTGTGCTAATAGGCAATGGCTGCACCACTGGGTGTAGTCCATAAAAGACAGTAAATACAAAAATTAGTCTTAAGTTATTAAATATTGCTGAATGTGATTGAATGGAACAGATTGCAATAAAATATTTGGATATTAAAAAAAATAAAATAAAAAAATAATAATAATCTTAATGGGTTCGTTTATATTAGCTCTCCAGTTCCGCTTCCTATCTAGAATCGCGCCCAGATATTTAGCTTCCTCGACAAGGTTAATATCTACCCCCATTAGTTTTGGAGCGATTAATTGAGGAATTTTATACTTCCTAGAGAAGAACAGCAGCTTAGTCTTGGTCGGATTCACCCCCAACCCACAGTCAGTAGTCCATTTAGAGAGAATGTTCAACATGTGTTGCATCAAGTCCATCAAAGTAGATATGAATTTTCCCGAGATACTAATAGCAACATCATCCGCATACGCAACCACCTTGCACCCTTCCCTCTCCAGTCGAACAAGCAGCTGGTTTACCGCAAGATTCCAGAGTAGGGGTGAAAGAACTCCACCTTGAGGTGTTCCTCTACACACGGACTTCTTGACCGACGCCGCCTCCAGCTGTGAATTGATTATCTTGCTACTAAGCATGTATTCAATCCACCTGCTAATGGCGGATTCTACCTCCAAGTCTCGCATCGCACCGATTATTGCGTCTGATTTGATGTTGTTAAAAGCTCCCTCAATGTCCAGGAAAGCCAATAGGGAGAACTCCTCGTGCAACCAGGGAAGTGAGTCTCTACCCCTATCTGCCTCAATCGGCGTCTCATTCGGCGTACCAGCCTCTGTCAGCATCTCTGTAGGCGTCTCAGTCGGTGCCGCTGTCGATTGGGGGGTCTGCTGCCTTCTCTATACCTATATCTACCCCTATCTGCCTCAGTCGGCGTCACAGTCGGCGTCTCAGTCGTCGTCGCAGCCTCTGTCAGCGTCACTGTAGGCGTCTCAATCGCTGCCGCTGTCGATTGGGGGGTTTGCTACCTTCTCTATGCCTATATTACCCCTATCTGTTTCAGTCGACTTCTTTGTCGGCGTCGCAGCCTCTGTCAAAGTCTCTGTAGGCGTCTCAGTCGTTGCCGCTGTCGATTGGGGGGTCTGCTGCCTTCTCTATACCTATATCTACCCCTATCTGCCTCAGTCGGCGTCACAGTCGGCGTCTCAGTCGTCGTCGCAGCCTCTGTCAGCTTCACTGTAGGCGTCTCAATCGCTGCCGCTGTCGATTGGGGGGTTTGCTACCTTCTCTATGCCTATATCTACCCCTATCTGCCTCAGTCGGCGTCTCAGTCGGCGTCGAAGCCTCTTTCAGCGTCTCTGTAAGCGTGCCTGTAGGCGTCTCAGTCGCTGCCGCTGTCGATTGGGGGGGTCTGCTGCCTTCTCTATGCCTATATCTACCCCTATTTGAAATCCCTCCTCAGGTAACCTGGTACCATTGGAGCAGGATCTTCCTCAACCTGGTCGTCTCAGAGATATCTTCTACGTCACCGCAAAAGTTTATCCACGATTCTCTTTGTGCCTACCTAAGCTTACTTTTGAAG
This sequence comes from Clusia tigrina, assembly GCA_920105625.2. Lineage (NCBI taxonomy): Eukaryota > Metazoa > Arthropoda > Insecta > Diptera > Clusiidae > Clusia > Clusia tigrina. The sequence continues at coordinate 118,583,410 of OV050031.1, forward strand.
GCTCTGAGTGCTACCTTATACAAAGCCCAGTCTGCACTATCTCTAGATTTCTTTGCGCTATTGAAAAGTCTCCTACAGTTTTTTCGAAGTCCCCTAATTTCCTCCCCCCACCATGTGAGTTTTCCTTTCCCCCTGGGTCTACTTAGGGGGCAAGGGATCAATAGAGCCTTCTTAAGAGCAACCGTTAGAACCTCAACAGACCCATCAATTTCGGCACACGTTTCTTGTGCTTGTGGGGTTCTGATGTAGTAGTGTAGCTACAGTCACCTTGTAGAGGTCCCAGTTTGCTTTCCTGACATTTCTAAAAGCTTTAGGGCTGGGTAGACTATCTAGAAGATCAAACTGAATTGACCTATGATCCGAAAAGATTGTTGCTCTAGAACTATCCAATTTAAGATCCGATCAAAAATTGATTCGGAGGCAAGGGTGATGTCAAGGACTTCTTGCCAATTAGCAGTAATGAGTGAAAGTGGGTTCTGACCCCTTATTACATATAAGAAGGTTAGTCGTTACAATATATTCATATAATGACTCACCTCGTTCATTGACATCCGTGCTTCCCCAGATGTCATGGTGCGCGTTGGCATCGCATCCAATAATAACAGCCACCCGTTGAGCCTTTGCATCCACAACAAGCTTCTGTAGGTTGGCTTCTGGAGGGATATCATGATCATGCGCTAGATAGGCCGAGACCAGCCAGTACCGTCCCTTGGCAGTTTCCAGGCAGACGGCCGTTAAATCCTTGTTGCTGTAATTGGGGAGAATAAATTAGCTAACAATATTCCTAATGAGGATACAAGACCTAGGTCTTCCTTCACTTACGGTTTACATCAAGTTCTAATTCTCAGTCCTGAGACCACAGACCAAGTCCTCGTATGTCCAGGGTTCTTGGATCAGGACAACGTCTACTTCGCCTTTTGGAAGACGGAGCTGAAGGCTGGCAGACGCCGCTTTCGAGTGATGGAGGTTAATCTGAACTTTTCGTAGCATCTCTGCTACTCGTAGCGCTGGTCACCTCCACCACCGTGACATCAACCTTAGACTCCAAGTCTGACTCCAAAAGGACTTCCTCCTCACTGCGCATGGTTGTCCCTAGGAGACTCTCCAAACCCGACACAGTTGACATAGAGTCACTGCGTTTCAGGTACATGGCGGAGTCCTCAGCAACAGTAGGATCAGCAGTTACTCCTGGAGGATTCACTACCGCTTGATCCATGTCAGACGGTTGCCCATCCTTTTTCTAGACTTTGAGGCTTGTGGATGAGAAGCCATAGCCCACGACCCAATTGGATTAAGATAGAGTCGCCAGAGATTCGGCGTTCACGTCAAGAGTTATTAACATGGAATCCCCTCTTGGTTCCTCTACCTTAGTCACCTTCCAATTTTTTGTCGGGAACGGAACCTAAAGATCTCCAAGATAGCCTCAGGGTCAGACGGTTCGGCTGGGATCCACGCGCGCGCTCTAGGTCCACTAGGGATCCGCTCCCTAGGTACGACTTCGAGCCTTGCGCCTGGCCATACTTCACCTATCCTGGAGATCACTTTCCTATAAATGTCGACTGACCTTTGATCCGCGCAGGCAATCAGCGTCACGTGGCCCTGATGCCATCCGCTGTCGCGAAAAGGGGGAGAAACACCTGGGAATTCCTTCATAAGCTGCAGGTAGAGCCTTAAAAGGCTGACTTCTACCTTTTCCAGCACTCAGGAGCGATACTGCCATGCGAGTCATTAGGATCTATGACCGCCATGACCTGGTGAACTTTCAGTACTTCGATGAAGGACTTCGTGGTAACAGGAACGCGCCTTTTAAACTTCTTTGGGTCCAGGTGGGTGGTCTCTTCTAGGGACCGTTGACTATTTAAGCCTGCTGTGTTGGAGCTTTAGTCCTTCTTCCTTCACGACTTTCGTCGCCCACCCGAGGGAAGCCTTCTGCTTCACCGTCCTCTCCTTCTCTCGGATCCGCGACAAGCGTTCCATCGTCCGGAGAGCAGCCCTTTCTTCCTTGTAGAACCTTTTGGTTCTCTGGTTAGTAACACTAACGCAGCACGTGGCATTGCTTGTGCCAGGATCGTCGTCCTTAGCTACAGTAGCCGCCACAGAGTGTGCGGGGAATTTTGGATCCCCATCCGAATTAGCGTTTAGAGACCGGACGTCAGTTTTTTTAAAGGTTTTTGTTCATACTGGTTCGTATGGTCACACGCTCGATTGATCAAGCTAAGGTAGCCAAAAATTTGAAAGGGGAAGGGGTTGGTCAACTGTGGCAGCGCCCCGTACCACAGCAAGGGCACCGTTACTACCTGAAGCGGCCTGGTATGAGGAAGGGGAGCTCCGTTAGGATACAGCCTAATTAACCTCCTGGCTGCAAAACAACATCCAATGGGCACGATGCCAAGAACACCCTGGTTTAGGAACTAGACAGTTCTTAGTTGGATTACTCCGCAGTAGTCAGTCCGGCTAGGGTAATCCCATATGAGCCGAAACTCCGCCATCCTAACCCATTGCGTCATTCCAATCATTTAAGCCTTCTTACCCCGAGAAGGTGACAGCTCTTCACGAAGGAACCTATATAACCTACTAGATTTTCTTAAAATACCAATTAAATGTATAAAATAATATAAACACAAATATGTAATATTAGTGAGATTTTTGAGATTGGTTATAGGCACAAAGTTGTTCCAAATTTGATGAGTATTCAGAAGTTTTTAATTTCATACAACTTTCGAGGCTTTCGTCATTAAGCGAATTTCTTAATTTGTTTTTAATAATAGTCATACTTGAAAATAATTGTTCACAGTAATAAGTAGATCCGAAAATTCTCAAGATTATAAATGCATATATTTTCACTTGATTATAAAAATTAGGAAGTTCCATGTTTCAAATTTAATTTCTTCCACCTTCCCACAGTTTTAAAGATCTGTCCACTGGTGTCCGACAGCCAACTCAAATTGAGCTCTATCAATTGTTGGGAACGGTGTAAAATTCGACTCGCACACCTTCGCCACTAGTGGCTTTGTTAAAAATGATAGAGTAGGTTTTTTACATATAAAATCCTTAAAACGTGTGTTAAAAGACTCTTGCATTTTTTCAATGACTGTGACAAAAAGTTCACTGTTAATATTACAACCTGAATTGTTTCTGTAATCTCTTAAAGTTTCAAAATGTAGTAACTGTCCATTCTCCATGTTTTGAACAAATAATGTTAATTGTTTTTGAAACGAAAGTATCGTTTCTAAAAGAGTATGTGCAATATTATCCCTTGTAGATTTTTAATGAAGTTATTTAAATATGATGTCATATCGACCAAAAACAAAAATTTTGCAGCCTTTCATCATTACGTAACTCAGGATATACAATTCCTTTTTGAAGTAGGAATGTCTTGAAATATTCAAAGCACGAAGCGAAACGTTTCAGCACTGATCCTCTGGAAAGTCTACGCACTTATTTATCCAAAAGATGATCAGAATATTGGCTACTATCTTAGTGAATAAATACATCACACCTACAAAATCTTTTGGAAACGTTTGTGCGCAAAGTGATTCCTGATGAATCACGCAGTGAAATGAAAGTACGATGTATCCACCTTTTTTTTGAAGAGTGAACCAAAACCTTTGATTTTACCTGTCATGCTGGTACTCCATCTGTAGCCAAAAAACCAATTTATTTAGGTCGATATCATTTGTCGTTAAGGATTCCAAAGTAGCAGTACATATATCTTCACCACGAGTTTGACACTTAAGTAGTAAGTATTTTGGATAAGTACCGCGCTATCAGAGATGAGCAAAATTTCACTGCCGGTGATTTTTTCGCTGTTATTTAAAAATCGCTAGTAGCAACTGTTATCTTATATACAAAGTAACAGCGATTTGATCAAAAGAGTGATTTTTAACAGTCCGTTCTTTTTTCACAGTGATTGAAAATCGCTACTTTTAATAAAATCGTGAAATAAATCAAAAGAGTGATTTTTAACAGTCCGTTCTTTCTTCACAGTGGTTGAAAATCGCTACTTTTAATAAAAGCGCGAAATAACAGCCGCGATTGATTTCACGCTTTGATAGAAATCACTGTTTCTGTGGCGCTTTTTAAGTGAATACAGAGAGAGAGAGAGAGAGAGAGAATGGTATTATGTGAATTTTGGCTACATCCATGCACACTCACCCATTTAACATTAAAAAAAGTGTTTGCGTATATAAAGCTAATCAAAAGAGAGGGATAGTTTGCTATTATTCCAGGACTACAACGAAAAAGAACATACTGTAAAATATCAATTTGTTTCTAGATTGCTGTTACTTTTAATGCATGAATTTTATGCAAAGGAAAATATTTCATTTGAATTTTTGAAATAATTAATAAAGTTTTGAATTTAATTACACAGGGTAGCTGACAGTTTTATACAGTTTGTAGTTATGTTATTATAAAATTTATTTGATTGAATAACTAAATTTCGTATATTGGCATTGTAGGAATTGAACACATTCTGATATACATTTGAGGGTAAAACTAATCAATTGAACGATTGGTGCATTGCTAGTGACATATCTCATTCAATAACTTACAAGTAGTCGTTTTAATATCTTATCGTCTAATAATTAAATTATGATATTCAGTTGGAAAAATAAATATTATTATTAATAATCTAATATTTATAAATAATAAAAAATATTAATAAATAAAATTTAAGTACAGTATTTATAGTTACAATGTAAAAATAATAGCATTATTACGTTTTCATCCCCTAAACGATTTCGCCGCTCGCTTAATATCTGTCCAACATGCGTAAAAATGCGTTCGCATGGTACGGAAGATGCCAATGTGCAAAGATTTTCTTGCGCTACTATCGAAGTTGGATACTTTGGATAGTTTGTTTTATTGTTCCGCCACCATAATAAACGGACGGAATTTCGCGGAATTAAGTAATCTTCCAAATATCTATCAACTTCTCTATTATCTATGCGCAAATGTTAAAATATATAGCGATACGTATGAATATTCAAACTTTGCATAAATTGTCACTCTCTCCAGCAATGGGATAATTTAACAGCAACAACTACATACGAGTACATACATAAATTTACTTAACTAACATGATAAAAACAGTGATTGATATATTCATTCGTTACCAAAGTAGTGAAATCACCATTTCACGCTTTTATTAAAAGTAGCGATTTTCAGTCACTGGTGGATTACAGCTGTATGTTAAAAATCGCGCTTTTCGCTGTTACTTTTCATATTTGATAACAGTTTGGTTGCCTGCATCCATATATATGTATATGTTTGAACGCAATGGAAACAGCGATCGCAAATTACGGTGATTGAAAAATAGCAATCACTGGTAACGGCGATACTCAAAAATCACTGGATCGCTCATCACTACGCGCTACTAATGTAACTTGTGCTACATCTTTTGTATCACATGACAAATCACACGCAAATGCAGACGATACTTTCAAAACCACAATTTGTTGGCTTGTTATACATTTTGCCATCTGGACAGTTCTCTCGCGAATGGTCTTTGCTGACAAAGAAGTGACATTAATTTTTTTCATTATGTCATTCTTATTTTTAATATCTTGAAAAAGGTCATCAGCCATATTTAAAAATCATTTTTTAACATATTCTCTATGGGGGAAGGGTTTTCTATACTTGGCTATATCCTGAGCAACTGCAAAACTGGCTGCGGTAATATTAGTAGAAGAATGGATCCAGCCGCTAGATACATGTGTTGATTTTTCCATCCTACGGCGCAATTGCATCACTGCTGCCTCTCTTTCATCCCCGAGGGATACTTTGTAGCGAAAGATTAATGTTTTGTTAAAAAATGACACTCGATATTTGACTTTTTATTATTTGATAATTTTTCATTGCAGATCAGGCATATTGGAAGACCTTGAGTGTTTTGTATAACTGCGTAGTTTTCTGTCCATTCACTTTCAAATTCATGGTGTTCATCTTGATATTTACGCTGCTTGCTCTGTGTTGCCATGGTAAAAAATTTAACTGCTACGAGTATAACTGAATAAAATACATTATTAGTCATTCGTGTAACAGTACTAATTGTGTTGTATTACTTGTTTGTTATGATATTAAACTGAAATTAATTTGTTATGATATTAACTAATTTAATACACACTTACCCTCTTGAAACAGTGACTAACACATCACCAAATTTGTCAATACCGTTTTTGTTATTTATAGCCGTCGTCGCACAAAACCAATTAACTCACGATTGCTGCAGTAATGACTGGTAGAACCTAGAACTAATGCCGCTGACTGCTGAGCGGTCGGTCGGAGAGTTAAAGAGCAAAGGAGAGAAACGACGATGCTATTAGGAAGATGATTTTGGGCTCTATCGTTAAATCCGTTCGAGTCGAAGCAAAACGAGCTTTAAAAAGCGCCCTTTGAATACAAATTTTTTTTCGAAGGTACATAAAATTTTCGCGAATTCGTTTTTAGCTACTTTGATTTCAGTTAATTCTTCCGCACAAAATGTAAAAATATTTCGATTGGATTCTTTCATCGGATCATTTAAACCGCTTTGAACTATTTTTCACAGTACGCTATAAAGTGAAGTGATAGTAAGCAAATAGTTCGCTGAAATTCCTCCCATTGATGGGGCTTTTCGAAAAGTTTCTTAAACGGTGATGTCATTGACTGCGCTCGTCGGTTGACGATAAAAATGCATAGCTCTCTCAAGAGAATTGCGCCACATTCTCTGCGGTTGCCACTTGACGGATTTTGCAAATATTAGTATGTACTCTTTTTTTTAAATAAAATTAAAAAAACCCAACTAAAATTTTTAATTTCAAAAAATTTTTGTGGTATGTAAGATGGAAATTTTGGTGCTACAAAAAAAAAAGTTTGCAAACAATCAAAAATTACTGATACCAATATAAATGTACTTAGTACGAGCCATATAAAAAGGTACCCTAAATAGTACGAAAGTACGGACTTGTGCAACACAGGATTTACCCTTTGATCTAAAAATATATTGAATTCTTCATTAAAACGTAGCTTTAAGTAACTCGCGTTCTTTTGTGTTTGTCAATCTTGATCCCCATAAAACATTTTGAGCGTTATAGTCGCCTCAGGCTAAATAGCGCTTCCCCAGTTTTTTAAATAGTCTAGATATTTTTTTTTGTGTTGTTATATTTTGGTGGACAATAGAGAGCAGGTACTACTATTTGTCCTTTCGAGTCTATTAGTGCTATTGTGGTTCCTTGAAGGTTTTCTTTTTATATGCGTCAAGTTCAATGTATTTCATTTTTTTTTTTATAATGATCGCCGTTCCACCGTGAGCTTTGTTGTCAGGATGATTTGTGTAATAGATGTCAAAGTTAGGGAAATTAGCATATGTTTTGTCTGTAGCATGTGTTTCTGAGATTAACATCAAATCTATTGAGTTATTTATTAAGAAAGTCCTCAGTTCTAGGTCATGGCGCGACAGTCCATTTCCATTCCATATTGCCAAATTTATTTTTTTACTGAGTTAATCTATTTTATCATAGGGCCATTTTTAACCTAAGGGTCCATCGTCTGGTGGAAGGCGTTGGAAAGGAAATGTAATCTACACCGTATTGAAAAAGTACAAAGACCTGGTAGCCTGGAAATCTCAGGGGCTGTAAGCAGCGCGCCTCAAGAAGGCTTAAACATATTATTTCACCTCTTACCGCTAGGTGTGTTCATTCAAAGCTGTGCCGCCAAGTGTGCTCTCAGACTAAGGGCGTGCAACACGTGGAAATCTGCCAACTTTGGACACTGTACAATTTTGAGCGAAATAAGACGGAAGGGTCAAATGTTAATTACGGCCAATTTAGGAACGGCTACAGACTACATGACTTCTACTATGGACTTTGAAGCTAGAATTCCAATTCTCTATCCAACCAGGGAAGACTGGGAGCCATGCTCTGTGACTCGTGATTCAGACATTACCATCTATACTGACGGCTCAAAGATGGAGGGTGGAACGGGGGCGTGTGTCTTCTCGGAAGGCTTGCAGGCAAGACAGTCATATCGACTGCCTGACGCATGCAGCGTCTTTCAGGCCGAAGTCTATGCAATTGAGAAAGCAGCCGGACTGATACAGAGTAGTACGATTCGACCTTCGAATATCACTATCTTTGTGGATAGTCAGACGGCGCTTAAGGCAATAGATTCCAAGACAGTTAAAGCGAAGCTGTTAATGAAATGTAGTACCTCACTACTGAGCATTGGACCCCACAAGGTCTCACTTTGCTGGGTTCCTGGACATAGTGATATAGAAGGGAATGAATTAGCGGACGAGATGGCCAGAAGGGGCTCTGAAATGGACATTAATGAAGCAGATACCTCAATACAAATCCCGATATGCGAACTGTTTAGGAACGTAGATGAATTCACTATTGCAGTGACAAATAACTTATAGACTAATCGGGACGACTGTGAAGTTTCAAGGGCCTTATGGCCTAGGTTAGACATGAAGAGAACGAAGATTCTCTTAGGGCTCAACAAACCTGCAGTAAAGGTGCTTACGAGGGTCATTACGGGGCATTGTGCTATCGCACCAATGCTTCAACATTGCCGTATGCCGTCGAGCGGGCTATGTAGGAGTTTCCATGATGAAGAAGAGACAGAGTCGATTCATCACTTTTTATGTCAATGTCCGAGACCAAAGTTGAAACAACGTCAATGTTTGGGGTCGCGCTTCTTCACAAGTTTGACAGAGATAACGAAGGTAGATTTAACGGATACTTCGTATCCGCACACGCCTTCCTAACCTAACCTAACCTAAGTAAGGAGTAAATTTGAAAACTATAGATCTAAGAAAATATGTTAACAGTGAAAAAAAGTCAAAAAATGTTTGCAAAAATTAATGAATCTAAAGTCAGAATAGTTATTACAGGATATTGGAGATTTAAGAAAACTACACAACGAAGTAAACTCAAACAAATTTTCTCTTAGAAATTTACAAGTATCAGCTTCTCAATATTACCATACAGTAAAATCGATCTTACATAAGTGTGTTGTGAGCACATATATTCATTAAAGCTTAAATAATCTAAAATTTAATACCGGTACGTGCGGTCACAGTTCGGCTGGGATCAGCAAGTTGAAGTATTTAGTGTTTAAATATTTTAGAAATGAGCTAAAATAGCCCTTTCATTTTGCTTTGGTTTATACAATATATGGGCATTCCCGCGTTAAGGAAATATAAGCGCTTTGGATTTACATATGTAGTGTCATTAATAAAAACTTCTGAATCGAGGGTGACCAACACTGTTCCCTTCATTGCCATCCACCTCGACCACAGCTGCCTTGTTTGTTCAATAGAATGACCCCATCATCAACAACTCTAAATTGGGATTGTCAATGGCTGAGGTGGAACTGCATTCTGCAGAAAAATGATTTGCCAGGTTGCTGACGCAGGTGTTTGAAGGGGCACTAGCGTAAAACCACCAAATTTTGTCCTTTTTGACAACGGGGTAGACTAAAGATCTTTCGCAGACTCGTAATGGGGAATTTGATGAGGAACAGCAGATAGATCATCCTGGCTGTGGTATAGGGAACTGTTAGACACCATTATTACATTCATAATGCTAACGTAAGTGTAGTATTCTGCCTTGATCAAAGTCTCAATCTCCCGGCCGTCCAGCAACGTGGGATTTATTGTGTGCGTTTTACTGAGGGCGATGGAGTTTAGAAGGTTGTTGAGTTCTGTTTCTTCTGGTTACCAAAGAAAATAGGCTAGCAGATTCTAACTTCTGTTCTCTCGAGGATTCTAGCAGAGCGATAACCGATTTCGTCAGGTTCCTCATGTGCTCCAGTAGTATGGTATTCACACGAATTTGCATCACGTGGCCAGCCGCTAACTAGTTCCGTGAAGACATAAGTGCTTCCCAGTCGTCAGCAATGAACTTCAGGGGTGACTACTCAGCATGGCCTGTGACGTGGCAATGCCAAGAATATCAAGCAGAATTGTGAGGAAACCAGTCTACTGGTGGAATGACGAAATCGCTAATGCGAGGAAAAGATGTAACCAAGCGCGTAGAAAGGCAAAACGAGCTCGCAATAGGTCAATTTGGGAAACGCTGCATCAAGTACATAAAGAGTGTAGGAAAATACTAAAAGTAGCCATTAAAAACAGCAAAAACGCATATTTTAAGGAGCTCCACCTCAGTTCTGATTTCGATCCATGGGGTAACGCATATAAGTCAGTGATGGCCAAACTTAAAGGGCCAAGAGCGCCGCAACCAACAGAATATAAGTTGATGCGTAAGGTAGTTGCAGCGCTCTTTCCCCCATAAGAGGAAAAAATTCTGTACAAAGGCCAACAAATAAACAGCACAGAGATCCCCGAGATTTCCACTGATGAGCTAGTGTTCACTCTGCGGAAAATCGCTGACGGCAAAGCACCCGGTCTAGACGGTTTGTCCAATATTGCGGGGGTTAAGGCAACACCTGAAATCTTCACGCAGCTGCACAATGCGTGCTTAAACGAGGGAATATACCCAGATATTTGAAAAAGGCAGAGGCTGGTATTACTGCTTAAGCCCGGAAAACAACCAGACCACCCATCCTCGTACAGACCAATTTGCATGCTCGATACGCTGGGTAAAATCTTAGAGAGAATTATCTGCGATAGACTGCAAGAATCACTTGAAAAAACCAAGAGGATTGGCCGCAAATCAATTTGAATTTTGGAGATCGCGATCCACCGTGGATGCAGTCCAAGCAGTGATGGATATTGCAAGAGAAGCACTCAGCGGGAAGAGATGGGTAAATGGAAGCAAAAAATACTGCGCAGTAATCACATTAGATGTGAAGAACGCTTTCAACTCGGCGAGTTGGCCATTAATCATAAGCGCCCTCCGGAAATTCGCTGACCCGGAGTATTTGTTGCGAGTTTTAGCTAGTTATTTTGACAACCGAGTACTACTGTACGATACGGACGAAGGTGCAAAGCAATATAAGATCAGGGGGGAGTACCTCAGGGTTCTGTGCTCTGCCCTTCATTATGGAATGGTATGTACGATGACATACTCCAACTGGATCTACCTGAAGATACTACGGTGGTAGGCTATGCGGACGATATTGCTGTGGTAGCAGTAGCAAAACAGCTGGATATGCTCCAAACGCTGGCTTGATGACTCAAAACTGGAATTGGCGGCCCAGAGGTGATCCTGCTGAGCTCCAGAAAAGTGCGAGAGCATATAACAATAATGGTGGGCGAACACGAAATTACATCGGAGCCGCATCTCCGGTACTTTGGAGGGATCATAGACGCGAAACTGACCTTCAAGGAACACCTTAGGACAGTATGCGAAAAGGCTGCTCGCGTCAACGGTGCGCTCACAAAGATGATGCCAAACTTGGGAGGGCCCAGATCAAGTCGAAGGAAGCTACTATCGAGGGTAACTACCTCGATCATCCTATATGCGGCTCCAATTTGGGCAGAAGTCGTGCGTACAGAGAGTTTCTCAAAAGGAATCCGATCTGTACATAGGCTCAGCGCGCTAAGGGTTGCTAGCGCCTTTCGGACAGTTTCGGATGATGCCATTTGTGTGTTATCCAGTAAGCCACCAATCGACCTGCTTGCACATGAACTGCAGGATTTGTATAGGAGAGCGACAAGACCAACGGCTGCAGATAAGCTTGAAATAAGACAGAAAACCATGCAACAATGGAAGCAAAGATGGGAGCAATCCAGCAAAGGCCGATGGACCTTCCAACTGACATAATATTAACGAATGGTACTCGCGCACACACGGCGAACTTAACTTCTATTTAACACAGATGCTTAGTGACCACGGGTGCTTCAAGGAATACTTGCACAAATACAAATACGATGATGATCCGTTTTGTCCAAGTTGCCCGGGAGAGCAGGAAGATGCGCAGCATATACTTTTTCATTGCCCGCGATTTAACGAGAGCAGAAACAACTTGAGCGCTATCTTAGGAGAACAACCAGCAGTGGCTAATCTGGTAGCGCATATGTGTGAAACCGAGACTAAATGGGAGGCAGTTTGTTCTACAGTATCCATTATGATGATAACTCTGCGGAACACTGAACGCGCCCGAACAGCAGCACGCCTAAGCCAGCGCAGTGCTGAGGAAAACGTTAATAGGGGTGGATCAAGAAGTAGGACTGAAAATGGACACACCTAAGACTGACGATTGAGCTATAACGCTCGTAACGCCCTCTCGACATATTACCTAAAGGTGAGGTCCCGAGAGGATAATCCATCCGGACATCGTGGGTTAAGGCCCCACACTACAAGGGTTTTTGACTGCTTTACACCTCGTAAAAAAAACGAATACACCCTTATTGCAGTTTTCAGTACATGATGTGTCTGTACGCCCCTTTATGGTTCACAACCCTGGCAAAATTCTGTTGTCTGAACTGTTTAAATCAAACAACTGCGATTTACCAGTTGTGTTCTTGCCTGCGTGTGTTGAAAGTGTGAAATATGGAGAAATCTTTGTAAGGATAATTAATATATGTGTAAAAAAGTATTAATTATTATTTGAAAACTTTTTTTTTCATTAATAAGTTTTAAGTAAATGGTTTTTATTGAACTCATTTTAAGAAAATGAACACTGTTTTTATGACTTAGTTTTAGAAAATGAATTTTTTTTTTATTAATTAGTTTTCATAAAAATGTTTATTATTTTTTTTGTAATATAAAATGAATTGAAGACAAAATTGTAATTTTTATTGGAAGGACGTATTATGCTGTTCCGCTACATGTATGTTGTTTCTCTCTTCAGAAACTTCTACAGGCATGACTTGTATGTTGTCATCATAGACCAAAATTCCATTTGGATACTCCACTTTAAAATGCTGGCTGATATTGTGCAGCGCACATCACCTGTTTGCAATTTTTGTGGCTTTTTCTGGTGAATAGTGCAGACCACGGAGGAAAGCAGACAGTGAAACTTGCTTTTCAATACCCCTATCGTCCTTTCCATAGAGTTTCTGGCCTTAGCATGGATTTTGTTAAATTTGGCTTGCGCTGAGCCATCAACTGTACTGCGAAACGGAGTCATAATTTATGGTGCTATATAAAATGAATTCATTATTTGAACAATATTAGAAAACGTAACCTAAATCCATGTATTGGTCTGCATATTCCTCTCAAGATAATGCTTTAAAGTGCCTACATTCCATATTAGGGAATCGTGTTTTCGCCAGGATACCTTGCGTCTACAAACCTGATATTCATTTTAAAATCAGAAAACTAGACAGGTTAATATTATGCACAAATAATCATTTCAAATGCAAATTACTTACGATAATTACATTGAGGCTGTAATATCCTTTTCTGTTTAAATACAGATGTTGAAACTCCTTCCGCGGTGATAGGATTCTCACATGTCTTCCATCGACGAATCCTATAACTCGTAGAAATCCACTCTGGGTATAAACTGCCAATTTCGAATCGTTGATTTTGCTCACATCCATCGAAGCTTTCATCCATCGACTACAGATGTGTTGCTCCAGGAGTTTTAAAACCTCATCGAAAACAACAGAGAGCTGCGCTAGGCCCACATTAAAATCAATGCATCCGCACTTCTGGTAACTGCCATCGGCAAAATATCTCAAAGCGTCGCACAACTTAATAATGGGCGGAATAGCAAAAGTGCGTGTGGACTTTTTAAAGAAATCCTGCCTCTCGTTAAGGAAACAGAGAAACGCCCCCTCATTCAACCGAAAATAATTAATAAACCTAAAAACAATTTGAATTTAAATTTTATATCGATTACATCTCCCATATTACTTACGTAACATTTGGTAATTCCAAAGGATTGCACACATCCCTTAATCTTCTCCTTAGATGTGCCACATTTGCACAATTTTTCTCCACTGCTTCATAAAAAATAATTCAGCACTTATTTCCATTTTATTTTAACATTTTTTGTTGTTTACTTCTCACAATTTTTCGTTTTTATGCCGGTATCAACTGTCAAAATGAACAATTTTTAATATGGCAATACCATAAATAAAACAACTCAAATAAGTTGTGAATTGGAATGCCTAAAAAAATTCTGGTTCAGTTGTCCCCCTTACAACTCGACTTTTTCAAGTTGTGAACCATAATAGCGGCATTAAATTGTTTTGTTAATTGGATTGCTCGGTGTCGAGCCATTTTCTCCAGGAAGTCCGATAAATAATAAAAATCAGGGATATCCGCAAACAGAGCCAGAAGCAGTAGCAGTGCAGCAAAGCCCCAATAGAGTGGACAATATTTCGCCTGTACGGGCAAACGGTCGAAGACTAATAAGTTTGAGTCCGTCACTGGTCAAGTACATTTCAGAGTCGAGGGGAGTGAATTTGGAAACCACCCGAAAGGATAACGCTCAAGTTTTACCAGCTATAAGTAAAACAAGAATAAGTAAAATGGGTATAGAGGAGATTTCAAATTACTCCAGATTACTAGCCTGGTACCTGTGTTTAATGGTGCTGCTTCAGAAGACTTACGGTCAGAAGTCACCAGGTTCATTCAAGGTTGTGAACTTGCAAAGCGAAGCATGGGCCGTGATGAGTTGCAGGACTTCTTCGACTGTGTTAAGCAAAGGTTATTTGGAGATGCATACAACCTTGTGTTGTCAAAGCAATTCGCCAGTATCGACGAGCTTTACGGTCTTATAATGAGAACTTTTTTGAAGGAGAGAACTCTGGAAGACATATCCCAAGAGATCAGAATCGGGAAGCAGATGGCAGGTGAAGACATACGCGCCTTTGCCAGGCGTTTAGGGCCACTTCAGATGATGGCCCAGAAAATAATAAGAAATAAGTACAATAGCATTGGAAATACAGCACTATTATACGAAGTTGACAAGTCGGTGTTAACAACTTTCGTAGTGGGCCTCCGCAACTCCGCTTTAAAGATTCATATGCTGAATAGCAGAAGAGGAAATCTGGAGGAATTAGTAGAAGAAGCAATTAGAGCACAAGTGCTCGTGGAACGGAGGACGGCCGGTTTGGGGGAAATACAGATATTCGAAAACAGACAGGACAGTTTCACTGCCGCTGTCATGGATAGAGAGGGAAGTAATTACGTCGGATTAATCGTTAAATTCGGATAGATCGTCATTGTTTGTTATTGTTTTAGAAGTGTTGTTGCTTTTTTTGGCTCCTGTGATACTGTTTCCATTTGTGCAGCTTGAGCGTATGATATACCAGAAATGATTTTCTGGCCATTTATATTTGTATTGTGATTGTTTTGGTTTGTTTCAATATAGATTTGTTCATTTGTTTCTTTCTTGCGAAGTGCAGGGTACCTCTGTACTTGTAAAGCTTTATGTATAGCACATCCTCTGTAGTTTGCCAGCTGGTTTTTACCGCAATGTACCCATTTAATATTTAGTTTATCGGCGTCGTTTTTAAGTGAGCACATGTTTGTCTTGTGTTTTCCAGCACATTTGACACACACCGAGTCTATCTGGCAGTAGTTTTTGTGTGGCCGTAGTTTTGGCAATTTGTGCATTGGGGAATTGTTCTCTTTTGTCGGGGTGGCTCAAAGGTAATTTTGCAGTGTATTCGGTTAGTAATGTCGTATATGCCTTTATTGTTATCTTTTAATTTCAATTCAATTGAAAATAGTGAAATTGGTTGTTTTATTTTGGCACCATTAGCTATTTGGATGATATGGATGTTTGTCACTTCATGGCCTAGTTCAATTAATGCGTTTTTAATGTCTTCTGTGTCAGTAGAATGGTGCATATTTCGTAATACCACTCTAAAGCCTCGCTCATATTTTGGTCAAAATGTGTAATCCTTTTTCCCTTTTTGCTTTAATAATTCAATTACTTTTGTGTAGTGTGTGGATTCTTTTGGTTGAATTTTTATTTCGTTCTTGCTTAGAATTTTCATTTCGTTCAATATATTTGGCTTGGAATTTAGTGCTTCAGATAAGGCTTTTATATTTTCAACATTCTCAACATATATAGGAGGGGTTTTTGTAAACGCTGCGGTTGGTTTTTGTATGTTAATGTTCGCATTTGTCCCACTTTTGTTTTGTTTTTCACTGTTGTCTTGAGAGTCCGGTTTGTCATTTACTGCTAAAAGTTCGAATCTTTTTGTTGTGTTTGGAGTGATAGGCTTGCTCAGCCAATGTTTTTGGAGTGATGTTTGTGTTGTGTTCAACATTTTATATTTCTGTCGTTTGCTACTATTATTTTATTATGTTAACTTCTTTGGCGATTGTTTTTCGCGGTTTCGTTTTGTGTTTTTGGTACTTTTATTAATGGCTGTAATATTTGTGTTTTGTACTTGCTGGCCTAGCTTTTATTTAGCCAGGGTAAAGCTTCTGCTTGCCTTCAACTTGATGATGGCCAGAGCGATCTCTCTTTCAAACATTAGCAAGTTGACACACAGCATCCACGTGGCGCCACCTGGGTAGCTATTTCAGCATCCGCTGGATAGTCAGCTAATGTGTGCAGCGAGTCTTCCCTAACGCTAGCAGGGTTGTGTGCAGGGTTTGGGACCAGCCACTGGAAAAAACAAGTCAAATGGAAAAAAGAAAACAAGCCTCGGATGAGAAACCTCTTAACGTTGAGGACCACCTGTTGTGAGTTAGAACGAAGCTACCTACGAGTAGTTGACTCACAGCGTCGACTCCTAATAGATGCCACACTCTGTGGGATTAGCATGTGCTAAAAGTTACTTAAGAATATACCATACTTTTAGGGTCCAAGTATTTTAAGTTAATATGATCTGTGTAATGTTATTATGTAAACTTTTAGGGTGTTACAGTTCCGCAGTCGAGTCGACGAGGGCAGTGTAATGCACCGTCGACAATTTCATAGTAGGTCAGTTGGCTTGACCAACTGACACCAATTAGCAGGTGCGGAACTAGAACACCAGAAAGGTCAGTTCACAGACTGAGATGAGTGTTAAGAAATAGTATTTAAGAATTAGTATTTGTAAGAAATAAAGTCTTGTGATTTTGATCTTAAAACGAAAAGTGTCTTTGGTCTTCATTTAAAAACAATAGGGTTTTAAAGTTTTCAGCTACGCGCCCAGCGAACCGCGACAGGCCGCCGCCCGACGAGCAGCAAGGACACCACAACATTTTGGCGCAGCAGGATCCAATGTCGAGTGCCAGGAAAAGAGCACTCCTACGCGGGAATCCACCAACAGGAAACCAATAGGATAACCATCTCAAAGGAGTTCAATGGAGGGAGCAAGAATGGTGAGTATGTTTATAGTAGGACATTTTAGTATTTAAGTGAATTTTGTCAACGAATCTTCGGTGACCGTGTGGGCGCTTTTGCGCCGGTCATGCAGAAGAAGCAGCATCGGGGCTGAATAGCCGCTGCGGTTAGGTGACACTAGGTCGATTCGAAAGAATGGTTAATGGTCAGGTTGTATAGGCTTGTTTCACTAAGATTAGGCTCATATTTTTACTGACTTTTTATTTCAGCATTCTCGGGGGTGGGAAACGTGTGAAAATGACTCTAGAGGAAACGAATTTCCTCGCGGGTTACTAACTCCTATTGAATTGCGAACTTGTTTATACCGGTTGGTTTGGTTCGAAAAGAACGTGCCACGGTATATGGTTTATGCATTCATAATAGGGGATGGTGTTCTTTATGCTCGTTTCGCGGGACTAAAGTTTGATTCTCTTGTCCTTGTCGAGTACCGGAATAAAATTGGGTTCACTTTTTGGGGGCGTTGTGAGTATTTGATTGGTAGCGTGTTTCGTGGCAGCGATCAAGTTATATTAAAGTTCGGTTCGTGTATTAAAATTGGATATTTATTTTCTTTGAATATCAGGAAATAAGTGACCAGAGTAACAAGTGCGTAACGGTTGCAGAAGGTCGAAGGAATGAACTGAGCCCATTTCAAAGGTTCCGCGCACGCATAGACGTGGTGGAAAAGCAGCACGGGAGAGAAAGCGGCTGGCATTTCTGAGGACGTTTCTGGCAGAACAGGCGGATCAGGAAGTTCCTCTGCCTTGGAGCGAAGCCAATAGATTGTGGCAGGAAATGTTCAGGCTGCAAAAAGCGGAGGTTAAATCTTACAACTAGCTTTAAGAGTTTTGTTGTAAGTGAGATCAAAGTGATCATTGAATTGTATTATTTGATAAAGCGAGTTAATTAATTTATTTTTAAAATACCTTTCTATTATTTTGTGAATTTGACAATTGAGTTAGGGTATTAGGTAGATATTTGAAGAGGTACCGTCAACACATGTAGTCGCATCAAAGTTTGTGTAGTTCCAAAACTACAATTTGCGCAGCAAGAATGAACCAATATTTCGCAGTATTTCGTAGTCGGTCTAACCCGACTTCAGACATCTTTACTCGTTTTTTACAAATAAGGTAGTTCAATTAACTCTGTTTCAGTGATTTCTGCCGCTTTTTGAAATTTATCAAAAAAATTTCTCGCTGTGTTCCCGTCATTTGTATTCCCACCGCATTGCTTAGGGAAATCAACCAACATTCCCAATTAGGATCTGAACCTATTTTGTAATAACTTTTTCTTTCTTCCACAGCTTGTTTTGCTAAATCGCTTCTTGCCTGCCAGCATTTTATATCCAATTTATATGCAATATGTATACAACACCAAAAAATCTAATTTCAGCATGAGCAGTTGAAATTATCCAAATCAAACACATTTTAGTCACATTTCTTTTTTAAACATCCGTTTATATCGTTCATCTCTTTTGGAGTTGCACCACATATGTAACAACTTGCGCTTGTCGGTTATTCATAAAATCTTTCCAAGTTTTTCCCTCAAGAATGGTTTTCATTAAAATGTGTTTAACGGGTACCTTTTTAGCCTCAGTGAAACAGCCGGTATCTTGCAATTCCAGCATGTGTGAGTCCTTGCGTTGAAACTCCACTTTGCTTAAGCTCTTCTTTTTAACAGCAAAACATAAAGGACGACAAATCCGTGTAGATGAATTTTTTTGTTTTTTTCA
This sequence comes from Clusia tigrina, assembly GCA_920105625.2. NCBI lineage: Eukaryota > Metazoa > Arthropoda > Insecta > Diptera > Clusiidae > Clusia > Clusia tigrina. The sequence goes on from OV050031.1 coordinate 118,602,311, forward strand.
GATCAATACGTATCACCCACGTTTGGGTATTCTTTTATTCGCTTTTTTCTAGCGGTTCCATATACGTCATCAAAGTTCTTGAATCACTAGCTCCATCATTTTCTGAGAAGGGCTGTTTATACTGAGAACGTCCACTAACTCCATCGCAACCCAATTTCCATTAACATAGCAATACCTTTTCATCTTCACTCGATAAGTTGAATGCCCGATAGTCGGATCATAATAAAATCAAGCAAAGATTGAAGTTCAATTTCTCAAACGCTTTCTGTAATATTCATGTAAGAAGGAACCTTTTCGCTTTCTTTGATGGCATCTTAGCTAGGATATAAATTTATAGTTTTTTTTAACACTTCTTTGAAGAATTTCGTATTGATATTTGGATAGTTTAAGATCGCTATCAATGCTAAAGCTTCTTGAACAGTGTAATGGGGTAGAATAATTTGCGGAATTTTTCATTACCCTTGCGGAGTTTGGCGAATTGTTTGTAGCTTTTTTATGACTTGAGCTTTTCATGCTTCACCATCTTATTAGTATTTACATTGAGCTGCAAGCATAAGTTCTTCTGACGAATTATTTAACAAATCTTGAATTTGTCGTTTTTTGGCTTTTGGTCCGCTTTCTTCAAAATCTTTTGAGGGTCTGCTGGGTAGTTTTAGACTTGGAAGTTTAATTTGTTTTGAAACCCATATTCCTTCCTTTGCTAAAAATTGGGTGGACCGACAATGATTTTACCATTACTCTTTTATTTCGAAAATTACATATTTTATTTCATTTAAAATTTATTTTTTTCGGCTTCATTTGCACAAACAAAATTGTGAATATATTTGTGATTGCACTTCTTTTACAAAAGCTGCAAGACCAGATTTTAAACGTTTTTGTTAGCGAAGAAATAAGAATATCTCTTTGCGAGAAATCAACGTGTCATTTTCCGCACAATTTGCTATCTTTAAATAGAAAAAAGGAAAAATTGAAGTTTGGCGCAAAAAACTTTACATTCATTTAACACAGACCACTTCCACTAAAATGACACAATAGCTTTGTTTATTCAACTCGATGCGAATTCTAAACATTTCGTCCATCAAACTTAAAAAATCTTAGACATTCCAATGTGTAGATAGAGTTTGATGAAAACATAATTTACCACGCAGTTTGTATTACCACAACTATTCAAATACATAATAATTTTTTGATAAATCCTCATAAATATTTTATATAGACACTGATAACATTCCAGTTGGGAGAGGTCTGCATGATCCTTGCAGGTGCACCTCAAGCATCTCACAACCTTCACGTGGGAAGCCTCTCCGATACCTGGCCGCCTCGGAGTAGAACTATGACCTTGCCAAATTATCGAAGTGGACATGCAAACCTCTGCACTCTTGAGAATCAAATGGAAAATACTAAACACCAGATCGTCGACGAAAACTCGGAATCTAAAAATAGAACAGAACAATTAATTAAAACAATTAATGGTAACGACATTGTACAATTCAAATCTACAACGAAAAATATTGCATAGAAATTAGGAGAGCCGATAAGTAACTTTAACTGCTATATCTTTAGGTTTGTACGCACCCGTTCACATTTACTGAGCAACTATTTTACATATGACACGAGCAAAAATAAAATTCAAACCGGTATCGATCGGTACATGACAGTCACAAAAAGACAGAGAAGCCCGAAATCAGTATTGCCAGGAAATAAAAAAAAAAAAATTGCCGGAATGGCTATTGTCAACTCAAACCAGTTTGCTCTCTTAACTGATAAAGATGAAGAACCAGTCAAACCGGTAAACACTGCGAAATCTCCTCCAATATATTTGAGAGAACAAAATTCAACACCTTAGTCAGGCGCCTGGTGGTCTTTGTTTCATGTTATTCCTCTGTTAAAAGGGACCATACATGAGACCAAGATTCAAATTTATGAAGAAGGAAATTTTCCTAAGTTGCTAAAAGATTTCGATTTCTTTAAAAGAAACTACTACAAGTATCAAATGAAGTCTACAAAAAAGTGATCAGTTAACCTCAAAGGCTGATAGAGCACGTGGGGTAAGTGGAATACTTATTCGTAGTAGAGATAAACATGTAGTCCTTGAAGACGTCTGGGAAGTCTATCTGCTAGCAACTAACATCAAACTATTAGAAAGAAATGTCATCATATCCCCCATCTACTGTCCATGAAGCTTTTCAATTGAGTCTATAACCTTCCAGCGGTTTTTTAAGTCACTGGGTAAGAAGTTCATTGTAGCATAGCATTCATGGGGATCCCACCTTGTCTCAGCGAAAGGTGGACAACTTTATGATACCATAATTACCTTGGGTCTAGAGGTTATATCAACCGAGGAGCCAACCTTATGGCTGTCTGATATCAACAAAAGACCAGACCTCATAGACTTCGGTGTGTTTAGAAACATAAAAAAGGAAAATATTACCGCTCAGACTTCGTTTGCTCTTTCGTCTGACCACTCGCCAACCTTCATTCATCTGAAAACCTCATCAGTTTCTTCAAATTCCAACTCTGTTCACCTGACAAATAGATGCACTGACTGGCTTAAATACAAAAAGTTTATAAGTAGTCACATTAACTATAAAGCCTCCCTAAAAGACGATAGTGACATCGAAAATACCTGGAATGACCTGGTAAAACGATGCATATTTATCTACCACACCCATAACACAAAAGGCTTCACTATTGTACCGACCTAGTTTTTTTTCTCTTTTATTAGTTATTGTATCTTCAATATAAATTAGACTAACAAAAAGTAATCAAATCTTAACTCTAAAACTGTTTATTATTAAGTCCAGCCGAAATGCTAGACGAAAAAATATTGTTTCTACGATTGCTTCTGTGGATGTCTTTCACGTCTCGCCTAATCGGCTGAGAGCAAGGGTGTCTCTCCTTCTCAGCCGAGTGTGACCTCTATAATTTAGAATATTGCGGGCCAGTGGATTTGGGTGGAACTCAAGCTTCTTAATATACGTTGTCACATGTTTTGAAAACACATTTTTTACCATCGGGACATTTACATCTTTGTGAATGCACGAATTTTTGACATACCACGGAACGGCTGTAATCATTCGGAGGATTTTATTTTGTCGCCTTTGAATTTTCTCTATATTTGACGCTAAGGAAGTAATCCATAGCTGAATCCCGTAGCACCATATTGGTTTTAGAATCGAGTCGTATAGTAGAAGTTTACAGTCTAGGCTTAGTGTAGAATTTCTCCCAATAAGCCAGTTAATTTGAACTGTTTTTAGTTTCATTTGGATCAAATTTGCTTCTATGTGGGTTTTCCATGTTAATCGACGATCAAGATGAATACCGAGGTATATAACCTCGCTGTGTTGAGGTATAGTCTGGGTGTTGATATGGATAGGCGGGCATGTTTCCCTGCGCAATGTAAATGTAATATGTACACATTTTTGTTCGTTCACCTTTATCCTCCATTGTTGTAGCCATTTTTCCAATTGAGATATATATTCCTGTAATTTGCGGGATACTTCTTAAGGGTTTTCGTGCACGCTTATGAAAGCTGTATCATCAGCGAATGTTGATATGTGTATATTATTGCTTATTTGCATATCAGAGGCGTATATTAAATATAAGATAGGTCCCAAAATGATGCCTTGGGGAACTCCGGCTTGAATCGGTTGAGGTGTGCTCAGAAAATTACCTTCTTTGATGATAAATTTTCATCCAGTTAAATAGTTTTTAAACAGCTTTTGAGTGTTTGCGGGTAAGTTTTGCTTTAATTTCAAAATTAAACTTTCATCAAAAGCCTGGGAAACCTCAATGAAGAGGGCAGAACAATATTTCTTTTCTTCGAACGTTTTTCTAACTAAGTTTATGTGTTTGTTTAATAGTTCTATGTTTTCTTCTGAATCCAAATTGATGATCTGGAATGCATCCATTCTCATTTAGTATGGGGGTCAGCTTGCTCATTAGTAGTTTTCAAATAGTTTTGACACGTTAGATAATAGGCTAATAGGTCTATAAGATTCTGCCTTTGTATGGTCTTTTCTGGGCTTAGGTATCATGGTAATCAACGAAACCTTCCATTCAGTAGGATATTGTTGGAGGCGTAAAATAGCATTAAAAATGAAAAGAATTATTTTCCGTACTATACGGGGCAGTTCTAAAAACATCTTATTACTGATGTTGTCATTACCTGGGGCTTTCCTCGAGTCTAGGCCAGCAATAGCGGTTTCAATGTCCAGAATATTTAATCTCAGAGGAATCGCTGCTTCCGCGACCACTGTTGCTTCTGTGAATGTCAGCTCAAGCATATCAAGCAGATATGTTTGGAGTGAAAACGGGTTTCAAATGGTTTACGAAAAGATTCGCATTTTCAGTATCTGATCTTGCCCAAGCTCCGCCCAAAGTTCGTAGGGGACGCTTACATATCTCAGGTTTTTTAAGTCCTCTGGTTGCTCGCCAAAGCGAATAATCTGTTTGTGGCGTTGCATAGAGATCTTGGAGAAATTTCTGCATAGATGCTGATATTTTATATTCTGATAATTTTCTAAGCTGTTTGGTACATTCTTTCAGCCTTATTTTTAACTGCGGGGATCTGTATCGTTGCCACTCTCTTCTCTCTTCGAACTCTTCTTTTTTCTGACAATATCCATTCTACATTTACAGAGTGGATACTATGGTATCTGACCTGTCGATTGGTAGAAGTAGCATGTTCAACAGCTTGCTTGAGGATTGCATCTAGCTTTCTAATAGAGCCATCTACTCGTATGTCTGCAAGCGTTGAGAGGTATTTCTTGTATTTCAACCAGTTAACATGTGTAACTGTCGTCGCCAACTCACTAGTTTCTCGGGGGTTCCGTATGGTAACAATAGGGGTAGACTGATCTGAAGATAATTCTAGTGAGGTCTCAACTAGAAACATTTCGCTGGGAACGCCCTTTACCACTCCAAAATCAATAACATCTGGAGTCTTTTTTCGATCTGATGGCCAGTAGGTTGGTTGTCTGCATGAAATTACTTTTAACCCCATTTTAGTAATTGTATCAAACAGAACACGTCCCTTCGGGGTGATTAGCCGTGATCCCCAGAAAGTATGCTTAGCGCTATAATCACCAGCTGCCAGAAAACGAGGTCCTAGTGATTTATAAATTTTACTGTATTGACTTTCTGTGATTGAAAATCTGAAAGGAGAATAAATCGATGAAATCACCAAGTCCTGGTGGAAATTTTCGACACAAATATTTGTTACCTGCAGGTAATCCTCAAGAGTGTTTCCCAGGGAATAGTGTTTGAGTCGCGACTTTATAAGTATTGCCGAGCCACCACAATCTCTTCCTCGGGAGTCCGTGGTGTAGTATAAACTGTATCCATTTATTTTAAAAAAGCTTCTAGACGTCAAATGTGTCTCAGAGGTCAGCATTACGTCAATTTGATCCAGAAAAATGTAAAGTTGTAAACATATATCCAACTCCAAAAAATAAAGATGAAATCAAAAGATTCGTAGCTTTCTGTAATTATTATCGTCGCTTTATAAAGAATTTCGCATAAATAGCTAAACCTTTAAATAGCCTACAAAAGAAAAACACCGAATACATATGGACGGATGAATGTGAAGTAGCATTCAAGAAACTAAAAGAAAGTATAACTCACTCACCCGTACTTAGATACCCTGATTTCGATGAAGAATTCATATTGACCACTGATGCATCCAATTATGCGTTAGGTGCTATTTTATCACAAGGAACTATAGGAGAAGATCGACCAATAGCTTATGCTAGCAGATCTCTTAATAAACATGAAACTAACAAACCTGTCATTGAGAAAGAATTATTAGCCATTCATTGGGCTATTAATCATTTTCGACCATACTTGTTTGGAACGAAGTTCACAGTAGTAACAGATCACAGACCACTAGTATCACTGTTTACACACAACAACTCCTCATCTAGAATGACTCGTATCCGACTAGACTTGATGGAATATGACTTTAAAATTATATACAAACTGGGAAAAATTAATACAAACGCAGATGCTTTGTCAAGAATAGAAATAAATTCTGACACATTAAAAGCAATGATACCCACAGTTATGGCTATCACAAGAAGCATGAAGAAAAAACAAACAGATGTAATTACTGAAGAACCAGACAAGAGGAGCGCGCGCCTCTATATATGGAACAGTACATCTTTATCGGATATTAGAAATTGAAAACAGTTAAAGTGCAAAATTTTAAAAGGGGATGAGCTCGAGCGAAATACGCGTAGAAATGATAAAAGTTTGCCAAATATTACAGTCGACTATAAAAATATACTGATAGAGTTAAGCGATAATTCTGACTTAGTCCTCGGTACGGTCATGAGGATGTTTACTCAATTTTTGATCAGTCATGGAATCGACAAGATCGCTCTTTCAAAGGAGGATACTTTGTTTGATATTATTAATGAAGATAATTTAAAGGCCTTATATAAGAATATATTTATTGAGAATTTAGCTAAAGGACGGCAAACTCCTGCTATAATTTTATTTGTACCCCCACGTAATATACAGGATATAAATGAGCAAAAGAAACTCATACATGATAACCATTGCACACAAACATCCGGACATCCTGGAGTAAGAAGAACGTTATTAAAGTTAAAAAAAAAATGCATATGGAAAAATATGACAAAAATGGTGAAGACATATATAAATAACTGCGAGATATGTGCAAAAAACAAAACAACAAAACACATAAGAGAAAAGATGGTCATTACAGACACCCCATCGACAAGTTTCCAAATAGTAGAAATGGACACAGTAGGACCACTCCGTATTTCAAACGGATATAAATACATTTTAACACTTCAGTGCCAGCTAACTAAATATATTGAAGCATATCAAATGTATACAAAAGAATCTTTAAAAGTTGCCAATACTTTACTAGAAAAATTCATACTAAAGTATGGAGGTTTTAACACAATAAAGACAGACATGGGTAGAGAATTCGTGAACCAAGTATTTGACCATATGAGCAAAACGTTAGATTTTCAACATAAAACATCCACCCCTTACCATCACCAAACACTTGGTAGCGTAGAAAGAAATCATAGAGTTCTCAATGAATACATACGCACCTCGACAGAAGAACAGGAATGGGAAAAGGGTTTACCTTACTATGTTTTCCCATATAATACCACACCACACGTCGACACAGGTTACCTTTCGAACTCATATTTGGAAAATTGCCAAACATTCTAACAGATAAACAAGGGATCAAAACAGTTATTCCGATCAACGCTGAAGAATACCTAAATGAATTCAAAAACAGACTAGAAAATGCAAAAGACACTGCAAGACTTATACTCCAAAAAACAAAGGAGAAAAGAAAAATAAACTACGACATAGGAACAAATAGTTCAAATTTTAATATAGGAGACTTAGTAATGTTAAGAAATATGTGTAGGAAAAAGTTAGACAGCCCATACATAGGCATAGGTTTAAAATTATTAATAGACTAGGTGTAAATTCCCTAATAGATAAGAATGGAAAAGACGTCCTAGTACATAATAACAATCTTAAGAAATTCAAATAAGAAATTTAAATAAGAAATATATATATAAGAAAAACTAATACACATTAAGAAATACATATAAGAAAAATACAAGTAAGAAATTTAAATAAGAAATTTATATAAGAAATATACAAATAAGAAATTTAAATAAGAAATTTATAAGAAATTTCATTAAGAAATATATATAAGAAATACACAAATAAGAAAATATAAGTAAGAAAAATATAAATAAGAAAAGCTAGATATAGCCATATAGCATTGTAAAACCAAAACATACCCAGTATATATATAAAACAAAAAAAAATTATTTTCCAAAATAAAATTTTTTTTTTTTCCCGGAGGATTAGTGGTGTAGTGTATCATGAAAGTCATGCATACCATACGTATGAGTGCGATTGTTAAGAACCAAATGCACCAGAGAAATGTGTAGTGCACGCGCAGCATGATCGCACATACACTCACTCCACATGCTCAAACCTTTCCTCTATCCCAAAGCAATGCACTTAAAATAGGGCATGTGCAATTCGAGCCTCAAAGGTCTGCCGTAGGCAAGAATTGCACATTCATAATGTATTGCTTGCACATGTGATTTTCATGACACATGGGATATTGGAAATATGGAAATGAAACACAAATTATGGCAAAAATAAATGGTAGGAATAAATATTTAAGAACGTAGTTATAAGAATAAAGACTAGTTCTAAACACAAATCATAACTGTTTGTACTCACAAGGAGCTGACTTTAGTCGCTTCGATAGAACTCATAGGAGCTGAATCGAGTCGCTTCAATAGAACATTTGGCTGCCTTAAGGCACCGATACAAAAGTGCGCAAGCTCTCGCGCAATCAAACAATCATATGAGCCCATCATCTGCGTAGGGAATATACTGATAGGCAAAACTAACTGTACTACTAACAGAACTTATTACAGTGTAATATACAATACTAATGGTGAAGTGAATGGAGGCATCAATAATAGGATTTTTACAACAGTCGCCACCTGCATATCGTGAACATGCAGGAAGGAAACGAGAGCGTCCAATGTGAGCAACAATGAAGAAGTGACCCTAAAATATATTCAACCACCAACCGAACAATTATACGATGATGAAAACATCCCGAAACACTGACGCAACTTTCACAGCATTCGTTTTGATAGATTAATAATAAACTGAAATTATTAATCTAGACTAAGAATCCAAGACAGAGTTGAAAGAAACTATTTTTCAACTTCAGTGTACTCAAACAATGTTTATGTCCAGATTTAACTCCAGCGTCCATAAATAACACTAGTTCACAAAATAAAATTTTGTTCATGTACATTTGATGAGAGGTGACTTTTCTTATGTATTTTCATCTGCTGAATTCGAAAATCAAGGTTAAATTTTTTTTCATGGAATAGTTTTTGAGAAGTTGTAATTTTTGCATTTTGTTTGACCTTTTTCACGTGACAAATCATATCTCGAGCTAGAAATGTCGTTCTTGGTACCCAATGCAACAAGGTATTGAGATGACGAACAAACATGTATAATCGAATCTTTGATTGGTGAAGCGGTTCAAAATATATCGATGAAAATAGGGCACATTTTCAAAAAAATAATATTTTACAGTGATCCTGTTCCGGCGGAAAAGTACAAATCGTTAAAAAAAAAAAACGTCTGGTTTCTCTTCATGTACGTAAAGATGATACTTTAACGTAAGAACTAAGACCAACTAGAAGAAAATCGACCGAAAAATGACAAAGTTATAAGCAATTGAGTGAATAAATCCAAATCCCATATTTTCCGCATATTTTATTTTTTTCGACAATTTATGTGTTGTTTGTTTCGTTAAGTTTGTTTTTAAAGGAACCGTCATTCCTTATGTGTTATACACATCAGAAATTTGGTTCTTAGCTTGTTAATATTGTTTTGTTAATTCAGTCTGTGAGGAAAAACACTGCGGTGAGTTAGTAATCTATTAATTTGTAATATTTGTAACATATATTTTTTCACTTACAAATAAACACACGCACATGTGTCGGTTGTTTGTATAAATTTGATTGAAATTATATTTCATTGTGTTCGCCAAAATGCCTAAAAGAAAACGAGAATTTAAGTGCGTTAACAATCCAAATAATTTCTGTTACGTGTGTGGCAATTTTGTCCTCCAACAAAATAGACGTAGATTCACCGATTCATTACAGCAGAATTATCTGCAATATTTTGGAATAGCACCCGCAACTTTTCATGAGCAATGGACACCAAATAATGTTTGTTTATCGTGATATATAACTCTTGCCGCGTGGGACAGTAAGATTAAATTTATATATACAATTGAATTAATAATAAAGTGAATTTTTATTCCAAATTAGACGATACATGAAATTCGTTGTACCGATGATATGGAGAGAGACGCTCTGGCATTCGGTTGATTTTTGTTGACTTTTGCCTGAGCAAATCCACTGGTTTTGGTAAGAGTGCCAAATGGGTTTATGCGACAGTAGCATCTGCTTCGCTTCCAGTTCCACATTCAAGTGAATTTCCTCATCCCAATTGCCCCGATTCAACAATTGAACGTTTTACGCAGCCTGAACTGAATGATTTGGCGACAGATCTCGAGCTGCCAAAGGAAAAATCGGAGTTACTTGCATCTCGCCTGAAACAACGGAACTGTTTGGCTCCGGGAGTAAAAGGAACATTTTACAGAACCCGTGATGAACCTTACGCACAACATTTTAAGAAGGAAAACGACATATGCTACTGCAACGATATTCCTGCATTGTTTGAGCAACTCGGAGAGTCTTATCATCCAAATGAGTGGCGCTTGTTCAGTTTGAAAGCAGTCCTACTGCATATTGTAAATGAAAAACCTACTATTCCCATCGCTCATGCCATCAACACTAAAGAATCACATGCCACAATGGCCAGTTTGATAAAATACATTCAATATGAGCATCACAACTGGAAAATATGTTCCGATCTCAAAGTCGTCGGCATGTTGTGTGGAATGCAGGGTAGATATACAAAATATTGCTGCTTTCTTTGCCTCTGGGATAGTCGTGCTCGTGAACATCATTTTAAAAGAAAACACTGGCCAGAAAGGGAGAATGTCATAGTGGGCAAAGACAATATTAAACACGTGCCTCTTGTCAAAAAAGAAAATATAATCCTTCCAGCGTTGCACATTAAACTTGACCTCATTAAAAATTTTGTGAAGGCCTTAGACAAGGAAGGCCAAGCATTTTCCTATTTGAAAACCTTTTTCCCGAAGCTTTCTTTTGCAAAAATCAAGGAAGGCGTCCTCGATGGTCCACACATAAAGAAATTGTTAAAAAGCGCAGATTCTCCAAAATATTTAACACCCGTCGAAAACCAGGCCTGGAATTCGTTTCAGTTGTTTGTTACCAATTTTCTTGGGAACACTAAAAGCCCTAACTACGAGGCAATTATTACCGATTTGCTGAAGAACTATAATCACTGCAAAATATTATTTTTTTGAAAATGTGCCCTATTTTCATCGATATATTTTGAACCGCTTTACCAATCAAAGATCCGATTATACATGTTTGTTCGTCATCTCAATACCTTGTATTGGGTACCAAGAACGACATTTCTAGCTCGAGATATGATTTGTCACGTGAAAAAGGTCGAAAAAATACTATCTCAAAAACTATTCCATGTAAAAAACTATTCCATGTAAGAAAAGTCACCTCTCATCAAATGTACATTTTCGGTGTAAACTAGTGTAATTATAGACTTCTACAAACCCATAACCATGAACTAGAAAGAAAAGTACCAAACTTAAACGACAACGTTATTATATAATCATCTACTAGTCCTTACAATAATCCATTGCTGATAGTTCCTAGAGCAATTATGGCATAGAAACATTGCATCTGGTAGTGGATTTAATAAAATTAAATGTCAATAGTGAATCAAAACTTTCCATTAACGAGACTGGAATACGTTTTGAACATCCTCGAAGAGCCACGTCTTGACTGTATTTTCAACACAGAACGGACACTACTAATTCGGATTAAAAAGTAGTTACCAACGGTTGCAATATGCGGCATTTGAAGCATTTATGTATAAAGATTATGCAATTCTATTCTGTTATTGTTTTAAGCATCATAACCAGAATTAAATAAAGGTTTCCAACCGGTCAAAATATATTTGAAGTCCCAATGCAAGTCAATTTTTGAAATCAGATGTAATCTACCGAGTACACTTATGAATAAAGGAATAAAAACTGATCCAATTAAATGAGAAACGGTCGTAAATTACTCAGTGCCAAAATATTGTTGTGAGTTAGAATCAAGCTGCCTGCGCGTTGTGTCTCACATTATCGACTCCACAGATGCCACATATTCTGTGTGATTAGCATGTGTTAAAGTTACTTAAGAAAGCACATATTTTTAGGGTACGAGTATTTTGAATTAATATTACCTATGAAATATTTATTATGTAAACTTTTAGGGTGCTACAGTTTCGCAGTCGAGCCACCGAAGGGCATTGAAATTTAGAATGCACCATCAACATTTCAGAATGGCGTAGGTAAGTTGGCTTGACCAACTGACACCAATTAACAGGTGCGAAACTGGAACACCAGAAAGGTCAGTTTTTGTATTGTAATTGTGAATTGTATTGTAATTGTATATAAGAATTAGTATTTTAAGAATAAATGGGCTTGTAATTTAAAACTAAAAGTGTAATGTAGTGATTTTTCAAAAGAGTGTAAAGACGGAAAGTACCAGAAGTATTTTCCGCATACACCTCCTACAAAGAATACAACAAAAACTCTATGCTACCACCAGAGACCGTGTTAACTCCACAAACAAATAACGATGTCCACCATATTTTGTTTAGAAATGACCACCATCAATATTCAAGCATGCAACCATCCCCGATATCATGCAGCTTAAAAAGGTAACCACCTCCCACGCTAAATGCAACAACAAATACAGCGGATAAGTATAACAAAACATTTACGCACAGACGATCGGACCAATAAACGTACAGGTGGTGAGGAGCGCAGAAACCGAAAGAGTTAGACTGATGACGACGACGGCCTAATAGTACAAAGAACATCAAGAGGGACTAGTACGGCTATAAAGGAGAAAAGAAACAGCAAGCAAACATTTCTACAACAGTGCAGCGACCAAAGGCGGAGCACGGATGACAACGAGAGCGCACCACACATACGCGAGCCGATCGTAAACACAAAGAAGTAGAAACCAGTATTTTAACAACAACAACACTACAGCGACCGAAGGCGGAGCACGGATGACAACGAGAGCGCACCGATCGTAAACACAGAGCCGTAAGCAGGCGGAGTGTGAAAGAATATATTAACAACAACAACACTACAGCGACCGAAGGCGGAGCACGGATGACAACGAGAGCGCACCGATCGTAAACACAGAGCCATAAGCAGGCGGAGTGTGAACCGATATATTAATTACAACAACAGCAAAGCGACAACTAACAGCAGCGATCAGGCCACACTACTGCAAGCAACAACTATGATGGACAACCAGCAGAAGTTGAAGGTGGTCTAAGGACAACTGGACCACAACAACAACGAGCATTGATCCCATGGCAAGCTTTCGCTATATAAGCGGAGTGAACCAAACAATGAGCCTCTTTGATCCAGCATCGCTCCATGTGTATACAACGCACCAAGCTCCTAGAGACGCACCAAGTATCGAAACTAGTTACTTTGACTATTGACAATAAATCAACGCAGACAGAGCCAGAGGAGTTTATGGTTTTGACCGACTGTCCCTGGGACATATACGCAAAAACAGACAGAGCCAGGAGTTTATGGTTTTGACCGACTCTCCCTGGGACACATACGCAACGCAGACAGAGCCAGAGGAGTTTATGGTTTTGACCGACTCTCCCTGGGACATATACGCAAAACAGACAGAGCCAGGAGTTTATGGTTTTGACCGACTCTCCCTGGGACACATACGCAACGCAGACAGAGCCAGGAGTTTATGGTTTTGACCGACTCTCCCTGGGACATATACGCAAAACAGACAGAGCCAGGAGTTTATGGTTTTGACCGACTCTCCCTGGGACACTAGTACAAACCACGGACACTACCACGAGCACACAGAGTAGGGTATAATTAAAAATAATTATCTAATAAGTTTAAAATTTTTATAAATAAATAAAACACTTATAAAAACTAACACTGTTGAAATAAATTTCTGTAAGTGACCCTGGAACCCGCTGAGTTTTTACCCCAGCGAAAACGAGTCGTTACAAGAGTGATTTAGGGTTTACAGGAACACGCGCGCCCAGGACAAGCAGCGAAAAGGACGCACCCGAGGACAACAAATACGGACCCGAACATTTTGGCGCAGCCGGTCTAAAGGACCTACAGGAGAAATCCCAGGGCAAGGAACATTGTAGCAGGGAAGCATCCTGCAAAACACTAGAAGTATTACCCAGGGCGAAGATGTCATCAGACAATATAATGGTGAGTAGAGTATATAGTAGCGTGATTTAAGTAGATACTTCTGCGACCCTGAAGGCGCCGTAGCACTAGTCAAAGAAGTCGCAACATTAAGCGCGTTGGCGCTGTTGCACGCAGCTTTGTATGGGCGGATTTTTTTGGTAGGGGATTTGCGTTTGTTTGTCGTGAGAGACATTTATATTGTTTATAAACCCATGTAATTTATATTGGAGACATTTAAATTGTTTTTATATTGTTTAAATTCAGATATTTTTTAATGTATGTTGTTTGAAAACAAACATAATAAATTTGATTTAAATATTTGGCATTTTGAGCTTAGGGTACTAGGTGAAAATATTTCAAGTGGTGCAGACAATACGTGTTGTTGCATCAAAGTTTTTGTAGTTCGGAGACTACGATTTGCGTAGCATAGTTGAAGAAAACATTTAAATGCTATTATTATGTGGCGCATACGTTACGGGTTTATTTTTGAATATGGATTCAAATTTCCGGGAATGAATCAAGACATTTTTGCCTGTAAATCCAATTTCGGTTTTAACAAACATATGGCCTTTTCTATGGATTTTTGGGAGTATTAAAAATGGTGAGAGGAAATCAAGGAGTCTCTGTGAGGAAGTCAAGGAACAATTTGCGCTGATGGAAGGACTTAATGCACGCCGGTAGACAGTGGATATGGAACTTGTGATGGAAGATAAGTAAAGAAAGAATATTAAGATAGAAATTATGGTGGAATGTTTTTAAAAAAATTTGTATTTATCATTAAGTAAGATGATATAAAAAGGAGTATCTTGAGAATAAGATAAAGGAACTTTCTAAGAGATTGACGGAAATGGAGGAAGCAGCATCGCTGTTGGAAAAGGAGTGTACGGAATTGGAAAGAGGACGGGCGACCAATAGGACCTCACTGAATAGGGAGAGATCAAAAACAGCATCGGCTGGATTTACCCAGACAGTATTGACATTGCCTCCGGAAGTACGTTGGCCGGAATATTTAACACCAGAAGGGATAAGCCACATGGTAAAGCCAAAATTCGTATTTAATGAAGAAAAGCAAGCGGAATTTTTGTTTGGCGCATCTTAAATCGGTGTCGAGCCATTTTCTCCGGGAATTCCGATAAATAATAAAAATCAGCGATATCCTCCAAAGGAGCTGGAAGTAGTAACAGTGCAGCTAAGTGCCGATACTGTGGACAGTATTTCGCCTGTACGAACAAACGATCGAAGACTAATTAGTTTGAGTCCAAAACTGGCCAATTACCTTTCAAATCCGGGAGAAGCGAATCTGGAAAAATCCCATGAAGATAACGTTCGAATTTTACCAGCCATAAGCAAAATAAAAATAAGGAAAATGGGCATTCTGGAAGTTGCTCATGCGGTGGAGAAGTTGGTTCCGATGTTCTGAGGAGATCAGGCGCTTCAAAGCAGGTTGTGAGCTAGCACAACAGAGTCTTCCGGAAGCGGACGGGGAACACTTAATAAAGTGTATTAGGCAAAGAACCACAGGTTATGCGTTTGATTTACTGGTGCATAGCTCGGTAAGCACCCTGGCAGAATTATATGCACTTTTAGATCGGACATATTTAAAACAAAAGTCGTACGACTGTCTTGTACGGGAAATACAGGAATCAACTCAGAAACCAGGGGAGGAATTGAGAGCCTGGGGACGAAGGCTCCAGTCTCTGGGGAACGTTGCTGACACGGAAGCCAACAGGCAGTTTCCAGGAAACGTTGCAGCATAGAAGGCTCATATCAAACGGGCTATGATTTCTGTGTTCAAGGCAGGCCTGATAAATAGGGACTTAGCTAATTATACTCTTACTCTCACGCCGAGGAGCATGCGACCCTTGAGGGACAGCAGGGGTAACTTCAGTAGTCCCCGAGTTAATTCAACGGAAGGAATTAACCAAGGAAGAAATCCTTTCAAAACTGGGAGTAGTCAGCAGCGGACAAGTTGGGATTCTAGATGTGAACCAAGGATAAGCAACACCAAACAGAGGTTGAGATGCTTCTCATGTGGACGAATGGGACATCGGGCAGGCGGAAAGCCAAAAGAAAGGAAGTAATAATAAGGCCGGAAGTACGTGGGACTAGCAATGTAGGAACTACAGTCCAGGAGAAAGAGGAGCAAGAGGCTCTCCAATATCACGAAGAGTTAGGAAGTGGATACACGTCCATATTGGGAACAAAAGGACGTTGCTTCGCTATGAGCAGGATAGGTGATGCTTTCATCGAGATACCCTGCAAGGAAGCAGCGAGTGGAAAGCTAATGCTTTTAGTAGATTCAGGGGCGGACACCAGCCTCGTAAAATCTAGTGTTTTACGCAAAGGGCTAGGTGTTAATCAAATGGACGTAAGAATGCTTAACGGAGCGTTTGGAGGTTGCATCAGGACACTGGGGTCGCTCAGAATAGGGCACAGTGAAGTTAAAGGTATGAGTTTTAGAGTGCACGCAGTGGAAGTGGATAGGAAAGTTATCCCGGCTGCTGGGATAATTGGCCGCGATAATCTTTGGGGCCGCACCATACTGGATGCGCTCGAGAAACAGTTATCATTTTATGATGGTGATAAGAATAGAATCCTAACTGTTCCATTAATGTCATGGCAGGAAGGAACCGTCAATAGGATTAAGAAGTGTGGTATGGAGGTAATAAACGGAAGATGGACCAGAGTAGTTACTATGCATGTAAACACGAAACTTAGGACTGTTGTTTTGCAGCAGCTAGAGGAGGGCGTATATATGGGAGAAACCATAACGCACGTTGGCCAGGGTAAGGTGTACGATCGCGTACTCAACGCATCGGAAAAGGACTACCTGATGGAAGAGGATTTTAGGCCCTAGTTCACTAATTACGATAATTTTAAGGAACCGAATTATAGATCGGTTAATCAGATTAAACAAGTTGATATAAGAAAAAGGATGGAGAAAGTATTAGAATCACTGAAGTTAGACCCAAGCGTAAATTTAAGAAGAGAAGACATCGATAGAAGCCATTTGTACGTCATTCCATGACATATTTTTGCGGGAAGGAGACCAGTTGACGTATACACCAGAGGTAGAGCATGAAATACCTACAAGAGTGGATCAACCGCCAATAAACCAGAAACAGTAGAGATTGCCGCAAGCTCACAAAGATGAGGTAAACAGGCAGGTAGAAGGAATGTTAAAAGATAACATAATTTCACCGAGTATCTCGCCTTGGAATTCACCAATAATTTTGGTACCAAAGAAGGGAGGTGCTCAGGGTCAAAAAAAGTGGAGAATGGTCGTAGATTTTAGGAAATTGGACGACTCCATTATCAAGCAAGTGTTCCCGATTCCAAGGATAGAAGAAATTCTGGATCAATTGGGGCATAGTAGATATTTTTGATGTTTTTTTTTACACTCCACTGAACTTGAATGTTTTTAATAATTTCAATTTTCGCTTTTTGTTTACATTCGGTATAACGGCAAACCACATATGACCCACCAAACGAGCCAAAAAACCGAGTTTCCATATCATTATATTCTAACAAGTTATCCAATCGTAAATTATACTGTTTTACCGTCAGTTTTTATTGTAACTTACCGAATTAAATTTGCCTAATTTTTATCATTTTTATATATCGATATTTTCTTTACTACAACTATTAACTTTGAATACTCATAACTTTTTGGAAATATAACATTTTTTAAAAATTCTTTTTGATTTAGCATAAATGAAGTGTTGTTTGTACAACGACATCAACCTTTTTTAAAAACTAGTACAGTGTTATTTTTCATTTTTGGCCGCCTTCACGACACTGTGCGCCCTCTATTGACATATTATTATAACTTCTGACCTATACAATATTTTTGGACGAAATTTTTAATTAGTACGTATATGGACCCTGCAAAGCTATACACAAGAAATGGGGTCGCTATAATCAATTCAAGGTACCGTACCGCAATTTAACGTAGATATGCTCCTAATGATGATTTATGAAGAAAACATCCCAATTGTTGAACTCGCACTCACAAGAAAAGGTAAAGGGTATTTCGTAGTCGGTATAACCCAACTTCAGATTTCTTTACTCGTTTTATATATTTAAGCTGAGTCGACCATTTCGTTTTTTTTAATTTTGATTTTTAAAAATGTATTACTGTAAATATAATTATTTTTCAAAACTACATATATTTTTAATTTTAATCTTAACATAAATTATAATTTTTTAGTTTTTTAAAATTTTTGATTTTTCTTAATTGTAAATATTATGGAGATATATTATGCATATTTAATATGCAATAATCCGCACTTTATTTTGTGAAATTTGTAACAAACAAAAATAAAATTTCTTTTAATAATCATTCTTAATCATCGTTTCAAAATTTATATTTACCTTTTTTCTGTTCAAAAAAATGTCATGACACCACTGAAATGTAATAAAAATAGAAAGAGAGTCTTAACGGAACAAATGAGGAGTAATAATGAGACACAGTAGTTTAGAATGTGGTGGAATCAGACAGTACATGGACACAATTGGATCACTCTGGTCCCCACCTACAGTTAGCGTAGTTGACAGCATGGACAGATTACAAAAGCTGTAGGGCCAGGTTTGATTCCTGGGAGGGTTCATAGTTGGTGAGCTGTTGATTTCTGAAACATAAATAATAAATTCTTGGGAAAAAATTATCTTTCATTGAAAGATCTCTGATGAGGACAAGTGGCGTGTCCGAAATAGCTATAAGATCTGCCTAAATGTTTCAATAATTCTCCTTCTGAAAATTATTACGGTGGCATTACCACACATACACAATTGCAACTACTGTGTGCAACTTGCTTTGTCAATAAATTCGATGAGAAAAAATCTTAATTTTCAACTGAATTTACGACTACTGACTTACTCACATTTTCAGCCGGAATACGGCTAAAAGGTAATATCTATATTAAATGACGAATCTTCACAAGAAATGTAAAAAAATAGAAAGAGAGACTTAATGGAACAAATGAGGTGTAATAATCAGAAACAGTTGTTTAGAGTGTGGTGGAATAAGACAGCACATGCACAGAATTTGATCATTCCGTTCCCCACTTGCAGTTAGCAGATGGACAGATTACAACAGCTGAAGGCACAGGTTCGATTGCTGTTGATTTCTGAGACATAATAAATGCTTGGGAAAAAATTACCTTTCATTGAAAGATCTCTGATGAGGACAAGTGGCGTGTCCGAATTAGCTATCAGATCTGCCAAAATGTTTTAATAATTCTCCTTCTGAAAATTATTACGGTGGCATAACCACACATACACAATTGCAACTACCATGTGTAACATATCTTGTCAATAAATTCGCTGAGAATAATCTTTATTTTTTCTATAATATTTAATATTACATAATTATTTTTCTTAATTTTTCAAATAGATTTTTTTTTTGCAATTCTGAGCTAATCTATTTGCCCAACCTACATAAGCCTGTGTTCCTCCCACACTTTGTAATCTGCTCGTATATGACTACATATGCACTTCCCGGCACTCCGTTGTGTTATGTCTCTTAATGTTAAATACATTTTTTTTTTCTTAAAATTTTTATTTATATGTTTATTTCTATTTAGTCTAACTGCAAGACTATTCATACTTACTTATTAAAATGTACTCCTGTACATTTGTTCCGTAGCGTTTTTGTCTGTCAAAATCAAGTTACATGCGTGTCTCACCTCATGAACTCTACTAATGAACCCCTAAGAGCCACTACATACAGTGTAGTTATTGTTCAAAATCGGCGCCGAGTGTTGTCACGCATGTCATATAGTTCGAGAAATCATCTTGGAACGTTAAGATGTACTTGTTTTCCGAAATACCTACAATATCGATAGGCACTTTATCAAAAGGTTGCTTCGGTCTTCAGTCTTCCAAGAACCCTAGAAGAGAATCGTGGAAGTCTTTGTGTACTTTGAATATGTTATATTCATTGTTCAGCCAAACTACTCTTCTGGCAGACTATGTGGCCTAATCATCACTTTCATCCACTGTTCTTTCGAGACATTCATCTCGGTTTTTTCCCCTTATCGCAATATCCTTGCTCTGGTCTGAATAACATATATCTTTCTGTTGTTGTGGCAATCTACTTAAAGCTTCTGCGTTCAAATTTTCCCAATCTTGTATATGATTTCGAAGTAATATTCTGATAATTTGAGCCCAAAACGTGCCAGCCAAGAGGTCTGATCTTTAAGATTGGCTCTGCCTCGCAGTGGTTGGTGGTCGGTATAAATCAAGAGTCGAAAAATATCTCCTCTGTAGCCATTGGTCTAGAATGTCTTCTAACCTTGGAACACCTGCTTGGCTTCGCCTCTTTGGAATATAAAAAAATTTGTTGCATCTAACGAAAGTTTAGTCAGATTGACTTTCCTTCGATTGGTAAATGGAACAATTACAGATTACAGCTTTTCCTTGCACCAGCTGTTGGTTATGCTTAGAGGCTGTTGTAGGAGAGAGCAGATGGTCTCCTCATAGCATCGTAGACTAAAATTATCGTAACTAGTAAACTTAGGCCTAAATTCCTTGTCTATATAATAGTATTCTTCTGATGCATTCAGTAAGCAAGACTTTTCCTTATGAACGCGCGTTGTGGTCTCTCCCATATAGGTACCCTCCGCCAGCTGCTGCTTGTGCAGGACAACAGTCGACAATTATAACAGTACTATTATATGCAGAGTAACTACTCTCGTTTACCTAGCATGTACTACCTCCAAACTACCTTTCCTAACCCTATTCACATTACCTTCCTGCCATGACTTCAGTGGCAGATTAAGGGCGTTACGCTTATTTCTATCAAAAAAGATAACACTTTGTCCAATGCATCCAGTATAGTGCAGTCCCAAATATTATCGCGTCCAATTATCTCATCTGCCTGGGTTCCTTTGTTATCCAACTCCACTGCATGCATTCTAAAACTCACACTCCTGACCGCGGTGTGATTTAGTCTACCCCAGCTAAGTATGCTGATGCACCCACTAAATGATCCGTTAAGCGTTCTTATGTCTTTCGGATTAACCTCCAGCCCTTTTCGTAAAACACCACATTTTACGAGGCTGGTGTTCGTCCCTGAATCTATCACAAGCACTAGCTTCGCACTAGCTGCATCTCGAATCATCCATCAACGAAATCTCGAATCATCCATCAACGAAACAACGTCTTTTTGTTCCCAACATTCATTCACTCCTTAACTATACTAGTCTTTTTGTCCATGCAAAACAGTTATCCTTTACGACCCTATATATCCCTACAAATTATCATGACTAGCATAACCATACCTTCGCGGCTATTGGCTTATATTTATTAACCTTATTAAAATTTAACCTAAGTACTAGAATCACAACAATAGCCCAAATCAAAACGCAATCTATAATTATTTTTGCAGATACCTTTGCTTCTCCGTATCTTTGACCATATTTCTTATATTTTCGGCACTCATTATTGGGGTGCCTCTTGCTCTTCCTTCTCATGAAATGTGGTCCTTACATTACCAGGCACGCGTACCTTTAACCTAATTGTTTTCTAGTCTACTGCCTTCGACTGGGGCGCTGGAAGTTTCCCGGGGTTGCCTTTTTTCGCAATCCGGAGCTCGGTGGTCCGCTTGCACCCATGAGAAGCATTTAATTCCTTGCCGGAATTGTTCATCTGGGTGTTATATCGATTATATAATTGTCAGGCCTACTGAAATTATCTCCATTAAAATTATTTCGATTCGTGCTGTCACCCCTAGGTGGTCCTTGGCGCCAGTTGGATGACTGCGTCCCCAAACACCAGCGACTGGTTGCGGGGCCATACTTTTGACTTAGGGGAGATTCGCTGCCTACTGAATTGATGCACTGTTGCTCCCTATTTTTAGATGCCCTTAATGGAGATACAAGACCTCGAACGGGCTCCGGACTCCCTGGAGAAGAAAGATGTCCCTGCCAGTAGTTCTGACTGATCTCCAAACACAAATCGTGGCCTGGTCCCCTCTAGGTGATAAATACTCCGGCAAAACCTTTGGAAACAATGTCAATACTTTGTGTGTGTTTGAATAGCCGATGCTTATCTTGACCTTTTTCTAACAGACAATACCCATTCTACCTCCTTTAAATTCGGCACAATTTTCCTCTATCAGAGATGCTGCTTCCTCCATTTCTGTTAGCCTCTAAGAACGCTACTTCACATTATTCTTTTTATAGTTCGTTTATTTATTGAATTCTCTTATAATAATACTACCAATAACTATTAAAATCTTAAATTCTAATAGCAATATTAACCCGCAACCAGTGTATTGGAGTTATTAAATGATAGTAAAGTATTTAAATATTTAAGTAAAAGAGTTTAATCTAGTGAGAACAAATTAATTAAATAATTTCAGTCTAGCATACATAACCGAGTGTGCATTTTAGTTTGAGGGAATTGCCTTGCCAAGTATAATTGGGATAATATCGGAGTTTGAGTTTATATTCACACATATTTTTTGTTAGCTCAGTTTTTACCAATGGTATATTAACATAGCTGTGGATGTTATCATTTTTAATGTACCAGGGGGAGCTTACAATAATTCAAGGAATTTTCGATTGTGCACGCTGGATTAATTCAATGTTGATGACGTCAGATACGTCATTTAATGTGATTTTAGGGCAATTATCCTTAAGAAGAGTAAATGTGACGTGACAGCTTTTGTTTTCATTTACGCGAATGCGCCAGCTACCCAGCCAGGACCCAATTAGTTTTTAGTACTCACTAAGATCTCTCTGAGCTTTTTATGGCAGCTCAATAAGGCAGTATCATCAGCAAACGTCGAGGTCATGAGGCGACTGTATGTGGGTAAATCAGAAGTAAACACTAGGTATAGAATCGGCCCGACTACACTGCCCTGTGGGACACCAGCTTTAATGTTAAAGTCAGGGGTAACAAACTCCTAGTACTTGACTCTATACTTACGATTGAACAAATATAATTTTAGAATCTGGTGCACGTATGCTGGCACGAATTTGTACAGTACGCCTGAGCAATAACAAGAAAAATTGGAGAGCAGTAATTTTTATCCTCGAAAGAGTTTCGTATTTCGCTAGTTATGCGATTTGTCTGCTCTATTGTACTGTGTTGTGGACGAAATCCAAATTGATGATTTGGAATTATATTACTTTCTTCGACATGTGGTTATATTTTTAGCATCAGCAATCTTTCAGAAAGTTCTGACATCATCGGCAGTAGTTTGGTCTGTATGACGCCGGTTGTGTTTTATCTTTCCCGGGCTTCGGGATCATGATAACCTGTGATATCTTCCAATCTGAAGGGAAATTGACAATTTGAAATATAGTATTAAACAGCTGTGTTAGAATTTTAAAAGCTATATCTGGTAACTCAGCTACCATTTTGGCAGTATTTGATTCGTCGCCTGGAGATTTCTTCAAGTTGAAATGATTATAAATCGTGTGCTTTACTTCCTTTGTCGTAACTTTAATTGGGTAAAACGTTTTTTTGGGTGACCACAGGTGGAATTACGAAAGCATTGGTCCCACGATTAGGTTGAAACACTTTTTCCAGATGATAGGCAAACGCTAAGGTTTTTTTTGGAGTTTTGTTTTTATTAGCTTTCCACAAGGAATAATTAGACTTTTCTGCATATTTTTCTAGTGCAGGTTTGTAAGTATTTTTCCGGCTCTTCATATAAAGCTTCACTGAAACTTTTTTAGATAAAGAATAGCTTTATTTGGTTATAGGCCTCTTTTTTCATTGACTAGGTTTTCAATATCCAAGGTAGTTTTCCGGATACTATGCAATGGGAATGGTAATTTACGAGGAGTTGCACTAATAGCAGCTGACACAAGAATGCAATTTATATTTTGAATTCGATTTCGTCTTCGTATTTTAGACGTGGTGAGATATTTATGTGACTGCTGACATATTTTCGATACTTGAGCTAGTAAGTCATTGAAGAGGCTAAGTAATTCGAATCGTAAACTATAGCTTTTTTAAATAATTTAATTATTACCGGTGAATGATCAGAAGATAAGTCAAGGCATGGATCCGCTATAAAAAAAATTTGTATACCCTTTACCTTTAAAAAAGGTAAATAGGGTATACTAATTTTGTTCTTTTGAGAGGGGTTGCAATTTCGAGAAGGAGGCGTGTTAGGTATGGACATATATATACAGATATGATCAGAATCACTTTCTAAGCAATTTTTATTTTGTCCGTCCGTCTGCCGTCTGTCCGTCGGTCCGTCTGTCCGTGTTTCCGTCTGTCCGTCTGTCCGTCTGTGGCCACTTTTTTTCTACACCGTTAGAGCTATCTTAATGAAATTTTCCAAAAGTGTAGCCTCCACAAAGATACGGAACCAGATTACTATATGGGCCGATTTGGTCAAAGACCACGCCTACCTCCCATATAAGCAACTTTTTCCACCTTTTTTATAATGACTGTAACTTCGGTCCAATTGACGGAATCGTGACATTATTTGGCAGTTATGGAGATGTGGGTCCTACTAAACACTGTGCAAAAAGTGTGCGGTATTTAATAATTGCCACGCCCACTATTAACAAATATTATTATCTGAACATGTTGACATTATAAAGCTATCTGCAACAAATGGGGCTGATCAGGGAAAAGATACGCCCACTTTTGTTATAGGGAACTTTCGGGTCTAAAATTAAAATTAGCTTACCTATGCCTAACTGATGCCAGCGGAATAAAAATTTGCAGAAACATACATGGGGTCCATAATAGTGTGTGTGCAGAATATGGAAATAATAATACAACTGCCACGACCACAATAAACCAAAAATCATTATTGTGTTCCTATTAAAGATTCATCACTGAAATTTCACAGGAAGGTTGCGGGTACTAACATTAAACACCACACAAAAAATGGGCGTGTTATTTCTATAGCCACGCCCACTATTGACATATTATTTTATAATAGTACGTATATGGACCCTACAAAGCCACATACAAAATTCGGATCGATCAGAGGAAGGAGTCGCCTCCTTCCCATATAATGAACTTTGGGGACCCCACTTAAAGACAATTACCCTATCTATGCTTCTAGTGATGATATATGAAAACAAATTGGTAGACGTATACACTGGGTCTGTACTAGCATGCATTCCAATATGGGCAGATTATTACTACTGCCACGCCCATAATTAACCAAAAATCATTACTCTGTTCCTATTACAGATTTTTCAACGAAATTTCCCAGGAATATTGCGGGTACTAACATTAAACACCACACAAAAAATGGGCGTGTTATTTCAACAGCCACGCCCACTACTGACATATTATTATAGCTTTCGACCCACAAAATATATTTTGACGAAAATTTATACTTGTGGTTATATTGACTCTGGAAAGCCAGACACAAGAAACGGGGTCGATATATTCATTTCAAGGTACCCTACCAAAAATTACCGTGAAAATGCTCCTAATGATGATTTATGAAGAAAACATCCTCATTGTTGAACTCGCACGCACAAGAAAAGGTAAAGGGTATTTCGTAGTAGGAATAACCCGACTTCAAACTGCTGTACTCGTTTTTAATACCTTTCATTATCCCAAAGTCAATAAGATCTGTTATTTTCCGGGGATCTGAGAGCCAATATGTAGGATGGTAAGAGGACACGAAATCAAGTTTGTAGCGACGATTCATAAGAGCAGAAAATAATGGCTTACCTTTGGGATTAATCAGCCTGGAACCCCAGAAAGCGGGAATTGTGTGAAACATTGAGTGAGACTCATTAGCGTAACTTCTAGACTTTGAGAGTTCATACTTTTGGCTGTATTTGAGTTAATGGTAGTCTTTACTTTGTTTGCGTACGACATAGCAGATGAACTATTTGAGGAGTCTCACTCGCTCAGGTTAATGGTACCTGATCTCGACTCAGAGGTAGGATTGGAAGTAGATTGACGCTGGAAGGGCTTTTTTTAAGGTCTATATACACTTGACATCCGCGGTAGTTGGTAGTATGATTGCCACCACAGTTGCTGCATTTTTTGGCTTCAGCATTAGATTTATCTGATGAGCTTT
Source organism: Clusia tigrina (assembly GCA_920105625.2). Classification (NCBI taxonomy): domain Eukaryota; kingdom Metazoa; phylum Arthropoda; class Insecta; order Diptera; family Clusiidae; genus Clusia; species Clusia tigrina. The sequence goes on from OV050031.1 coordinate 118,628,305, forward strand.
GTGACAAATGGTGAAGATCACCGCAGGAGACACATACTGAATGTAGCTTACAATAGGTTTTAATGTGGGCATACCCTTGACAATTTGAGCATTTCACCGGACCTTTTCTCTTATGAGATTCCTCTACATTGATATGTCGATGCAACAAATACCTCATATCGTAAATAGGGTGAGTTTCATATTCGCGTGTCGGGTTCAAGCTCGACTCGAAAGAGTGGTTGTTTATCCTGATTTTTTTTTTGTATACGGACTTCGCTTTAAAACCAGCATCTTCAAGAGCCTCTTGAAGACACTGGAAAAAAACTAAAAATAGATATACGATTAAAAACAAAAAATTAAATCGATTCCGCAATCACAAACGTCAATGATAGCATTATCGAAGCAATCACAGCTTCGACACCAAAGCTAACATTAACAAATATGCTACCTTGACAATACACCAGCATGCATTAAGGAAAAAATTAAATGGAAAAGGAAGCTCCGAAAAACATGACAAATCACTAGGAATCCAGAAGAAAAATCCAAACTAAACAAGGCAACAAAAGAATTGAGAATATTACTTGAGAAAAACAGAGAAAAGAAACTAGAAAAACATATGCTGAACTTGGGAACTACCACATCAACAAATTACTCTCGTTGGAAGGCTGCGAAAAAGTTCACTGGTGCAATAATACACAAACCTCCTATCAAACCACAAATCGGTACATTGGCGCAAACAAGTAGAATGGTGTGAATTATGGGAATAGAGATAAATAAAACAAAAACTGTACAAGTTGTATATACATACAGAAAACTTAGAAAATATAGCCTTGCTATAAAGGAAAAAAAAATAAAGTCATTAACAAGGGAAACGAAGCAAAAAATAGGTACCGACTGTTAAGCTGGCTACTTCGACGAGCTTTTAGGCTGTCTCTCTACAACAAACTAGTAATATACACGACAGTAATATTGCCCATCTGGAAATATGGAATCGACTTATGGGCAACAGCTAGCAAATCAAACTTAAGTTTCCTACAATGAATGCAGTCAAGGGTACTATGAACAAATTACAAGTGCTGAATGATATATTCCGAACGAGGTTATACACCGTGACCTACACATTGAAACAAAAGGGAGCACCAAACATATATACCGACTGACAGGCCATCAAAACCTGAAACTGTGTAGTGCAGCAGACACAGAGGGTGCAACTTCAAAAAGATTGAAGCGAATTACACCTGCAGAACTTACAGGAAGATTTAGATAAATAAATAAATAGCAATAACAAAATAAATAATTAAGTACATAAATAAAATGAACAGATGGATGGATAAATAGAGAAAATTGAATAAACAAACAAATAAAAGGAGTTATTGTGGCAACGGCAAAAATAACATATTAAATCCAAACCTGCACAAAATATTATTTAATATTATTGTTATAGATTATAATATATTGCGGAAGAAATAAAAATTTAAAAAAATCTTTTCGTGGCTTACAGTTCTTCTAAAGTTGCGAATAACTAACTCTAAACAATATAAACGAGCGCATTAGGAAGGCTCAGGTAGCTCTGTACTCTTGCAAAAGAGTCATAGGCAAAAAATGGGGGTTACAGCCTAAGGTGGCCTATTGGATATATACAGCTGTGGTACGACCAGTCCTTTTCTATTGGGTGCTTGCTTGGTGGACAGCCCTAAGTAAGTCCACATACAATAGGCTGATGACAAAAGTACAAAGAACGGCAGAGGTATTCATAAGTAGTGCCATTAGAACAACTCCAACGGCAGCATTGGATATTATGCTCAATCTGCTGCCTGTTAGGCTTTTTGGCGAAAAAATGGCTGCAAACTCAGCTATCAGACTAAAAGCTACGCATCAATGGGATGCCAGGAATATAGGTCGTGCGTCCATTTTAAGACATTTTGAGGGTATTCCTGACTCTTTCGACTACATCACACCTATGTACGCCTTCAATGGTATGTGCAAGATCTCCATTCCCTCCAGGGACGAATGGAAGGATGGCATCCCCACTCATGTAGAAGGGGTTCACATCTACACAGATGGATCCAAACTACAGAGTAGGGTGGGAGGTGGTGTATTCTCAGAAGATTTGGATATTAACATGTCCTTTAGGATGCCCGACCACTGCAGTGTTTTTCAGGCAGAGGTCGCGGCTATAGAGGCAGCACTGTATTGGCTAAGGAAGAAGAAGATATCTGGACTTGATATTTGCATTCTGTCCGACAGCCAAGCTGCTTTGCGCTCCCTGGATTCGGTTATTATCACCTCAAAAGCCGTCAAGAGCTGCCGCAAATCTTTAGACGAGATAGCTAAGCAGACCCGTCTGCATCTGTGCTGGATTCCCGGTCACAGAGATATTCCAGGGAACTGCAAGGCGGATGAACTTGTCCGTGAGGGTACGACCATACCGATGGAACCAGATAGGTCGCAATTCGGTATTCCTATTGCCACATGTAACCTCTTACATGTGGCAATAGGAATAGCTAGACAAACCTGGCCAGAGATAAATGTCAAGCGCTCTAAGGACCTACTGGCTCTAAATAGACAAAGCATAGGTCCCGTGATTAGCGTCTTAACGGGACACTGGACTCTAGGCACACACGGGTGTAGGCTGGGGATCGCCTCTAATGACTTCTGCAGGAGTTGCATGGACGAGGAGGAAGAAGAGTCTACTGCTCACCTGTTGTGAACGTGTCCAGCTTTGTCCAGAAGGAGGCGCACTTTCCTAGGCGATTACTTTTTGGACTCCTTGGGAGATATCTCAAAAAAAAAGATTAGCTCCATCAACAGCTTCATTAAAAGCTCCAAATGGCTGGACCTTTGAAAGGGATGGGACCTGCTGTCCCATGCGGTATCACAAAGGGTCAATGTTGGCCTAAGTGCGCCCTTTTCGGGTGGCCGCTTTACCTACCTACCTAACTCTAAACAAATTTATTAAACAAATTTTCACCGCAAATTTTCTTCATAAATTCTTAACTTACATGTTTTAAATAAGAAGTTCCACATCCGCTATCTATTGGCGTGCATTTAATCTATTCCTCACAATGAAAATTAGTTCTTGATTTCCTCACAGATCCTCGGTCTTGTCTGCCTACCTCCAATGTTCCTCTCATTATCTTCAATACTCCCAATGCTCGTTTAATAGTGCATTTCTTGGGACCGAGATGTCCAACAAAAGCTTTAGTGGCTAAAGCAAGTCAACTAGTAGTATCACCTCACATAGTACTAAGCATGGAAGAGAAGTGGTTTAAAATGGGGCAACCCGAGGTTTTGCCACGAACAGATGAGTAGAGATGGAATTTTTACATAAATCGTAAAGAGCTGTAGAGTATGCCAGCTGGGATCCGTCACAAGAATTGAACTCAATGTTCCTATCAAGAGCGGATCATAGCCAGCGAGGCACGCGTATTTGGGTACGATCCCGCCATATCTGCATCAAGATATTGGCCCATCCAACGAGAATTGTGTTAAATAAAAACTAAAATCCCTAAGAACAAATAAATATTGTGAAAAATATATAAAATAATAATATTATATCATCCATATTAAAATCCAGATAATCAATCAAAGTGCACTCAAGTTTTCTGACATCATGATAGCAATGCAAATGCATAAAATAATCGTCGTTTACAATAAACCAATTTACATTGGTTTTAATCGTGATAATATACAATGGTTTAATCGTGATAATCTACAATGTTTATCTTATAACCAAAAATTTAACATGCAAAGGGAATTTTTAAAACATCAACAGTTAATACACCACACTGATAAAAAAAAAAAAAAAACACACAGCATCGTAATGTATGTCATCCACATATTCAATTAAAGAATTGTACATATCATTTACGCATAAAGACGAGTTAATAGCAATTTAAAACATATTACATCGTGTTTTAATAATCGCATTAAAACGATTACATTTGAAAATAATGGTAAAGAAAATTTAATACCTACAGACTTTTTTAAGACAATTACAACTGAAGAAACAGACATTTTAAGAAATGCTATAAAAAAACCTGCTTTAAGAAATGCTTTAAAATATTCAATTTAATTGTGAATTGTTTGTTAAATATATGTGTGTGAAAGATGAAAGGAAGTATACAATAGAGCTGAAATCACATCAACCCAAAGTGACAATAAAACAATCTTCCAAACCATAAATGGCATTTATAAACTTTATTCCGATCATTGTGATGTGTCATTAAAAGAAAACGAGCGAATTTTAAGAGCGTGATAGCGGATGGACTTTAATTGAAGTATCATATATTGATATCAACAGAAACTAAAAAAAGCCGATAAAAGGTTCGCAATATATATGTTTAGCACCATCCATATTAAAAAACGAGTAAAGAAGTCTGAAGTCGGGTTAGACCGACTACGAAATACCCTTTACCTTTTCTTGTGCGTGCGAGTTCAACAATGGGGATGTTTTCTTCATAAATCATCATTAGGAGCGCATTTACGGTAATTTTTGGTAGGGTACCTTGAAATGATTATATCGACCCCATTTCTTGTATATGGTTTTATTGAGCTATCTTAATGAAATTTTGCAAAAGTATAGTCTGGACAAAGATACAGAACTAGATTGCTATATGGGCCGATTTGGACAAAGAACACGCCTACCTCCCATATAAGGAACTTTTTTCACCTTTTTTAAAATGACTATAACTTCGGTCCAATTGACGGAATCTTGATGTTATTTGGCAGTTATGGAGATGTGGGTTCCCCTAAACACTGTACAATGAGTGGGCGATATATATTAGCTGCCACGCCCACTATTAACAAATATTAATAACTGACGATCTGGTGGAGATTTACGGACGAAATTTTACGGGAGGGAACATATGGACATTACAAAGCTATCTGCCACAAATGGGGCTGATAAGAGAGAAGACACGCCCACTTTTGATATAGGGAACTTTCGGGTCCAAAATTAAAATTAGCCTTCCTATGCTCGTATTGATGCCAGCGGAATAAAAATTGGCAGAAATATACATGGGGTCCATAATAGTGTGTGTGCAGAATATGGAGATCATAATAGAACTGCCACGACCACAATTAGCCAAAAATCATTACTGTGTTCCTATTAAAGATTTAACAACGAAATTTGACAGGAAGGTTGCAAGTACTAAAATTTAATACCACACAAAAAATGGGCGTGCTATTTCTAGAGCCACGCCCACTATTTACATATTATTATAACTTACGACCTATATAATATTTTTGGACGAAATTTTATATTAGTACGTATATGGACAGTCGGTCAAACCAACTGACCTACTGTAGAAGTATCGACGGTGCATTCTAAATTACAATGCCCTTCGTTGACTCGACTGCGAAACTGTAACACCCTAAAAGTTTACATAATAAATATTACATAAATACTATTAATTTACAATACTTAGACCCTAAAAGTATGTGCTACTCTTAAACATCTTTAGCACATGCTAATCCCACATAATGTGTGGCATCTGTTGGGAGTCGGTGCTGTGAGTCAACTACTCGTAGGTAGCTTGATTCTAACTCACAACATCCCTCCCTTCTTTCTAAAATAAGTTAGTGCAACTAACTTCAAATGAATCTTTACAATATTTTTTCTCTTTTCTGCACTTTAAACAATCTGTGCATTTCCTTAAAACTATAGTACATATGTGTAGTTTTTGTCTTTTTTCTTTTTTTTTTTAAATCGCCTTACTTGGGTTCTATTATTGTATTCTTTTCTTTTTTAGTTTTGTGTTCTTTTGGTTTAATAGTTTTTTTCTCTTTTTTTATATTCCCCTTTTTTATATTTGGTCTTTTATTGACTCTTTTCTCACTGGCGTATAAACAATTTCATATACTGCTATATTTTATACTTAAAATCTTATGTTATACTGCGTCCTCTGCTTTCTGCTGATTTGGATGCCGGCCGTCGTTGTCGGAATGAAATCCCTCGATGAACTCTGCGTACCCCTCCCTTCTTTCTGGACCGGTACGTGCCAAGATGATGCAAGGTTGTGCCACTAGATGCGCTTCTGACGAAGTCAAAATGAATATTCGCTTAGTAAGTGACAGTGTATATTTACTTAGTTGCGGAAATCGTTATGAAATTAGCCGATAAAGCTTGGCTATGTTGTGCTTGATATTTTCGTGGTTAAAACGATTTTTTGCCCTAGGAGAATATTCTACGATGGTAACTGAACGATGGTAGTTGTGGCTGATATTGTTGCTGTAACCGTTTCTCTCTAAAATTACGGAGTAACCTCGGGTTTTGGCCACAATTATCTCTTCCTCTTTCTAGACAATAATACAGTATACATACTGATATATGTAATAATGGCAGACACGTTGGATTTTCTATACGGACAACGTACATGTTAGTGTTTTCATGCCATTTTGTCAGTTATGCAATTAAACTCAAGTATTATCAGTTTCTTACTTGTCAGATAGAGACTCTTCTATTCGTAAGTCGTAAATCGTAGTCATCTCGCAGATGGGAAGTTGGAAGCTCTTCCACTCTTTCATATAAAAATGAATTCTCACTAATTTCGTTTTCATTTTCTTCCAACCAAAAATTATCTCAGGACATCATCGTTGCAAATTTCGTATTTATTACTTTGCGGCTTACTGATTACCCTTCTTCTATGTCTTCTTACTTCTTCTTATTCGGTCTCCTGGATGTTGGTTAGCATCTCACTATCTCTTCGACGCTGCAGGAAGTCCCTTCCAGGTTCATGCTGCACCATATTGTACCATCCAGATGTCCTTGTTTGTTCACTAACGCCTAAATATCTAAAAACAACAGGCTTATACATGTATCGGACTTGCCGAGTTTTAATTATTCTTACTGGCTATTACATTCATTCAATTTCTAATATTTTTCCTAATGTAAACAGTAAATTGTATTTAAATCTATATATCGTATATCTACTACGTCTTAACAAACAAACTATAAATAAAAACTATTTTCTTTACAAATATTATTAATTAGCTATGATACAATTTTTAAAATTGTTAGCGGCATTAAAAATTTTAAATTCTCTAAATTAATATATATTTTACAATAATTTGCTTCATACATAATAATTATTTACTATATTAAATTATCTGCCGCCAAAAAAAAATTTTTTTAAAATAGAATTCTGGGCAAAATTAGTGGCCCATCTTACATAAGCGAGTATATAAAAGATAAACCCGTTCATGTGCAAAAATTGTCCATTGCATGACTCAAATTTTCATTGCATCTAACTACTCTATATATTTCAATTTACTACTAGCCCGGTATGTATATATCCATTAACAAGTATATTTCCCTACATCATGTAAGCTGCTCTTATATGAATACATACATACATATAATTAATTTCCAACGTTATTACCTAATTTGTAATGGTAAGCTAAATATATTATTCTAATTCAATATATAATATATACATTACTATTCCCCACACGCTAATTTCCTAAGCGATAAACCGAAAAAGTATATGTAGCCTGCTGCAGAGTCCCAGTTTTCCAATGTATAACTCTATATACTTACTTTTCTTTGTTTTCAATATACAAATTTATTGTCAGCAGTTATTTATATATCTACCAATTTCCAATTTCCTATTCATATGTCCCTACATACTTACTTATATGGCCATACCCATTCCTATTAAAAAAATTACTTATTAAATATACCCTCGTACATTCATTCTGTACATTACCCTACGTCTCCACGGGCAATTTTTGATGGCATGCCATTGGCAATTTCAAGCAAATTGCCAATGGAGACTCCAAATTGCTTCAAGTTGGCAATTTATGTTATGAAATATGTTATGCCATAAATTGCCAACGTGCTGTGTGGCAATCAGTTGTCATTTTGCTTGTTTGACAGCCGTTTTTCATTTTTTCGTGATGCTCACAGTGGAAGCATCGTCGGACATTTTCGTTTTACCGCATCTATTAAATTAATAAAAACGCTAAAATGAATGGAGACTGTGCATTTGCATTCTTTGTAATAAAGGATTCACCCAGAATTTCGGTTTCCTTCTTTTTTCCTCTTCATCGTATAAATAAAAAATTTTTTCAAGCGTGGGTACAGCGAACTAGATTGCTTGACGGCATTTTCAAAATGACAATGGCATAACATCGCAATGCCCACCATTAAAATATTGCCAACCATTGCAATCAAATATGACAGATGTTATGCCATCAAAAATTGCCCGTGGAGACGTAGGGTTATACAGCTACATACATATATACTTCGTTTACCAACGGTGCCGGCGCTACTGCTTACGCATCGTATTTCATTTCATTAACTGCCGTATGTATGTATGTACATATTTTAAATTAAGATTTATATTACTTACCCACGACTGTCCTATTATAAAAAATATTTTTCTCTACTGTGCTTCATTGGGCAATAGTGCCTAGTAAGCATATTTTTATTACCAAAATTTTACTTGCCCGCGTTTAATTGGCACATTTCTGTTGGCCTTGACTTTGACCATCACGCTATTTGATATTCTTACGCGATATCAGTTTGTTTACGTTATTATTTCGTGTTTACACTTGTAAAACACTGCCAACACATGTCTCTGTGTTGCCTTGTATGGAAAAATTTCAACAAATTATTATGTAGCTTTTTATTCTTGCCCTTAATTGTTACGACTGATGTAACTGGGCTGCGGATTTCGGCTACTGCATACGGACCTATCCAAACAGGTGAGAATTTGTTTCTCCTAGCCTGATTCTTCATGAGTACTTGATCTCCCACGTGAAAGATTACTGGATTTACCACCTTGTTGTAGGCTTCCCTGGCTACCCGTTTAGCACATTCCTGATTTTCTCTAACCAATTCGTGCGCTCGCTGTAACTGATATTTTTGCACTTTATTGGGGTTATCAGCATTGTACACTGGCGCACATTTGCGCTTCAAATTTGTTGGCATGTTGAAATCAAACCCGTAGAGCGTCCTAAACGGAGTTTGCTTCGTTGATATATGCACAGTATTGTTGTGTACATACATTGCAGTGGTCAACCATTGATCCCAATTCGAGGAAAACTGCGCAAGTACTCGGCCAGAGGTCGATAACTACGCTCCAATGAGCCATTCGTCTGCGAATGATATGGTGTTATATGTAATTTCTTGATTCCCAGCTTTGTACACGTTTCTGAGAATAGTTTTGATACAAAATTTGAACCATTGTCGGTTATCAAATCCTTAGGTATGTTGTACCGTGCTATAATTTCGTCAAAGAATGCCTTGGCCACCGTACTTGCTTCAGCATCGGGTATAGCCACGCACGCCATAAACTTTGAGAAATCGCCTTGAAACATCAAAACGTATTTATTTCCCGAAACTGTCTCAGGAAAAAATACCTACAATATCCATACAACTTTATCAAATGGCTGTTTTGGTGTGTCAATTTACACCATTGGCATTTTTGTCAGCCTGACATTTTGGACAACTCTTTATATATTTTTTAATGTCCTTGAGCATACCTTTCCATCCGTATACTCGCCTAATTCTGTCATGGGTTTTCCAGAATCCCTGGTGTCCACCTAGAGGTGAATCATGGAAACCCTTTAATACTGTCTGGATATATTTTCTATCCTCCAGCCATTCCACATTACTGGCTGTTTGTATATTGGCATCGAAACCCGCATTGCTAACATCTCTTGTACCATCAATTTTATCTTGTTGCATTCTCTCGGTCTTCTCCTTATCTGACCGTGCTTTGGCCCTCGTTTGCACTACTGATACTTTCTGTGCCTGCGGTACTCTGCTGAGTGCATCCGCATTCAGATTCTTTTTCCCAGGTTTGTATATGATTTCAAAATCATACTCAGACAATTTGTGTCTGAACCTGGCTAGCTAGCCTAGACGTTTGGTCTTTCAAATTGGCTATGCCTCTCAACGGCTGGTCAGTGCATATCTTAAATGGGCATCCTAGCAGATATGCCCTGAAATTCTTCGTAGCCCACACTATGGCTAGGAATTCCTTCTCTATTGTGGAGTATCTTTCCTCTGTATCGCTAAGCGCCCTGCTTGCGAATGCTATTGGTCGGTCATTACCGACTTCCTCTTGTGACAATACCGCCCCTAATGCTTCATTGCTAGCATCAGTGGTCAACAAAAAGTTTGCTCAAAGTCGGGGACGCCAAAATTGGTGGCGCGCTAATTATTTCTATTAGCCTCTCGAATGCTTGCTGACATCTCTCTGTCCATTCGAACTTTGCTTCTTTTCGTAGCAACTTATTAATCGGCAACGCAATTCCGGCTAGTCCTTCTACGAACTTTCTGTAATAGTTCACTAGTCCTAGTAATGCTTGCACTTCCTTTCTATTTCTAGGAATCGCGAAATTTTTAACGCATTCCACCTTCTGCGGGTCAGGCAGTGCTCCTGCCTCTGAGCAACGATGGCATTAATAAACCACCCCTCTTCGCAAAAATTGACACTTCTCCGTGTTCAATTTCAAATTATGTTCTCGTAATTTCTGCAGCACCTTGCACAAGCGATGCGAATGCTGCTGCAAGTTCTTCCCATAAATAACAATATCATCGAGATACACAAAACAATCTAACCCTTGTAAGCCTGTTAGCACATGGTTCATCAACCGCTGGAAGGTAGCCGGTGCTCCTGGTAATCCAAACGGCATTCTATTAAACTCATAATGCCCCAAACCGGTGCTGAACGCGGTTTTCTGCTTATCTTGGGTATCCACCAGAACTTTGTGGAAGCCACTCGCTAAATCAAGTGTAGAAAAATATCTACTGTGTCCCAATTGATACAGAATTTCTTCTATCCTTGGTATCGGGAACACTTGCTTGATAGTGGCGTCGTTCAATTTCCTAAAATCGACGACCATTCTCCACTTCTTCTGACCCTGAGCACCTCCCTTCTGTGGTACCAAAATTATTGGTGAGTTCCAAGGCGAGATACTCGGTGAAATTATGTTATCCTTTAATATTCTTTCTACTTGCCTATTTACGTCATCTTTGTGAGCTTGTGGCAATCTGTACTGTTTCTGGTTAATTGGTGCTTGATCCACTCTATTAGGTATTTCATTATCTACTTCTGGTGTATACGTTAGCTGGTCTCCTTCCAGCAAAAATATGTCATGGAATGACGTACAAATGGCTTCTATTGATGCCTTCTCTTCTGAATTTACGCTTGGGTCTAACTTCACTGATTCTAGCACTCTCTCCATCCTTTTTCTAATATCTACCTGCTTAATCTGATTAACCGATCTATAATTCGGTTCTTTCAAATTATCGTAGCTAGTGAACTTAGGCCTAAAATCCTCATCCATCAGGTAGTCCTTTTCTGAGGCGTTGAGTATGCAAGCGTACACCTTATCCTTGTCAACGTGCGTTATCGCCTCTCCCATATATACGCCCCCCGCTAGCTGCTGCTTGTGCAAAACAACAGTTCTAAGTTTCGTGTTTACATGCATAGTAGCTACTCTGGTTGACCTTGCATTTACTACCTCCATACAATTCTTAACCCTATTCACGGTTCCTTCCAGCCATGACTTTAATGGAACCGTAAGGATTCTATTCCTATCACCATCATAAACTGATAGCTGCTTGTCGAGCGCATCCAGTATGGTGCGGCCCCAAAGATTATCGCGGCCAATTATCCCATCAGCCAGGATACCTTTCCTATCCACTTCCACAACGTGCACTCTAAAACTCATTCCCTTAACTTCACTGTGTCCTATTCTGAGCGACCCCAATATCCTGTTGCACCCTCCAAACGCTCCGTTAAGCATTCTTACGTCCATTTGATCCGTAAAACACTAGATTTTACGAGGCTAGTGTCCTCTCCTGAATCTACCAAAAGAACTAGCTTTCCACTCGCTGCTTCCTCGCAGGGTATCTCGATGAAGGCATCACCTATCCTGCTCAGAGCGAAGCAACGTCCTTTTGTTCCCAATATGGACGTGTATCCACTTCCTAACTCTTCGCGATATTGGAGAGCCTCTTGCTTTTCCTTCTCCTGGACTGTAGTTTCTACATTACTACTCACACGTACTTCCGGCCTAATTATTACTTTCTTTCTTTTGGCTTTCCAGTCTATTGGCCTCGACTGGGCCGCTGCTTATCCTTGGTTCACTTCTGGAATCCCAATTTGGTCGCTGCTGACCAGTCCCAGTTTTGAAAGGATTTCTTCCTTGGTTAATTCCTTCCTTTGAATTAACTCGAGGACTACTAAAGTGACCCCTGGTGTCCCTCAAGGGTGGATCCGGGCTTGTCGTAGCTGGCTGTCTTCTACTCTGATTCCATTGTGTGTCTCCTTGGCACTGTCTACTTGCCTCATGACCATATGTGTGGCACTCCATACAGTAGGGCGTGTTTTTACGTAAATGCACTCATCCCTTGTATGACCTTGCTTATGGCAGAACGAACATGTGGGTGCCCTCTGTACAAACCCCCTGTACGGATTTCTCGGATTCTCGGCTCTACTGTCGGAGACACCGGGATTATACGCTCCTCTGTATATGTTTGGGACGTAATTACTTCCTTCTCTCTCCATGACAGCGGCAGGTAAACTGTCTTGTCTGTTTTCGAATATATGTATCTCCCCCAAACCGGCTGTACTCCGTTCCACGAGGACTTGTGCTCTAATTGCTTCTTCTTCTAATTCCTTCTGATTTCCTGTTCTGCTATTCAGTATATGAATCTTTAAAGCGGAGTTGCGGAGGCCTACTACGAAATTGTTATAACCGACTTGTCAACTTCGTATAATAATGCTGTATCTCCAACGCCATGGTACTTGTTTTTTATTATTTCCTGGGCCATCATCTGTAGTGACTCTAAACGCCTGGCAAAGGCACGTATATCTTCACTTGCCAGCTGCTTGCCGATTCTTATTTCTTGGGTTATGTCCTCCAAAGTTCTCTCCTTCAAAAAAGTTCTCATTATAAGATCGTAAAGCTCCTCCGCACTGGCGAATTGCTTTGGCAACACAAGGTGGTACGCGTCGCCAAATAATCTTTGCTTAACACAGTCGAAGAAGTCCTGCAGCTCATCAGGGTTTATGCTTCGCTTTGCAAGCTCACAACCTTGAATGAATCTGTTAACTTCTGACCGTAAATCTTCTGAAGCTGACCAGTAAACACAGGTACTAGCCTGGCCACTGTCTTTGAAATATCCTCTATACCCATTTTGCGTATTTTTGTTTTACTTATGACAGGTAAAACTTGAGCGCGATCTTTATGGGTGGTTCCTAGATTCACTTCTCCCGGATCTGAGAGGTAATTGACCAATGACGGACTCAAACTAATTAGTATTCGATCGTTTGTTCGTACAGGCGAAATACTGTCCACAGTATTAAGACTTTCCTGTACCGTTACTGCTTCTGGCTCTTTTGGCGGGTATCCCTTATTTTTATTATTTATCGGACTTCCTGGAAAAAAAGGCTCGACACCGATTTCAGATACGCCAAACAAAAATCCCGCTTCCCTTTCTTCACTCAATACTAATCCGGGCTTTACCACGCGGTTTATCCCTTCTGGTGTTAGATACTCCGGCCAGCGCACTTCTGGTGGCAATGTTAATACCGTCTGTGTAAATCCAGCCGATGCTGATTTTGACCTCTCCCTATTCAGTGAGGCCCTATTGGTCGCCCGTCCTCTTTTTAATTCCGCAGACTTCTTTTCCAACAGCGATGTTGCTTCCTCTGTCTCCGTCAATCTCCGAGAAAGTTCCTTTACCCTATTCTCGAGATACTCTTTTTGTGCTCTCAAATCTTCTGTTTTCTCAAGAAATTTGAACAATTTTTCTTCTGTCCTTTTTTGGATTGCCGTCAAGGCTTGATCCGCTACTCCTAATGGTGACACAGCTCCTCCGGCGTTCGCCTGTTTCCACAATTCCTGAGCTTCTTCCCTGCTCGTACTCGCTTCGAACTGGTCAACTATTTTCCCGGCAAACAGTTCCACCTCTGACTGCATTGATTTCAATCTGTTCCTTATTTCCTCGTCTGGCGAAACCAAACTCACAATCTGTTTTCCTAGTCCCTCTAATTCATAACTAAATGTATCTGCCCATTCGTTGATCAGACTATTTATGTAGTCTGCGTAATTTTCCGCAAAATATTTTCCTTTGCCGTACTCAAGTGCGTGAGGCAGCAACAGCCCGTGATATTGTTGAACTTTCTCCCCAGATTTTGCAACTGTGTTAGTCGCTTGCGGTAATACACGTTGTCCTTACGTAACCTGCCGTTTTTCAATCGCTTCGCCAATTTGCTCCTGCATCAGCAGTAATCCTTGCGCTTCCTTCGTCATATCCCAAATGCCAGAACAGGTGGCGTATCCCCATTACATAAACAATTTACTAATAAAACCCAATAATTGTTAAACCTTGTTATTAACTTATTCCAATTTTTTATTTCATCTTACTTAATGGTAAATACAAATTTATTAAAAAACACAAGTTCCATATCCGCTGTCTACCGGCATCCATTAAGTCCAATTGGCCCTTGACTTCCTCACAGATACTCATTGATTTCCTCTCACCATCTTTAATACTCCCAAAAATCCATAGAAAAGGCCATATGTTTGTAAAAACCGAAATTGGATTTACAGGTAAAAGTGTATTGATTCATTCCCGGAAATTTGAATCCATATTTAGAAATAAACCCGTAACATAAGCGCCACGTAATAATAGCATTTAAATGTTTTCTTCAACATTGCTACGCAAATCGAAGTTTCCGAACTACAAAAACTCGTGTTACACGTTTTGTAAGCACTTCTAGAAATATTTTTGCCTAATACCCTAAGCTTATAATGTCAAATATGCAGATCAATTTTAAAACAATATAAATTAAAATAATTTAAAAAAATAATTTAAATGTCCCTATCGACAACCAAACACAAATCCCCTACCAAAAAAATCCTCACAGCTAAGACGACATACATGGACCCTCCGATCATACTGACGGTTTATGGTTGCCCATACAAAGCTGCGTGCAACAGCGCAAACGCGCCTATATTAGAAGTAGCTACTTAAATTACGCTACTATACACTCTACTCACCATTATCTTATTCGATGACATCTTCTTCTTAGGGTCCTTCGAATTTGTTGCAGGATGCTTCCCTGCTTCAAGTTCCTCGCCCTGGGATTCCCCCAATAGGTCCTTTAGACCAGCTGCGCCAAAATGTTGGGGTCCGTGTTTGGTTGACGGGGGACGTCCTTCTGATGTGCGCGTGTGGCTAAAAACCCTAAATCACTCTTTGGAAAAATCACTACATTACACTTTTAGTTTTTAAATCACAAGCCGATTTATTCTTACAAATACTAATTCTTATATAGTATTTCTCAACAGTCATCTCAGTCTGTGAACTGACCTTTCTGTTCCAGTTCCGCACCTGCTAATTGGTGTCAGTCGGTCAAGCCAATTGACCTACTGTAGAAGTATCGACGGTGCATTCTAAATTACAATGCCCTTCGTCGACTCGACTGGGGAACTGTAACACCCTAAAAGTTTACATAATAAAAATTACATAAATACTATTAACTTACAATACTTAGACCCTAAAAGTATGTGCTACTCTTAAACAACTTTAGCACATGCTAATCCCACATAATGTGTGGCATCTGTTGGGAGTCGGTGCTGTGAGTCAACTACTCGTAGGTAGCTTGATGCTAACTTACAGCAGGACCCTATAAAGCCATATACAAGAAATGGTGCCGATATAATCATAATCAATCGTGGTAGGTATGGACATCTATATATAGATATGATCAGAATCACTTTCTAAGCAATTTTTATTTTGTCCGTCCATCTGTCCGTCTGCGGCCATTTTTTTCTACACCGTTAGAGCTATCTTAATGAAATTTTGCAAAAGTATAGTCTGGACAAGGATACAGAACCAGATTGCTATATGGGCCGATTTGGACAAAAACCACGCCTACCTCCCATATAAGGAACTTTTTTCACCTTTTTTAAAATGACTATAACTTCGGTCCAATTGACGGAATCTTGATGTTATTTGGCAGTTATGGAGATGTGGATCCCACTAAACACTGCGCAAAAAGTGGGCGGTATATATTAACTACCACGCCCACTATTAACATATATTAACAACTCAAGATCTGGTAGAGATTTACGGACGAAATTTTACGGGAAGGAACATATGGACATTACAAAGCTATCTGCAACAAATGGGGCTGATCAGAGAAAAGACACGCCCAGTTTTGATATAGGGAACTTTCGGGTCTAAAATTAAAATTAGCCTACCTATGCTCGTATTGATGCCAGCGGAATAAAAATTTGCAGAAATATACCATGCAGGGGTCCATAATAGTGTGTGTGCAGAATATGGAGATCATACTAGAACTACTACGCCCACAATTAGCCAAAAATCATTACTGTGTTCCTATTAAATATTTATCAACGAAATTTCACAGGAAGGTTGCGGGTACTAACATTAAACACCACACAAAAAATGGTTGTGTTATTTCTACAGCCACGCCCACTATTCACCTATTATTATAACTTACGACCTATACAATATTTTTGGACGAAATATATTAGTATGCATATGGACCCTATAAAGCCATATACAAGAAATGGGGTCGATATAATCATTTCAAGGTACCCTACCAAAAATTACCGTAAATGCGCTCCTAGTGATGATTTATGAAGAAAACATCCCCATTGTTGAACTCGCACGCACAAGAAAAGGTAAAGGGTATTTCGTAGTCGGTCTAACCCGACTTCAGACTTCTTTACTCGTTTTATATAATTGCAGATTAATCACAAGTCAAATAACAAAACATGACGGACAAACATACATGTGCAATAGATGCTTAAAATTTATTAACAGGGAGGATGCACTTATTAAACATCGACAAGGTTGTAATAAAAGCCTAAAGAAGATTAGGAGTTATCATTTAAGAATTTAAAAAAGCCATTGGATGTACCTGTTGTTGTGTATGCTAATTTTGAATGTATTTTCGAATCAGTAAATATTCAAAATTCAGCAAAAGTAAAATCAGTGCAAAGGCATATTCCTTTCGCTTATAGTTGTTATACAGGGTGGCTGATGAAAGCCGCTACCAAAAAAAAATGTAATAACTTTTTTTCTATTTAATGAATCTGGTTTTTTTTTCATTTTGCAGATTGATTGTTAGATCTATCAAAAATGGATAATTGGGACACTGAAACAAGAATTTGGATTGTCCGCCGCTATCACGCACTGGAGTCCGTAGTTGCGGTTCAAAGTGAGTATAGAGCAGATGGACCATAATGAGACTTGTAAACAATTTTGCCGAGCATGGGACAGTCAACAGAAGACCTTACCATCGAAACCCTTCAGTTCGGACGGAGGAAACAATCGCTGCAGTAGCTGCTGCCATACAAAATAATCCAAGAGTTTCGCCAAGAAGCTTATCTGCTCAAATGGGTATAAGCAGACAGTCATTGCAGTCAATTATGCATAAAGATTTTGACTTATTCCCATATAAAATTCAAATGGCCAACAAATTGAACGCAGCAGACTTCCCGATTCACTTGGAATTTTGCCAGAAGATGCTTCAAATGGTGGAAGAGGACGGAAACATGATCAACTGTATTTTTATATCTGACGAGGCCCATTTCGATTTAAACGGCAACATAAATAAACAAAATTGTCGAATATGGAGTGCTTCCAACCCACAGATACTCCATGAGACGGAATTACATCCACTTCGTTTTACAGTGTGGTGTGCAGTTTCATCACGCTGCATTGTCGGGACCTGCTTCTTCGAAGAAAACGGTCACACCGTTACGGTTACTGCAGACCGTTACTTGGCCATGTTGAGAGACTTTTTCTATCCAGAATTACGCCGAATGAGAATTGCTTTCAACTCAGTGTGGTTTTAACAAGATGATGCAACTCCTCACATAGCCCGGCCTGTTATGACAGAATTGCGACGAAAATTTCCCAATAAGCTGATACTCCACATTCCGTTGGCCCCCCAGGTCGCCGGACCTTACTGCACCTGACTTTTTCTTGTGGGGTTATTGCAAACAGGAAGTCTACAAAGCAAAACCAACAAATTTGAACGAACTAAAGCAATCCATTCGAGAAACAATTGCAGCTATTCCTGTCTCAACTCTCCAAGCAGTAATGAATAACTTTTTGGTAAGATGCCGCACATGCATCAACGAGCAGGGGGGCATTTAAATTCCATTATTTTTAAAACTAATTAAGCTATATTTAATAAAATTGAATGAGCTTTAACAGTAATAAAAGAAAAATGAATTCCATACACCAAAAAAAAAGTTATTTGAAATTCTTAATGTAGCAATATTCATCAGCCACCCTGTATTATGTCTAATTACGATTCTAGTTTATATATATTTAAAATATATAGTGGAGATGATTCTTCAAAGAATTTTTTCCAAAGTCTAGTTGAGGATAGTTTAGACATTTATAATAATTATTTAAGTCAAGTGAAACCAATGAATTCCTTAATATCAATTCAACAGAAACGGCAACAGGAAGATAACATTTGTCATATACGAGTATGTGGAAATCACTTGTCTTTTGAAGATAGAGTAGCCGACCATTGTCATTTCCTTGAATATAGAGAAGCTACACACAACCAGTGCAATTTAGAAAATTAGATTGCAAAGTTTATTCCAATATTTTAGCATAGTTTTCTGCCTACGATTGTCATTTGTGTGTATAAGAGCTTTCATCTTTTGAAGGTGACATAAACATTATTCCATTAAATAAGGAGTTGTATGTGTCTCTGACTAAGAAAATGTATGTAAATGATAAAGATACAATGGAACTTCGTTTTCTCGACTCATATAGGTGTATGCCATCAAGTTTAGAAAGCTAGCAGGTTACTTAACCTATACAGATTTAAATGTTGTAAAATTGGTTTATAATAATGATAATGAATTTAATTTAATGAATCGTGAGAGTGTCTTTCCTTATGATTATCTTGATTCGATAGAGCGTCTCAAGGAAACCCAATTACCACATCTTTCGTTCTTCTTGAAGAAACTAAGTAATAATTCGTGTAGTGTAGTTGACTATGAGCCTACGCAAAAAGTATGGAATACATTCAAATGTGAAAGCTTATTAGACTACTTATTATTATATTTGAAAGTAGATGTCTTATTACTATCTGATGTTTTTTGAAAATTTTAGAAAGTTATGTTCAAATATTTATCAGTTAGATCCTTGTCAATATTATACTAAACCTGGTTTATCTTGGGATGCAATGATGAAAACAAATCAAATAAATTTAGAATTATCAGCAGATATTAACTTATATAATTTTATTAAGAGAGGTATTATGGGAGGTATTGTTCAATGTAATAAACGTCATAAAATTGCTAACAATAATTATAATCTTAAAAAATAATCAAATTATCTAAATTATCCTGATCAAGTTTATATGATTATAGTGTCACAATATCTTCCATATGCTGGATTTGAGTGGCTTGAAGATGTTGAAAATTTTCATTAAAAAAAATTAAAGCACCACAAAATAGTGGCATATACAGATGACATAGCAAATAGTAGTAGCGGGAAAGTACTTAGATACAATCAGTAACGTAATAAACAACACTCTTAAAACGATCCATCAGCGGGCGTCGCGAGCAGGCTTTGAGTTACACGCGGAGATAAAACGGACATGATACTCTTTACCAAGAAGTACAAGGCCCCCGCGTGGAACTTCCCGACGCTAGGTGATAGTGAACTTACTCTCAAATACCACAAAAAGTATCTTGGAGTAATTTTGGACAATAAGCTTATGTGGAGGCGCAATGTAAAGTAATGGGCGAAGAACGCAAGTAACGCGCTATATGCATGCAAAATAATGCTGGGCGTTTCTTGGGGTCTTTCTCCCTCGCTGATGCACTAGTGCTACACCGAAATAGTTACACCAATCTTACTGCATGTTGCTTTAGTGTGGTGGACTGCAACAAAGAAGGCTACATAAATAATGCCAACGGGAAGTATTCAGCGTCTCGCTGCACTTTGCATAACAGGGGCACTGAGAACCACTCTAACGGCTGCTCTTGAAACAGTACTCAGCACACCGCTATCGAACTTGTGGCGGAGAATATTCCAGCGAAATCCGCGTGGAGACTGACGGCTACGGGAGAATTAACTTACAGAACCTATGGGCATAGCTCAATAGGCAGAAGGGGTGCAACACTGATTACATGACTCCACGTTTTAATTGGGAAAGAAAGTATCGAACTTCGAATCGAAGAGGAGGGGTGATGTAAGGACATGAGGCCCAGCCGAAGGACCTTTAACTTTTACACGGACGGCTGTAAAACGATGGATGGTATGGGAGCGGGCATCTGGCCTGCAAAGGCACTAAATGTTCATACTACGCCCAATCCTGGCGAAAACCCTAGAGAAGCAGTTCGACATACACCACCTTTTCGTCGATTTCAAAGCCGCATTCGACAGCACCGTAAGGAGTCAACTGTATGCCGCTATGTCTGAATTTGGCGTCCCTGCTAAGCAAATTCCGCTGTGCAAAATGACGCTAAGCACCACCACTGGCTCAGTTAAAATCGGTAATGCCTTGTCCGAGCCGTTTGTTACTGAGCGAGGATTCAGACAAGGTGACTCCTTATCGTGGGTTTTCTTCAATCTAATGTTGGAAAAAATTGTACGCGCAACAGATCCAAATCGCACAGGCACTATCTTCCACAAGATTGTCATGTAACTGGCGTACGCTGATGATATTAACATCATTGGCCATAACAGCCGCGCCGTGAGTGCTGCATTTTCCGGCTTGGAGAGAGAAGCGAGGCGAATGGGTTTAGCGGTAAACGAAGACAAAACGAAGTACTTGGTGTCAACACACAAAGAGTCTCAGCGTCTTGGACACCACGTCACTGTTGGTGACTAAAACTTTGAAGTTGTGAAGGACTTTGTTTATCTGGGAACCAGCATCAACACCACGAACGATGTCAGCAAGGAGATCAAGCGAAGAGTCAGTCTTGCCAACAGGTGATACTTTGGGCTCAGTAGGCAATTGAGAAGCAGAGCCCTCTCTCAACGAACAAAAATTACGCTCTACAAAGCCCTCATCCTCCCCGTCCTGCTTTATGGTGCCGAAACCTGGACGATGACAAACAACGATGAGCGAGCTTTGGGGGCGTTCGAGAGAAAAATTGTTCGCAGGATCTATGGTCCTATATGCGTCTACGGAGGGAATCGAATCAGATGGAATAACGAGCTGTATGAGCTATACGCCGACATTGATATAGTTCAGCGCATTAAAACACAGCAGCTACGCTGGTTGGGACATGTTGTGCGAATGGATGAAAGTGCTCCGGCGAAAAAAGTGTTTGAATCGATGCCGCCGGGTGGCGGACGCAGGAGGCGGACACCACCACTACGTTGGAAGGACCAAGTTCAAGAGGACCTGGCTGCACTTGGTGTTTCCAATTGGCGCCAGCGTGCGCGAAGCAGGGACGACTGGCGAAGGCTAATAACGCGGCAATGATCAGAATTAGTTGTTTGCCAATTATGATGATGATGATAAACCTGCCTGACCAGAGAAGTATCTTTCAAGCGGATGTCTTCGCTGTTAGGAAAGGCGAAGAGCTAGCCTTACAAGAAGTAATAATAAAAAAAATAAAAAATAAAAAATAAACATATACGTGGACAGCCAGGCAGCGATAAAGGCGATTAACTCATATAGTATAAAATCCAAAAATGTCCTACAGAGCAGGGAAGCCATAGACAGGCTAGTCACAAATAGAAGACTGCATATCTATTGGGTACCTGATACTAAGGGCATAGAAGGGAATGAAGATGAGGTTGCAAAAAACGCTGTCTCTTTACCACTTGAACAAGAAAACGACATACAGAAACCCCTTAAAGAACTATTCAATGAATCGGACGGACACATGAGTAAACAGGTGAAAGCAAGGTGACACAATTTAAGCACCTGCAAAATTGCAAAAGCTATGTGTAAGGTCAACGATAGGAAACAAACGTGATTTATACTCACACTCTCACGAAAAGACTGTAGAACTTCACAGGTACAATGACAGGCCATAATTTACTGGCGGCACATGCACACAAGATAGGAATTACGGACAATGACGAATGTAGAAAATGTAGAGAGGTTGAAGTACGGTAAACTCTAGAACATCTCCTTTGTATATGTTCTGCTTAATCAAACAAGCGATTAAATTACTTACGAGTCCCACAATTTGGAAGATTGGAAGACATCTCAGGAATGGAGCTGACAGCACTGCTTATATTCGCAAACAGCGTTGACATCCTACGAGATGTCTACTGGAAATCTGCATAAAGGTCAGACCCCATCTGGTATCGCTAGGGACCAATCGGATTATGCGTGGCTTTATGCCAGCCAGGTAAACCTAACCTAAAGTTAAAGAAGATTCACCAGTTGGATAATATAAATCAACATTAGATGACTATCATAATGCTTTGCCATTTTGTTCAGAAAACAAGAAAAATTGAAATAGGAGACATGCTAAGCTAGCAGATTTAAATTATAAAGAAAGATATATAATTCATTATCGAACTATTCAACATTGTTTTAGTCATGGTTCAGTTTTGCAAAAAAATTCTTAAAATTCCTCAATTTAATCAATCAGATTGGTTGAAAAAATACATTGATTTAAACAATCATCATAGAACGTTAGCAAAAACTGATTTTGCTAAAAAAAATGTTTTAGTAAATGAATAATACAGTTTATGGTAAATCTATGGAAAACGTAGATTAGAGAAAATTTTAAAAATTAGTATCTGAATGGGAAAGTCGAGGTAAACGATTAAGTGCTGGAGCTAATATACCAAAATTTAATTCAAATTGTTCACCCGGCGACCTTGGCAGGCAGAGCCACGACTGCTGGGCGTTACCCGGTGCGAGCGTCACCATGTGTCGCCTCTCAGTTCGGAGAGCGGCATGTTGCGAAGAGAGTTCCCCACCCTATGCCCGTCGTCGATCGGCTCTGTCAGCTTACGAGCGGTCACACGATTGGACTCTCGGTCTTTTTAAGTACAACCCGCCGTGAAGCAACATCTCCATTCTTTTCATTGTGTTAATCAAAAATTAAAACCCCATCCAACGAAAATTGTGTTAAATAAAAACTAAAATCCCTAAGAACAAATAAATATTGTGAAAAATAAATAAAATAAAAATATTATATCATCCATATTAAAATCCAGATAATCAATCAAAGTGCACTCAAGTTTTCTAACATCATGATAGCAATTCAAATGAATAAAGTTAGCGTCGTTTACAATAAACCAATTTACATTGGTTTCAATCGTGATAATATACAATGGTTTTATCGTGATAATCTACAATGTTTATCTTATAACCAAAAAATTAACATGCAATGGGAATTTTTAAAACATCAACAGTTAATACACTACACTGATAAAAAAAAAAAAAAAAACACAGCATCGTAATGTATGTCATCCACATATTCAATTAAAGAATTGTACATATCATTTACGCATAAAGACGAGTTAATAGCAATTTCAAACATATTACATCGTGTTTTAATAATCGCATTAAAACGTTTACATTTGAAAATAATGGTAAAGAAAATTTAATACCTGCAGACTTTTTTAAGACAATTACAACTGAAGCAACAGACATTTTAAGAAATGCTTTAAAAAACATGCTTTAAGAAATGCTTTAAAATATTCAATTTAATTGCGAATTGTTTGTTAAATATATGTGTATGAAAGATGAAAGGAAGTATACAATAGAGCTGAAATCACATCAACCCAAAGTGACAATAAAACAATCTTCCAAACCATAAATGGCAGTTATAAACTTTATTCCGATCATTGTGATGTGTCATTAAAAGAAAATGAGCGAATTTTAAGAGCGTGATAGCAGATGGACTTTAATTGAAATATCATATATTGATATCAACAGAAACGAAAATAAGCCGATAAAAGGTTCGCAATATATATGTTTACCACCATCCATTTTAAAAAAACATGCGTGTGTTAATGTAAAAGATTCAGACGAATATTGCTTTAAATCAGCATTGCTTATCAGCATTATATCCAGTATCCTACAATTCAAATTGATATTCATCGTATAAAATCAACGATATCAGTTCAGATATTATATATATGGAAAATAACCACTTAATAAATTTTACAAATTTATATTTTCCATTGTCGATTAATCAATTTGAAGACTTTGAATTAAATAATCCACAAAGTAGTGTAAACGTCTTTGGATTAGATAATAATACCATTGTTGGACCATACTAATTTACACTAAAAAAATGCATCACATCAATTTGTTGTTGTTGGAAGATAAGGAAAGCTCACATTACGTATGGATTGAAAATATTTCAAGGTAAGTTAAAACATAAATATATTTGTAAAAAAGAAAACACTAATTAAGCACTTTTTTATATAGTTGCAGATTAATCACAAGTCAAATAACATAACATGACGGACAAACATACATGTGCAATAGATGCTTAAAATTTATTAACAGGGAAGAAGCACTTATTAAACATTGACAAGGTTGTAATAAAAGCCTAAAGAAGATGATAAGGTGTTATCATTTAAGAATTTAAAAAAGCCATTGGATGTTGTTGTGTACGCTAATTTTGAATGTATTTTGGAATCAGTAAATATTCAAAATTCAGCAAAAGTAAAATCAGTGCAAAGGCATATTCCTTTCTCTTATAGTTGTTATATTATGTCTAATTACGATTCTAGTTTATATATATTTATAATATATAGTGGAGATGATTCTCCAAAGTCTAGTTGAGGATAGTTTAGACATTTATAATAATTATTTAAGTCAAGTCAAACCAATGAATTCCTTAATATCAATTCAACAGAAACGGCAACAGGAAGATAATATTTGTCATATACGATGTGGAAATCACTTGTCTTTTGAAGATAGAGTAGCCGACCATTGTCATTTCCTTGAATATAGAGAAGCTGCACACAACCAGTGCAATTTAGAATATTAGATTGCAAAGTTCATTCCAATATTTTAGCATAGTTTTCTGCCTACGATTGTCATTTGTGTGTATAAGAGCTTTCATCTTTTGAAGGTGACATAAACATTATTCCATTAAATAAGGAGTTGTATGTGTCTCTGACTAAGAAAATGTATGTAAATGATAAAGATACAATGGAACTTCGTTTTCTCGACTCATATAGGTGTATGCCATCAAGTTTAGAAAGCTAGCAGGTTACTTAACCTATAAAGATTTAAATGTTGTAAAATTGGTTTATAATAATGATAATGAATTTAATTTAATGAATCGTGAGAGTGTCTTTCCATATGATTATCTTGATTCGATAGAGCGTCTCAAGGAAACCCAATTACCACATCGTTCGTTCTTCTTCAAGAAACTAAGTAATAATTCGTGTACTGTAGTTGATTATGAGCCTACGCAAAAAGTATGGAATACATTCAAATGTGAAAGCTTATTAGACTATTTATTATTATATTTGAAAGTAGATGTCTTATTACTATCTGATGTTTTTTGAAAATTTTAGAAAGTTATGTTCAAATATTTATCAGTTAGCCCCTTGTCAATATTATACTAAACCTGGTTTATCTTGGGATGCAATGATGAAAACAAATCAAATAAATTTAGAATTATCAGCAGATATTAACTTATATAATTTTATTAAGAGAGGTATTATGGGAGGTATTGTTCAATGTAATAAACGTCATACAATTGCTAACAATAATTATAATCTTAAAAAATAATCAAATTATCTAATTTATCCTGATCAAGTTTATATGATTATGGTGTCACAATATCTTCCATATGCTGGATTTGAGTGGCTTGAAGATGTTGAAAACTTTCATTAAAAAAATTAAAGCACCACAAAATAGTGGCATATACAGATGACATAGCAAATAGTAGTAGCGGGAAAGTACTTAGATACAATCAGTAACGTAATAAACAATACTCTTAAAACGATCCATCAGCGGGCGTCGTGAGCAGGCTTTGAGTTACACGCGGAGATAAAAAGGACATGATAATCTTTACCAGAAAGTACAAAGCCCCCGCGTGGAACTTCCCGACGCTAGGTGACAGTGAACTTACTCTCAAATACCACAAAAAGTATCTTGGAGTAATTTTGGACAATAGGCTTATGTGGAGGCGCAATGTAAAGTAATGGGCGAAGAACGCAAGTAACGCGCTATATGCATGCAAAATAATGCTGGGCGTTTCTTGGGGTCTTTCTCCCTCGCTGATGCACTGGTGCTACACCGAAATAGTTACACCAATCTTACTGCATGGTGCTTTAGTGTGGTGGACTGCAACAAAGAAGGCTACATAAATAATGCCAATGGGAAGTATTCAGCGTCTCGCTGCAATTTGCATAACAGGGGCACTGAGAACCACTCTAACGGCTGCTCTCGAAACAGTACTCAACATACCGCTATCGAACTTGTGGCGGAGAATATTCCAGCGAAATCCGCGGCGAGACTGACGGCTACGGGAGAATTAACTTACAGAACCTACGCGCATAGCTCAATAGGCAGAAGGGGTGCAACACTGATTACATGACTCCACGTTTTAATTGGGAAAGAAAGTATCGAACTTCGAATCGAAGAGGAGGGGTGATGTAAGGACATGAGGCCCAGCCGAAGGACCTTTAACTTTTACACGGACGGCTGTAAAACGATGGATGGTATGGGAGCGGGCATCTGGCCTGCAAAGGCACTAAATGTTCATACTACGCCCAATCCTGGCGAAAACCCTAGAGAAGCAGTTCGACATACACCACCTTTTCGTCGATTTCAAAGCCGCATTCGACAGCACCGTAAGGAGTCAACTGTATGCCGCTATGTCTGAATTTGGCGTCCCTGCTAAGCAAATTCCGCTGTGCAAAATGACGCTAAGCACCACCACTGGCTCAGTTAAAATCGGTAATGCCTTGTCCGAGCCGTTTGTTACTGAGCGAGGATTCAGACAAGGTGACTCCTTATCGTGGGTTTTCTTCAATCTAATGTTGGAAAAAATTGTACGCGCAACAGATCCAAATCGCACAGGCACTATCTTCCACAAGATTGTCATGTAACTGGCGTACGCTGATGATATTAACATCATTGGCCATAACAGCCGCGCCGTGAGTGCTGCATTTTCCGGCTTGGAGAGAGAAGCGAGGCGAATGGGTTTAGCGGTAAACGAAGACAAAACGAAGTACTTGGTGTCAACACACAAAGAGTCTCAGCGTCTTGGACACCACGTCACTGTTGGTGACTACAACTTTGAAGTTGTGAAGGACTTTGTTTATCTGGGAACCAGCATCAACACCACGAACGATGTCAGCAAGGAGATCAAGCGAAGAGTCAGTCTTACCAACAGGTGATACTTTGGGCTCAGTAGGCAATTGAGAAGCAGAGCCCTCTCTCAACGAACCAAAATTACGCTCTACAAAGCCCTCATCCTCCCCGTCCTGCTTTATGGTGCCGAAACCTGGACGATGACAAACAACGATGAGCGAGCTTTGGGGGCGTTCGAGAGAAAAATTGTTCGCAGGATCTATGGTCCTATATGCGTCTACGGAGGGAATCGAATCAGATGGAATAACGAGCTGTATGAGCTATACGCCGACATTGATATAGTTCAGCGCATTAAAACACAGCAGCTACGCTGGCTGGGACATGTACGAATGGATGAAAGTGCTCCGGCGAAAAAAGTGTTTGAATCGATGCCGCCGGGTGGCGGACGCAGGAGGCGGACACCACCACTACGTTGGAAGGACCAAGTTCAAGAGGACCTGGCTGCACTTGGTGTTTCCAATTGGCGCCAGCGTGCGCGAAGCAGGGACGACTGGCGAAGGCTAATAACGCGGCAATGATCAGAATAAGTTGTTTGCCAATTATGATGATGATGATAAACTTGCCTGACCAGAGAAGTATCTTTCAAGCGGATGTCTTCGCTGTTAGGAAAGCCGAAGAGCTAGCCTACACCAATACAGGAAATAATAATAAAAAAAAAATAAAAAATAAAAAATAAACATATACGTGGACAGCCAGGCAGCGATAAAGGCGATTAACTCATATAGTATAAAATCCAAAAATGTCCTACAGAGCAGGGAAGCCATAGACAGGCTAGTCACAAATAGAAGACTGCATATCTATTGGGTACCTGATACTAAGGGCATAGAAGGGAATGAAGATGAGGTTGCAAAAAACGCTGTCTCTTTACCACTTGAACAAGAAAACGACATACAGAAACCCCTTAAAGAACTATTCAATGAATCGGACGGACACATGAGTAAGCAGGTGAAAGCAAGGTGACACATTTTAAGCACCTGCAAAATTGCAAAAGCTATGTGTAAGGTCAACGATAGGAAACAAACGTGATTTATACTCACACTCTCACGAAAAGACTGTAGAACTTCACAGGTACAATGACAGGCCATAATTTACTGGCGGCACATGCACACAAGATAGGAATTACGGACAATGACGAATGTAGAAAATGTAGAGAGGTTGAAGTACGGTAAACTCTAGAACATCTCCTTTGTATATGTTCTGCTTAATCAAACAAGCGATTAAATTACTTACGAGTCCCACAATTTGGAAGATTGGAAGACATCTCAGGAATGGAGCTGACAGCACTGCTTATATTCGCAAACAGCGTTGACATCCTACGAGATGTCTACTGGAAATCTGCATAAAGGTCAGACCCCATCTGGTATCGCTAGGGACCAATCGGATTATGCGTGGCTTTATGCCAGCCAGGTAAACCTAACCTAAAGTTAAAGAAGATTCACCAGTTGGATAATATAAATCAACATTAGATGACTATCATAATGCTTTGCCATTTTGTGCAGAAAACAAGAAAAATTGAAATAGGAGACATGCTAAGCTAGCAGATTTAAATTATAAAGAAAGATATATAATTCATTATCGAACTATTCAACATTGTCTTAGTCATGGTTTAGTTTTGAAAAAAATTCTTAAAATTCCTCAATTTAATCAATCAGATTGGTTGAAAAAATACATTGATTTAAATAATCATCATAGAACGTTAGCAAAAACTGATTTTGCTAAAAAAATGTTTAAGTAAATGAATAATACAGTTTATGGTAAATCTATGAAAAACGTAGATTAGAGACAATTTTTAAAATTAGTATCTGAATGGGAAAGTCGAGGTAAACGATTAGGTTGTAGCTAAAATACCAAAGTTTAATTAAAATTGTTCACCAGGCGAACTTGGCAGGCAGAGCCACGACCGCTGGGCGTTACCCGGTGCGAGCATCACCATGTGTCGCCTCTCAGTTCGGAGAGCGGCATGTTGCGAAGAGAGTTCCCCACCCTATTCCCGTCATCGATCGGCTCTGGCAGCTTACGAGCGGTCACACGATTGGACTCTCGGTCTTTTTAAGTACAACCCGCCGTGAAGCAATATCTCCATTCTTTTCATTGTGTTAATCAAAAATTAAAACCCCATCCAACGAAAATTGTGTTAAATAAAAACTAAAATCCCTAAGAACAAATAAATATTGTGAAAAATAAATAAAATAAAAATATTATATCATCCATATTAAAATCCAGATAATCAATCAAAGTGCACTCAAGTTTTCTAACATCATGATAGCAATTCAAATGAATAAAGTTAGCGTCGTTTACAATAAACCAATTTACATTGGTTTCAATCGTGATAATATACAATGGTTTAATTGTGATAATCTACAATGTTTATCTTATAACCAAAAAATTAACATGCAAAAGGAATTTTTAAAACATCAACAGTTAATACACCACACTGATAAAAAAAAAAAAAAAAACACAGCATCGTAATGTATGTCATCCACATATTCAATTAAAGAATTGTACATATCATTTACGCATAAAGACGAGTTAATAGCAATTTAAAACATATTACATCGTGTTTTAATAATCGCATAAAAACGTTTACATTTGAAAGTAATGGTAAAGAAAATTTAATACCTGCAGACTTTTTTAAGACAATTACAACTGAAGCAACAGAAATTTTAAGAAATGCTTTAAAAAACATGTTTCAAGAAATGCTTTAAGATATTCAATTTAATTGTGAATTATTTGTTAAATATATGTGTATGAAAGATGAAAGGAAGTATACAATAGAGCTGAAATCACATCAACCCAAAGTGACAATAAAACAATCTTCCAAACCATAAATGGCATTTATAAACTTTATTCCGATCATTGTGATGTGTCAATAAAAGAAAATGAGTGAATTTTAAGAGCGTGATAGCGGATGGACTTTAATTGAAGTATGTTGATATCAACAGAAACGAAAATAAGCCGATAAAAGGTTCGCAATATATATGTTTACCACCATCCATTTTAAAAAGACATGCGTGTTTTATTGTAAAAGATTCAGACGAATATTGCTTTAAATCAGCATTGCTTATCAGCATTATATCCAGTATCCTACAATTCAAATTGATATTCATCGTATAAAATAAACGATATCAGTTCAGATATTATATATCTGGAAAATAACCACTTAATAAATTTTACAAATTTATATTTTCCATTGTCGGTTAATCAATTTGAAGACTTTGAATTAAATAATCCACAAAGTAGTGTAAACGTCTTTGTTGGACCATACTAATTTACACTAAAAAAATGCATCACATCAATTTGTTGTTGTTGGAAGATAAGGAAAGCTCACATTACGTATGGATTGAAAATATTTCAAGGTAAGTTAAAACATAAATATATTTGTAAAAAAGAAAACACTAATTAAGCACTTTTTTATATAGTTGCAGATTAATCACAAGTCAAATAACATAACATGACGGACAAACATACATGTGCAATAGATGCTTAAAATTTATTAACAGGGAAGAAGCACTTATTAAACATCGACAAGGTTGTAATAAAAGCCTAAAGAAGATGATAAGGTGTTATCATTTAAGAATTTAAAAAAGCCATTGGATGTTGTTGTGTACGCTAATTTTGAATGTATTTTGGAATCAGTAAATATTCAAAATTCAGCAAAAGTAAAATCAGTGCAAAGGCATATTCCTTTCTCTTATAGTTGTTATATTATGTCTAATTACGATTCTAGTTTATATATATTTATAATATATAGTGGAGATGATTCTCCAAAGTCTAGTTGAGGATAGTTTAGACATTTATAATAATTATTTAAGTCAAGTCAAACCAATGAATTCCTTAATATCAATTCAACAGAAACGGCAACAGGAAGATAATATTTGTCATATACGATGTGGAAATCACTTGTCTTTTGAAGATAGAGTAGCCGACCATTGTCATTTCCTTGAATATAGAGAAGCTGCACACAACCAGTGCAATTTAGAATATTAGATTGCAAAGTTCATTCCAATATTTTAGCATAGTTTTCTGCCTACGATTGTCATTTGTGTGTATAAGAGCTTTCATCTTTTGAAGGTGACATAAACATTATTCCATTAAATAAGGAGTTGTATGTGTCTCTGACTAAGAAAATGTATGTAAATGATAAAGATACAATGGAACTTCGTTTTCTCGACTCATATAGGTGTATGCCATCAAGTTTAGAAAGCTAGCAGGTTACTTAACCTATACAGATTTAAATGTTGTAAAATTGGTTTATAATAATGATAATGAATTTAATTTAATGAATCGTGAGAGTGTCTTTCCTTATGATTATCTTGATTCGATAGAGCGTCTCAAGGAAACCCAATTACCACATCATTCGTTCTTCTTCAAGAAACTAAGTAATAATTCGTGTAGTGTAGTTGACTATGAGCCTACGCAAAAAGTATGGAATACATTCAAATGTGAAAGCTTATTAGACTATTTATTATTATATTTGAAAGTAGATGTCTTATTACTATCTGATGTTTTTTGAAAATTTTAGAAAGTAATGTTCAAATATTTATCAGTTAGCCCCTTGTCAATATTATACTAAACCTGGTTTATCTTGGGATGCAATGATGAAAAGAAATCAAATAAATTTAGAATTATCAGCAGATATTAACTTATATAATTTTATTAAGAGAGGTACTATGGGAGGTATTGTTCAATGTAATAAACGTCATGCAATTGCTAACAATAATTATAATCTTAAAAATAATCAAATTATCTAATTTATCCTGGTCAAGTTTATATGATTATGGTGTCACAATATCTTCCATATGCTGGATTTGAGTGGCTTGAAGATGTTGAAGTGAGTGCTGCATTTTCCGGCTTGGAGAGAGAAGCGAGGCGAATGGGTTTAGCGGTAAACGAAGACAAAACGAAGTACTTGGTGTCAACACACAAAGAGTCTCAGCGTCTTGGACACCACGTCACTGTTGGTGACTACAACTTTGAAGTTGTGAAGGACTTCATTTATCTGGGAACCAGCATCAACACCACGAACGATGTCAGCATGGAGATCAAGCGAAGAATCAGTCTTGCCAATTATGATGATAATGATAAACCTGCCTGACCAGAGAAGTATCCTTCAAGCGGATGTCTTCGCTGTTAGGAAAGCCGAAGAGCTAGCCTACACCAAGACAGGAAATAATAATAAAAAAAAATAAAAAATAAAAAATAAACATATACGTGGACAGCTAGGCAGCGATAAAGGCAATTAACTCATATAGTATAAAATCCAAAAATGTCCTACAGAGCAGGGAAGCCATAGACAGGCTAGTCACAAATAGAAGACTGCATATGTATTGGGTACCTGTACTAAGGGCATAGAAGGGAATGAAGATGAGGTTGCAAAAAACGCTGTCTCTTTACCACTTGAACAAGAAAACGACATACAGAAACCCCTTAAAGAACTATTCAATGAATCGGACGGACACATGAGTAAGCAGGTGAAAGCAAGGTGACACATTTTAAGCACCTGCAAAATTGCAAAAGCTATGTGTAAGGTCAACGATAGGAAACAAACGTGATTTATACTCACACTCTCACGAAAAGACTGTAGAACTTCACAGGTACAATGACAGGCCATAATTTACTGGCGGCACATGCACACAAGATAGGAATTACGGACAATGACGAATGTAGAAAATGTAGAGAGGTTGAAGTACGGTAAACTCTAGAACATCTCCTTTGTATATGTTCTGCTTAATCAAACACGCGATTAAATTACTTACGAGTCCCACAATTTGGAAGATTGGAAGACATCTCAGGAATGGAGCTGACAGCACTGCTTATATTCGCAAACAGCGTTGACATCCTACGAGATGTCTACTGGAAATCTGCATAAAGGTCAGACCCCATCTGGTATCGCTAGGGACCAATCGGATTATGCGTGGCTTTATGCCAGCCAGGTAAACCTAACCTAAAGTTAAAGAAGATTCACCAGTTGGATAATATAAATCAACATTAGATGACTATCATAATGCTTTGCCATTTTGTGCAGAAAACAAGAAAAATTGAAATAGGAGACATGCTAAGCTAGCAGATTTAAATTATAAAGAAAGATATATAATTCATTATCGAACTATTCAACATTGTCTTAGTCATGGTTTAGTTTTGAAAAAAATTCTTAAAATTCCTCAATTTAATCAATCAGATTGGTTGAAAAAATACATTGATTTAAATAATCATCATAGAACGTTAGCAAAAACTGATTTTGCTAAAAAAATGTTTAAGTAAATGAATAATACAGTTTATGGTAAATCTATGAAAAACGTAGATTAGAGACAATTTTTAAAATTAGTATCTGAATGGGAAAGTCGAGGTAAACGATTAGGTTGTAGCTAAAATACCAAAGTTTAATTAAAATTGTTCACCAGGCGAACTTGGCAGGCAGAGCCACGACCGCTGGGCGTTACCCGGTGCGAGCATCACCATGTGTCGCCTCTCAGTTCGGAGAGCGGCATGTTGCGAAGAGAGTTCCCCACCCTATTCCCGTCATCGATCGGCTCTGGCAGCTTACGAGCGGTCACACGATTGGACTCTCGGTCTTTTTAAGTACAACCCGCCGTGAAGCAATATCTCCATTCTTTTCATTGTGTTAATCAAAAATTAAAACCCCATCCAACGAAAATTGTGTTAAATAAAAACTAAAATCCCTAAGAACAAATAAATATTGTGAAAAATAAATAAAATAAAAATATTATATCATCCATATTAAAATCCAGATAATCAATCAAAGTGCACTCAAGTTTTCTAACATCATGATAGCAATTCAAATGAATAAAGTTAGCGTCGTTTACAATAAACCAATTTACATTGGTTTCAATCGTGATAATATACAATGGTTTAATCGTGATAATGTACAATGTTTATCTTATAACCAAAAAATTAACATGCAAAAGGAATTTTTAAAACATCAACAGTTAATACACCACACTGATAAAAAAAAAAAAAAAACACAGCATCGTAATGTATGTCATCCACATATTCAATTAAAGAATTGTACATATCATTTACGCATAAAGACGAGTTAATAGCAATTTAAAACATATTACATCGTGTTTTAATAATCGCATTAAAACGTTTAAATTTGAAAATAATGGTAAAGAAAATTTAATACCTGCAGACTTTTTTAAGACAATTACAACTGAAGCAACAGAAATTTTAAGAAATGCTTTAAAAAACATGTTTCAAGAAATGCTTTAAGATATTCAATTTAATTGTGAATTGTTTGTTAAATATATGTGTATGAAAGATGAAAGGAAGTATACAATAGAGCTGAAATCACATCAACCCAAAGTGACAATAAAACAATCTTCCAAACCATAAATGGCATTTATAAACTTTATTCCGATCATTGTGATGTGTCAATAAAAGAAAATGAGTGAATTTTAAGAGCGTGATAGCGGATGGACTTTAATTGAAGTATGTTGATATCAACAGAAACGAAAATAAGCCGATAAAAGGTTCGCAATATATATGTTTACCACCATCCATTTTAAAAAGACATGCGTGTTTTATTGTAAAAGATTCAGACGAATATTGCTTTAAATCAGCATTGCTTATCAGCATTATATCCAGTATCCTACAATTCAAATTGATATTCATCGTATAAAATAAACGATATCAGTTCAGATATTATATATCTGGAAAATAACCACTTAATAAATTTTACAAATTTATATTTTCCATTGTCGGTTAATCAATTTGAAGACTTTGAATTAAATAATCCACAAAGTAGTGTAAACGTCTTTGGATTAGATAATAATACCATTGTTGGACCATACTAATTTACACTAAAAAAATGCATCACATCAATTTGTTGTTGTTGGAAGATAAGGAAAGCTCACATTACGTATGGATTGAAAATATTTCAAGGTAAGTTAAAACATAAATATATTTGTAAAAAAGAAAACACTAATTAAGCACTTTTTTATATAGTTGCAGATTAATCACAAGTCAAATAACATAACATGACGGACAAACATACATGTGCAATAGATGCTTAAAATTTATTAACAGGGAAGAAGCACTTATTAAACATCGACAAGGTTGTAATAAAAGCCTAAAGAAGATGATAAGGTGTTATCATTTAAGAATTTAAAAAAGCCATTGGATGTTGTTGTGTACGCTAATTTTGAATGTATTTTGGAATCAGTAAATATTCAAAATTCAGCAAAAGTAAAATCAGTGCAAAGGCATATTCCTTTCTCTTATAGTTGTTATATTATGTCTAATTACGATTCTAGTTTATATATATTTATAATATATAGTGGAGATGATTCTCCAAAGTCTAGTTGAGGATAGTTTAGACATTTATAATAATTATTTAAGTCAAGTCAAACCAATGAATTCCTTAATATCAATTCAACAGAAACGGCAACAGGAAGATAATATTTGTCATATACGATGTGGAAATCACTTGTCTTTTGAAGATAGAGTAGCCGACCATTGTCATTTCCTTGAATATAGAGAAGCTGCACACAACCAGTGCAATTTAGAATATTAGATTGCAAAGTTCATTCCAATATTTTAGCATAGTTTTCTGCCTACGATTGTCATTTGTGTGTATAAGAGCTTTCATCTTTTGAAGGTGACATAAACATTATTCCATTAAATAAGGAGTTGTATGTGTCTCTGACTAAGAAAATGTATGTAAATGATAAAGATACAATGGAACTTCGTTTTCTCGACTCATATAGGTGTATGCCATCAAGTTTAGAAAGCTAGCAGGTTACTTAACCTATACAGATTTAAATGTTGTAAAATTGGTTTATAATAATGATAATGAATTTAATTTAATGAATCGTGAGAGTGTCTTTCCTTATGATTATCTTGATTCGATAGAGCGTCTCAAGGAAACCCAATTACCACATCATTCGTTCTTCTTCAAGAAACTAAGTAATAATTCGTGTAGTGTAGTTGACTATGAGCCTACGCAAAAAGTATGGAATACATTCAAATGTGAAAGCTTATTAGACTATTTATTATTATATTTGAAAGTAGATGTCTTATTACTATCTGATGTTTTTTGAAAATTTTAGAAAGTTATGTTCAAATATTTATCAGTTAGCCCCTTGTCAATATTATACTAAACCTGGTTTATCTTGGGATGCAATGATGAAAAGAAATCAAATAAATTTAGAATTATCAGCAGATATTAACTTATATAATTTTATTAAGAGAGGTACTATGGGAGGTATTGTTCAATGTAATAAACGTCATGCAATTGCTAACAATAATTATAATCTTAAAAATAATCAAATTATCTAATTTATCCTGGTCAAGTTTATATGATTATGGTGTCACAATATCTTCCATATGCTGGATTTGAGTGGCTTGAAGATGTTGAAAATTTTCATTAAAAAAAATTCAAGCACCACAAAATAGTGGCATATACAGATGACATAGCAAATAGTAGTAGCGGGAAAGTACTTAGATACAATCAGTAACGTAATAAACAACACTCTTAAAACGATCCATCAGCGGGCGTCGCGAGCAGGCTTTGAGTTACACGAGGAGATAAAACGGACATGATACTCTTTACCAGAAAGTACAAGGCCCCCGCGTGGAACTTCCCGACGCTAGGTGACAGTGAACTTACTCTCAAATACCACAAAAAGTATCTTGGAGTAATTTTGGACAATAGGCTTATGTGGAGGTGCAATGTAAAGTAATGGGCGAAGAACGCAATTAACGCGCTATATGTATGCAAAATAATGCTGGGCGTTTCTTGGGGTCTTTCTCCCTCGCTTATGCACTGGTGCTACACCGAAATAGTTACACCAATCTTACTGCATGGTACTTTAGTGTGGTGGACTGCAACAAAGAAGGCTACATAAATAATGCCAATGGGAAGTATTCAGCGTCTCGCTGCAATTTGCATAACAGGGGCACTGAGAACCACTCTAACGGCTGCTCTCGAAACAGTACTCAACATACCGCTATCGAACTTGTGGCGGAGAATATTCCAGCGAAATCCGCGGGGAGACTGACGGCTACGGGAGAATTAACTTACAGAACCTACGGGCATAGCTCAATAGGCAGAAGGGGTGCAACACTGATTACATGACTCCGCGTTTTAATTGGGAAAGAAAGTATCGAACTTCGAATCGAAGAGGAGGGGTGATGTAAGGACATGAGGCCCAGCCGAAGGACCTTTAACTTTTACACGGACGGCTGTAAAACGATGGATGGTATGGGAGCGGGCATCTGGCCTGTAAAGGCACTAAATGTTCATACTACGCCCAATCCTGGCGAAAACCCTAGAGAAGCAGTTCGACATACACCACCTTTTCGTCGATTTCAAAGCCGCATTCGACAGCACCGTAAGGAGTCAACTGTACGCCGCTATGTCTGAATTTGGCGTCCCTGCTAAGCAAATTCCGCTGTGCAAAATGACGCTAAGCACCACCACTGGCTCAGTTAAAATCGGTAATGCCTTGTCCGAGCCGTTTGATACTGAGCGAGGATTCAGACAAGGTGACTACTTATCGTGTATTTTCTTCAATCTAATGTTGGAAAAAATCGTACGTGCAGCATGTCTAAATCGCACAGGCACTATCTTCCACAAGATTGTCATGTAATTGGCGTACGCTGATGATATTAACATCATTGGCCATAACAGCCGCGCCGTGAGTGCTGCATTTTCCGGCTTGGAGTGAGAAGCGAGGCGAATGGGTTTAGCGGTAAACGAAGACAAAACGAAGTACTTGGTGTCAACACACAAAGAGTCTCAGCGTCTTGGACACCACGTCACTGTTGGTGACTACAACTTTGAAGTTGTGAAGGACTTCATTTATCTGGGAACCAGCATCAACACCACGAACGATGTCAGCAAGGAGATCAAGCGAAGAATCAGTCTTGCCAATTATGATGATAATGGTAAACCTGCCTGACCAGAGAAGTATCCTTCAAGCGGATGTCTTCGCTGTTAGGAAAGCCGAAGAGCTAGCCTACACCAAGATAGGAAATAATAATAAAAAAAAATAAAAAATTAAAAATAAACATATACGTGGACAGCTAGGCAGCGATAAAGGCAATTAACTCATATAGTATAAAATCCAAAAATGTCCTACAGAGCAGGGAAGCCATAGACAGGCTAGTCACAAATAGAAGACTGCATATGTATTGGGTACCTGTACTAAGGGCATAGAAGGGAATGAAGATGAGGTTGCAAAAAACGCTGTCTCTTTACCACTTGAACAAGAAAACGACATACAGAAACCCCTTAAAGAACTATTCAATGAATCGGACGGACACATGAGTAAGCAGGTGAAAGCAAGGTGACACATTTTAAGCACCTGCAAAATTGCAAAAGCTATGTGTAAGGTCAACGATAGGAAACAAACGTGATTTATACTCACACTCTCACGAAAAGACTGTAGAACTTCACAGGTACAATGACAGGCCATAATTTACTGGCGGCACATGCACACAAGATAGGAATTACGGACAATGACGAATGTAGAAAATGTAGAGAGGTTGAAGTACGGTAAACTCTAGAACATCTCCTTTGTATATGTTCTGCTTAATCAAACACGCGATTAAATTACTTACGAGTCCCACAATTTGGAAGATTGGAAGATATCTCAGGAATGGAGCTGACAGCACTGCTTATATTCGCAAACAGCGTTGACATCCTACGAGATGTCTACTGGAAATCTGCATAAGGGTCAGACCCCATCTGGTATCGCTAGGGACCAATCGGATTATGCGTGGCTTTATGCCAGCCAGGTAAACCTAATCTAAAGTTAAAGAAGATTCACCAGTTGGATAATATAAATCAACATTAGATGACTATCATAATGCTTTGCCATTTTGTTCAGAAAACAAGAAAAATTGAAATAGGAGACATGCTAAGCTAGCAGATTTAAATTATAAAGAAAGATATATAATTCATTATCGAACTATTCAACATTGTCTTAGTCATGGTTCAGTTTTGAAAAAAATTCTTAAAATTCCTCAATTTAATCAATCAGATTGGTTGAAAAAATACATTGATTTAAATAATCATCATAGAACGTTAGCAAAAACTGATTTTGCTAAAAAAATGTTTAAGTAAATGAATAATACAGTTTATGGTAAATCTATGGAAAACGTAGATTAGAGAAAATTTTAAAAATTAGTATCTGAATAGGAAAGTCGAGGTAAACGATTAAGTGCTGGAGCTAATATACCAAAATTTAGTTAAAATTCTTCACCCGGCGACCTTGGCAGGCAGAGCCACGACCGCTGGGAGTTACCCGGTGCGAGCATCACCATGTGTCGCCTCTCAGTTCGGAGAGCGGCATGTTGCGAAGAGAGTTCCCCACCCTATTCCCGTCATCGATCGGCTCTGGCAGCTTACGAGCGGTCACACGATTAGACTCTCGGTCTTTTTAAGTACAACCCGCCGTGAAGCAACATCTCCATTCTTTTCATTGTGTTAATCAAAAATTAAAACCCCATCCAACGAAAATTGTGTTAAATAAAAACTAAAATCCCTAAGAACAAATAAATATTGTGAAAAATAAATAAAATAAAAATATTATATCATCCATATTAAAATCCAGATAATCAATCAAAGTGCACTCAAGTTTTCTAACATCATGATAGCAATTCAAATGAATAAAGTTAGCGTCGTTTACAATAAACCAATTTACATTGGTTTCAATCGTGATAATATACAATGGTTTAATCGTGATAATCTACAATGTTTATCTTATAACCAAAAAATTAACATGCAAAGGGAATTTTTAAAACATCAACAGTTAATACACCACACTGATAAAAAAAAAAAAAAAAAACACAGCATCGTAATGTATGTCATCCAGATATTCAATTAAAGAATTGTACATATCATTTACGCATAAAGACGAGTTAATAGCAATTTCAAACATATTACATCGTGTTTTAATAATCGCATTAAAACGTTTACATTTGAAAATAATGGTAAAGAAAATTTAATACCTGCAGACTTTTTTAAGACAATTACAACTGAAGCAACAGACATTTTAAGAAATGCTTTAAAAAACATGCTTTAAGAAATGCTTTAAAATATTCAATTTAATTGCGAATTGTTTGTTAAATATATGTGTATGAAAGATGAAAGGAAGTATACAATAGAGCTGAAATCACATCAACCCAAAGTGACAATAAAACAATCTTCCAAACCATAAATGGCATTTATAAACTTTATTCCGATCATTGTGATGTGTCATTAAAAGAAAATGAGCGAATTTTAAGAGCGTGATAGCAGATGGACTTTAATTGAAATATCATATATTGATATCAACAGAAACGAAAATAAGCCGATAAAAGGTTCGCAATATATATGTTTACCACCATCCATTTTAAAAAAACATGCGTGTGTTAATGTAAAAGATTCAGACGAATATTGCTTTAAATCAGCATTGCTTATCAGCATTATATCCAGTATCCTACAATTCAAATTGATATTCATCGTATAAAATCAACGATATCAGTTCAGATATTATATATATGGAAAATAACCACTTAATAAATTTTACAAATTTATATTTTCCATTGTCGATTAATCAATTTGAAGACTTTGAATTAAATAATCCACAAAGTAGTGTAAACGTCTTTGGATTAGATAATAATACCATTGTTGGACCATACTAATTTACACTAAAAAAATGCATCACATCAATTTGTTGTTGTTGGAAGATAAGGAAAGCTCACATTACGTATGGATTGAAAATATTTCAAGGTAAGTTAAAACATACATGTGCAATAGATGCTTAAAATTTATTAACAGGGAAGAAGCACTTATTAAACATCGACAAGGTTGTAATAAAAGCCTAAAGAAGATGATAAGGTGTTATCATTTAAGAATTTAAAAAAGCCATTGGATGTTGTTGTGTACGCTAATTTTGAATGTATTTTGGAATCAGTAAATATTCAAAATTCAGCAAAAGTAAAATCAGTGCAAAGGCATATTCCTTTCTCTTATAGTTGTTATATTATGTCTAATTACGATTCTAGTTTATATATATTTATAATATATAGTGGAGATGAT
Source organism: Clusia tigrina (assembly GCA_920105625.2). NCBI lineage: Eukaryota > Metazoa > Arthropoda > Insecta > Diptera > Clusiidae > Clusia > Clusia tigrina. The sequence goes on from OV050031.1 coordinate 118,669,633, forward strand.
TCTCCAAAGTCTAGTTGAGGATAGTTTAGACATTTATAATAATTATTTAAGTCAAGTCAAACCAATGAATTCCTTAATATCAATTCAACAGAAACGGCAACAGGAAGATAATATTTGTCATATACGATGTGGAAATCACTTGTCTTTTGAAGATAGAGTAGCCGACCATTGTCATTTCCTTGAATATAGAGAAGCTGCACACAACCAGTGCAATTTAGAAAATTAGATTGCAAAGTTCATTCCAATATTTTAGCATAGTTTTCTGCCTACGATTGTCATTTGTGTGTATAAGAGCTTTCATCTTTTGAAGGTGACATAAACATTATTCCATTAAATAAGGAGTTGTATTTGTCTCTGACTAAGAAAATGTATGTAAATGATAAAGATACAATGGAACTTCGTTTTCTCGACTCATATAGGTGTATGCCATCAAGTTTAGAAAGCTAGCAGGTTACTTAACCTTTACAGATTTAAATGTGATAAAATTGGTTTATAATAATGATAATGAATTTAATTTAATGAATCGTGAGAGTGTCTTTCCATATGATTATCTTGATTCGATAGAGCGTCTCAAGGAAACCCAATTACCACATAGTTCGTTCTTCTTCAAGAAACTAAGTAATAATTCGTGTAGTGTAGTTGACTATGAGCCTACGCAAAAAGTATGGAATACATTCAAATATGAAAGCTTATTAGACTATTTATTATTATATTTGAAAGTAGATGTCTTATGACTATCTGATGTTTTTTGAAAATTTTAGAAAATTATGTTCAAATATTTATCAGTTAGATCCTTGTCAATATTATACTAAACCTGGTTTATCTTGGGATGCAATGATGAAAACAAATCAAATAAATTTAGAATTATCAGCAGATATTAACTTATATAATTTCGTTAAGAGACGTATTATGGGAGGTTTTGTTCAATGTAATAAACGTCATGCAATTGCTAACAAAAATTATAATCTTAAAAAATAATCAAATTATCTAATTTATCCTGATCAAGTTTATATGATTATGGTGTCACAATATCTTCGATATGCTGGATTTGAGTGGCTTGAAGATGTTGAAAATTTTCATTAAAATAAAATTAAAGCACCACAAAATAGTGGCATATGCAGACCACATAGCAAATAGTAGTAGCGCGAAAGTATCTAGATACAATCAGTAACGTAATAAACAACACCCTTAAAACAATCCATCAGTAGTAATGGGCGAAGTACGCAAGTATGCATACAAAATATTGCTGTGCGTTACTTGGGGTCTTTCTCCCTCGCTGATGCACTGGTGCTTTAGTGTGGTGGAGTGCAACAAAGAAGGCTACATAAATAATGCCAATGGGAAGTATTCAGCGCCTTGCTGCACTTTGCGTAACAGGGGCACTGAGAACCACTCCAACGGCTGCTCTCGAAACAGTACTCAACATACCGCTATCGAACTTGTGGCGGAGAATATTCCAGCGAAATCCGCGGGGAGACTGACGGCTACGGGAGAATTAACTTACAGAACCTACGGGCATAGCTCAATAGGTAGAAGGGGTGCAACACTGATTACATGACTCCACGTTTTAATTGGGAAAGAAAATATCGAACTTCGAATCGAAGAGGAGGGGTGATGTAAGGACATGAGGCCCAGCCGAAGGACCTTTAACTTTTACACGGACGGCTGTAAAACGATGGATGGTATGGGAGCGGGCATCTGGCCTGTAAAGGCACTAAATGTTCACACTACGCCAAATCCTGGCGAAAACCCTGGAGAAGCAGATCGACATACACCACCTTTTCGTCGATTTCAAAGCCGCATTCGACAGCACCGTAAGGAGTCAACTGTACGCCGTTATGTCTGAATTTGGCGTCCCTGCTAAGCAAATTCCGCTGTGCAAAATGACGCTAAGCACCACCACTGGCTCAGTTAAAATCGGTAATGCCTTGTCCGAGCCGTTTGTTACTGAGCGAGGATTCAGACAAGGTGACTCCTTATCGTGGGTTTTCTTCAATCTAATGTTGGAAAAAATTGTACGCGCAACAGATCTAAATCGCACTGGCACTATCTTCCACAAGATTGTCATGTAACTGGCGTACGCTGATGATATTAACATCATTGGCCATAACAGCCGCGCCGTGAGTGCTGCATTTTCCGGCTTGGAGAGAGAAGCGAGGCGAATGGGTTTAGCGGTAAACGAAGACAAAACGAAGTACTTGGTGTCAACACACAAAGAGTATCAGCGTCTTGGACACCACGTCACTGTTGGTGACTACAACTTTGAAGTTGTGAAGGACTTTGTTTATCTGGGAACCAGCATCAACACCACGAACGATGTCAGCAAGGAGATCAAGCGAAGAATCAGTCTTGCCAACAGGTGATACTTTGGGCTCAGTAGGCAATTGAGAAGCAGAGCCCTCTCTCAACGAACCAAAATTACGCTCTACAAAGCCCTCATCCTCCCCGTCCTGCTTTATGGTGCCGAAACCTGGACGATGACAAACAACGATGAGCGAGCTTTGGGGGCGTTCGAGAGAAAAATTGTTCGCAGGATCTATGGTCCTATATGCGTCTACGGAGGGAATCGAATCAGATGGAATAACGAGCTGTATGAGCTATACGCCGACATTGATATAGTTCAGCGCATTAAAACACAGCAGCTACGCTGGCTGGGACATGTACGAATGGATGAAAGTGCTCCGGCGAAAAAAGTGTTTGAATCGATGCCGCCGGGTGGCGGACGCAGGAGGCGGACACCACCACTACGTTGGAAGGACCAAGTTCAAGAGGACCTGGCTGCACTTTGGTGTTTCCAATTGGCGCCAGCATGCGCGAAGGCTAATAACGCGGCAATGATCAGAAATAGTTGTTTGCCAATTATGATGATGATGATAAACCTGCCTGACCAGAGAAGTATCTTTCAAGCGGATGTCTTCGCTGTTAGGAAAGCCGAAGAGCTAGCCTACACCAAGACAGGAAATAATAATAAAAAATAAATAAAAAATAAAAAATAAACATATACGTGGACAGCCTGGCAGCGATAAAGGCGATTAACTCATATAGTATAAAATCCAAAAATGTCCTACAGAGCAGGGAAGCCATAGACAGGCTAGTCACAAATAGAAGACTGCATATCTATTGGGTACCTGATACGAAGGGCATAGAAGGGAATGAAGATGAGGTTGCAAAAAACGCTGTCTCTTTACCACTTGAACAAGAAAACGACATACAGAAACCCCTTAAAGAACTATTCAATGAATCGGACGGACACATGAGTAAGCAGGTGAAAGCAAGGTGACACATTTTAAGCACCTGCAAAATTGCAAAACCTATGTGTAAGGTCAACGATAGGAAACAAACGTGATTTATACTCACACTCTCACGAAAAGACTGTAGAACTTCACAGGTACAATGACAGGCCATAATTTACTGGCGGCACATGCACACAAGATAGGAATTACGGACAATGACGAATGTAGAAAATGTAGAGAGGTTGAAGTACGGTAAACTCTAGAACATCTCCTTTGTATATGTTCTGCTTAATCAAACACGCGATTAAATTACTTACGAGTCCCACAATTTGGAAGATTGGAAGACATCTCAGGAATGGAGCTGACAGCACTGCTTATATTCGCAAACAGCGTTGACATCCTACGAGATGTCTACTGGAAATCTGCATAAAGGTCAGACCCCATCTGGTATCGCTAGGGACCAATCGGATTATGCGTGGCTTTATGCCAGCCAGGTAAACCTAACCTAAAGTTAAAGAAGATTCACCAGTTGGATAATATAAATCAACATTAGATGACCATCATAATGCTTTGCCATTTTGTGCAGAAAACAAGAAAAATTGAAATAGGAGACATGCTAAGCTAGCAGATTTAAATTATAAAGAAAGATATATAATTCATTATCGAACTATTCAACATTGTCTTAGTCATGGTTTAGTTTTGAAAAAAATTCTTAAAATTCCTCAATTTAATCAATCAGATTGGTTGAAAAAATACATTGATTTAAATAATCATCATAGAACGTTAGCAAAAACTGATTTTGCTAAAAAAATGTTTAAGTAAATGAATAATACAGTTTATGGTAAATCTATGAAAAACGTAGATTAGAGACAATTTTTAAAATTAGTATCTGAAAGGGAAAGTCGAGGTAAACGATTAGGTTGTAGCTAAAATACCAAAGTTTAATTAAAATTGTTCACCAGGCGAACTTGGCAGGCAGAGCCACGACCGCTGGGCGTTACCCGGTGCGAGCATCACCATGTGTCGCCTCTCAGTTCGGAGAGCGGCATGTTGCGAAGAGAGTTCCCCACCCTATTCCCGTCATCGATCGGCTCTGGCAGCTTACGAGCGGTCACACGATTGGACTCTCGGTCTTTTTAAGTACAACCCGCCGTGAAGCAATATCTCCATTCTTTTCATTGTGTTAATCAAAAATTAAAACCCCATCCAACGAAAATTGTGTTAAATAAAAACTAAAATCCCTAAGAACAAATAAATATTGTGAAAAATAAATAAAATAAAAATATTATATCATCCATATTAAAATCCAGATAATCAATCAAAGTGCACTCAAGTTTTCTAACATCATGATAGCAATTCAAATGAATAAAGTTAGCGTCGTTTACAATAAACCAATTTACATTGGTTTCAATCGTGATAATATACAATGGTTTAATCGTGATAATCTACAATGTTTATCTTATAACCAAAAAATTAACATGCAAAAGGAATTTTTAAAACATCAACAGTTAATACACCACACTGATAAAAAAAAAAAAAAACACAGCATCGTAATGTATGTCATCCACATATTCAATTAAAGAATTGTACATATCATTTACGCATAAAGACGAGTTAATAGCAATTTAAAACATATTACATCGTCTTTTAATAATCGTATTAAAACGTTTACATTTGAAAATAATGGTAAAGAAAATTTAATACCTGCAGACTTTTTTAAGACAATTACAACTGAAGCAACAGAAATTTTAAGAAATGCTTTAAAAAACATGTTTCAAGAAATGCTTTAAGATATTCAATTTAATTGTGAATTGTTTGTTAAATATATGTGTATGAAAGATGAAAGGAAGTATACAATAGAGCTGAAATCACATCAACCCAAAGTGACAATAAAACAATCTTCCAAACCATAAATGGCATTTATAAACTTTATTCCGATCATTGTGATGTGTCAATAAAAGAAAATGAGTGAATTTTAAGAGCGTGATAGCGGATGGACTTTAATTGAAGTATGTTGATATCAACAGAAACGAAAATAAGCCGATAAAAGGTTCGCAATATATATGTTTACCACCATCCATTTTAAAAAGACATGCGTGTTTTATTGTAAAAGATTCAGACGAATATTGCTTTAAATCAGCATTGCTTATCAGCATTATATCCAGTATCCTACAATTCAAATTGATATTCATCGTATAAAATAAACGATATCAGTTCAGATATTATATATCTGGAAAATAACCACTTAATAAATTTTACAAATTTATATTTTCCATTGTCGGTTAATCAATTTGAAGACTTTGAATTAAATAATCCACAAAGTAGTGTAAACGTCTTTGGATTAGATAATAATACCATTGTTGGACCATACTAATTTACACTAAAAAAATGCATCACATCAATTTGTTGTTGTTGGAAGATAAGGAAAGCTCACATTACGTATGGATTGAAAATATTTCAAGGTAAGTTAAAACATAAATATATTTGTAAAAAAGAAAACACTAATTAAGCACTTTTTTATATAGTTGCAGATTAATCACAAGTCAAATAACATAACATGACGGACAAACATACATGTGCAATAGATGCTTAAAATTTATTAACAGGGAAGAAGCACTTATTAAACATCGACAAGGTTGTAATAAAAGCCTAAAGAAGATGATAAGGTGTTATCATTTAAGAATTTAAAAAAGCCATTGGATGTTGTTGTGTACGCTAATTTTGAATGTATTTTGGAATCAGTAAATATTCAAAATTCAGCAAAAGTAAACTCAGTGCAAAGGCATATTCCTTTCTCTTATAGTTGTTATATTATGTCTAATTACGATTCTAGTTTATATATATTTATAATATATAGTGGAGATGATTCTCCAAAGTCTAGTTGAGGATAGTTTAGACATTTATAATAATTATTTAAGTCAAGTCAAACCAATGAATTCCTTAATATCAATTCAACAGAAACGGCAACAGGAAGATAATATTTGTCATATACGATGTGGAAATCACTTGTCTTTTGAAGATAGAGTAGCCGACCATTGTCATTTCCTTGAATATTGAGAAGCTGCACACAACCAGTGCAATTTAGAATATTAGATTGCAAAGTTCATTCCAATATTTTAGCATAGTTTTCTGCCTACGATTGTCATTTGTGTGTATAAGAGCTTTCATCTTTTGAAGGTGACATAAACATTATTCCATTAAATAAGGAGTTGTATGTGTCTCTGACTAAGAAAATGTATGTAAATGATAAAGATACAATGGAACTTCGTTTTCTCGACTCATATAGGTGTATGCCATCAAGTTTAGAAAGCTAGCAGGTTACTTAACCTATACAGATTTAAATGTTGTAAAATTCGTTTATAATAATGATAATGAATTTAATTTAATGAATCGTGAGAGTGTCTTTCCTTATGATTATCTTGATTCGATAGAGCGTCTCAAGGAAACCCAATTACCACATCATTCGTTCTTCTTCAAGAAACTAAGTAATAATTCGTGTAGTGTAGTTGACTATGAGCCTACGCAAAAAGTATGGAATACATTCAAATGTGAAAGCTTATTAGACTATTTATTATTATATTTGAAAGTAGATGTCTTATTACTATCTGATGTTTTTTGAAAATTTTAGAAAGTTATGTTCAAATATTTATCAGTTAGCCCCTTGTCAATATTATACTAAACCTGGTTTATCTTGGGATGCAATGATGAAAAGAAATCAAATAAATTTAGAATTATCAGCAGATATTAACTTATATAATTTTATTAAGAGAGGTACTATGGGAGGTATTGTTCAATGTAATAAACGTCATGCAATTGCTAACAATAATTATAATCTTAAAAATAATCAAATTATCTAATTTATCCTGGTCAAGTTTATATGATTATGGTGTCACAATATCTTCCATATGCTGGATTTGAGTGGCTTGAAGATATTGAAAATTTTCATTAAAAAAAATTCAAGCACCACAAAATAGTGGCATATACAGATGACATAGCAAATAGTAGTAGCGGGAAAGTACTTAGATACAATCAGTAACGTAATAAACAACACTCTTAAAACGATCCATCAGCGGGCGTCGCGAGCAGGCTTTGAGTTACACGAGGAGATAAAACGGACATGATACTCTTTACCAGAAAGTACAAGGCCCCCGCGTGGAACTTCCCGACGCTAGGTGACAGTGAACTTACTCTCAAATACCACAAAAAGTATCTTGGAGTAATTTTGGACAATAGGCTTATGTGGAGGTGCAATGTAAAGTAATGGGCGAAGAACGCAAGTAACGCGCTATATGCATGCAAAATAATGCTGGGCGTTTCTTGGGGTCTTTCTTCCTCGCTGATGCACTGGTGCTACACCGAAATAGTTACACCAATCTTACTGCATGGTGCTTTAGTGTGGTGGACTGCAACAAAGAAGGCTACATAAATAATGCCAATGGGAAGTATTCAACGTCTCGCTGCAATTTGCATAACAGGGGCACTGAGAACCACTCTAACGGCTGCTCTCGAAACAGTACTCAACATACCGCTATCGAACTTGTGGCGGAGAATATTCCAGCGAAATCCGCGGGGAGACTGACGGCTACGGGAGAATTAACTTACAGGACCTACGGGCATAGCTCAATAGGCAGAAGGGGTGCAACACTGATTACATGACTCCACGTTTTAATTGGGAAAGAAAGTATCGAACTTCGAATCGAAGAGGAGGGGTGATGTAAGGACATGAGGCCCAGCCGAAGGACCTTTAACTTTTACACGGACGGCTGTAAAACGATGGATGGTATGGGAGCGGGCATCTGGCCTGTAAAGGCACTAAATGTTCATACTACGCCCAATCCTGGCGAAAACCCTAGAGAAGCAGTTCGACATACACCACCTTTTCGTCGATTTCAAAGCCGCATTCGACAGCACCGTAAGGAGTCAACTGTACGCCGCTATGTCTGAATTTGGCGTCCCTGCTAAGCAAATTCCGCTGTGCAAAATGACGCTAAGCACCACCACTGGCTCAGTTAAAATCGGTAATGCCTTGTCCGAGCCGTTTGATACTGAGCGAGGATTCAGACAAGGTGACTACTTATCGTGTATTTTCTTCAATCTAATGTTGGAAAAAATCGTACGTGCAGCATGTCTAAATCGCACAGGCACTATCTTCCACAAGATTGTCATGTAATTGGCGTACGCTGATGATATTAACATCATTGGCCATAACAGCCGGGCCGTGAGTGCTGCATTTTCCGGCTTGGAGAGAGAAGCGAGGTGAATGGGTTTAGCGGTAAACGAAGACAAAACGAAGTACTTGGTGTCAACACACAAAGAGTCTCAGCGTCTTGGACACCACGTCACTGTTGGTGACTACAACTTTGAAGTTGTGAAGGACTTCATTTATCTGGGAACCAGCATCAACACCACGAACGATGTCAGCAAGGAGATCAAGCGAAGAATCAGTCTTGCCAATTATGATGATAATGATAAACCTGCCTGACCAGAGAAGTATCCTTCAAGCGGATGTCTTCGCTGTTAGGAAAGCCGAAGAGCTAGCCTACACCAAGACAGGAAATAATAATAAAAAAAAATAAAAAATTAAAAATAAACATATACGTGGACAGCTAGGCAGCGATAAAGGCAATTAACTCATATAGTATAAAATCCAAAAATGTCCTACAGAGCAGGGAAGCCATAGACAGGCTAGTCACAAATAGAAGACTGCATATGTATTGGGTACCTGTACTAAGGGCATAGAAGGGAATGAAGATGAGGTTGCAAAAAACGCTGTCTCTTTACCACTTGAACAAGAAAACGACATACAGAAACCCCTTAAAGAACTATTCAATGAATCGGACGGCCACATGAGTAAGCAGGTGAAAGCAAGGTGACACATTTTAAGCACCTGCAAAATTGCAAAAGCTATGTGTAAGGTCAACGATAGGAAACAAACGTGATTTATACTCACACTCTCACGAAAAGACTGTAGAACTTCACAGGTACAATGACAGGCCATAATTTACTGGCGGCACATGCACACAAGATAGGAATTACGGACAATGACGAATGTAGAAAATGTAGAGAGGTTGAAGTACGGTAAACTCTAGAACATCTCCTTTGTATATGTTCTGCTTAATCAAACACGCGATTAAATTACTTACGAGTCCCACAATTTGGAAGATTGGAAGATATCTCAGGAATGGAGCTGACAGCACTGCTTATATTCGCAAACAGCGTTGACATCCTACGAGATGTCTACTGGAAATCTGCATAAAGGTCAGACCCTATCTGCTATCGCTAGTGGACCTAACCTAAAGTTAAAGAAGATTCACCAGTTTGATAATTTAGGGTGTTTTTTTAGACGTGTCGTTTTCAAGCAGAAATAAAACGCATGTAATTTAATGTTATGGCCAAGAATTTAGCTTTATTATAAAGATAAGGGTTTGCCATTATGTTTTAAAAATTATTTCGGGCAGGGCCGCAGCGACTGCCTCGAATAAATTCCAGCCCAGAGGCCCAATTTTCGACCACTTTTTGCAGCAATTGGAGCCGTATGTCAACAATAACGCGCCGAATATTGTCTTCCAAGGCGTAAATCGTCTCAGGCTTATCTGCGTAGACAATCGACTTCACATAACCTCACAATAATTAGTCCAGCGGTGTTAAAGCTTACGATATTGGAGGCCACGCCACAGGCCCACGACGCGAGATAATGCGCCCACCAAAAGTTTCCTTAAATAAATTGTTTGTTTCGTTGGCTGTATGGCATGTAGCGCCGTCTTGTTGGAACCAAAGGTCGTCCACATCAACATCCTCCAATTCAGACTCGAAAAAGTTATTAATCATGGCTCTGTAGCGTTCCCCATTTACTGTAACAGTATGGCCTGCTTCATTTTTGCAGAAATATGGACCAATGATTCCCTCTGTACCCCCCATAGAGCACACCAAACAGTGACCTTTTTGAGGATATAACGGCGTCTCAACAATGGCTTGTGGATTATCGTCACTCCAAATGCGACAATTTTGCCTATTAACGTACCCATTCAACCAAAAGTAAGCTTCATCGCTGAACAAAATTTTCTTGTGAAAATCGGGAACGGTGGCCATCTCATTTTGGGCCCATTCACCGAACGTGCGACGCGCTTGATGGCAAAAAAATTTAAAGGGCAAACCAAACTGAGCATAAATTAAGTGACAGCTGTCAAAAGTACCAACTCCGAAAAAAGGATTTGCCAGATTGAAAACCACACGTCTAAAAAAAACACGCTTTATTAATCAACATTAGATGACTATCAGAATGCTTTGCCATTTTGTTCAGAAAACAAGAAAAATTGAAAAAGGAGACGTGCTAAACTAACAGACTTAAATTATAAAGAAAGATATATAATTCAACTTTAACAAAAGCTGATTTTGCTAAAAACGTTAGCAAAACTGATTTTGCTAAAAAAATATTTTAAGTTAATGAATAATACAGTTTATGGTAAATGTAAATTAGAGAAAATTTGTAAAATTAGTATGTGAATGGGAAAGTCGAGGTAAACGATTAGGTGCTAGAGCTAATATACCAAAGTTTAATTATCATAGTGCACTCAAGTTTTATTACATCATGATAGCAATTCAAATAAATAAAGTTAGCGCTGTTGACAATAAACAAATTTACGTTGGTTTTGTGGTTTTAGAGATATTCAAATGGAAAATGTATAATTTTCATTATTGAAACCTAAGTATGAACACAATATCAACTTCATTTATTTATGATATGAAGACAAATGATTTCTATGATGATATTCGTGTTCATATTTATTAACATTTTGATATGTCTGCATATCCTATAAAAAATGTTTTTAATTTTCCATTGGTAAACAAAAAAGCTTTAGGTATGTTTATATTTTGATTCAATGTACATTTTTATATCCAAATTACATCAAGTATTAAACAACATATTTGTAAACTAGTATTAAGTTTTGTAGATGATAAGAAATTTGTGAGAGAATGAAGGAGTTGAAAGCTTTGCATGGGGTCACTATAATATTTTAGTGACATTTGTTTGAAATTAAATTTGTTAAATAGAAATATGAAACATAAATGTCCACAATTGAAAATGTTGAACTTTCCTTTTTGTTTGTCATTCTATTCAATAGGTGCTTTTAAACAAATACTCGAAAATGTATTGTATTAATATTTTAGACGGTAATAAAGTAAAGAAATCACTAAGTGTGAAGAAATGTTTTTCATCGAAACTGAATATAAACGATTATAAAAAATGCTTACAACAGAAGTGTTCTCTGACAAATATTATATTTTCAGATCAAAAGTTCATGAAATTTATACACAACAATGGACAAAAACAATATTTAGTAATGATTATGATATATTAAAGAAGATAAAGTAAGTACTTGGAGGCTTTTTTTGTGGGGTAATGGGGTAACAAAATGCCTACCGCATCGTCGGCATTCAGATGGTATGTGGAGTTCTCATCCACTCAAAATCTTCACCCACGTTGGACTCTCTCCCACCCTGGAACCGCGTATAGATGCCATCAGGGTGGTGTCCCGCTTTAAACCAGTTAAAGGTTACCGATTAGATACCTGCGTACAGGTCCCGTTTTTTGGCACGTAAAATGCGCTCAATGGTGGCAATGAATTGACAGTTTTCTGGACTCTAACATTTTGTATCGGCGTTAAAATGTCCCAGCCTGTCTTCGAGGCCTTTGCTCGCACACGAAGAAAGTGTGGGTTGTGTCATCGATGGGCGTGTCGCCGATGCAATCTTAGCTTTCTGCTTTTTTCATGTTGTAGAGGCATTTGTGAAATACCAGTGTCCGCAAAGCAACTGCTTTATGTAGTAGTTCACTCCTCCAAAGGGTCTACTACACCATTTTTCCACGTATGAGATTAGTTTCGCTCTGCATTGCCTTTCGTCTCTGCTGTCCATCGCTCCTGCCATAGCTTGATTGTGTAATCTCTAATCCGTGTCAGGGTGTTGTTTGCATCTTTGTAGGCTGCATATCCCCTCCAATTGTTTGTGTCGCCATAGGTATAACTATTGTAATGGATTAGGCTACCATTTGCGTCGCCGACGTGGTTTGCGGCACCTCTTGTGTTGGAGGTGGCTTCACATGCAGTATTCCTGTGTGATGTGTGTTCCTTGTGGACATCCTCATTTGCAGCGCTCTCAAGTTCATATTTTTTCTTCTGCATCCAAAGCTCTCTTCTCTCTCGCGTTAGCGGATCTACCGGTATCGTTCCGCTAAACAATAGTACTGCGGCTTCTGACACTGTGCGGTACGCCGAAGCTACGCGAAGGGCAGCAGTTCTTTGTACCTTAGCGAGTATTTTTCGTCGGTGCTCGGTCTTCAGTGAGTCGGCCCACACCTCGCTCCCATACACCTCGGTCGTGTCTATCAGGAGCTTTCTTCTGCTGGCGAAGGGCCCTCCGATATTGGCCATTAGATTAGCCAGCCCCGAGGTTATTTGCGCCCAATAAATCAGTTTGTTGTCGATTCTGATTCCTAAGTATTTCATGGTATTCGAAGTCTTTATGGTTTCAGAATGGACCCGCATATCTACTTCCAGGGGTATATCCTCCCTCGAGAGTAAGATAAGCTCCGTTTCCTCAGTAGGCAGACTCAGACCGTGCGATGCGAGCCATGTTTTCGTTCTAATCATCACCTGCGACAATTTTCGTCTAACCGCATCGAGATAGCGTGCGGTTATGACACCTGCGATGTCGTTTGCGTATCCAACGATGCAACAATCGTCAGGCGTATCCATTTCGAGTAATTCATCGTAGCGGAGGTTCCAGAGGTCTGGGCCAAGGATTGAGCCTTGTGCCGCACCTGAGGTTACCACCTTCGTTCGCTGCCCCTTGCTTGTGTCATAAATAAGCACACTATCTTTTAGGTAGCTGCGTACTATTTTCATCAGATAAGGAGGTGTCCTGAAATGCTTCGCAAGGGCGTCAATGATGTTTGTCCATTTTGCGCTGTTAAAGGCTTTTTTACGTCAATCGTAGCAAGGAGCACCACAGGTCTTAAAATCGGTTTATTCTCTTTGAGATTTCTACACTCCTCACCACATCCATCACTGCTCCGATTGTCGACATACCCGATCTAAAACTGTATTGTCTATCGGAAAGTCCACCTGCTTTGTTTATCGCGGCTGATAGGCGGGGTTTCAGCATTATTTCAAAAAGTTTCGCTGCCGAATCAACCATGCCGACGGTGTCTCCGGGCTTCCTTTTCCCTTTCTGATGAGAACTAGCCTCTGTCTTTTCCAGACCTCCGGAAAAAGTCCTTCCGTCAAGCAGGCATTGTACATATTTAGGAGGATGTGCGGGCGCTCTGCTACGATGATTCCCAGCACTTCCGACTGGATTCCATCTGCGCCTGGCACTTTGTTGTTTTTCAGGGTGCGTAACGCAGCCATTATTTCCTCATGCGTAAAGAGCGGTGGTAGGTGTTCACTGTGATTTCCATTGTAGCTTCGCTGAGCTCTGGCGGTTGCTGTTTGCTCCAAGTTTTTTCATGACAATTCTGTATCCCAGACCCCAAGGGTTTTGGTTGATGTCGCGTCTCAATTCCTTCCATTTTTCTTTTTTGCTGTTGTAAATAGCCTTTTTGAATTTCCTTTTCGCAGACTTGTATTCGGCGTGCTCAGCCACTGCTGGGCCCTTTTTCCTCGCTCTGGTATACTTCATTCTTGTTTGGAAGCATGTTTGCCTTAGTTCACGAATTTGGTCTGCGCTACGCTGCTTTCTTTGGATGTGCTTCTTATATTGCGCATAGCTGCTCCACAGGCCCGTGTCATGCTGTTTAAAGTATTCTCCACTCTGACCTTGGATGTGCTCTCGGCGCAATATATTGGCGGGTTTACATCTATTTCATCTAGTAGCTTTTCCGTGTCTAGTTTCAAGGAATTCCATTTCTGCATACCTTTGTTTCCTTTCGCTGTTGTTGAGTTTGTGTCCTCTCCGACACCGTAGGTTACATACTGATGGTAGCTGCCTGTGTAGTCTTCAAGTATAGTCCACTGGCGTAGATTGTTTGCGTAACCTTCAGACACTAGGGTTATATCAGGGATACTGCCCTCGCATCCTGTCCTTCTAAAAGTCGCATTAGATCGATGTTATCCATTTTAGATTGAAATTCGACCAGAGTGTCATTCGGTGTTAAATAGCAGCTCATTCATACGAGTTTATGACTCGTTGTCCAGACAAAGCCGTTTCCTATTACACTGTTTGTTACTTAAAACCCGAAATTTTTCGTCAGCCATATCGCTGCCATCGACGAGAGGTCTTCGATCCATATTCTGTTGTTTGAAGCTGTATATTGTTCGCTAATGACCGCCGCATCCGCTTCGTGTTCCAACATGAGCCGGGATAGGAGAGAATCTGCGGTCTTGGTTTTGTGCATATTGCATTGTAGTGTCTTCATTTCTCCCCTGGTCTCTATACGAAACACACTTTGCTGAGCCTCAGACGTGTTCTCTATTAGTATAACCCTTCTTCCGGCAAAGACAAGAATCTGGCGGGGTCTCGCCATCTTTAAGTTTGTGGCCTTGATTTCCGCATCATTTGCACAAACCTTGGCCTTTTCTGTCGGGTCCTTTGTAAAGTCTATTGCCGAAACATCGGCAGCATTTCTTTATATCTGTGCAGAGCCTCTTTCTACAATTTATCCATCCTACTTTTATGCGCCTCTTTTGAAGAATTTCACTTGCGCTTTGGCTGCTAGCTTCACGTATGCTCGTATTTGTTCACGGCTATTTGTTTTAGAGGTTCCAACGATGATTTCTGCAGCTCTCTCCTTCAGCAGGATTTTGACAGAGGCTTCGACTTCACCTGCCGCCGTAAGCGAGTCGAGATCTCGGATCTCTATTGTACTCTTCGGCTTCAGCTCGCTTACTGAGGTGATGTTTTGCAGCTTGCCTTTCAGCGCTTCTCGAAGCTTTGACTTGGCTTTTACTCCTTTATCCATTTCTAGGAGTAATGACCCCATTTTAGATTTTCGAATCGCCCGTACTTCCACCTTGTTCTCGTCCGAGATAACATAATGCCGGAGAGTTTGTAGTGCTTTGGCGTAGCTACGGCCTTCCGCTGGTTTGATCAGTACTGCCTCAGCTCTTTTCTCTCTTCTAGGCTATTGCTGTATTTCGTCTCCTACATTCTACGGCTTGCTCTGTGCTATTGTCGCGTTTTGTTTCCTGTTTTTTTCAGTTACCGTTTTCCAGTCTGCATCTTCGGGCCCTCGCGGATCCCAGACGTTTCGGTGGGGCTATTTTTGGTGTCGACATGTCACCAGGGTTGGTTTTGGCTTCTGCTGACATCGCCCCCTTAGAACGTTTGGTGCCTTTTTTTGCTATGAGCCAGCTTCAGATAAGGCTTCCTGATATATATTTGAGTACATAATTGTATTATTTACACTATAAATTCTCTTGTCAGTTATCTTGCTCTATTGAAATTCTCTCTCATTAATACATTGTAATGTTATCATACTGTTAAGTTAACATACTTACTTGTCTGTAGTTGTTCGTTTATCTACTCATTACAATAAAATTAGTCAAGTTTATACCTTGCTTGCAAACACTACACTTTCGATAATGTCGATGAGTTCATCTAGCTCAGAAACTACGTTTTTTACATCGGCAAGTATGTTTTTCTGCTTAATCACCGCGAGATTAATTTTTTTAGAGTAACGTGGTAATTCGTGAGTGCCTCGAGCTCTACTGCTCTCATCTTCGCTATGAACTCCTGCTTTGGGGACAGCTTTTGTTCTGCTCGTTTTGCTCAGTACCACCAGATCTTTTTGCTAGCGTCCTGCTACACCCTGTAATCGATGGTGTGAAGAAAACGTCTGCCTCCTCAGTGGGCCTGTCTTTTTCGCCGAGGATTTCCTGTGGTGAGCGCTGAATTCTGTGGCTCCCTATGAAGGGATTTGCAGCACAATCCTCTGCTGGTATTTCTTCCTGTTGTTGTAGTGTTTGTTGTTTTTGGGTTGTTTGTTTTTCTGGGTTTGAATTCATGTTTTAAAGAGTCCCCGCTTCGAGCTGCTATCTCCGCTCGAATGTACATTTGCTTTAACGATCCCTGCGGTTATCTTTGCATTTCAGGGAGGCCGCACAAGGGTTGACACAAGGCCTTATGGGATTTTGTGTTCAGAGCCAGGACCATGGCATTTTTCAGGCTTAACCCAACTTAATGGCGACGTAGCTTTGAATGTAATCGAAGACCGCCACGGGTTTAACAGGACTGAGGCGATTGTGACATTTGTCTGGAATGCGGTTCTACAAGATGTGACTCTGGTATACTAAGGTAACAGAATCCCACAACCGTCAGCCCAGGTGTCGTCGGTTTCATATCATGTAGTCAATAACGGTGCCAGTTGCATCGCCAGGTTCGTCGCATTATCTAGGGTCCGCAGGATCGTTACCCCCGTCATCCCTCCACAGGAGATGTCCTTCCGGCAACACTTGGGGGCATTATAAAATAAATTTGAAATCTTTTATTAAAATATTGCATGTTATAATTATTGTTACATAATACATAATAAAGATTTTATTAGTTTCAAAATTAAATCTATTATACATTGTTTTTTATTTCTAAGTCAATAAATTTTCTTAAAATCGTAGCATTAGTTAACACAACGCATCCATAGAGGACATTGCATTGAGTAAGTATTGGATATTTTTATTTTAGAATTTTTAAATTATCATAACCAAATTCTTCCAAGTTGCAAACATTTTTGTGAAGTATATCTTCAAGCCACATTTTTTCCAATCCTTTAACATAAACTGTAGTAGACAGTAGATTTTCCTTTAAAAAGTATTTCACACTATTAAATGAGATGGATCGATCCATCATTCCATGCAATACCATGATGATTTTTTTAAAGCCCTTTGCTTCTTTTTGGTATTTCTGAGATAATCTTCTAAATTCAGAAGGAGGTTTAATGATAAAACTTTGAAATTCCATGTGGTTAAAAGTAACAACCAACTCTTTTGCTATAAACCTATTTGCATCTCCTCTAAAACCTAACACATTCTAAAACTATCTGAAGCCTTTTAAAGGTTTGTAGTAATTAGTTCAATGGTATACTAAAAAATTTACTAAAATAATTTCTCTATCACTTGAGAACCAATCAACATAAAAAAACAGTCGTTCACAATTAAAAGATGATTTGTATTTACTGAAATGGTTATATAATAATCGCATTGAACGACATGTATTTCAAAACCGACATGAAAATATTATCATACAAATACCAAATACTTTTTTTAAAAATTCAAAAGATATGATATTAGAATTATTAAATAAGCAACTAGAAAAACATCGGTCATATAAATATAATTTTGAAATGTTTTGTGAACATATAAGGTTCAAACCAAAAAATATTGGTGACAACAGTGATTGTAAATACGAAACAGCAACTATAGATGTGAAATCTTTTCAAACGTAAATGATATTAACACAAAACCTTGAAGAAATTGAACTTGAATATGATGTACTCATTGTTCTAATTTAACTACAAAAATGGAAGAGTTTCAAGAGAAGGATAGTGGATGGACTCTAGTTAAAATAATTGAATTAGAGATGAATATTAATCAATATAAACCATTAAGGGGTTCTGCTTATATTAAATAACCTCATAATATAGCAATGAAACATGCTTGTATTAATGTAATGAATATAAATGATGACTATTGCTTTAAATGGGCTATACTATCTGCAACTAAAAATGTGCAACATAGTAATAGATATTCATAATATGCAGTGGAAATTAAGAATGATGTGGTTCATGTTGGAAGTATGATATTAAACTTTAAAAACTTGTCATTCACAATGCCATTAGACCAAATCAGAAAATTTGAGGAAAATAATAATATCAGCATTAATGTTTTTGGATGTTCTGAGAAAGGAGATCAAATTGTAGGTCCCGAACATACCACAAAGTTGGAGAGAGATGTCCATATTAATGTATTGTTTCTGCAAAGCGGTGACAATTCACATTATGTTTGGATTAAAAATATATCAAGGTAAAAAGAAAACAAAACATGACTTTCTATTCCTTATAAAATTACTATTTACCGATTAATTAAATCACAATTGACATTAAATATAAAAGCTCTACTATTATGCAACTTTTACTTGCAGTACACTAGATGTTATGTTAAAACAACAAGAAGCAAAGTAGTGAAAGTGCAGCAAAGTAGTGACCACAATATCGATTCGTAAAATTAAGGATGATATTTTAAAGTTTACCTCTTTTAGGTCTAAGTTAGATGTACCATTTGTAATTTATGCAGATTATGAGTGTATTTTAGAGAATGTACAGATAAATTATTCTGAAAATATTTGCACATAAGCCTGTAGCAATTAGTTATTACATAAAGTGCGGTTTCAATAATATCTTAAACAAATTTGTAACTCATTCAGGAGAAGATTCTGCTAAGGTATTCATATATATATTAATAACTGATACTAAGCCTCTATATGTAAATTATTTAAATAGAATAGTACCAATAAAGACTCTAACTTTAGAAGAAAAACATAAAACATATTCAATATGTCATATTTGTAAGCAAATAATTGATCAAGAAAACGTTGCTGATCATTGTCATCTTACAGGTCAATATTGTGGACCTGCACACTCTAGTTGTAACTTAAATTTTAGACACGTAAATTTATACCAATTTTTTCATAATTTTTCTGGTTATGACTGTCATCTGTTTGTTAAAGAACTCGAATTTAAAGGACACATTAAAATAATTCCTCTGAATGAAAAATTATATATATCGCTTTCGAAAGATATTAGTGATAAAGAATTCTTTGAATTACGATTTTTAGACTCATACAGATTTATGAGCTGATCTTTAGAAGTATTAGCTAAAAATCTTGATGCTGATGATTTTCACATTTGGCACTCATTATATACAAGCATTGACGAGTTTAATCTCTTAAAAAGAAAAGGTGTTTTGCCCTATGAATATGTAGATTCACTAGCTCGACTTAAAGATATCAACTTACCTTCACGTGAAAAATTTGTCTCCACATATAGTGTTCTACTGATGAAAATGATGATGCTGAAAAAGTTTGGAATACTTTCAAATGCAAAACTTTACTTGATTATATGCTGTTTTATTTAAAAACAAATGTTATACTTGTACCAGATGTTTTTTGAAAACTTTAGAAAAATATGAAAAAGTATTTATGAATTAAATCCTGTTCATTATCTAATTACAACAAGGTTTATCCTGGGAAGCAATGTTGAAGAAAACAGGTTTATTTAAAGATATTAATATGTATAATTTCATTAAAAGTGGGATTAGAGGTGGTATTGGTCAATGTTCTAAACGACATTCAAAGGCTAATAATAAATGTCTTCCTGAATATGATCAAAGTAAAGCTTGATGTACTTAGATGCAAATAACTTATATGGTTGGGCAATGTGGAATATTTACCTTATGGTGGATTTGAATGGGTTGAGGATATATAAAATGTTGATATTCTTAAAGTAACTTTAAAATCAGACTTTCGTTATATTTTATAAGTTGATTTAAATTATCCTGAAAATATTCATGATATACACAATGACTTACCCTTCTGTGCTGAGAGTAAAAAAAGCACATAGTAAATCCAAAACTAACAAATTGATTATAAATTTAAATAATAAATGAAATTATATTATACATTACCGCAATCTACAACAGTAGTTTAAAAGTTGTGAAAATTCATAGGATTTTGAAATTTAAGCAATCTAACACTTACGAAAAATGAATTTGCAAAAATTTCTTCAAATAATTAATAATACAGTTTATGGAAAAACAGCGGAAAATGATGAAAAATGGAAGAATGTAATGATTGTTATTGAATGGGAAAACAAGGGAAGACATTTAGGCGCATGAGCTCTAATTGCAAGACCAAATTTACATAGCTTCAAACTTTTTACAGATAGCTTGATAGCAATAGAACTTTCTCGTGAGCTAGTCGCATATAATAAACCAATATACTTGGGATTTACTGTTTTAGAATTATCAAAATTAAAAATGTATAGTTTTCACTATGACTATATGAAACCTAAATTTAAGGAAAATTACAGTTGAACTAAACAGATGATTTTTATGAAGATATTCGTAATGATATTGATCTAAAGTTTGAACCATCAGAATATCCAAGTGATAATAAATTCTAAGGTAAATTGAATTGAACGAGTAAAGAAGTCTGAAGTCGGGTTAGACCGACTACGGAATACCCTTTACCTTTTCTTGTGCGTGCGAGTTCAACAATGGGGATGTTTTCTTCATAAATCATCACTAGGAGCGCATTTACGGTAATTTTTGGTAGGGTACCTTGAAATGATTATATCGACCCCATTTCTTGTATATGGCTTTATAGGGTCCATATGCATACTAATATATTTCGTCCAAAAATATTGTATAGGTCGTAAGTTATAATAATATGTGAATAGTGGGCGTGGCTGTAGAAATAACACGCACATTTTTTGTGTGGTGTTTAATGTTAGTACCCGCAACCTTCCTGTGAAATTTCGTTGATAAATATTTAATAGGAACACAGTAATGATTTTTGGCTAATTGTGGGCGTAGTAGTTCTAGTATGATCTCCATATTCTGCACACACACTATTATGGACCCCTGCATGGTATATTTCTGCAAATTTTTATTCCGCTGGCATCAATACGAGCATAGGTAGGCTAATTTTAATTTTAGACCCGAAAGTTCCCTATATCAAAACTGGGCGTGTCTTTTCTCTGATCAGCCCCATTTGTTGCAGATAGCTTTGTAATGTCCATATGTTCCTTCCCGTAAAATTTCGTCCGTAAATCTCTACCAGATCTTGAGGTGTTAATATATGTTAATAGTGGGCGTGGTAGTTAATATATACCGCCCACTTTTTGCGCAGTGTTTAGTGGGATCCACATCTCCATAACTGCCAAATAACATCAAGATTCCGTCAATTGGACCGAAGTTATAGTCATTTTAAAAAAGGTGAAAAAAGTTCCTTATATGGGAGGTAGGCGTGGTTTTTGTCCAAATCGGCCCATATAGCAATCTGGTTCTGTATCCTTGTCCAGACTATACTTTTGCAAAATTTCATTAAGATAGCTCTAACGGTGTAGAAAAAAAATGGCCGCAGACGGACAGATGGACGGACAAAATAAAAATTGCTTAGAAAGTGATTCTGATCATATCTATATATAGATGTCCATACCTACCACGCCTCCTTCTTGAAATTGCAACCCCTCTCAAAAGCACAAAGTTAGTATACCCTATTTAACTTTTTTAAAGGTAAAGGGTATAAAAATTTAAAAAAAAACGTTAGGAATGATGCAAGATGAAAATAATGGTCGAATAATGAAAGAATTCATGGGGATACGCTCAAAAATGTATTGTATTAATATTTTAGACTATAATGAAGTAAAGTAGTCAAAAGGTGTGAAGAAATGTGTTTTATCGAAATATAAATTATTATAAAGATGAATATAAATGATTATAAAGATTGTTTACTACAGAATAAAAAAGTCTACGACAAAATGTATATTTTCAGATCAAAAGTTTATGAAATTTATACACAACAATGGACAAAAATAATATTAAGTAATGATGATGATAAACGATATATTAAAGAAGATAAAGTAAATACTTACGCTTGGGGGCATTATAAAATTAATTGTAGTAGATAAATTAAGTTTTAGTCTTTTTATTAAAATATTGTATGTTTTTATTATTACATAATATACGAGTATAATAAATATTTTATTATTTTCAAAACAAGACTATTTGCACAACATCCATAGTATGCATTGCCTTGAGTAAGTATTGGATATTTTTTGTTTAGAATTTTTAAATTATCACATCCAAATTCTTCCAAGTTGCAAACATTTTTGTTAAGTATATCTTCAATCCACATTTTTTTTTCCAATCCTTTAACATAAACTGTTGTAGACAGTATATTTGCCTTTAAAAAGTCTTTTACAATATTAAATGAGATGAAACCATCATTCCACGCAAAACCATGATAATTTTTTGTTAGCCAATTTGGTTCTTTTTAATATTTGTGACATAATTTTCTAAATTCAAATGGAGCTTTATTGATAAAACTTAGAAATTCCGTGTAGAGAGTTAAAAGTAATTGCCAACTCTTTTGCTATAAATCTATTTGCACCTCTTTTAAATCCTTGCACATCTAGTGTTATACAACTATCTGAAGCCATTTAAAGGTTTGTAGTAAATAGTTCAATGGTATATATTTTGCTAAACTATGCATAGATAATAGGAACTCTTTAAATAATTTGTTTTATTTCATTATTTAAAGGCAAAAATAATAGAAACAAAGATTGCACAAAGCGATGTACAAAATTTTTCCGTTCTGCGCATCTACGTGATAGTATGGTTGCAAAGAGAATGGTTGCAAAGAGAAATGTCAAACTAGCGTGGATTTTGTAAACAAAAAAGTAAACAGTGCTGGGTAATATTAAAAAAAGACACATTTATTTTTTTATATGAAACATTTTCCCGCGAAATACATAATATTACAAATAAATTTGCGCAAATATTAAATTTAAATTGCTAATATTTCTATTAGAAAACCGCCCATCATAAATGCTAAATTAAATAAATCAGTTGTGCAAACAAATGCGAAGTTTTTCAAATAGTTTATTTTGAAGAATAATAAAATAATAATAATAATAATAATAATAATAGTATACTAATAAAAGTATAATAATTATATTATATTAGTAATAATATTAAAACTAAGTTAATGTTTTACAAAATTTTCTTTTTCTTTTGGAAAAATTATACAAGTTCAGTAATACGAATGCAATTTAAATAATTCAAATTTTACCCATTTGATACTTCAAGCTATTTGGAAAGTCATCATTTGTGAAATGCTCCATGCAAATAAAGCTGGTCTTCGAATTGAAAATGTTTTCTCGCCAGAAAAAGTTATCCACTTTTTTAAAACAGTCGCAGCGGACGGAAAGGTGAAAAACTGCACTCCGACGCTTTACTTTCACTCCAGTTATTACAACCTGCCACAGTACATTACATTTTTAATAATTGTCTCTTTATTTTCTTATTTATTTTATTATTTATTAACAATACACTATCCGCACTATGTATTTATTGCTACTGTGACGGCACAGCCCAGCAACGAAATGTCAAACTCAGAAAGAAAATAATATCGGACCTGCGCAATGCGTAATCTTCTTCTCATTCATTCTTGATTTAAGGGTATATATTCTATAACTCTATAATGAATGAGTACACAATATGCTGATGTATTTGCTGGAATATTCTTTAATGTCTTAGATTCGATTTTGATATCAATTGGTCCTGTTTTAACAGCTTCGTTTTGATGTGTTACATCAACCTCTATTATTGGAGCTACAGTCTTAAATTCATCACATAATAATAGAGGTTGAGGATCACGTGTGTAATAACTTTGTTGAAACTTTGAATACATTTCATTTTAATGGCATAACGATCATTATCCAATTTCAAATTAAGACCATCTGTATCTGTAATTGAGTTTAGATGTACTTTTACATCCGTTAGATCACAATGTTGAAATTGGTTTCCATTTTGGAATCCGATCAATATGATGCGCGATCTTTCACCCTGTGTTGTAAGTTTAACATTCCACAAGTGATTTATTCCTTGGGAGAGTATTATATCCTCAATTGATTCATTCCACAATAACACCCATTTAGTTCTTCATTATTAATAGTCTTTATTTCATTATTAATTAATATTACAAATATCAAAAGAATGTCTGTATCAATACCATATAAAAGCAAAAGTAAAAGAGTAAAGTGATCTGCATAAAATCTAGAGATATGTAACCCACAAGAAATGTCAACTCATGGCTACTCAAGTACTAGATACTCGTTAATCATATACGTATACATTAAGGTAGTTACTATAAACAAATAGAGTTATAATAGTTCTTCCCACGCTAATTGGGCAGCTTCAGGCATCTGACACATAACTATCTAGATAGGCTGGTGTACGACGTATTCGAGAAGTCCTTCGAGGTAGTTGTTGTTGTTCAGCCGGAACTGTTGTGTTTTGTTCTTCAGTGTCCGCATTTTCATAATTTCCTACGTTGACCGGAATTTTAATTAAATCTTGAAGATCGTATCTAGGAACTATCGGGTTTGGATTCTGTCGTATTTGTTCTTCATGTTCTGGACTTGTTTGTTGTTGAATCATGCTTGACCAAAGTTGATTAATATGACGTTTAACTGTATAACCATCATCCAATTTGACTAGATAATGGAGATGACCCAATTTCTTGATGATTGTTCCCAACTTCCATAAATTTTTATTGTTTGTGTAATATCGAGCTTGAACTCTCTCTCCCTCGCGTAATTGACGAGCCTTACACAAATCTCCAGAACCTTGATTATGAATTTGAGGAGGTCTCAGCGCATCTAGCTGGATACAGATTTGTCTGCGTAATTATTGCTCCGATGGCGTTTTTCCATTTGCAAGTGGCGTTGCCCGGTAACGAAAAAGTATTTCTCTTACTTTCTCACGTAAAGAACGACGGTCATCTAGCATTGATTTAAGTCGCTGTTTTAAAGTTTGAACATTACGTTCGGCAAGACCGTTCGTAGCTGGATGCCCGGGTGCAATAAACTTCTGAAAAATACCACGACGTGTACAAAATGATTCAAATTCATCACTGGTAAATATTGTGGCGTTGTCGGATACAATTACGTCTGGATAACCATGTCTAGCAAATAAATCTAGTAACATCTCTATTGTAGTAGTAGAAGATGGAGAAGAAGGAGTTTTGCGTCCATCACAACCAGATAATAATGGCCTTGAAAAATACCCGCATAATCGATGTGGATTCGTTGACAGTTGTGTTGTGGTTCCTCCCAAGAGTGTAGTGTAGCCTTGGGGGGACTTGACCTCACATTACCACAAGATGAACACTCTTTTACTAGACGTTCAATATCTTTATCAATTGATTTCCAATACACGTATCTGCGAGCTAATTGTTTCATTTTTGAAATACCAATATGTGTTTGGTGAAGTTCTGCTAAAACTGCCTGTTGTAAAGTAGTCGGTACTACTACACGTTGACCTCTAAAAATGATTCCATTGTTTATCGTAAACATGGTGTCTTCCACTCGATTATTTTTAAGATTTTGTAGAATTGTTGACAGTTGTTGATCTTTTTGCGTTTCCGCTTGAAGAGTTTTAAAATTTAAATTTAACGTTAAAATTTGATGTATCGATGATTCACAGATTTGATTAACTTCTTCGTTTATAGCAGAATCTATTAAATTTGACGTTTTTACTGGAGCTCGAGACAAACAGTCAACATTAACATTTTCGATGCCTTTCTTGTAGACAACTTTATAATCGAACCCTGAAAGAAATATCTCTGAAGACGTGAAAAAGTCATTTGTGGTAACTTTGCACTTTGATGGAAAATTCGAACTAAAGGTTGATTATCCGTTATAAGTGTAAATTGTTTTCCATATAAATATTGATAAAAATGATCCACTGAAAATACGATAGCCAATGCTTCACGATCAATTTGAGAATAATTCTTCTCAGCTTCCGTACGCGATCTTGAAGCAAATGAAATTGGACGTTCTTGATCATCTACGATGTGAGACAACACTCCCGCAATTCCAGTTGGACTAGCGTCACAAGCTAATTGTAGTGGGTATTTTGGATCATAAAGTACAATTACACGATCACTAGCTATTTCTTTTTTAATATTTTTGAAAGCTGCATCGCATTGTACATTCCAATTAAATTTTGAATTTTTCTTGATGAGATTACGTAGAGGTGATGTAATTGTTGAACAATTTGGAACAAACCTTGAATAGTATGTAACCATTCCTAAAAATCTTCTTACGTCATCCGCTGATTTAGGCTTTGGAAGATCTAAGATAGCTGCTATTTTCTTTTTCGAATTTAAAATTTTATTATTTTTGATGGTGTGACCCAGGAATTCAATTTCTTCTTGAAAAAAACTGCATTTATCTTTATTAAGATGTAAATCGTATTGTTGAAGACGTTGGAAACATTTCAATAAATTTTCTTTGCATTCTAATTTTGTTTAACCATGTATAATGATGTCATCAAAATACGCTTCCGTTTTTGGAACTTGTTGTAAAATTTGATTAAGTATTCGATTAAACTCCGAAGGTGCTGTTTTAATACCAAATGATAACCTATTCACCTTATACGTACCCCGATGCGTTGACATCGTTTGGATTTTACTTGAATCTTCATCCACTGGTATGTGTAAATACGCTTTGTACAGATCCAATCTGAAAAAATATTTCGAATTACGTAAACAGTTAAAAATATCTTCAATTTTTCGAATTGCACTATGGGCGTCCACGAGACGTTCGTTTACTCCTACTTTATAGTCAACACACAAGCGTATCTCTCCATCAGATTTCGGTATTACGACCGAGGGGGAACCCCAGTCACTAATTTCAGTTTTTGCTGTTTCTAGTTGATCAAGTTCTTGGTTGACTTTTTCGATTAAAGCATAGGATATTTCCCGTTCCCTGTTAAATATAGGCTTAGCCTCATTACGTAATTTAAGCGATATTGTATATTGTATCCAATTTTTGGTTGAAAAATATCTTGAAATTCGTCATTTATTGAATTAGTAAAATTAGCATCACTTACGTTTTTTACTGAATACGTAGAGTTGATTTCGTTCAAATTGATTTGAAATTTTCGAATCCAATTGCGTCCAAGAAGTGGTGTATATTCCTCTGGAACAATATAAATTTCGTCGAATATTTTTTTGCCATCATACCCTCGACTTCAATTTTTCCATCCGGAGTGAAAACATCTTTTGTATACGATCGGAATGCTATTTCCGTTGGCAAAAATTGAACATTGAGGTTAAGTTTCGTAAATTGGTCTCTAGGTAAAAATGTGTAACCTGATCCAGTATCGATTTCAAATTTTACTGGTTTACCTTGAAGATTTATCGTAATAAAAAATCGTTCGAAGTTTTTTGAATCGTTTTGGTGTATGTCTATTACGCTTAAAACACCATACTGATGTATGTCTTCTATTTGATTTGTAGATTCTTGGCTTGAATTACCACCTTTTGTACGAGATTTTATGCATACCTTTGCTACATGACCAGTTTTTTTGCACTCAGAACATTTGAGATTATTTTTGTTGATTAGACAATCCTTAACATGGTGGTTGTTTTTTCCACACCTTATGCAAAGACCATCAAGACCTAATGATTTAAAATCCACATTAGACTTATTGTATTTCGAATTGTTTTGATTGAACTTGTTTTGAATCGATTTTTGATTATTTCGATGGTGATCCTTCCTTTTACCTGAAATTTTGTTTATTTCACCTGCTGTTGATTGTTTAGCGAGCTCTTTTGAATCACTTTTTGCTGCTTCCAGTGCAAGAGCCTTCGTTAATATTTTAGGAAATTCACACAATTCATTTTGTAACAGTTGCTCACGAATACCATTGTCTCTGATACCACGAATAAACTGCGCACGTAGAAAAATGTCTGCTACAGATTTTTTACATCATCATCATCATCATAATTGGCGTACAACCATTTCTGGTCATTGCCGCGTTATCAGCCTTCGCCAGTCGTCTCTGCTTCGCGCACGCTGACGCCAATTGGAAACACCAAGTGCAGCCAGGTCCTCTTGAATCTGGTCCTTCCAACGTAGTGGTGGTCTCCCCCTCCTGCGTCCGCCACCCGGCATCGATTCAAATACTTTTTTCGCCGGAGCACTTTCATCCATTCGCACAACATGTACCAGCCAGCGCAGCCGCTGTGTTTTAATGCGCTGAACTATATCAATGTCGGCGTACAGCTCATACAGCTCGTTGTTCCATCTGATTCGATACTCTCCGCAGACGCATATAGGACCATAGATCCTTCGAAGAATTTTTCTCTCGAACGCCCCCAAAGCTCGCTCATCGTTGTTTGTCATCGTCCAGGTTTCGGCACCATAAAGCAGGACGGGAAGGATGAGGGCTTTGTAGAGCGTAATTTTTGTTCGTCGAGAGAGGGCTCTGCTTCTCAATTGCCTACTGAGCCCAAAGTAACACCTGTAGGCAAGAGTGATTCTTCGCTTGATCTCCTTGCTGACATCATTCGTGGTGTTGATGCTGGTTCCCAGATAAACGAAATCCTTCACAACTTCAAAGTTGTAGTCGCCAACAGTGACGTGGTGTCCAAGACGTTGAGACTCTTTGTGAGTTGACACCAAGTACTTCGTTTTGTCCTCGTTCACCGCTAAACCCACTCGCCTCGCTTCTCTCTCCAAGCCGGAAAATGCAGCACTCACGGAGCGTCTGTTATGGCCAAATGTCAATATCATCAGCATCCGCCAGTAACATGACACTCTTGTGGAAGATAGTGCCTGTGCGATTTAGACATGCTGCACGTACGATTTTTTCCAACATTAGATTGAAGAAAACACTCGATAAGGAGTCACCTTGTCTGAATCCTCGCTCAGTAACAAACGGCTCGGACAAGTCATTACCGATTTTAACTGAGCCAGTGGTGGTGCTTAGCGTCATTTTGCACAGCCGAATTAGCTTAGCAGGGACGCCAAATTCAGACATAGCGGCGTGTAGTTGACTCCTTACGGTGCTGTCGAATGCGGCTTTGAAATCGACGAAAAGGTGGTGTATGTCGATCTGCTTCTCTAGGGTTTTCGCCAGGATTTGGCGTAGTGTGAACATTTAGTGCCTTTACAGGCCATATGCCCGCACCTATACCATCCATCGTTTTACAGCCGTCCGTGTAAAAGTCAAAGGTCCTTCGGCTGGGCTCATGTCCTTACATCACCCCTCCTCTTCGATTCGAAGTTCGATACTTTCTTTCCCAATTAAAACGTGGAGTCATGTAATCAGTGTTGCACGCCTTCTGCCTATTGAGCTATGCCCGTAGGTTCTGTAAGTTAATTCTCCCGTAGCCGTCAGAGTCCCCGCGGATTTCGCTGGAAGATTCTCCGCCACATGGTCGATAGCTGTATGTTGAGTACTGTTTCGAGAGCAGCCGTTGGAGTGGTTCTCAGTGCCCCTGTTACGCAAAGTGCAGCAAGGCTTCTTCATTGCTATCATTAGCGCTGTCGCCATTCAGCAGCTTCGAGAAGTGTTCCCTCCATAACGTGAGTACGCTCTGGACATCCGTCACTAATTCCCGTTTTCGTCTTTGCAGGAATTGGAATTGGCTCCGGTCTTAAAACCTTCCGTTTGGCGCCTCACACTTTCGTAGAGTTTTCGAGCCATATTCCTTCTGCCAAACATCTCGATTTCCTCGCATTCTCTATTTTCGGCTTCTCGTTTCTTGCGCCTAAAACGACGCTTCTCTTCCCTTCTCTTCTCTCGATATCGCTCCTTAGCAGCTCGCGTTGTAGCCGATCGCAAGATGAGTTGGTATGCTGCGTCTTTCTCTGTAGCTGCGTTGCGACACTCTTCGTCATACCAGCTTGTTAAGAGTGGTAATTCTTTTATTCCACCTTACTTTTGCTGGGTCCTGATGGTTACACCAGACCCTTGTTTTGTGGTTATGAAATAGCCTTGGTGCAAAACCAAGACTAATATTGAATGAAGATACTGGTGCTTATAACCAGATCTTCGATATTTGTGTGGAAAGTAGCCTAGGTACAAAACCAAGACTATTGTTGAGTGATGGTACTAGTGCATATAACCAGTCCTCCGGAATGACCAATTCAATAAAACACTCGTTGATAGGTTTCAAAGAACTGATCCATATTTAATAACTTCACTTAATTTATGCTATCACAATTGAACCATTATTGCTTACTTAGATATTTTACATATAAAATAAAACATAAAAAGGTAATGCAAAAAAACTACAATTAATGTGCACAGCGATTTGCGCTGTCGTTGGCCGCAGTCAAGGGCGTGCATTGCAGCGGTTGTTGACTTCGCTTAGAATGCAACATTCTCCCCCTCGTTGAACAGCGGTTCAACATTTACAGTAAAAGTTGGTTGTTCGCCGGGTGTCGACAGAATTTGTGATTCACTGATATTCAGTCTCTTTCGTGGTGCTGGTTTTGGTTTCCTTGTTTTGTGTGTTCGCCATGCGATTACAATTGTAATTATAACGATTCCAAGGACGCAAAGATAACTGACGGTATAATGATGAATATGATGGTAGCTTATGTCATTGGGTTTAAGTTCTGCCAACTGATTCTGCAATCGCGTTGTTTCTCCCAAGTTGGATATGAAATGTGTTGGCTTATTTGATAAAGGCGTTAGATGCTTTATCAAAATAGGTTCTGGTAGGCTCGCAAGTCGTGTATAAGCCATTTTACGCGTACTTTCGTAGCTTTTGTGGCCTTGAATAAGTATTTGGCCTTCCTTGATAAAGCAGGTGTCATCAAGCTCCAAGAGTCCGGCGCCGTCTAATGATAGTTGTGAGATGTTGTTGTCACATATCACGTTGATTGAGGACATCTTGTTCACCCCATAAATCCACTGGTTTCCGTTCTGCAACTGATACCAAACGGAATCCGAACCAGCTTGATGGAGATCACAGCTCTCGGATACTGCTAGATGATTAAATATATCCATTTCACATCTTCCGAATTCAGCGCCTGATTTATAAATGGGATGACGATGGTGGCATAGATAGTTGGTTCGTTCCACCTTCATACAAGCGGACAGCTCATCATTGAATGGATAATATTGATCCCTGTGAAGGCTTATAGACAAGATTTTCATAACTGGTTCGATGAGAATTAGAGTTGAATTTATGGATGTACGAATTGAAGTTAATTTGTACAGGTCGTACTTCTCAGTATCCACTAGTGGCAATCGGAGCCGAAAGAGCACATAGTTTTTGTGAATGGTGCTTTCGATTTCCATTGTCTTGTAGTATTCCAGAATATTGCCTTGAGCTAGTGGTAACCGAAGACCTTCGTGTAGATGTGTCTTGATCGTTGCGAGTTCCTGCTGAAGTTGTGGAGGCGACACCAGTAATGGATTTATCTTGCCATGATGTATGTCAGTAATACTCTCAATTACGGCCATCTGCATTTGTTGAAATCCTTGCATGGTTATATTTAGTTCTATAGCTAGCGCATAGTATAGCTTGGAGAGCTCTTCTTGATGGAGTTGCTCGGTGATATTATTAAATTGGGCAACCACAGTTTGCAGTTGTGCTTGGAAATCACGGAAACCCTTTCCAACTGCTATTTGGTCCTTTTTCAGAACATTTAGTGTAGAATCGATAATGTATGTCTAATTTCTCAATAGTTTCACCACGTGGTTCTCGTTTCTATATATTCCATCGATGATGTTTGACATGTCGGCTGCATATTTTGAGTCTAATACTCCGAAAAGACTATTAGCAACATTGCCGATAAGATCCAAGGCGCCTCTTTTCTGCCGGCTGTTTGATGGTGCAGACAGAAGATTGTTTTCTTTGCTCATGTCCCTCAGCCTGTGGTTGTGTAATAGACCAATTCGCTGACAAGATTCTCTTTGGAGTAGCTGACCACAAAGTTTGTCTACCATGAACGTCATATTTTTTTATGATTCGCCATTCTTGCCAGTAGGGATCGAGGTTATAAAATATGACTAAATTCCATTCATTGGTTATTATGTTGGTAGTGCCTATGTTCTCAAAATAGAGGCCGAGTTTGTTGTTAAATTTGTCTTGCTTAATTCTTCGATCACATGGCGTTATTGCCAAGCAGAGTAGTAGACCTGTGATTACGGTGCCTATATTACTAAGTCGACATTTTTTCGGCGGTGCTGCAGGCGCGGATTCTTGCTGGGCTTCGGAAGTGGGTTCTATTGGGAGTGGGGCAAGACGGTGTATCGGTCTCTTTAACGTGTTGTTCATAGTACGGATGTCTGCAACACGAACATAGCCATCTTCGCCATTATATACCTTAGTTATACGTCCCAGAGGCCACTGACAAACGGTTGTGTTGTCTTCCTTAATTAAGACCAGCCTTCCAAATTCAATATTCTTCGGGGGTTGTTTCCATTTTGTTTTCTGTTGCAATGCACTCAGGTATTCCTTAGTCCATCTGTGCCAGAATTCCTGCTTGATGCTGTTGATTAGTTTCCAGCGTTTGCCCAAAGAAACTTCGCAAGCTGCTGCCGCGGTGTCGATGGAGGCAATCATGGGTTCTCCGATTAGGAAGTGTCCCAGAGTTAATGCCGCCAGGTCTCTGGAGTCAGTTGAAATGGGGTGATAGGCCGGGAATTGAGTATGGCTTCGATATCAATTCTGAGTGCCTCCAGTTCTTCATATGTGAGGGACGCGGTATTGAGACTGCGTTGAAGAAGGTGTTTCGCCGATTTCACAGCTGCCTCCCATAAGCCTCCGAAAGGAGGAGCGCGGGGAGGAATGAAGTGGAAGTTGATTCCTTTGTAGTTACAGGAATTTTTTTATTTTTTCTTGGCCCCCTGTCGAGAATATTGACTCGGTGAGCTCTGAAAGTTTGTTCTTGGCACCTACAAAGTTTGTGGCATTGTCGCAATATAAGTTTCTGCAGTTGCCGCGTCTACCCATGAATCGCGTCAGAGCTCCAATGAAGGCTTCGGTAGTTAAGTCAATTACCATTTCTAAGTGTACTGCTTTCGTAGTGAAGCAGATAAATACCGCAACATAGCTTTTCTGAGGACGCTTTCCTCTTAGGCGATAGTGTGTCCAGACGGGTCCCCAGAAGTCTACGCCAGAGTTGATGAATGGCTTAGCAGGTTCTACGCGATTCGCAGGTAGATTGCCCTTGATTTGAGTTAGGAGTTTAGGCTTGTTTTTGTAGCATGTGATGCAATTTTGCACAGTCGTTCGTGCCAGAGTTATCGTTTTTACCGGCCAGAAACGTTGTCGTGTAGTCGCTAAAAGTCCTTGTGGTCCGATATGCAGGTTTTTTCGATGAATGTCCTCCATCAAAAGTTTCGTGAGTGGATGAGATGCGGGTAGTAACATCGGGTGTTTTGCATCGTATGAAAGGGATGTGGCTTCCAGTCGGCCACCTACTCGAATTATGTTGTTTTCGTCGAGAAATGGTGATAAACATAAAGGATCACTGGATTTGTGAAGTTCTTTGAAGGATTTCAGATGCTTCCACTCTGTTGCAAATTCAGCTTGCTGCATGGCTCTTATTATGATGCGCAGTCCCTCTTCGAGTTCTTCGCAGGTTAATGAGGAACGCTTTTTGTGATTAGGATTGCTACTGTGTTGAATAAAGCGTGCTACATAGGCTGTGATCCTTGGGAGTTTAGGAAATGAGTTCCTATGGTTGATGTTGTTTATGAAGTGGTCTCCGCATGATTGGGCCACGTTCACTGTAACCGTGGTTTTTCGGTCTTCATTGCAGTCAGATTCAGGTTTGTATGGCACAGACCATGTTGCTTCTGAGCTATGAAGAAATAAGGGACCATAGAACCATAACGTGCAGTTCTTCAATTTTGATGGAGTAATTCCACGTGATAGAATATCGGCTGGATTTTCTTTCGATCTGACTTGTCGCCATTGTTGAGGTAAGCTGAGGTTTTGTATGGTTGCCATACGGTTGGCAACGAAGGTTTGATAGAATGACGATGTGGAATTGATCCATGCTAGTACAATTTCAGAGTCTGAACAGAAGAACGTAGGAGTCTCTCGCAATTGTTGTTCTTTTTTTACTCGATTTACTAGCTCAGCCGTCAACATAGCCGCACAAAGTTCTAGTCTTGGAATAGTGGTAGACTTGACTGGTGCAACCTTGGATTTGGCGCAAAGTAGTCGTACAAGTACTACGTTGTCCTCGGTAACTGAACGAACGTAAACTGCACCGCCGTACGCCCGTTCAGAAGCATCAGAGAGGCATGTATCTGAACAAATTTCGGCACGTGTTTCCCAAAGGCATGTCTTTGTACATCAATTTTGTCCAATTCAGTTAGTTCATCTCGAAAACGGAGCCATCGTGTGTGTAGGTCCATTGGTAATTCTGCATCCCAATCTAGCTTCAATGTCCAAAGTTGCTGCAGAAATAGTTTTGCCGATACGACTACTGGTCCCATAAACCCAAGGGGATGAAAAAGACGCGAAATGTCCGAGGATACAATCCTTTTAGTAATCCTTGTTGTATCGGAACAATTTGTTTTGACCCGGAGGCTATCATTTACTGGAATCCATGACAATCCTAGTGTTTTAATGTGGTCGTCGGAGTCTATATCGAAGTCAAACTGCATTGCTCGATCTGCCATTGGTATCTCCTACAGCAGTTTGTGATGATTGGCGCACCATTTTCTCAGTTTGAAGCCACCTTTGGCGAGTAGTTGCTGGAGTTGAGTTTGAGCAAAAATGGCTTCTGTTAGGCTATTGCATCCTGTCATCATCCACATAGAAATCCCTTTGAAGGATTGCGGTAGCGACTATGGTTGACCCTTTCATCTTTGGCGAGTTGCTGCAAGCATTTTGTAGCCAAATAAGGTGCTGATGTTGTTCCATATGTTACTGTATTTAGCTTATAGAACTGAATTGGTAAAGTAGGTTCAGTTCTCCAAGCAATTAATTGAAGATTCCGATCTTGGTCGTTGATTAGGATCTGACGGTACATCTTTTCTATATCTGCGGTGAAAACGAATATAGGCAACCGAAAGCGCAGTAATATGGTGAATAGATCGTCTTGAATTGTTGGACCAGTAGCTAGCACGTCATTTAGTGGAAGGTTCGTTGATGACTTCGCTGTTGCGTCAAAAACAACTCTCAATTTGGTGGTTGTGCTTGATGGCTTAAGGATACCATGATGTGGTAGGAAGTATGATGGGGATTTTATCTCTTCTTCCTTAATGAGACTCATATGGCCAAGTTGATGATATTCGGCCATAAAGTCAGCATACATTTCTTTCAATGTGGGATCTTTGGTGAGCTTGCGTTCCAATGACGTGAATCTCCTCAATGCCAGATCTTTAGAGTGTCCTAATCTTTCAGGTTTTTGTTTGAAATGCAGTTGTACGACAAATCTTCCAAGTGCATTTCTTTTCACTGTTTGGCTGAAGTGCTCTTCGCACATCCTTTCCTCCTGTGTTTGTGTGGGAACCTTGGCGTCTACTTCCTCTAGTATCCAAAATTTTTGTAGGTCGAATCCTGTATTGGTCAGCACTCCGCATGTTAGTTCATCAAGGTAGTGGTTGTCGATTTTGCCCGCCACAATCCATCCAAAAACGGTGTTTTGTAATGTTGGCAAACCCTTTCCCAAACGAATTTGTCCGATGCTAAGGATGTCGTGATACAAAGCTGCTCCCAACAGAATGTCAATAGGACCTGGAGTGTTGAATGCTGGGTCTGCCAACTCAATATTGTGTGGTATTTTCCAGCTGTTGGTATCTATGTCTATCGATGGTTGTGGTACAGTTATTTGTGGTAGGAGGAAGGCTTCGAAATTGGCCGAGAAATTACATATTCGGGATGCTATTTTTGTGTTGACACGCCTTTGTGACTGTTGACTGGCGTGCCCGATGCCCTTTATTGTTAACAGCTCAGCCTTTCCTTTAAATCCTAGTCTATTAGCTAGTTTCACCGTGATGAGATTTAGCTGGGAGCCTGAATCTAGTAAGGCTCGGCATTCGATAGTGGCTCTTGAGTGGTCGATCAATTTCACTGCTGCTGTACCCAGTGCGACATACTTAGTGCGTGCAATAGCATGAGTAGCTAATACGCTGTGTTGGTCGATACTTGCAGTTGACGTCTTATCTTTCGTATGACCAGGTTGAATTCTTGAGTTATTAGTATATGAAGCTGGAGAGGGTTGGGTTATGGCTCCTTCAAAGTGTAGCATAGTATTATGCTTTTTGGAGCACTTCCGGCATCCACTTGAAACGCAGTTCGAGAGCGAGTGCCCTGATTTGAGACAGTTGATGCAGAGATTATGACGTTTCACTTGTTGCAGCCGCTTGTCAGGGTTCAACTTGCCAAAGTCCTTACATGCGTAGAGAGGATTGTTACTTCCACAAAGCGGACAATTGACGGTATTTGTTGCAAGTAGTGTACTTGCTTTGCTGATTGATTTGCCTCCTAAAGCCTCTAGAGCTGGGAAGCGGGATTGCAGAAAGCTTAGGAAATCCTTGAATGATTGGAGTTCCAATTGCTTAACTAGCGATTGTTCATACAGTGTGTGTGAAGCCTTGTTCAACTTCCTTATACATATGAACAATAGAATTGGATCCCAGGTGCCAGTGTCAATTCCGATGTTTTGTAATCCCAATACACATTATTGGGTTGTGTCATGGAAACACTTTAAACTGTCGGCTCCTTCTGCTACAACATTGGGTTGGTTGACAAGTTTACTTAGCAGTGCATTTACCAGCAGCCTAGTATTCTCATAGCGCTCCTTTAGAATGCTCCAAGCTGTCAAGTAGTTTTCTTCTGTGGCTGGGAGGTGTTTTATCAGGCGCTCGGCTTCTCCTACTAAGTTGGACTTTAGGTAGAACAATTTCTGGCAGTTCGCTATCTTCTCTTTATGGATCATTTCATTAAAGAGGTCATGAAATTGTCTCCAATTCAAATAATTGCCATCGAATTTAGGCAAGGTTATCTTGGGCAGATTTAAGGAAATGTTTGCTGCCGGTGTTGATGTAACTTCTGCGTCCCATTCACTTAATAGCACCAGTACGGACTGTACTTCTTCTTCCAGGGTTATATATTGGTATGTATCATAACCCACAAGAGTAGGATCAGCCTCCAATTCCCATAGCTGATTGTTGATGTCTTCGATATGGTTCCAATGTTGTAGTATGTTGCCTTTCTTGAATGAAAGGAACTGTTTCGAGTGTCGATCCGTTTCGGCCATAGTTGCCGCCGTAGTGTCCTTATCACTTCGGCTTGGCGTCGAATTAACCGCGTAGACTCACTTAGTCGACGATTGGTTGATGAGTCTCGCTGCGGTTTAGTACCTGCTGAATATGCCGTGTGTCCAGTAGCACCTTGATGATCTATTGTGGCCGCAGGAGGACTATCTAACTTCTCCTCATTTGAAGTTTCTGGGTGTTGAGTCAGCTCCGCGAGGCGCCTCTCACACATATCCCGATATGTTGATGAAATAGCTGCAATTTTGGCATAATAATCGTTTTGAAAATATGCATGGTCAAGTGAAATCCCTGGCAAGGCTCTTAATTCCGAGTCCTGTTGCTCAAAGGTTGTCCAGTATTCATCCAGTCGTCTTATGCGTTCCTCGTAATAGATGATCGTTTTACGCTGCTCGGAGTCCTTTTTGAAGTTGCTTATGAGCGCTTCGATCTGCCGCCCAATCTGCTCCTGGTGCTTCGTAAGAGTCTCCATGTTAAGCTTCTACGATGATTGTGATCCGGCACAGTATCACGTCGGGGTCACCAATGTTAAGAGTGGTAATTCCTTTATTCCACCTTACTTTTGCTGGGTCCTGATGGTTACACCAGACCCTTGTTTTCTGGTTATGAAATAGCCTAGGTGCAAAACCAAGACTAATATTGAATGAAGATACTGGTGCTTATAACCAGATCTTCGATATTTGTGTGGAAAGTAGCCTAGGTACAAAACCAAGACTATTGTTGAGTGAAGGTACTAGTGCATATAACCAGTCCTCCGGAATGACCAATTCAATAAAACACTCGTTGATAGGTTTCAAAGAACTGATCCATATTTAATAACTTCACTTAATTTATACTATTACAATTGAACCATTATTGCTTACTTAGATATTTTACATATAAAATAAAACATAAAAAGGTAATGCAAAAAAACTACAATTAATGTGCACAAAGTGCTGATGCACGTGAAAATTCGGTGTCAGCGATTTGCGCTGTCGTTGGCCGCAGTCAAGGGCGTGCATTGCAGCGGTTGTTGACTTCGCTTAGAATGCAACACAGCTGTTTTTCTTCGGGCGGTGATAGCCAATCACCTCTTCAGCGGCCGTGCGCATGGAGTGGGATATAAGCGACCACTGCGCGCAAATATCGAGATCAGGGGGAGAATCCGTCAGCATATTCGAGAGCCGAGAAGCAAATGCGGTAGCTGTCTGTAGCGATTGTAGCTTTCCGACGTCAAGCTTCCTCTGCGAATTAAAGCGAACGTTTTTTGCCGCACTGAGGCGAGTGCGAACCTTAGCTACAACAAGGTAGTGGTCCGAGTCAATGTTGGCACCTCGAATTGTACGTCCGTCTAACACGCTGGATGCATGTCTGCCGTCGATAACAACGTGATCAATTTGGTTCCTGGTTTTATGATCAGGGGACAGCCATGCGGCTTTATGAATATCGGGATGCTGGAATCTAGTACTACTAACTACCATGTTCCGCGCTGCGGCGAAGTCGATCAGCCTCAAACCGTTTTCTGATGACTGCTCGTGGAGGCTGAACTTACCGACGGTTGGTTCAAAAATGCCTTCTTTGCCCACCTTGGCGTTGAAGTCACCTAGCACAATTTTTACATCGTGACGGGGGCATCGATCGAAGGTTTTTTCTAGTTGATCGTAGAAGGCATCCTTGGTGTTTTCGTCTTTCTCATCCGTCGGAGCATGTGCGCAGATTATTCTGATATTAAAGTATTTTGCCTTAATGCGGAGTGTGGGAAGCCTGTCGTCGACTGGGGTAAATCCCAGGACTTCATCTCGCAGTCGTTTGCTTACCACAAAACCTACACCGAGTCTGCGCTTCGTCGCATGGCAGCTGTAGTAGATGTCACATGTAGCTTTTTTTGAGCGTCCATGTCACGTCCATCGCATTTCCTGGAGTGCGGTGACGTCAGCTTTATATTTTTCGAGGACGTCAACCAGCTGGATAGAGGCACCTTCCCTATTAAGGGTCCGGACATTCCAGGTGCATATCCTTAAATCGTGTTCCCTATAACGTTTGCGGGGGTTGTGGTCAACAGTTGTGGGGTATTTCATCCGAGGCTTCAATCTTATATTCACT
Organism: Clusia tigrina; assembly: GCA_920105625.2. Taxonomy (NCBI): domain Eukaryota; kingdom Metazoa; phylum Arthropoda; class Insecta; order Diptera; family Clusiidae; genus Clusia; species Clusia tigrina. Next base: position 118,708,769 of record OV050031.1, read on the forward strand.
GGATTATTTGTTTTTTATGTGGCGGGTTCCAAGCCCAGCGCACAACCCTAAGCTAGGGATTTTTGTTTGGTAGTGGTAACCCACTTCGGGGGTATGGGCGCTGCCGTTGGTACCTATAGTACTCCTCCGCCACCGTTCCTACATGCGAGACCCCACGTGGCCTCGCACACTTTGATGAATCCTTAAACCGAATATGTCAGAGTGGCTTCACCAAAGCTCCCTCTCTCGTTGGCCCTGACCAAGGATCCCACATGGGTTGGTTACCACATCTTCACCTAGGTTGGTCAGGTTACCAGGGTGCACCACGTGGAGGTGTAAGTAGGAAGATTTAAGAGACATGAGCCGTTAGTAGCAGGAAACCCTAACGTGAACCTGCCCCCCTTGGCAACCCCCCTTGGAATGCCTTCGCCATCTAGAAATGGCGGAAGGCGAACAAGACTGCTGCGCATGGGTATTGGCTTCTTCAATCTGCAACTACAGGGTGGCCCAAATGAGACCTAGTGATGTTAAACACATGTAACTCTTGTAATAACGGGTTTTTTTAAATGATTTATTTTAATATGTTAAATAGATTTTATGGAAATTTAACGTAACTATGTGTGAAATATAACATCAGACAAATACCCACCATTTTGCTCGATACAGGCATTGGCTCTTTTTAGCGCATTTTGCATTACACGGCGTAATGTTTCTGGTTGCAGGCGCCGTATTTCGTCTCCAATATTCTGCTTGAGCTGCCCAAGTGTCTGTGCTTTGTTAACATACACTTTGTCTTTTAAATATCCCCATAAAAAAATATCGGGCGCAGTTAAATCTGGTGAACGAGGAGGCCAAGGGAAATCTGAATTTCTTGAAATTATGCGTTCACCAAAAATTTCACGCAGCATGTCAATAGTTTGCCTAGTAGTATGCGCAGTGGCCCCATCTTGTTGAAACCACAAATTAGGATGTTGCTCCACCATTGGCCGCAAAAATTTGTCGATCATTGTTCTGTAAGAAGCCCCGGAGACCGTTTCTGGCGTTTTATCCTCATTCTCACAGAAATATGGTCCGATGATTTTTGTGGCCATAACACCGCACCAAACAGTGCATCTGATTGGGTGTGACTGATGTTGATGTATTGCCCTTGAATTTTCGGAGCCCCACAACCTACAGTTTTGTTTATTCATATAACCCCTTAAATGGAAATGCGCTTCATCCGTCATCAAAAGATTATTTAAAAAATCATTTTGTATGGCTAATTGTGTAAAGCGAATAGCGTACTGTAGTCGTCGTTGAGGGTCTTGCGGTAGAAACTGTTGCACAATTTGAACTTTGTATGGATACATCTTAAGATCCAACTTTAAAATTCTCTGTAATGTTGTTCTGGCTATACCCAATTGGCCGGAACGGCGACGAGTTGAGACAGATGCAACACTCTGCTGCAAAGCTTCCACGTTGTCTTCAGTACGAATATTTCGATGAGCACCTCTTCCTGGACGGTCGGCAACTGAACCCACTTCATCAAAACGGCGAAGTAAACTTGTAATCATGGAAGATGTGGGCGCTGATCTTACGTTAAAAAAACGGCGATAATTTCGCTGAGTCAGAACAATTGATCGTTGAGAAGAATAATAAAATTCGATAATTTTAATGCGTTGTTGTACTGGACTGTACGTATTCATTTTACATTTCCAAGAGTTCAGTTATAATCTGCAAAAAGAAAAAATAAATTATTTATTTTATTAAATTATTATTTTAATTATAATTAAAAAATAAAAAAGTTATTTGTGTTTCACATCAGCTGGTCTTATTTGGGCCAGCCTGTAGAAATTTCTTGCACGAAAACGTTAGATTGGGAGTACCTTACCAATACGAACTCAGCTTTGCAAATTTCCGGGACGGATAACGGCCCCAATAGCCATGCGGCTGCATAGGACTGACGAGCGAATATGCGCGAGTTGTTGACAAAGCGAATCAAATAGGCGGTAATTCGTTTCAGTTTATTGTAAGAGGGAAATCTGGTTAGCAAATCCCAATCTTCATCGGTTTGTGTTAAATGCAACATAGCCTTGGTGTATTTTTGCTCCAGCTCCGTAGTGTGTTGCGTGAATGGTTGAAACCAGGACCGATTACCTTCTCGAATCCAGCTTGGACTATGCCACCACAAGGGGTGAGTGAGTAGTTGCGAAGGCGGGAGACCCCTTGAGGCACAGTCTGCGGGATTGTGCTCTGAGGCGACATGTCTCCAATGTTCTAATGGTAGAACCTCTTGTACATCCGCGACGCGATTTGCGACAAACACTGACCAACGACTTCGGATGCCTTGCAACCAAGCCAACGTTACCATGGAGTCGGTCCAAGCATACAGCCTTTCGAGTTTGCGGCCGAAACTTGTTTGTATTTGGCGAACTAGTTTTGCGCCTAGATGAGCTGCACAGAGTTCCAATCGGGGCAAGGAAGTAGTCTTCAGAGGCGCTACCCAAGTTTTGGCAGCGATCAGCACAACTTTCACCTCGTCGTTCGGCGCTTGGGTGCGGCAGTAAATAGCGGCAGCATAAGCAGCTTCCGAAGCGTCAGAGAAAATATGGAACTCAGCGTCTGCAATTGAACTAATACCTAGCCAGCGACTTAGCTTGAGCGATGAAAACGCTGCCAGCTCACGTCTATGATTCAATCAGTCTGCAGCTACGTTAGTTGGTACCAGCTCGTCCCAGTCTACATTCGATCGCCAAATTTTCTGCAACCATATTTTTGAGCGGATGGTACATGGGGCGATGAGACCAAGCGGGTCGAAAATCTTGCTAGAATCGGAGAGGAAAATGCGCTTCGTCAGCTTGATCGGCAGCACTTCCAAATTAAATGCAATCGAAAGCGAGTCGTCGTCTGTATGCCAAATACAGCCCAGAGTTCGAATATCGTTTCCATCAGCCAAAGGGTGTGACACCTGCTTGGATGCATGCGGTATCTGTTCTCTTAATGTTTGGCAGTTTGTCGCCCACTTTCGGAGCTCGAAACCACTCTGAGAAAGTACGTGTGAAATGTCTCGTTGAACTACTGCTAGTTCTAAAAGAGAGTCTGAGCCGGTCAGCAAATCGTCCATATAAAAGTCGGACAAAATGACCTTAGCGACGTTTTGGCAGGCGTCGTCTGCTTGCTGTGCTGCGCGATGTAGCGATTTCACGGCGAGGTGTGCAGCAGAGGCCACCCCATAAGTGACCCTCAAAAGGCGACAGTCACGCAATGGTTCTGATGAATGCTCACGCCATACGATGCGCTGATTGTTAACATCCTGTTTAGCGACGTAGACCTGCCGATACATCTTCTCGATGTCACCAAGCGATGAGTGCGAAAACGAACCAAAATTGAGAAGAGATCTTGCTGCAGCTGAGGGCCTACCATTAAAGCGTCATTCAATGAATGCCCGGATGATGTCTTCATAGACGCGTTGAACACCACCCTAAGCTTTGTGGTAGCACTCGTTTCTTTCACCACTGCGTGATGCGGCATGTAGTAAGCGGTTTGCGTTGCTGGACCAGCCGACTCCATATGGCCCAAGTCGATAAGCTCTTTCATGAACTTTCTGTACTCCTCGTGAAGACGTTTATTCGTAACGAACCTCCTTTCCATGCTTAGTAATGTCTGTACTGCTGCGTTTCGCGATTCAGCAATCGGAACCTTCTTTTTGAGCGGCAAACATACTATGAAACGAGCGTCGTCAGCGCGCTGGGTTCTATTGTCGAATAACCTCTCACAATAAACCTCTTCAGCGGTGTAAAACTTTCTCGGCGGTAGCTCTTCATGTTCCCAAAACTTGGTGAGAAGTTCAGTTAGCTGGATGTCACAATGCAGCGTTGAGATTGAACCAGGTTGCCTTTGTGAAGGAGTGGCGTTTCCGAACAACACCCAACCAAACTTTGTGTTCTGCGCCATCAGAGTGCCGCTTTGCCCCTTCCTCAGACCAACCAGTAATAACTTGTCCATCCCATCCATGCCAATCAAAACATCTATTGACCCAGGCTTAGAAAAGTTTGGATCAGCTAGCGGCAAATCACAAATATACGCCCACGGTGATTCGGGTACAGCGGTAGTTGGAAGGTCATTTGTAATTTTGGGTAGAATAAGCGTACTCACGTGAAAAGTTGAGTCTAATGACCTCGGCGACAAGCACACCTTGACTTCTCCATTGGTACGACCTCCTTGAATCGATGCAATACCTGTGACACAACCTGACGATGAACTTCTAGGTAGACGAAGGCGTTGGACGCAGGATTCAGTGATGAATGAAGCATGTGAACCATTGTCGAGAAGCGCCCGAGCGGGTTGCCAGCAACCTGCGTGGTCTTGCAAATAAACCTCATCTGTAGCCAGAAAAATAACGCGTTCAGCATCAGCATAGTGCGACGTAACATTGATTGTTTGGCCGGTCTTGTTGTTAGCAGGTGCAGCCTGTTGGTCGTTGAGGCTAGCGTGGAGTAGCGTGTGATGACGACGTTGGCATATGCGACACGATGATGAACTGCGACATTTCGCGATGACATGCCCCTTACTAAGGCAGTTCAAACAGGCACCCTGAGCTTTGGTGGTTGTTAGCTTGGCCTGGATTTGGAACACGTGTAGATTCTGTGCTCACCTTTGCAGTACGTACAGGCTGCAGTTTTAGAGCTATCTGACCAAGCATGACTCTGTGATTCGGGCTGGGTACACGTTGTATGAAAAACGTTCTTCAAGGTAGCCCTTGCGTTGTGAGAAACTACTGGCACCATCTCCAAAGATCGCGCTCGTGTTTCGAGAAAGTCACGAAGCGCACCGAATTTCGGCAAACTAGCGATAAATCCCATTGCTTGCGAGAATCTTCTGATGATTTTTCAATCGACATAAAAGCTCTCATATGGCTGTCGACTATGGCTCGCATGACCTTGTAGCGTGATGTCAGCAAGTCCCAGGCCTCAATATAGTTGCTGTCAATCACTGCTTACCAACTCCAATGCTTCGCCCTTTAAACAATTGCGGCGATACTGTAGTTTCTGTCCGTCCGACAGACTTGCATTGGCATTGACGAGTGAACAAAATGCATCATGGAAAGTGAGCCATTCGGTGGGATCGCCACTAAATGATGGTAACTTCAGCTTTGGAAGCGGCATAATAAGGCGTTTGAAATTTGCCGTAGCGATGGTGTACCACTCCTCACCTTGAATGCGTGATTGCTCCTCCACCTCAACGCTCTATTTGCCGCACGAGATCTCTACCTATTGTTGGGCTTCACAAAAGCGTACCAATTGCTCCTTCAACCACTGTAAATACGTAAATGCAGAATGTACGTCGACCAAAAACTCAACGGATTTGCTCGATTGCAAATAGCGTTTTATGGCTCTTAATGCGGAATCGCGAACTTTAAGCGACGACATTTTGCGGCTGCGGTAAAACTTTTTATATTAAATAACGCGGTGTGGACTGTTGCAAAGAAATATATAGCGGTATCCGGCTCGAATGACCAAACTGTTGCGGTTTGAGACGCTTGCGGGTGTGTCTGGTAGCGTGAATTTACTCGATTAAATTCGATTGAATAAAAACGCGTCCGATTGGCTTGAATATATTTATTTAAAAAGGAGGAAGCAAGACAGGATGTCGAGTTTGACAACTGGAAAAAAAGTGCTGCTAGCTCAGACATTTAGTTGCAAGAATGCTACCAATTAGGCGCGAACAATATATATATATATATATATATATATATATATATATATATATATATATATATATACGAGTATATATATATATATATATATATATATATATATATATATATATATGTATATATATACATATATATATATATATATATATATATATATATATATATATATATATATATATATATATACATATATATATATATATATATATATATATATATATATATATATATATATATATATATATATATATATATATATATATATATATGTATATATACTCGTATATATCTTTCGCTGGGTAAAACATAGGGATCCTGATTTTGAATTGATATTCTTATTTCATCATTGTTCTTATACTCGTATGATTGTAAATATGGTGAATAGCTATGGTACTCCTTCTTTATAATGCTCTCACCATATAATAGTTTTTGTAGAACATCAATTATATCACTCATGATTTAGTTTTTAATATACATAAATCATATTGACTTTAAAAATTCACTATTAGCATTTGTTAGTCATTTACATTTAATAACCTTATTTATAGCCTTTCTTCCTATTCGCTCAACTGTTGGTGGGAAACTGATAAAGGGTACACTTCGCCCTCTGTTTTTATTATAAATAATCATTAGTCCTGTGGTGGTGAATTAATTAAATTATTATCCTGATCAACAATTTTCATTGTGATGGAACATATTTGCTTCGTGTTAACTGGTTGATAGTTGAGATATTTCGGATTCTCGTCCATTTTATAACCACGATTCCCAGTATTGAAAATTCGTGAATAGTGTGTGCAGACAAATCATTAATATATGAACACACTGTTATAAATCATTCTATACGTATTACGTTAATGTTTGTTATTTTTAATGGGAGATCTGATGTATGCTCTTTCTCTGCTTCCAACGTCCTTCCACTATATCCTAATAATGAACCAATTGTTCGATCTTCATTAAAGTAAATCTCTTCGTTGCTGAAAATTTCTATTTCAAGTGTATTATGATTTGCTTGTACATCAAGTTCTCCCTCCAGGTTTAATTTTTTATATTCATCACGTAGATAGTTTGCAATATCTTCAAGGTCGTAAGAACCAATTGGAATTTCAATGATGTTTTTACCTATGTCACTTACGAGTGACTGTGTGCTGCCATCTAGCGCTAGGTAGCTTCAATATCAATCCGCCCTCGTAGATTGTTCCCTAGATCAATATTTGGAATTGAGTGATATGCATGAAAATCGGTTAGACCACAGACATAATTTGAATCTAACTCTATTGGTGGAAAATAATCTGCAGACAGAACGGATGATTTTCCAGTTAAAGTCAATTTAATCGACATCTTGTGGGATAACGGTTAAATGAAATAAAAATTATATTTCTGATATTATATATTTATTAATATTAATTTTTTAATACATATATATTACAATATTTCATTAAAACGTTCAACGATTGATGTCTTAAAAATGCTAAATGTTGAGTATTGATTAATGTGATATTTTTTCATCAAGTTGTTAATTTTACTGTTGAAGAATTCTTTACCGTCGTTTGTTCATAAATTTGTTGTTATTCTTCTCAAAACTAACATAAGTTCAGTTAACACAAGAACTCAAGCCGGCCGATCATCAACAACGTCGTGTCTTTGCTGATTGGGTCTTTGAAATGCATGAAAATGATCCGGAATTCCATCGAAAAATCATCTTGACTGATGAGGCCCATTTCCACCTCGGTGGCTACGTCAACAAGCAAAAATAGTGAACAAACTTATTAACGGCCTTTCTTAGATTGAAAAATTGATTTTTTGTTTACTATATATATTATTATAATTACATTGCCTTCTTTCAATTGACAACAATTGAAACTAGTTCATTATTATGATTTTTGTAACAAGCTGACTTCGATGACATTAACATCCTCAATCGATCAACCAGTTCGTTTGGATCGTCCCAATATGTGTAAATAGGATTATGTGTATTTAGTCTCATAAGACTGGAACCTACACCAGCCATTGTTTAATAATGATTTTTTTCAGTAAATAATTTCTTTATTATTTATTTTGATTTGTATGATCTAGTGCCTTTGACTGTAGTAAACATTTTTTATAATCGTTTATATTCAGTTTGATAAAACACATTTCTTCACACCTTTCGATTTCTGCACTTCATTACCGTCTAAAATATTAATACAAATAATAAAAACACCTATTGAAAATAATTACAAACAAAAACAAAAATTCAACACTTTCAATTGTGGACATTCATGTTTAAAATTTCTATTTAAAAAATATAATGTAAAACCAATTAAAAAATGCAAAGTTTTCAACTGTATTTTCTCTTACAAATCTCTTATCATCTAAAAAACTTACTACTAGTTCCCAAATATGTTGGGTGTATACTTAATATAACTTTTATATAAAATGTAATATAAAATGTATATTGAATCAAAATATAATTTTTTTTCTAACAAGCAACTGCTAAAATCATCAATAGTAATTTTATTTGTAACAGATTGTTTTACACCTTTGATTTTTTTTAAATATAATTTTCATCCTCATCAATTTTACAAGAATACATTTTTGGTCGCAAACCAATGAATTCTTCAATATTTTCCCATTGCATTCATCTTACACATACCTAAAAGTTTTTTGTTTACCAATGGAAAATTAAAAATATTTTGTATTGGCAGACATATCAAAATGTGAATAAATATCATCACGAATATCATCATCATTTGTCTTCATATCATAAATAAATGAATCACCTAATATTTTACCTCGACTTTCCCATTCACATACTAATTTAATATCTTTTCTCTTATCTACGCTCTCCATAGATTTACTATATTCATTAACTCAAACAAATTTTTCGCAAAATCAGATTTGCTAACTTTCTATGATGATCAATCAATGTATTTTTTCAACCAAACTGTTTGATAAAATTTGAGAATTCTATGAATTTTTCTCAAAACTAAACCATGGCTAAGACATTGTTGAAGAGTTCTATAATGAATTATATAACTTTCTTTATTATTTAAATCTGTTATTAGCTTGCATTATTTCATATTTCCATTTGTTTCCACATGTTTTCTGAACAAAATATCAAATCAATATGATAGTCATGTAATGTTGATTTATATTCTAATTCAGCTTCTAGTTTATAACCAACTTTATTTATATCAAAATTTTGAACATCTTCAAGCTACTCAAACCCATCATAAGATATTGTGGCAAATTAGAGAATTTGATTATTTTTTAGGACCACTCACATATTTATTATTAGCAATTAAATGACGTTAGGAATTGAACGACTCTTTATAGCTGGGGTAGAACTCAGCGGGTTCCAGGGCTCGTATATAGAAAGTTCTCTTGAACCTTCGTCCTTATTTTTTATAGTTTTATTTAATTCAATAACTTCTTCATATCATAAATAAATGAATCACCTAATATTTTACCTCGACTTTCCCATTCACATACAAATTTAATATCTTTTCTCTTATCTACGCTCTCCATAGATTTACCATATTCATTAACTTAAACAAATTTTTCGCAAAATCAGATTTGCTAACTTTCTATGATGATCAATCAATGTATTTTTTCAACCAAACTGTTTGATAAAATTTGAGAATTCTATGAATTTTTCTCAAAACTAAACCATGGCTAAGACATTGTTGAAGAGTTCTATAATGAATTATATAACTTTCTTTATTATTTAAATCTGTTATTAGCTTGCATTGTTTCATATTTCCATTTGTTTCCACATGTTTTCTGAATAAAATATCAAATCAATATGATAGTCATGTAATGTTGATTTATATTCTAAATCAGCTTCTAGTTTATAACCAACTTTATTTATATCAAAATTTTGAACATCTTCAAGCTACTCAAACCCATCATAAGATATTGTGGCAAATTAGATAATTTGATTATTTTTTATTACCACTCACATATTTATTATTAGCAATTAAATGACGTTAGGAATTGAACGACTCTTTATAGCTGGGGTAGAACTCAACGGGTTCCAGGGCTCGTATATAGAAAGTTGTCTTGAACCTTCGTCCTTATTTTTTATAGTTTTATTTAATTCAATAACTTAATGTTTTTTATAATATTTTTTACAAATTCACAGTTTATATTATAAGAGTATGTTGATCCTTCGTCCTTGTTTTCTATATTGTCCTTTTGTTCGGTTGATCCTTCGCCATGTTTTCTATCTTGTCTTTCTGTTGGGTTGATTCATCGTCCTGTTTTTCTCTCTTGATATTTCTGCTTTAATTTTTCCGGAATATATATTCATCTCTCTTGATATTTCTCTTTTAATAAATTCTTCCGGAATATCTTCCTCATCATTTTATTGCCCTCATAAAAATCCACATTCTGATTTCTTTCATATTGTTTCACTCGAAATCAAAGTCTATTTGATTTGAAACTCAACAAGTAGATTCTTTGTAAGGTATTTTTGGGAGGGAAAATTTATAGAAATTTTCCTTCCTCGCAATTCCCAACTTCTTCAGAAAGCAAAAAATAATGTATCTTGCCTATTGTCGTGCATCTACTCGTACATTGTTGTTATATGGGGACCCATCTCGATGTTTGTTGTGGTTGGGTTGAGATGTAGTGTCTCCCCATAGAACAACTTAGACTCGCTAATATGAGCTGTCCTCTTCTGTTTGCTCTCATTATGCAACAGCCCCGATACGGTTCCATCGTATCGGGGTGGTAGTTTAGCGGCAAAATGATCGATAGCCTTAAATAGGTGGTGCTGTTTAGCTAATATAATTTGTCCGATTGTTGGGTGCCATGATGACCACCTCAGATTGTAATATCTACGTTGGTCTTGTGCTGCTGGTTCCAAGTTCTCCTGACCAACTGAAATAACTTCTTCAGTCGTTCAACTCGCTCAATTGGTGTCTGTTGTTGTTGGTCAGTTCCCATAGTGGTATTGTCGTATACGGTCTTTGGTAATCGTGGTTCCCGCCCCTGCACGAGGAAAGCAGCACTGTACTCGGTTGTTTCCGATACGCTGGTGTTGATTGTCAGAGTGAATTCCGGCAATACTTCACTTTTGATGGCATTCACCGGCACACTGGGATATCATGGTTTTCACGGTTCGGTTGGTGCGTTCCACTGCATTCTCTTATGGTGTGCTAGTGAACTGCGAACCGTTGCCTGAAACCAACACTTTTGGATACCAAACTGAGCAAAAATTCGCTCCGGAACGGCCGTTGAAGTTCTCGGTAGTGGCTTTTCGGAGTGTTACCATTTCGGTCCACTTCCTGAATTTATCCTGGAACACCACCAACATGGTGTTACCATGCTTAGATCAAAGTAATGGCTCCACGAAATCAACGCAAAGTATGGCCCATGGTTCCTCGGGTAACTGGGTCAGCATTTTTCCTGTGTGTTGTTGTTATCTAGCCTTATATTGTTGGCAAAGTTAGCACTGCCGAATATAGTGACTAGTGTCGCGGTACAGTCCTGGCCAGTAATATCGGTTGGCGATTCGGACTATCGTCTTCCGTATTCCCAAATGACCTGCCGTTGGAGCATCGGGGTTCTCCTGTAGAATGTGCGCTCTGAGGGGACTGGGTACTGTTGTGTTTTCCGCGCGTTAGCTGGTGCAACGCGCACTACAGTCTGACGGCTGCTGGACCTATAAACAATTGCCGAACTGCGGCGCAAAAATAGAACGCCACCGTTTCGCTTTCAGAAATACGCAACTCGTCTTTATTCTTAAAACACTCTTATTTATAGTCTTAATTCTAGTTACATCATATTTTTATAATCTACTTAGGTTTTCCAATTACACAGGTGTTGACCAAAACAATTATGGCAATGAGCCAGTTCATACAAAATGCCAATGGTGCATTTTAGCCCTAGTTCGTGGGACACTATGTAATTGTAACACCTGTGAAGTTCATATGCGTAATTGTAACAGCTGTGAAGTTCATATGCGTAATATTAATTATAGCTACAGCTGGTCGATAGTAAATGGCTACTTGGGTTGTGTCGCGAGTCAACTACTCGCAGGTAGTCGTATCTTGACTCGCAACAGTACACAGAGTTTCCAAGGCGTACAATCATCTTCCCCTGTGCGACTTGGAATGTGGTAGTTGATTGTTTGCTACCAGGTAATCTGCGAATTTGGTCGGATCGCTGACTACTTTCGCCTTGCGTTTCTTCCACCAGCTACACGTCTGCTGGGGCTGTTCATATACCTCGATGCTGCTGAAATAGATGGTCCGTAACAACCATAAATGGAGGCACTCCTTCTCTGTCGCAGAATAATGTAATCACCCGCTCGGTATTAGCAATCTGTTGTGTGAGTACCGCGCCTAGTCCATAGTCAAGGGCATCCATTTGCAGAGTGAACATCTGGTTGAAATCAGGGCATGCAAGAACGGGACCTTCCGTCAACCTCGACTTGAGTAGCTCGAATGCCTGTTGTTGATCCTCACCCTATTTGAAATGCTTACCATTTTTTAGCAACGATGTCAGCGGGTTTATCACGAAGCGATTCCGAAGCAACGTCTTTAGACACGAATATTCTGAGGAGCCTTATGTCCTAGGTCCTTCAATTTCTTCTGAAAAAATTAGCACTTCTCACAGTTGAGCTTAAGATTAGCTGCCCGCAGTCGTCGGAAAACCTCAGCCAAATGGCGTTTGTGTTCCTCTAAAGTCCTGCCTTCGATAATAATGTTCAGATATGCGAATGCAAGTGGCTCCAAATCGGGTCCTATCACTTGTATGTATTCATTGGTACTGTGAAAGCGGTATACTTTTTGCTCTCTTCCTCCATAGGTATCTGCCAGTATCCGGTCTTCAAATCAAGACTGCTGATGGATCTGGCCTCACGTAGCCGGTCCAGGATGTACTGGATGCTTGGATACGCGTCGGGTACGGACCTAGCGTTCAAGTATCTTAAGTCGATGCACAGCCGCCATCTTCCATCCTTTTTCTTAACTAGCACTATCGACGCGCTGTATGGGCTATGGTAGGGCTCAACGCAGCATTTGGCTAGGAGGTCATCTACCTCCACGTTGATAACTTCTTATTGTGTTGGGTTACGAGAATGGCAGCGTTCCTTGATCGGTCTCTCATCTCGCATCTGTATTTTATGGAACGCGATTGTGACACCCCAGGCATTTCAACAATTTTAGCCACTCTGGCCGTCCGAAAGTCATTTCCTTCTTTCTCCTCCGTGATAATCTCTTCCCGAACGATCGTGCATAGTACAAGATACCCGGTTTAATTTGTCTTAAGTCTAGGGTTCGAGTGTCGCTTGCTGATTTCCACACACCAGTGTCATCCCCTGTTGTCGCAGAAACTCTATCCCTTTTAATAAATCGTCAGCGGGGTTTGTCATCAACAGAAATTCCATCGGGCATAGACGCTTTCCCAGATCTACGCATACCGCAAACTCCACCAGACGATATCCTGCAACTCCACCAGACGATGTCCTTGTTGTGAATTTAACTCGGTTTCGCTGGGAAATTCAGCAAAGCTCTTCCGTAGCTTCTCTACTGTTCCTATAGCATCCAGACCGAACTCTATTGTGTAATCTATCAGCTGGTCTTTGTGCAATAAATACCCATCCTGTCTTCACAATGTTCTCTAACGCGTTAGTGAAGGTGGTGGTAACTGCATGTGTGGTATGGTTTTCCCTTTCTCGGGCGCCACTGTAACGACTCTTTATCGCTGGGGTAAAACTCAGCGTTCTTCAAGGCTCTTTTACAGAAAGTTCTCTTGAACCTTCGTCCTTATTTTTATAATTTTATTGAACTCAACAAATGAATGTTTATATTATTTTTACAGATTCACAGTTTATATTGTAAGAGTACGTTTATCCTTCGTCCTTGTTTTCTATCTTGTGATTCTGTTCGGTTGATCCTTCGTCTGTTTTTCCCTCTTGATATTAGCCTTTTAATTAATTCTTCTGGAATATATCTTCCTCATCCCTTAAAAATCTACATTTTGATTTCTTTCATATCGTTTCACCGGAAATCAAAGTCTACGTAATTTGAAGCTCAACAAGTCGAGTAAGGTATACGTGGAAGGGAAAATTTTTAAAAATTTTCCTTCCTTACACTGCATTGAACAATACCTCCTCTAATTCCACTCTTAATGAAATTAGAATGTAAATATCTGTTAATAATTCTAAATATATTTGAGCTGTTTTCAACATTGCATGCCAAGATAAACCAGGTGTAGTATAATATTGACAAGGATCTAACTGATAAATATTTGGACATAACTTTCTAAAATTTTCAAAAAACATCACATAGTAATAAGTCATCTACTTTCATATATAAAAATAAATAGTCTAATAAGCTTTGACATTTGAATGTATTCCATACTTTTTGCGCATTCCATCCGATTTTACTGATTCCAAAATACATTCAAAATTAGCGTACACAACAACAGGTACATCCAATGCCTTTTTTAAATTCTTAAATGATAACACCTTCTTTTGGCTTTTTTGTAACAATTTTATTACAATCCTGTCGATGTCGAATAAGTGCATCCTCCTTGTTAAGAAATATTAAGCATTTATTGCACATGTATGTTTGTCCGTCATGTTTTGTTATTTGAATTGTGATTAATCTGCAATTATATAAAAAAAGTTCTTAATTAGTGTGTGCTTTTTTTACAAATATATTTATGTATTAACTTATCTTGAAATATTTGCAATCCATACTTAATGTGAGCTTTCATTATCTTCCAACAACAACAAATTGATGTGATGTATTTTTTTAGTGTAAATTAGTATAGTCCACTAATGGTTTTATTATCTAATCCAAAGACGTTTACACTACTTTGTGGATTATTTAATTCAAAGTCTTCAAATTGATTAACCGACAATGGAAAATTTCAATTTGTAAAATTTATTAAGTGAAGATGAATATCTAGGTGAATTGTAGGACTCTGGATACAATAAGCTGATAAGCTATGCTGATTTAAAGCAATATTCGTCTGTATCTTTTACATTAACACACTCATGTTCTTTTAATATGGATGGTGGTAAACATATATATTGCGAACCTTTTATCAGCTTATTTTCGTTTATGTTGATATCAATACATGATACTTCAATTAAGGTCCATCCGCTATCACGCTCTTAAAATTCACTCATTTTCTTTAAATGACTCATCACAATGGTCGGAATAATTTTACAAATGCCATTTATTGTTTTGGATGATTTTTTTATTGTCATTTTGGTTTGATGTGATTTCAGCTCTATTGTATACTTCTCTTCATTTTTCCCACACATCTATTTACCAAACAATTCTCAATTAACGTAAACGTTTCAATGCGATTATTAAAACACGTTGTAATATGCTTTAAACTGCTATTAACTAGTCTTTGTGCGTAAATGATATGAACAATTCTTTAATTGAATATGTGGATCACATACAATAAAATGCTGTGTTTTTTTTATCAGTATGAGGTATTAACTGTTGATGTTTTAAAAGTTCACTTTATATGCTAAATTTTTGGTTACAAGATAAACATTGTAGATTTACACGATTATGTTCTCTTCTCACACGTCGTTATAATGAATAATTATGTCTAAAATTTTTTTGATAAATATCACAAACGGAAGTCATTTTCTTTTTAGTAATCTATTTACTTGATCAAAAAGCGAATGTATACCAATTCTGTTTCAATGCAAATTTAGAAGTATAAATCTTCCATCATCAGCACGCCTTTTATAAAATTTTTCAATCACTAATTCTTACTTAAACAGGAAGTTTATTCTTCATCACTTTTCGACATTAATATTATTCATATTATTCACCACATTTCATACATGAAAACGTGCTTGTAACCTAAATATAACGTCATAGTAGGTCTTACAGAGCACAATCCATTTAGTTAATAACACATCTTAAAAACAACCCGCACCCTGCATCCCGCGCACAGCGTTCCACACCCAGCCACAAACGCCAAAAGATGGTAGTTCTTACAGCTCACGGCGCACAGCGTCCAACGTTCAGCTACTTAAATGATAAGAAATCGAAATAAGCCTTGATTTAATTGTTAGAACTACATATTTTCAATAACATATGCACATACTAATAAGCTATCAAAAATTTACATAAGCACGTACGGCCTTAACTCTTATCACTTAAAAATATTTCAATAATAACATGACGCACACTCGCCCCAATACACACAATATATTTACATATATATATAATGTATGCAAATACATTTAATACAAAAAATTCTATGCTGTTGCTGCCTGCTGCCTGCTGCCTGCTGCCGACTCTAATGACACTGTAGCTCATTCCGTGCCCCCAATACACATAATATATTTACATATATGTGTAATGTATGCAAACAAAACTTCATTAGCTCGTATCATCAAACGCTCCCGTCCCGCCCCCCTCAAATCTATACTAAAGTCTATCAATCCCATCAAAAATGTAGTTACACAAACCAAACTATAAGCTTACCTTAAAGTTATTGATGGACTTGAGTCTATACTCAAATCCATCAATCCCATTATAAATGCCATGCCACAAACAATAAGCTTACCGTAAAGCTTGTAACCTATCTATAACGTCATTATATAAAAGCTTTTACTTTGCACTGAAGCTTTGCTGTCACTCTATTGTACGAACGAGAAGAACATAAGTGCGAAAGAGACAGGTTGGCATGAACCGCATTTTGTACGGAAAATGTGATACAGAACCTGCATATTTATACTACTGAAGTCTGTGCATATAATTCGAGTTACTCTTGGTCAATCTGGGTGAGCTTCCTCTCATGCGGAGGTTCTATACCCAGAACTGTCGCGGCAGGTGATGGGGCGATCCCGTCTCGGACAGTTGCACAAGGGTCATGAACGTAGACACCCGATCGGCTGGCAGAGGTCCTGTAAGGATTCAGCCGAACACTGTCTCTTAGGCAAATTATGACCTCACTATGTTGCCGTGCAACCTGCCAAGCAAGACTTGTCGGTGAAGGTCCCCCCTCCCTATCAACAGATCAACCTGTTCTGTTGCACTCCCTTGGTGGTAGTTCATCGGTCAGGGTAGGCAATACCTAGGCAGGTACACGGAGATGCACAGTGGCATCCTGTCGTGACCTGATGGTAAGGTGCCATCCCGGAGGGAAAGGCGAGCAGTCGAATGATTTTGAGTTGCCCCCGCCTCCTCTGCTGGACGAGAGTTGCTACGTATTATAAGAAGACTTGTGTATGACTGGAGGTGTCGGGGAGACGTGCACAATTGTTTTTTTCAACTGACACGGATGCGGTGAGGCAACGAAGCGGTGGGACGGCTATGCTGAGAATCTGTGTGTAGTAGCGTATGGGACCGCTCCCGACAGTTGAAACGCGAATACGAGGTGGGGCAATTACCCCTCTTGTGATATGAAGACAGGGGTTGGGTGACCCTTGCTGGATGGGATTGAACTCGCGCGGATCGCAACGCATTTGGCTGAACCCTTGGATGTGGATTACCCGTTCCTTGCGATCAGAGATCTGATATCGCCTCGAGGATACGGAACGCAACGATAAAAATTCCTCCATCGCCCTCCCTTCAGAAACGTCTGCAGGACCCACACCGATTGTTTCTAGAGAGACAATGTAAGCTCCGGCAGTCTCATGGAGAACAAGTATACTAAAATAGCCCCCAATCTTCTTCTCTCCCCCATCTTCATGCTTTATTGGGCCTATTCCGAGCAACGCCTTTAATTAACCGTTTATCTGGATCCGCTTTTTGTCGAACCGCTCCAACAAATTGCCCCAAGCCTGTGTGAAACCCACGTCAATTAATGGCAGTTTCAACAAGAGTTCACATGGTTCGCCTCAGGTTTTCAGGTTTAAGTTGTACGGCGTGTTGTTAATGTACAATACGGTAAATATATCTCTAAAAGTTAGCCATTTTGCATAGTTCCCCTCGGAGGGTGGAATATAATTCCCCTCGGAAGGCTGTGTCCCAGATTCAACAGTGGATCTCCTCTAGTTGGAGGGGGCGTCTCTGCGATTAGAAAACGGCCCCACCTAAATGTATCGAAGCTCGCTTCGAAACGCCACGGACATGGCTATTACCTACGCCTCTTTGACTGAGGACCATCGTGCGCTCAAATCCTCCAAAAATTCTGATGATTTTCCTTGCCTGTGACTGAAGCTTATAATAAGCCCCACCAGACCGGCCGTTTACGTGAACTGAAACCAAATTGTCTCCTCGAAAACTTTGCTTTAGTGCGAACAGTCAGAGGGCTCCAATGTACATAGAATATTCTCCACCGAACCTGCCTTCAACTCTTCTTTACACTATCAGATGATCACACGACCCTCTGACCAAATTCCCAAGCACACCACAATTAATACAAATACAAGTGCTGAGCGGACCCAAAAAACACAAAAAATAGACCAGGAACGCACGACAGAGCAAACCGTATATAATATATGTATTTCGATATGCTGCGAAACTCGAAACGGAGCAACAGCAGAACATCCCAAATATACAAGGCAATAGATACAAACGTATGTGTATATTCATACGCACCGTAAATCAGACACAGAAATGTTTTTACCTGCTCTGATTTCCCCGCGTATATAAAATAAAAATAGAAAGATTTATTTCTTTTTTTAATAGCCTTTATTACAGCACTATGTGCTTCTACCAGTTCTGATTTAGACTAAAACTTAAAACTAATTTGTTTCTAAATAAAGCTTTCGTTCACCTGCACATTTGCTTGTTCATCAAAATTGAGTTGCGCGTGTAGCGCAAGCAGACAGTTGTCGTTGACAAATTTTGGTGGGAAAGGAATGTGCAATTAAACACCTTTAAATAATAAAATGATAAATGCAATTAAGCACCTTTAAATAAAGTAATAAATATTTCGTTCACGGTGGAACGAAATGTGGAAAATAATGAAATAATGGATGGGGTGTTAACTCCTCCCTCCGAAATTCCAATCGTCCCCGATTGGTTTAAAAGTATGGAATGTCGTTTAGACTCTTGTGCCTTGAAACTGTTTTAATTGGTAACTGGAATGATTCATTGTTTTGAATAATAATTTCCGCTGTATTGCGTTTATGAAATTTGAAAATCAAAATTAGGATTACTCTGAAGACTATTAGCCCGAAATGAGTAAACAAGCTAGACTTAACCAGCAAGTTTAAGGAACTAATTTTCTTTATATTTTTAATATTTAGATCCTTCATCAATCTTAATGATAACACTTCTTCATATTCTGAACGAGAATTTGAGTGTTTTATGAGTGCAGGTAGTGGTCTCAAGCTGTGCATTTCGAAAGCTGTAAAACTTAAATTATTAATTTTAATAGTTTCGTTAAAAAATGTTATCAAAAATGATCCATTTATATTTCTTGTGTAATTTTTTATACAAATATTTCCATCAAAATTATTTAACAATATTAGCCCATTATCAAGGATTTCGAGTTTTTTAATATGGTCTGAGTTTGATACAATGCAATTATATGGTTTGTTTTCTAATAAGTTCTTTGTACAATTTTCATTTTCCAAGTTTACAATCTGATCTTGTTTGCAAATTTTTATCTTATTTATTGATTTGCAATGCTTTTCTATGCCATAATAATTATCACTACATTTCAAAATTTTTTCAAAATTAATTTTTAAAATAGTATTATTTCTACTTAATGGTTTAATTACAAATGAATTACAAATTTCTTTCCCTGTTTTTGGAATTTTTATAATATAAATGACAATATTTTCTCTTATAGCAATTTGAATGTCGGCAAAATTTAATGATTCTTCTAAAGAATCGAATGGCATATTTTCTTCTATAAAAATTTTATTAATTCTTTGAGCTTCCTGATTTGATATTATGAATGTGTTAATGATATCGGCTTTTGTTAGGTGAATTGCATTATTAAAGTTTCCTATTTCTTCTTTTATTATGTCTATTTTGAATTTAAATTGGAGAATTAGTGCAGTTTGAAATTCATTACTGTTGTGGACCGTTTTAATTATTGAGTTGCTTATTTGGGTAATCTTGTTAATTCTGTCAAAAATGTTTTTGTTAATGACTATTTGCTGGTTATTATTTTCCACTAGTTCCTCGAATTTTTTGTTTATGGCGATCAGATCATCATGGTCGGGATTTCCAGCAACCCATTTTATTGCTGAACCCAAGACATTTATTGATCGTTTGATTTTATTTTTCGGGAGGATGTTGTTAATGGAAATAATTATGTTGTTAATTTCATCAGTTATGAATGGATGTAGGGGATGGGATGAGGGTATGTTTTTGCCAAAGTTTTCCAGTAGGTCTCTTATTGCTATGGAATATTCCGTCAAATTGATCATGTGTAGGATCCTGTATGTTCCACTCTGGATTTTTCCTGTGCCATCTTCGATGGTGACTATTTCGGACTGCGTATAGTCAAGTATTTCGACCGATCCGAAACAACAAACAAGTTTTAGGGAAAGCAGTAATCTAAAAAAAAATTGCAATTGTATTACTTTCTTATGCGGTCTTTATGAACTATTCTTCCTGATTCTGTTGTAACTGTAGAATATTTGTTTTCTTTCACTACTTCCTCCTTGTATCTTTTTGAGAGTTTGGTGCCTAATCTTTTGTTTTGTTTAACGAAAATTCTTTGCCCTATTTCATAATTTGCTATTTCTTGTCTATTTTTATTGTGATATTGTAGGTCCTTGTCTTGTTTTGCCTTTAGTTTTTCAAAAATTTCATTCCTTATTTCTTTTATATTATCAAGGTTAACTGAAGTGGGTCTGCCAAAAAATATGTCCACGGGCTTTTTCCCTATTACCGAATGAACGGAGTGATTGTAGTCGTTGACAGACCATTCTAATAATTCTTCGAAATTTTTCCCAGGGTGTTCTAGTTTTAGGCATCTCATAATTTCCCCTAGGGTCGAATGAAATCTTTCGATTTGTCCGTTCACAGTACTTTTATAGGGTGGTGCCGTAAATATTTGAATATTGAATTCGTTTTCGAGCATAAACTTTATCGGTTGGGAACAAAACGTTTTTTCGTTGTCAAAAACTATTGCCTTTGGAACTCCAAAGTAAAATATTATTTCCCTTAGTGGGTTTTTTATACTTTCTATACTTTTACCGTCTACCATTTTGACAACAGCTAGCTTTGAAAATTTATCAATTGCGGTGAGTACTTTGTGTTTGTCCGTTGAAAAAATGTCAATATGGATAGTGTGACCTGGATATTCAGGTAGGGGTGTAGCACCTAATTTTGGATTATTTGGGTGTCGGTCATATTTACATTCCTTACAGATTTTGCATATTTTTATTATATTTCCAATTTTTTTCGCCATAGCGGGAAAATAGTATTTCTCTAGTATCTGCAATCTATTTTCTTTTTCATTTCTATGAGCACGATTATGTGTTTCGATTATAATTCTAGTTTGGTCTTCTGTATTGGTAACGTCGTCGACCATTTGTTGAGTAAACCGAATTTTATAATTGCTGAAGTATGTTGGATAAATGCCTTGGATTTTTAGCATTATTGGCTCTGTTGTTTTAATACCATTTATTACTGCCGGGTTCAGGTATTTCCTGAGAAGTGATTTCAATGATTCTTCTGAGAACGTTTTCTCGGTTATAAGATGAATATGGTAAGTGGGGAAAATAATTTTAAATTGATATGAACTATTAGAATCTTCTGAGATAAGAAGTTGGTTTTTAAAGACATTGACTGGTATTTCTACAGACGGTATCAGATTTTCAGAAGAGCTATCACTGCTATGAACTGTAATCGAATTTATATTTGGTATAGGGGGTCTAGAAAGGAAGTCCGCAACTATGTTCGTATTGCCTGGTTTGTAAATTAGCTCATGATTATATTCCTCTAATTGCGCTTTCCATCTTTTCATTTTCGCATTCATATTCTTGTTGCTTAGAGCGAATGTCAGGGGCTGGTGATCAGTGTAAATTTTTACCTTTTTTGATCCGTATAGGAAACATTTGAGTGACTGTAAGGCCCAAATTATTGCCAGCATTTCTTTTTCGTTTACTGCAAAGCTTTCTTCTGCTCTGCTTAACGTTCTGGAAAGGAAACTGATCGGTTTTCCATCTTGCGAGAGTACGGCTCCTAAGGCGTAATTAGAAGCATCTGTAGTTAGCTCGAAGGCTTTTTCGAAATCGGGATAATGAAGCATTACATCATCTGAGATCAAACAATTTTTCAATTGATTAAACGCTTCTATTTGTTCCGCTGTTAAATTTAGCAATGTCCTTTTGGACAAGTTCTTTGGAATTCTTCCGAACTCTCCTCTAAGTATTTCAGTGAGTGGTTTTGCTATTTGCGCATATGCTTCTATAAATCTTCGGTAGTGCCCCGTCATTCCCAATAAGGAACGTAAGTCATGAACATTTTTTGGTTGTGGAAAATTTATTATTGCTTCTATCTTTTTTGATGTAGTGCGAATACCATTTTGACCGACTATGATACCAAGGAATTCCGTTTCATCTTTGATAAATTTACATTTATCAAATTGAACCTTTAAATGCGCTTTTTCCAGTGTATCGAAGACAATATTAAGGTTATTAAAATGTTCCTCTTTGGTTTTGCTGAAAATAATTATATCGTCGATATAAATATAACAACGGACTCCTATGTGTTCTCTTAGCACATCGTCTAAAGTGCGCTGGAAAATAGCGGGCGCGTTTCTTAGGCCAAATGGAAGTCGAGTGAACTCAAATTTACCATTAGCTACGGAAAAGGCTGTCTTCTCAATATCAGCTTCGTTGAGAGCAATTTGATGAAAACCGCTTTTAAGATCAATTGTTGAAAAATACTTATTTGATCCTAAATTGGCTAAAATAGTAGTAATATCCGGAATAGGGTACTTGTCTGGTATGGTATCCTCGTTTAATTTACGATAATCGATAACCATACGAAACTTCTTTTCTCCAGAAGCATCTTGTTTTTTCGGTACGATCCACACCGGTGAATTGTATGGGGATTTCGATGGGCGAATAATGCCATCTTTTAATAACTCCTCGATTTGTTTGTCAATTTCTTTTTTTAGTGGCATAGGGTATGGATACGTTTTGGAATATATTGGTCTATCGCTCTTTGTTCTAATATCTGCTTTTACATTTGTGACATAGGTGAGGGCTTTGTCAGGCTCGGAGAATAAAGTTGGATAAAGGTTAAAAATTTGTTTTAGCTTTTCATTATCGTTGGGGCAAAGATGATCTAGTCTCAGTGTGGTATGTGCTATAGAATTTATTTGTAACTGGTGCATAGGATAACTATATTTATTCAGTAATGTAAAATAGTTTTCCTTAGTAAAAATCACTGCATTTAAATTTTTCAAGGTATCATTGCCTATTATGGCATCAAAGGTTTTTAAATTGGGTAGAATATAAAATTTAAGTTTACCTATTTCGTTGTTAAAAATATCAATATTTGCATGTTGAGAAATTTTAGAACTGAGATTGCAAAAAAAGGTTTGTTTGGAATGGGATTTCGAATATAAGTTGAACTTACGTAGTTTTTATTAGAACCGGTATCTAAAAGAAATTTTAACTCATTGCCATTTTTCATTTTGAAAAGAAAATATGGCAATGAGGAGTTTAGTCTAAAAAATTAATGTCGTCATTAGTGGGTTCTACCTGTTCAAATTCATAGTTTTCTGTGTCATATCCATATTGATGGCTTTGGGAGTCCTCATAATATTCTATAGGGTACCCTTCACTATCGTTGCTGTAATCTGGCGGAATAACTTCTGCTGCTTCCGTATTAAAAACTCGTTGAACCTTACTGGGTTGTTGGGTATTTTGTGAGGGTGGGCGCTTATTAGCTTGGTTATAGTTATTTTGAGGGAATCTGTTAGTGGGATTTTGCCAAATTGGCCGTCCAAAATTTTGAGTTTGTTGATTTTGAGGTCGATTTTCATAATTGACTTGTCTTGTTTGAATTGATCTGTCAACTTCCATGGGTACTGGTGGTTTAGGTGGTAAGGGAGGTTTGGCGTTATTTTGTATTGGGAAGTTGGAATGGTTTGTGCCAAATTGGGTTTGCCTATATGGGTAGAAATTATTTGACCTGGGAAATTGTCCATGTGGGTTGGTAAGCTCTGGATAAAAAGGACGTTTAATTTGGTTTGGTCGGTATTGGCCCACAGGTTTAATATTTGACTGTACCCTTACCATGCTGTTGGCATGATTTGTCCTATAATTCATATTACTTAATTTCAGGCACATATGGAGAGCTTGCGGTAAGCTGCTTGGTTCTTTTACGCTTAAAAGACTTGGTAAATTACCATTCAATCCCCACACGAAGGTATCCAGGGCTTTCCCCCTGTAGGCTGCCGTCATTGCTGATAACGCTTCTTCTCCTAACTCAAGACAGTCTATTTTGTCCAATATGAGAGAAAGGTATTGGTAGACCTGTTGGTAAAATTCTTCAATAGAACTTCCACGCTGGGCAAGAGTAGTCATTTGGTACTCAAGGGTTCCGACGTCTCTTTTATCGGCGTCATGTAACATTAGGCATTTCTTAATTTTAACACCCTAAAACTAGAACACCCTGGGAAAAATTTCGAAGAATTATTAGAATGGGCTGTCAACGAGTACAATCACTCCGTTCATTCGGTAATAGGGAAAAAGCCCGTGGACATATTTTTTGGCAGACCCACTTCAGTTAACCCCGATAATATAAAAGAAATAAGGAATGAAATTTTTGAAAAACTAAAGGCAAAACAAGACAAGGACCTACAATATCACAATAAAAATAGACAAGAAATAGCAAATTATGAAATAGGGCAAAGAATTTTCGTTAAACAAAACAAAAGATTATTATTAATTATATTAAACAAAACAAAAGATTATTATTATATATAAAAGATTTTTTTTTAGATTACTGCTTTCCCTAAAACTTGTTTGTTGTTTCGGATCGGTCGAAATACTTGACTATACGCAATCCGAAATAGTTACCATCGAAGATAGCACAGGAAAAATCCAGAGTGGAACATACAGGATCCTACACATGATCAATTTGACGGAATATTCCATAGCAATAAGAGACCTACAGGAAAACTTTGGCAAAAACATACCCTCATCCCATCCCCTACATCCATTCATAACTGATGAAATTAACAACATAATTATTTCCATTAACAACATCCTCCCGAAAAATAAAATCAAACGATCAATAAATGTCTTGGGTTCAGCAATAAAATGGGTTGCTGGAAATCCCGACCATGATGATCTGATCTCCATAAACAAAAAATTCGAGGAACTAGTGGAAAATAATAACCAGCAAATAGTCATTAACAAAAACATTTTTGACAGAATTAACAAGATTACCCAAATAAGCAACTCAATAATTAAAACGGTCCACAACAGTAATGAATTTCAAGCTGCACTAATTCTCCAATTTAAATTCAAAATAGACATAATAAAAGAAGAAATAGGAAACTTTAATAATGCAATTCACCTAACAAAAGCCGATATCATTAACACATTCATAATATCAAATCAGGAAGCTCAAAGAATTAATAAAATTTTTATAGAAGAAAATATGCCATTCGATTCTTTAGAAGAATCATTAAATTTTGCCGACATTCAAATTGCTATAAGAGAAAATATTGTCATTTATATTATAAAAATTCCAAAAACAGGGAAAGAAATTTGTAATTCATTTGTAATTAAACCATTAAGTAGAAATAATACTATTTTAAAAATTAATTTTGAAAAAATTTTGAAATGTAGTGATAATTATTATGGCATAGAAAAGCATTGCAAATCAATAAATAAGATAAAAATTTGCAAACAAGATCAGATTGTAAACTTGGAAAATGAAAATTGTACAAAGAACTTATTAGAAAACAAACCATATAATTGCATTGTATCAAACTCAGACCATATTAAAAAACTCGAAATCCTTGATAATGGGCTAATATTGTTAAATAATTTTGATGGAAATATTTGTATAAAAAATTACACAAGAAATATGCTTATAATACGATATGGGGCAGTACAGACGTCAACAGCAGTGGTGAATGCCTTTTAGAATACATTTTAGCATCTAACTTACAAATACTGAATGAGGGCATCAACCCAACATTTATAATCAGGGTTAGAGAGGAGATCTTAGACTTAACAATAGCTAGTCCCAGCATTGCTAGGATTATGAGAAAATGGCGGAGGATTGATCATCTGACCATAAGATAATTGAATTTTCTTTAAAAGTCTAAACACTTAAGCACCATATTTTGTAAATCCCAAGAAAGCAAACTGGGGGGAGTATGAGGGAATTGTTAACCACAATTTAGAAGGCATTTCCTCGAGCAAACTCATACATAATTACCATGAGCTTGAGGACAGTGTGACCCAATTAAATGAGACAATAGTGGATGCCTTTCATAGTAGCTGTCCTGAGAAAGCAAGGGGCAAACAAAAAGATGCAGTTTGGAGGAACAATGAACTCTCGGCCCTCAGAACCGTAGTCCGCAAGCTCGGTAATAGAGAAAAAGGGATGGGCAATGGGAGATTTATAGGGCTGAACTGACAGAATACAATATAGAAATAGAAAAGTTAAACGCACTTTTTGTGAGATTATCTCTTCTTTACAAGCAGCAGCCGGGGTACACAAAGCTTTCACTATAGCCGGGCCAGGCATAAAGATGTCTCTAAAGAAGGAAGATGGCACATACTCCATAAACGACCGAGGAAGGGCAGAACTGTTTCTCAGGACACATTTTCCAGAAGGCGGTAGCGGAAGTAGACAGTCGTCCGGGGTGCAAGTTGAAGAAACCAGAAAACTAGCAGCAAACATCGTTTCTGCAGCAAAAATTTAATGGTTATTAAGTACCTTTGAACCATTCAAATCTCCGGGTAGAGACGGTATTTTTCCCGCCCTTTTACAAAAGGACATAAATGAACTATTATCGTTGATAGTAAACATATGCTACAGCAGCCTTGCCTTAGGGTATATATCGACGGCGTGGAGAAGGGCTAAGGTGGTGTTCATACCCAATGTGTGGAAGAAAGATATTTTACATCCTAAGTCGTTCAGACCAATAAACTTGACATCATTTATGTTAAAACGAGTAAAGAAGTCTGAAGTCGGGTTAGACCGACTACGAAATACCCTTTACCTTTATAGTTTATAAAACCACGCTCATTCAAATAAAATTTACGTGACAGTTAAACCATGGCGATCAAGACATATTTTTCTCCTTGTCGGTTGAAATGTTACACCTATAATGATCACTAAGTTTCATAGTTGAATTTCATAATGCTATAGAGACATTTCTTGATATATCTTGTAAAAATTTCAAGTTATATAAATACTGAACTGAATCTGCTAGGTCAATTTTGACATACATAATAATACCCTTTGAATGCAATCAGAAGATTATTCATAAGAATAATGGACGCTTGGTTAAAAAAATTAAAAAAAAAACTGAATGTTGTACTGATTTCATGTTATAATCCACCATTTTGTAAACATTACCAACTTCACTATACGTTGAACGCCATCAGAAGATTATACATAAGAATAATTGACGCGTGCTTAAAAACATATTTAAGAAAAAACCGAAAAAACGTCTTTTATTTGGACCACCTCATTTCTTTTCTATGACTTTATAAAGTAGAATTTTTTTTTTTAACTTGTGTATAAGTCCAAAAATTTAAGATCCTATCTATAAAGGGCGTAGCTTTTAAAGTGCATCTCTAAATTTCTTATTTTTGGTTTGTGTTTTATAATATCACTCTGAAGCTTCATATGAAGTTTGACGAGTTTTGCATAATGCCCCAAAAATGAGTACTGGTTAATTGTGGGCGTGGCAGTAGTAATAATCTGCCCATATTTTGCATGCAAGCTTTTTCGGAACTGTTACATCCTGCTACCAATTTCACCCAAATATATTGTATAAGTCGCAAGTTATAAAAATATGCCAATAAGGGGTGTGGCTGTGAAAAGAACACGCCCATTTTTTGTGTGGTGTTTAATGTTGGAACATGCAACTTTTCTGTGAAATTTCGTTGATAAATATTCAATAGGAACCTAGTAATGGTTTTTGGTTGATTGTGGCCGTGGCAGTAGTAATAATCTGTCCATATTTGGAATGCATGTTAGTACAGACCCATTGTATGCATCTACCAATTTGTATTCATATATCATCACTAGAAGCATAGATAGGTTAATTGCCTTTAAGTGGGGTCCCCAAAGTTCATAAAATGGGAGGGAGGCGTATCCTTCCTCTGATCGACCGCGAATCTTGTATATGGCTTTGTAGGGTCAATATACGTAGTAATATATAATTTCGTCCAAAAATATTGTATAGGTCGTAAGGTATAATAATATGTCAATAGTGGGCGTGGCTGTAGAAATAACACGCCCATTTTTTGTGTGGTGTTCAATGTTAGTACCCGCAACCTTCCTGTGAAATTTCGTTGAAAAATCTTTAACAGGATCCTAGTAATGATTTTTGGTTAATTGTGGGCGTGGCAGTCGTATTATGATCTCCATATTCGGCACACACACTATTATGGACCCCATGTATATTTCTGCAAATTTTTATTCTGCTGGCATTAAAACTAGCTTAGGTAGGCTAATTTTAATTTTAGACCCGAAAGTTCCCTGTATCAAAAGTGAGCGTGTCTCTTTTCTGATCAGCCCTATGTGTTGCAGATAGCTTTATAATATCCACATGTTCCTTCCCGTAAAATTTCGTCCGAAAATCTCTACCAGATCTTAAGTTATTAATATTTGTTAATAGTGGGCGTGGCAATTAATATATACCGCCCACTTTTTGCACAGTGTTTAGTAGGTCCCACATCTCCATAACTGCCAAATAATGTCACGATTCCGTCAATTAGACCGAAGTTAAAAAAGGTGAAAAAATTTCCTTATATGGGAGGTAGGCGTGGTTTTTGTCCAAATCGGCCCATATAGCAATCTGGTTCTGTATCTTTGTCCAGACTATACTTTTGCAAAATTTCATTAAGATAGCTCTAACGGTGTAGAAAAAAAGTGGCCAGAGACGGACAGACGGACGGACAAAATAAAAATTGCTTAGAAAGTGATTCTGATCATATCTGTATATATGTATATATCCATACCTACCACGCCTCTTTCTTGAAATTGCAACCCATCTCAAAAGCACAAAATTAGTATACCCTATTTACCTTTTTAAA
Source organism: Clusia tigrina (assembly GCA_920105625.2). NCBI lineage: Eukaryota > Metazoa > Arthropoda > Insecta > Diptera > Clusiidae > Clusia > Clusia tigrina. Next base: position 118,737,574 of record OV050031.1, read on the forward strand.
GGTAAAGGGTATAAACACTTGAAAAAGTTGTGGAAAACTATATAAGATGTGGAGCACTGAAACAATAGCATGCTTAGAGGGCGGGTAAATCGACAGAAACCGCTCTCATAAGCCTTGTAATCTCTATTCAGAAGTCACTTGATGAAGGTTAAATAATCTGCCCATTCCTTGATATCGAGGGACCCTTCTATAACACCCCAAATGAAATCGTGGTATGGGCATTAGGCAGAAGAGGAGTAGACTCGATGACATCCAAATGGATGGCAAGTTCTACACACAAAATCGGCAGAGACATCCGCTGGAGAAGAAGCAATAGCCGTCGCGACGTCCAGAGGTTGCCCACAGGGAGGAGCGCTTTCACTAATATGGAACAAGATCAGAGCTCAGACAACTCAGCTAGGGCTATAAAAAATACAAAGACAAGCGGGCATAAGTATAACGGGGGCATTTGGACTTGAAACGGAATATAGCCACAGTGACTACAGTTAGGACTACATGGATTGGGACAAAAGTTGGGGCTTTCCAACGGCAATAGTACGTAGGAATTTATTCCAATAATACGCTTCTAGACTACCCGCAAGATAGGATTAGTAAGAAATTTAATTTTGAGAAACGCTATGTTGTAAAAAGGAATGGAGCAATCTCAACGCTTCATACGCCTTTAAGGAAAGGACAATAATGTGATACTCTGATGGGTCAAAGACCAACAATAAAACTGGGGTGGGAGTGTCTGGACCTAGAACTGGATACTCAGAACCCTTGGGATAATATCCAACTATTTACCAAGCAGAAGTTCTCGCCATCGAAAAATGTGCACAGTTCAATCTAAACAGAAGTTATAGAAGACGAAATATAGCCATACCATCGGACAGTCAAGCTGACCTTCGAGCATTGAGCTCGAATGAAATAGAAACCCAGCTAGTATAGTCTGAGGTCACTGAATCAGCTGGGCAAAAACAATAAAGTCAGCCTCTGCTGGATCCCAGGACACGTGGGTGTCCGCGGTAACCAGCAGGCCGAAGAGCTCGCCAGGCTAGGAGCCTTAATACCAATGATAGGGCCAGTACCCTACTGTGGTATGGGTAAGGCATATGGCAACATGAGCTTAGGGAACAAAAACAGAGGCAGAAAATTTTCATAAGCCATCTACGATTATCTTTGGTCATTAAATTACATTACGGACGTGTTTCAAATCGCTCCGCATAATTTGCAAAAAGGTATATAAAAACCAACTAAATTAAATTAAAAATCAGCAGTCGAGATGAGACTCTTATTGATTTTAGTGTTTATTGGTTTGCCTTTCTGGGCTAACAAAATACAATTACTAAATTCAAATAAAATAAAAAAAACAATAACAACTTACATGAGCATTCAGCACTCACCACCACAAGCTAGAGACCGATGCCTAACGCCAGCGCGTCATCTGCATGCAGAAACAGACAGTATCCCGACAACAACATTAAAACCAACGGATATGCTCTTTCGTAATCCATCAGCGCATGCGCAATTAACACCAATAACTCAGCAAACGGTAAGCACTGAGTACGCTCAGACTTCTAACTTAATTACGCCCACAACAAACGTACAAAAGCAAAGCAGCATTTCTCTTTGCACCACAAAATATTAGCACAGATGCCTCTCAAGTAACCTCCATGTCTTTCCAAATTTGATTGCATCGCCTTCAATACAAAATAAGAACAACAAATGTTCTGATACGTTTATATATATATATGCAACAACAACTAAGAAATGCTGCAAATAAAACATTAGAATTGCAGAAAGCAAAACCAAACACAATTACACAAACAGGTATTGATCGATACATAACAATAAAACGAAAACCTTAGCCCGCTTGCCAAATTAGAAAAGAAAAATTTGTTAAACCAAAAATAGATACCCTGTCTTCTAACCGCACCCATTTTGCTCTATTAAGCGGTATTGCTGAGCCTGAACCAAAAAAAGAGTACATTCAAACCATCACCAATTTACCTGCGCGAACGCTAGTCAAATATATGAATGGAAAATATTGCCAGCTTAATAGATAAAAATAATTTTCATGTAATTCCGTTGCTAAAGGTTAAAATACAGGAAACAAAAATACAAATTTACTCAGAAAAGAACTATCGTACACTTCTTACCTCGAAGAAAGAAAGAAAACTACTACACGTATCAGTTGAAGAGCAGCAAGGGCTTGACTGTAGTTATTAAAGGTATAGAAGCTGAAGTAGACCCTATGGAACTAAAAGGTACTCTGCAAGAGTCTGGATACACAGTGAAAACTGTTTTTAATATTAAGAATAGAGACAAAGTTCCACAACCACTTTTCAGAATTAAGCTCGAACCAGGCAACATTACTCTAAAACAAAATGAAACCCACCCCATCTATAACCTACGATATTTAATGCATCGTAGAATAACAGCCGAGGAGCCTTACAAACATAAAGGCCCAATACAATGCGCAAACTGTCAGGAGTATGGTCATTCAAAATGTTACTGCACCCTACACGCTGTATGCGTTACGTGTGTTGACTTCCATTCATCAACCGAATGCAAGTTGAAGTGAGAAAGACTCAAAAAAATGCAGCAATTGTGGGGATAATCAAACTGCCAATTACAGAGGCTGCCCGATATATACTCAATTAAAAACCAATATGAATCGAACTGCTCAAACAGTTCCAACCAAAAAATATAGTGTTACCAAAAAAAGTTAGGTACACAAACCATATTGAAACCAGCATAAAAAAGATCTCTTCATCCACTAGCTATGCGAATGTACTAAAAACCGACATTCCAGATAATTCGAGTAACTCTATGTACCCTCAAAACTTGGAAACATTAATATTTAACTTATCCCAGTGCATTACTAGCTTCATGTCGTCGATGCAATCTATGATTCGAGAGCTTGTACATGACAGGCTACAGTTTTTACTCAACAAACCACCCACAAGGTAAAGGGTATGGTGGTACGGGAATACTTATTAAGGCGCGATTAAAGCATTACCTTCTAGAAACCTATGCCAAACAAAATATCCAATCTATTTCCATCTATTTGCAGTGTAAGAGATTAGTAATTTCATCAGTTTATTGTCCACCTAGGTTCTCTATTTCTACAACTGATTTTGTACCTTTCATTTAATCGCTCGGGAACAAATTTCTCTCAGCCGGAGACTTTAACTCTAAGCATAAGTACCTGGGGTTCACTGTTAGTTAACCCTAAAGGCAAACAATTATTTATTGCGCTGATAGACTCTCAAAATGTTCTAGACTTTATATCATCTGGAAAACCCACATACTGGCCCACAGATCAACGAAAAGTTACCGATCTCATTGACTTTGGCATCACCAAAAATATAAAAAAGTCTTTGTTGGAAACTGAGTCCTGTTTCAACTTATCATCTGGCCACTCCCCGGTAAAAAAAAAACTAGAATTCATTGGAAAAACAATAAAATTCACTTCCAAGAAAACAAACTGGCTCAAATATCGTAAATATATTAGTACCCACGTGTGCGTTAATACAAAAAAAAAACTCAAGAGTAAAGAGGATATTGATTCGGCGACGTAGGCTCTTGGATCAATAATAAATGCAGCTGCTATTAGTTCCACGCCGGAACAAAACTCAACTAAAAGCCATACGACACACTGTACATCGCACCACGTAGAATGCCTGGTTAAAGAAAAGAGGAGATTAAGGCTTAAGTGGCAAAAATATAGATCGCCAGCACTAAGGGTGAAACTAAAATCAGTCCAAAATGAGCTGGCTGGTTAAAGAAAAGAGGAGATGAAGGCGAAAGTTGCAAAAATATAGATTGCCAGCATTAAAGGTGAAACGAAAATCAGTCCAAAATCAGCTGAAAAACACATTTCGCGAGGAAAAGCAAGAAAATCTAAATAAATATCTGGAAGATTTGGCTCCTCTCAAAGTCACTAATTACTCTCTCTGGAGAGCCACAAAAATAGTTAAAACCCCGATGGATAGTGAATTACCTCTCAGACAAAGTAGTGGTACTTGGGAAAAACAGATGAAGAAAAAGGCAATTCATTTGTAGTGCACCTCAGGTCAGTCTTTCAACCTAATGTATGACGGAGGGCGGTGGATCGGTCGGTTCATGTACCACAGGTATGAAAGCCATCTCTAACTTATTGGTTTTGGTGCGTGGTAATGGAGTGAACAAGTTCGCCGGTACTCAACGGCAGCCACTTGGATCAACCGCAATGGCCGAGACAGTTGTTCGTGAAATGTTCTGGAGCGCAGTCTAAATTCGAGAGTAACGTTACTTGCAGAATAGTTTCTGTTTGAACTTTGAAATCCGGTTTTTATGGTTTTCGAATCCATTCTGGATAAATTGTTGGTTTACTTTTTTCTACTTAATAATTAAGTGAATTTGTACAATTTGAGAACCAAATAAATGCTTGCATTGAACTAGCAAAGATATTCGAATATGTTGCTAGAAATTAATCAACAGAAGGAAATACTCACAACACTGTTCCTATCGAGCCGGGTAAGTCCCATGTATAGTATTTATTATATGATTTATTATATGTTTTATATTGTTTTATATTGTGAATATAATTGCTTAAAAAACACAGCCCACGTAGTTTTTTTGCGGGTGATCTGCGAGCGGGTCTCCATTTCGTCGCGGCTGTCACCATTCCATTGTCGACGTTGGGTTAACTTTTAACAAACCCACAAATATATAAGTTAACACCCCATCCATTATTTCATTATTTTCCACATTTCGTTCCACCGTGAACGAAATATTTATTACTTTATTTAAAGGTGCTTAATTGCATTTATCATTTTATTATTTAAAGGTGTTTAATTGCACATTCTTTTCCCACCAAAATTTGTCAACGACAACTGTCTGCTTGCGCTACACGCGCAACTCAATTTTAATGAACAAGCAAATGTGCAGGTGAACGAAAGCTTTATTTAGAAACAAATTAGTTTTAAGTTTTAGTCTAAATCAGAACTGGCAGAAGCACATAGTGCTGTAATAAAGGCTATTAAAAAAAGAAATAAATCTTTGTATTTTTATTAATCAACAGAAGGAAATACTCACAACACTGTTCCTATCGAGCCGGGTAAGTCCCATGTATAGTATTTATTATATGATTTATTATATGTTTTATATTGTTTTATATTGTGAATATAATTGCTTAAAAAACACAGCCCACGTAGTTTTTTTGCGGGTGATCTGCGAGCGGGTCTCCATTTCGTCGCGGCTGTCACCATTCCATTGTCGACGTTGGGTTAACTTTTAACCCAACGCCCGAGCAAAAGACGTGAACCTTGAAAAAAATTAAATCTAATAATAATACTGTGAAAATATTTAATCAAAAAAGAAATATCAGAAAAATATCCAATTTTTTAAAATTGAAAATTAAATTCAGTTGAAGAAAAATTTAATTCAAATTTTATTCCAAACATTGTGGAAACCATTGTTTTAAAAGAGTACCAAAATCCAATTTTTTTTAAAGAAAAAAAAAAAAAAAAAAAAAAACAACTATAAAATTTTATTCAGAACACTCTGCAAACAGCTAAGAAAAAGCAAAGACAAAGTAAACCAACAACGAAAACCAACATTTTATCAACACAAGCACCATAAGGAGCAACCAGAACAAATATCGTTATCAAGCCTTGACATTGGTTCCTTAGTAAAACTCTTGAAAGGGGGCGTACGTATGGTCGCAGCCAGTCAAGCCCGGCGAAACGGGATTTTCAGCATGTTCCAGGCGAGCAGAATATTAATGTAAGATTATTTCATGCTTAAAATTTAAATAACCTATTGAATATAAGATAAAACAAAAAAAATTTTTTAAAAATATTAATAAGATAATATTAATTAATTAAAATTTTAAATTACCAAAAAAAAGTATTTACGAATATTTAAGAAAATGACAGAAAGTGAGCAACTATCTGCGACTTTGGCAAAATTAAACTTAGGAGCTTCTACGAGTACTAACCTCACATCCTCATTCACTAACAATCAAAAAAAGGAACTTGTGAGTCTGATCGCAGACACAGTCTCTTCCATCCTTAACCCTAGGACAGAAGAAGATGAGGAATTGACAATAGACTTTTCCATAAACAGTGACTCATCAGAAAGGGTACCTGATGTGGTCAAGTGCCTTAGGGATTTCTCCGGGAAACCGGGCGAATTCAATTCATGGCGAAAATCGGTAGATAGGATCTTTCTAATGCACGGACAAAATAAAAAAACTCCAAAATATTTTGCAATTCTACATACTATAAGGCATAAAATAATCGGCGAGGCCGATGCAGCCTTAGAAACTTATAGAACCCCACTGGAATGGAGCAAAATTAAGAAATGCCTAATGTTACATTACGCCGATAAAAGAGACGTCGGAACCCTTGAGTACCAAATGACTACTCTTGCCCAGCGTGGAAGTTCTATTGAAGAATTTTACCAACAGGTCTACCAATACCTTTCTCTCATATTGGACAAAATAGACTGTCTTGAGTTAGGAGAAGAAGCGTTATCAGCAATGACGGCAGCCTACAGGGGGAAAGCCCTGGATACCTTCGTGCGGGGATTGAATGGTAATTTACCAAGTCTTTTAAGCGTAAAAGAACCAAGCAGCTTACCGCAAGCTCTCCATATGTGCCTGAAATTAAGTAATATGAATTATAGGACAAATCATGCCAACAGCATGGTAAGGGTACAGTCAAATATTAAACCTGTGGGCCAATACCGACCAAACCAAATTAAACGTCCTTTTTATCCAGAGCTTACCAACCCACATGGACAATTTCCCAGGTCAAATAATTTCTACCCATATAGGCAAACCCAATTTGGCACAAACCATTCCAACTTCCCAATACAAAATAACGCCAAACCTCCCTTACCACCTAAACCACCAGTACCCATGGAAGTTGACAGATCAATTCAAACAAGACAAGTCAATTATGAAAATCGACCTCAAAATCAACAAACTCAAAATTTTGGACGGCCAATTTGGCAAAATCCCACTAACAGATTCCCTCAAAATAACTATAACCAAGCTAATAAGCGCCCACCCTCACAAAATACCCAACAACCCAGTAAGGTTCAACGAGTTTTTAATACGGAAGCAGCAGAAGTTATTCCGCCAGATTACAGCAACGATAGTGAAGGGTACCCTATAGAATATTATGAGGACTCCCAAAGCCATCAATATGGATATGACACAGAAAACTATGAATTTGAACAGGTAGAACCCACTAATGACGACATTAATTTTTCAGACTAAACTCCTCATTGCCATATTTTCTTTTCAAAATGAAAAATGGCAATGAGTTAAAATTTCTTTTAGATACCGGTTCTAATAAAAACTACGTAAGTTCAACTTATATTCGAAATCCCATTCCAAACAAACATTTTTTTGCAAACTCAGTTGGTGGACTAGTTAAAATTTCTCAACATGCAAACATTGATATTTTTAACAACGAAATAGGTAAACTTAAATTTTATATTCTACCCAATTTAAAAACCTTTGATGCCATAATAGGCAATGATACCTTGAAAAATTTAAATGCAGTGATTTTTACTAAGGAAAACTATTTTACATTACTGAATAAATATAGTTATCCTATGCAACAGTTACAAATAAATTCTATAGCACATACCACACTGAGACTAGATCATCTTTGCCCCAACGATAATGAAAAGCTAAAACAAATTTTTAACCTTTATCCAACTTTATTCTCCGAGCCTGGCAAAGCCCTCACCTATGTCACAAATGTAAAAGCAGAAATTAGAACAAAGAGCGATAGACCAATATATTCCAAAACGTATCCATACCCTATGCCACTAAAAAAAGAAATTGTCAAACAAATCGAGGAGTTATTAAAAGATGGCATTATTCGCCCATCGAAATCCCCATACAATTCACCGGTGTGGATCGTACCGAAAAAACAAGATGCTTCTGGAGAAAATAAGTTTCGTATGGTTATCGATTATCGTAAATTAAACGAGGATACCATACCAGACAAGTACCCTATTCCGGATATTACTACTATTTTAGCCAATTTAGGATCAAATAAGTATTTTTCAACAATTGATCTTAAAAGCAGTTTTCATCAAATTGCTCTCAACGAAGCTGATATTGAGAAGACAGCCTTTTCCGTAGCTAATGGTAAGTTTGAGTTCACTCGACTTCCATTTGGCCTAAGAAACGCGCCCGCTATTTTCCAGCGCACTTTAGACGATGTGCTAAGAGAACACATAGGAGTCCGTTGTTATATTTATATCGACGATATAATTATTTTCAGCAAAACCAAAGAGGAACATTTTAATAACCTTAATATTGTCTTCGATACACTGGAAAAAGCGCATTTAAAGGTTCAATTTGATAAATGTGAATTTATCAAAGATGAAACGGAATTCCTTGGTATCATAGTCGGTCAAAATGGTATTCGCACTACATCAAAAAAGATAGAAGCAATAATAAATTTTCCACAACCAAAAAATGTTCATGACTTACGTTCCTTCTTGGGAATGACGGGGCACTACCGAAGATTTATAGAAGCATACGCGCAAATAGCAAAACCACTCACTGAAATACTTAGAGGAGAGTTCGGAAGAATTCCAAAGAACTTGTCCAAAAGGACATTGCTAAATTTAACAGCGGAACAAATAGAAGCGTTTAATCAATTGAAAAATTGTTTGATCTCAGATGATGTAATGCTTCATTATCCCGATTTCGAAAAAGCCTTCGAGCTAACTACAGATGCTTCTAATTACGCCTTAGGAGCCGTACTCTCGCAAGATGGAAAACCGATCAGTTTCCTTTCCAGAACGTTAAGCAGAGCAGAAGAAAGCTTTGCAGTAAACGAAAAAGAAATGCTGGCAATAATTTGGGCCTTACAGTCACTCAAATGTTTCCTATACGGATCAAAAAAGGTAAAAATTTACACTGATCACCAGCCCCTGACATTCGCTCTAAGCAACAAGAATACGAATACGAAAATGAAAAGATGGAAAGCGCAATTAGAGGAATATAATCATGAGCTAATTTACAAACCAGGCAATACGAACATAGTTGCGGACTTCCTTTCTAGACCCCCTATACCAAATATAAATTCGATTACAGTTCATAGCAGTGATAGCTCTTCTGAAAATCTGATACCGTCTGTAGAAATACCAGTCAATGTCTTTAAAAACCAACTTCTTATCTCAGAAGATTCTAATAGTTCATATCAATTTAAAATTATTTTCCCCACTTACCATAGACATCTTATAACCGAGAAAACGTTCTCAGAAGAATCATTGAAATCACTTCTCAGGAAATACCTGAACCCGGCAGTAATAAATGGTATTAAAACAACAGAGCCAATAATGCTAAAAATCCAAGGCATTTATCCAACATACTTCAGCAATTATAAAATTCGGTTTACTCAACAAATGGTGGACGACGTTACCAATACAGAAGACCAAACTAGAATTATAATCGAAACACATAATCGTGCTCATAGAAATGAAAAAGAAAATAGATTGCAGATACTAGAGAAATACTATTTTCCCGCTATGGCGAAAAAAATTCGAAATATAATAAAAATATGCAAAATCTGTAAGGAATGTAAATATGACCGACACCCAAATAATCCAAAATTAGGTGCTACACCCCTACCTGAATATCCAGGTCACACTATCCATATTGACATTTTTTCAACGGACAAACACAAAGTACTCACCTCAATTGATAAATTTTCAAAGCTAGCTGTTGTCAAAATGGTAGACGGTAAAAGTATAGAAAGTATAAAAAACCCACTAAGGGAAATAATATTTTACTTTGGAGTTCCAAAGGCAATAGTTTTTGACAACGAAAAAACGTTTTGTTCCCAACCGATAAATGATGAGATGCCTAAAACTAGAACACCCTGGGAAAAATTTCGAAGAATTATTAGAATGGTCTGTCAACGAGTACAATCACTCCGTTCATTCGGTAATAGGGAAAAAGCCCGTGGACATATTTTTTGGCAGACCCACTTCAGTTAACCCCGATAATATAAAAGAAATAAGGAATGAAATTTTTGAAAAACTAAAGGCAAAACAAGACAAGGACCTACAATATCACAATAAAAATAGACAAGAAATAGCAAATTATGAAATAGGGCAAAGAATTTTCGTTAAACAAAACAAAAGATTAGGCACCAAACTCTCAAAAAGATACAAGGAGGAAGTAGTGAAAGAAAACAAACATTCTACAGTTACAACAGAATCAGGAAGAATAGTTCATAAAGACCGCATAAGAAACTAATACAATTGCAATTTTTTTTTAGATTACTGCTTTCCCTAAAACTTGTTTGTTGTTTCGGATCGGTCGAAATACTTGACTATACGCAGTCCGAAATAGTTACCATCGAAGATGGCACAGGAAAAATCCAGAGTGGGACATACAGGATCCTACACATGATCAATTTGACGGAATATTCCATAGCAATAAGAGACCTACAGGAAAACTTTGGCAAAAACATACCCTCATCCCATCCCCTACATCCATTCATAACTGATGAAATTAACAACATAATTATTTCCATTAACAACATCCTCCCGAAAAATAAAATCAAACGATCAATAAATGTCTTGGGTTCAGCAATAAAATGGGTTGCTGGAAATCCCGACCATGATGATCTGATCGCCATAAACAAAAAATTCGAGGAACTAGTGGAAAATAATAACCAGCAAATAGTCATTAACAAAAACATTTTTGACAGAATTAACAAGATTACCCAAATAAGCAACTCAATAATTAAAACGGTCCACAACAGTAATGAATTTTTTTTTAGATTACTGCTTTCCCTAAAACTTGTTTGTTGTTTCGGATCGGTCGAAATACTTGACTATACGCAGTCCGAAATAGTTACCATCGAAGATGGCACAGGAAAAATCAGAGTGGGACATACAGGATCCTACACATGATCAATTTGACGGAATATTCCATAGCAATAAGAGACCTACAGGAAAACTTTGGCAAAAACATACCCTCATCCCATCCCCTACATCCATTCATAACTGATGAAATTAACAACATAATTATTTCCATTAACAACATCCTCCCGAAAAATAAAATCAAACGATCAATAAATGTCTTGGGTTCAGCAATAAAATGGGTTGCTGGAAATCCCGACCATGATGATCTGATCGCCATAAACAAAAAATTCGAGGAACTAGTGGAAAATAATAACCAGCAAATAGTCATTAACAAAAACATTTTTGACAGAATTAACAAGATTACCCAAATAAGCAACTCAATAATTAAAACGGTCCACAACAGTAATGAATTTCAAACTGCACTAATTCTCCAATTTAAATTCAAAATAGACATAATAAAAGAAGAAATAGGAAACATTAATAATGCAATTCACCTAACAAAAGCCGATATCATTAACACATTCATAATATCAAATCAGGAAGCTCAAAGAATTAATAAAATTTTTATAGAAGAAAATATGCCATTCGATTCTTTAGAAGAATCATTAAATTTTGCCGACATTCAAATTGCTATAAGAGAAAATATTGTCATTTATATTATAAAAATTCCAAAAACAGGGAAAGAAATTTGTAATTCATTTGTAATTAAACCATTAAGTAGAAATAATACTATTTTAAAAATTAATTTTGAAAAAATTTTGAAATGTAGTGATAATTATTATGACATAGAAAAGCATTCAAATCAATAAATAAGATAAAAATTTGCAAACAAGATCAGATTGTAAACTTGGAAAATGAAAAATGTACAAAGAACTTATTAGAAAACAAACCATATAATTGCATTGTATCAAACTCAGACCATATTAAAAAACTCGAAATCCTTGATAATGGGCTAATATTGTTAAATAATTTTGATGGAAATATTTGTATAAAAAATTACACAAGAAATATAAATGGATCATTTTTGATAAAATTTTTTAACGAAACTATTAAAATTAATAATTTAAGTTTTACAGCTTTCGAAATGCACAGCTTGAGACCACTACCTGCACTCATAAAACACTCAAATTCTCGTTCAGAATATGAAGAAGTGTTATCATTAAGATTGATGAAGGATCTAAATATTAAAAATATAAAGAAAATTAGTTCCTTAAACTTGCTGGTTAAGTCTAGCTTGTTTACTCATTTCGGGCTAATAGTCTTCATAGTAATCCTAATTTTGATTTTCAAATTTCATAAACGCAATACAGCGGAAATTATTATTCAAAACAATGAATCTTTCCAGTTGCCAATTAAAACAGTTTCAAGGCACAAGAGTCTAAACGACATTCCATACTTTTAAACCAATCGGGGACGATTGGAATTTCGGAGGGAGGAGTTAACACCCCATCCATTATTTCATTATTTTCCACATTTCGTTCCACCGTGAACGAAATATTTATTACTTTATTTAAAGGTGCTTAATTGCATTTATCATTTTATTATTTAAAGGTGTTTAATTGCACATTCCTTTCCCACCAAAATTTGTCAACGACAACTGTCTGCTTGCGCTACACGCGCAACTCAATTTTGATGAACAAGCAAATGTGCAGGTGAACGAAAGCTTTATTTAGAAACAAATTAGTTTTAAGTTTTAGTCTAAATCAGAACTGGTAGAAGCACATAGTGCTGTAATAAAGGCTATTAAAAAAAGAAATAAATCTTTGTATTTTTATTTTATATAGTGTAGTGTAGACCGCCTCCTCGCGGTGCATGGATAACGCTAAATGGTCTATATCCGCCCCCCTGGTATCCGGTGCGAACTCCACGTGGAGAGCATCTGGTGGCCCACGGCACGACCCTATTCATCCACGGACTACCCCCCAACAATCTATTTTTTTTTATTACTCCTGGGCTGGCGGGTGTGGCCTCTGGACCAAATACCACTGGGGTGATAACCATTGCGAAATGCTCCAGTTTAAGGCCACATCCGTCTCCGTCCCGTTAAAACCTTGGCAGGCCTCAAAGTACGTTCGATATACTCGTATGTCGTAATTTGTTTGACGGTGTAGGTTTGGTTGAGACTGATTCCCAATTAGCACTGGTCTGGCTCTGAGCACTTGCACCCATAAGGGCTTGTGCCAACCCTCGCATGGCCCCCCTGCATGTGCATAGATAACCATGGGACCAATAAGGTGACTATACATTCGTACTAAGGTAGCGGCTTTGTTTGGGGACCCTTTTTGCATGGACAATTCTAACACTTCCAACACAAACTCCGCGGCCAACCCACATGGTGAGTCAAAAACAACAAGCTTAGTCCGGCAAAACAGCCGTAAGCTCACCACTTTTTTTTTTTGGACTTTCGTCGCCAGACCAAGGATGCTTTCGGGTTTTGCGGCCCCGTTCCCAACCAAAAACGCATCCTCCCAGGTTCGTAAAAACCCTGCTCCAAACTATCTTAGCACCAGGGCAGCTATGCCGTGTGCTAGGGTCGTCTCTCCGTCCGCTCCTCGGGTTGGTATAGTGAGAGCTCCGGCAACTAAGCCGAGCTCCTTCAGCACGGGCCCCAGCACCGACCTCCCTTCAGGTGATCACACGCATGTAAATGCGTCTACTCGGGCGTACAGAACACGAAGGTCAGCATTCAGAATTCTGCACAGGTTAGAATCTGCCGACCCTGCTGCACTGTCCGACAGAGACAAGGGAGCGCTAGAATGGGCTCACCAAAATGTTGGTGCTCGTCCCCAGCCCCCCCTGAAGTTGCTCAGAAACGACTACGGTCGGCTGAGCAGCCCTCTCAAACAGTCGTGCGGGAAACCAAATGCCCACGACTGGCTCCCAAGCCGGGACTGACACGGCCGTTCAATGAGGTGGTCACAGAGGGCCTCACTTGGGCCATCGTTTACGCTGGGAACAGTGACGGTATCATTTCCCCAGCAAATTGGAAAATTTTGGAAATGGCTCTCTCAGGGTCTATAGAGACATCCTGCGGGCCAATCCTGGCCCCTCGCCCATATGCCGGGATGCAGAATGGTACCAGGGGCACGTAAAGCTCATCGGGTGCTCAGAGGAACGCTCTGCTGAGTTCTATAAGCTGGCCATCGAAATGGTTGGTGAATTCTGGCCGGGGGCTAAGCTTTTAGCTGTTCCCAAAGACCAGATCCCGAACCGTCCGCGTTATACGGCCTGGGTTCCGGCAAAGCACTCCACACCGTATGAAATCCTGGAGTTGCTTCGTCTTAGAAACTACGGCCCCCCCACGGATGATTGGAAGGTCGATAAGATAAGCGAGCCCAAAGGCAACTCCCGGGAGATCCTCATTATTCTCAATGAGAAATCTCTCGCTCCTATTAAGGCCAATAAGGGTGTGATCAACTATGGTTTTAGCTCGATCTCACTCAAGGTTTATAGGAGTGACAATCAGGGAGCAAACAAGCCCCCCACACAGGCCGAACCCGATCTCACCTTCGATGATGGGGAGAGTTACGCTTCGGCCTTAGATTCGGTTTGCAGTTTCTGCGGACTTCCGGTAATAAATACCGACGAGGTTGGGGATTCTCCTCTGTCTGAGGAGGAGGACGCCAACGTGACGACGATGACCACCTCCGTGAATGGTGAGGGTATTACAGATTAACCTTCACCATTCAATAGCTGCCTTGGGCAGCCGTGATCCTCCACCTGAGTCAAAAAGGAGAGGAACTCATACTGGTCCAGGAGCCGTGAGTCGTAAATGATCAGGTTTGCGGACTCAGCATCAGCGGATACCGCACAGTATTTGTGCAGGATCGAGGTACACCCAGAGCCTGTATTCTTGTTAAGAACAATATTAACGCTCTTCTTCTTCACAGGTTCAGCGACAAGGACAATGTATCCATGGTCATTTCAACCAACACCATGGCTAGATGGCTCGTCAGCAGCTACATGGCGCACGACCACAGGCAATCGCCGCCTCCGGTAACTTTAAAGCTGATGGTTACGGAGACAAACAGAAAGCGAATCCCGGTCTTCATCGGGGCCTATGTCAATGCCCATCACGAGGGGCAGCACGGACACCAACGAGCGGGGTGAGTCACTTTTTGTTGTTGTTAGTCATTGCTAACGGGGGGAGCGAGCCAGCCTTAATTACATTCAATAGAAGGGAGGTTCGCGATCTCATTCTTGGCAACTATTACTCGTCTCATCTTCTTACGAGCTGGCGCGTTATCCAGCAATGCTCCTTCTCGGATCACTGTTATATATGCTTAAAGATATGGATCTCGGATCCCTTTGCAGAGTATAAAAGGCATACCAACAGAAAACCAACTGACTGGACAAAGTTCCAGGCCATTATAGAGTCGCGTCTGCAGTCGACCCCTCCCACTATCAACAATCACCTCGATATAGATCGAGCGGTTGAAGCTATTACAGCACTGTTTAATTCTGCTGCCAAATCAGCCTGCAACTCCCCGAAGCGTAGAGGCAAACCAAAACCCCCTTGGTGGAATTTCGAAATTGGTGAGCTACGAAATGAATGCCGCAAGCTCTTCAACAAAGCCAAAGCTACCAATGACTGACTCCCTTTCAAGGATAAACAAAGGGAACTCAAGTATACTGTGAGGAGATCGAAAAGAGAGTCTTGGCGAGACTTCTGTGGCAGCATAGAAAGCTAGTCCGACACAAGCAGACTCCGGAATATCCTCAATACCACTCCTCGGGCTCTTGAATGCATTCAGAGATCGGACTGTATTCAATGAACTGATGCCCTACAAAAAACACACTTTCCGGGGAACGAAATCATTGTTTGTCGCAGCTCTCTTTACACCCACCATTATTTAAGCCACTCAACCTAGTTTCAAATGACTGACACTCATATTCAGTGGGCCATCAACAGATTTAAGCCTTCACATCACCCGGGCCTGATGGCATCATTCCGCGGATATCCAGCGCACTGCTATTGCGGTTACGCCCTGGCTACTGCATATTTATAATGCATGCCTTAGATGGTCGTACATTCCCAAAAGCTGTAGAGAACCTCGTGTAGTATTCATCCCTAAAGCGGCAAACGCAACCCATCCAAACCTAAGGACTATAGACAAATTAGTCTGTCCTCCTCTCTATTGAAATCGCTGGAAAGGGTCATTGATATACAAATCAGGAGCTCTATTAATTATACGTGCCTAACCAAACCAAAACATGCCTACACTAAAGGTAAGTCTGTGAAAACAGAGCTGCACGTGCTCATTGAGCAATTATAGAAATCTCTTTCCAATAAAGAATATACTATTGCAGTATTTCTTGATATAGATGTCCCTCCGAGATAATTAAATCCCTAGAAAACCTAAACCTTGATCCACTCTGGTTAGGTTCATCGGACATTTTCTGAACACACGCGTCATCAGCTCCTCAATAGAAAATGTGCATGCTAAAAAGACAGTCAAGAGAGGTACGCAAAAAGGCGATGTGCTCTCACCCCTCATCTGGAATCTGACGGTGAACACACTACTAATGAGATTAGATCAGACCGGCTGTAATACTATAGCTTATGCGGTTGACATCGCTATCTCTGTTTCTGCCAAGTATCTTTCAGCAAAGCTAAGCTGCTCTCTTAGCATTCTGTCCCAATGGTGTCATGAAGTTGGTCGAAACATCAACCCTTCAAAAACTGAGACTTTGCTTTTCACCAGGAAGCATAAAATACCAAGTTTTGTCCTACCCAAACTCAATGGGACTTCGCTTAGCCTAAGCAATAGCGTCAAGTATCTAGGTCTGGTCCTGGACCCTAAGCTCCACTAGAAAGCAAATTTAGCAGAGAGGGTACGGAAAGTCGCGTGTGCTCTCTACTGTTGCATGACATCAATAGGAACAAGATAGGGCGTCCAGCCTCAAATCAGGTGCTGGCTCTATGCAGCGGTGGTTGAGCATTTTCTCTATGGTGAATTTTTTCTGGTGGCCCGCAACTGACAAGGCGGTGAATTTGAAACCTATTGACAAGGTCAGAAGAACAGCAGCGATTCTGATAACAGGGGCTCTGCGTACCACCTCTACGAAAGCTCTATTTGCAATCCTACATTGGATGCCCACTAAGCTTCTGGTCAGGCAACAAGCAAAATGCTCGACAACCAGACGCAATGCTATATCTCGCTGGACTAGGTTGAACCTTGTCCATGCCAAAATTCTAATGCAGGACACGCCCGTACTGACGGACGTTGACTATACATGCTCTACACCTAATCTAAACCACGGGTTCAACACCCACATTCCTAGTGGGGATGAATGGTCCAATAAATTAGTGGTCACTGATAGCTCTACTGACCTCTACACGGATGCCTCCAAACTGGAGAATAAGGTCGGCTGGGGCATTTTCTCCAGCAAACTTGGCATTAAACTCTCCTATTGTCTCCGTGACCATTGCGGCGTCTTTCAAGCGGAAGTAATGGCAATATTCCAAGTGTCCAAGTGGCTTATTCACAACGAACTATTCGATGTGAACATTCGCATATTCACGGACAGTCAGGCGGTAATCAAGTCCCTAGCTGGTGTATTCACTACATCTAAGCTCTTACTTGACTGTCGCTCCTCCCTAAACGTCGTCTCAGGTAATTCACAAGTTCACATATGCTGGGTGCCTGGACATAGCGACATTTTGGGAAACTGCGACGCCGATGAATTGGCCAAAATAGGTACGAACTATACCACATCAACATTAAGGACATAGCCAGGTTCATTTCGGAATCACTGTGGTTCCCAAAGCTCTAGAGGGGGGAGTCGTATCGCCTTAGTGTGGTATCACAATGAGCCATTGTATGTGCTTAAGTGTGCTTTTGCGTAGAAGGCTGCCACTCCTACCTACCTACCTACCTAATATTTTCTTCAGTTTTTCACAGGCTATTTCATATCGTCTCAATAGTGAATTTATTATGATAGCTGTCCCATCACGAGCTTTTCCGTCAAAATGATCCGTCACATAAACTTTATATCCAGGAAATAACAAATAGTTTTTGTTCGGAAAATGTGTTTCTGAAACAAGTGCTATATCAATTTTCTTGTGAGTCAAAAATTGCTTCAACTCAAGATAATGTTTTGATAGGCCATTTGCATTCCAAGCTACAATTTTTAAACTATTACTTTAGTGCATTTAAGCTTGTAAGTGACATTGTAATGATGTTCATCATGTTAGTCATTTGAGTGATTAGAGATTTCACCATGTCTTCAAGTTAATTAATATCAATATCGTTTGAATTTTTTGTATTTTGTTCAGTTTTATTTGGATTTACCGACCCTGCAATTTCGGCATAGTTTACTCCTCGTTTAACTACTGATCCATCCATATTTTTGGTCTGTAGTCATAATGGATCCTTTCTGCGTAAAGATGGAAACCTTTGAATTTTTATGGCTTTGTATATTTCACAGCCTTTGTAGTTTGCAGTATGATTTCCGCCACATAGGGCACATTTAATTTGAGCTGCGTTAGTTTTTTTTTTCCATTCACTTGTTAGATGCGTTTCAGCGCATTTCACAAATACTGGATCCCTTGTACAGTAGTTTTTTGTATGTCTGTATTTTTGGCATTTAGTGCTTTGATGACGAGGTGCCCCAAAAACTACTTTGCAATGCATTAATTTGTTAATGCTATAAATATCTTTATTGTTAGTATTTGTTTCTAGTTCTATGCTAAACAGTGGTAGCGGTTTTTTTGTTGTCCGTTGAGTTATGTTAGTTATTTTTAAAACTTTGTGACCGTTTTCACCAAGCTCATTATACCCTTTACCTTTAAAAAAGGTAAATAGTTATACCTTTAAAAAAGGCAAATAGGGTATACTAACTTTGTGCTTTTGAGAGGGGTTGCAATTTCGAGAAGGAGGCGTGGTAACTATGGACATATATATACAGAAATGATCAGAATCACTTTCTAAACAACTTTTATTTTGTTTGTCCGTCTGTCCGTCTAGACAAAGATACAGAACCAGATTGCTATATGGGCCGATTTGGACAAAGACCACGCCTACCTCCCATATAAGGATTTTTTTCACCTTTTTTAAAATGACTATAACTTCGGTCCAATTGACGGAATCTTGATGTTATTTGGCAGTTATGGAGATGTGGGTCCCACTAAACACTGTACAAAGAGTGGGCGGTATATATTAACTACCACGCCCACTAACATAATATTAACATATATTAATAACTCAAGATCTGGTAGAGATTTACGGACGAAATTTTACGGGAAGGAACATATGGACATTACAAAGCTATCTGCAACAAATGGGGCTGATCAGAGAAAATACACGCCCAGTTTTATATAGGGAACTTTCGGGTCTAAAATTAAAATTAGCCTACCTATGCTCGTATTGATGCCAGCGGAATAAAAATTTGCAGAAATATACATGGGGTCCATAATAGTGTGTGTGCAGAATGTGGAGATCATACTAGAACTACCACGCCCACAATTAGAAAAAATCATTACTGTGTTCCTATTAAATATTTATCAACGAAATTTCACAGGAAGGTTGCGGGTACTAACATTAAACACCACACAAAAAATGGGCGTGTTATTTCTACAGCCACGCCCAATATTCACATATTATTATAACTTACGACCTATACAATATTTTTGGACGAAATATATTAGTATGCATATGGACCCTATAAAGCCATATACAAGAAATGGGGTCGATATAATCATTTCAAGGTACCCTACCAAAAATTACCGTAAATGCGCTCCTAGTGATGATTTATGAAGAAAACATCCCCATTGTTGAACTCGCACGCACAAGAAAAGGTAAAGGGTATTTCGTAGTCGGTCTAACCCGACTTCAGACTTCTTTACTCGTTTAAGGTAAGTAAATTGAATTTATTATCACTTGGATATTCTGATGTTTCAAACTTTAGATCAATATCATTACGAATATCTTCATAAAAATCATCTGTTTAGTTCAACTGTAATTTTCATTAAATTTAGGTTTCATATAGTCATAGTGAAAACTATACATTTTTAATTTTGATAATTCTAAAACTGTAAATCCCAAGTATATTGGGTTATTATATGCGACTAGCTCACGAGAAAGTTATATTGCTATCAAGCTATCTGTAAAAAGTTTGAAGCTATGAAAATTTGGTCTTGCAATTAGGGCTCATGCGCCTAAATGTCTTCCCTTGTTTTCCCATTCAATAACAATCATTACATTCTTCCATTTTTCAACATTTTCCGCTGTTTTTCCATAAACTGTATTATGAATTATTTGAAGATATTTTTGCAAGTTCATTTTTCGTAAGTGTTCTATGAAAAGTATTCAGATCAATATAATTCTTTAACCAGTTATGGCAGTTATGGAGATGTGGGTCCCACTAAACACTGTGCAAAAATTGGGCGGTATATAATAACTGCCACGCCCACTATTAACAAATATTAATAACTTAAGATCTGGTAGAGATTTACCGACGAAATTTTACGGGAAGGAACATGTGGACATTACAAAACTATCTGCAACAAATGGGGCTGATCAGAGAAAAGACACGCCCACTTTTTATATAGGGAACTTTCGGGTCTAAAATTCAAATTAGCCTACCTATGCTCGCATTGATGCTAGCGGAATAAAAATTCGCAGAAATATACATGGGGTCCATAATAGTGTGTGTGCAGAATATGGATATCATAATAGAACTGCCACGCCCACAATTAGCAAAAATCATTACTGTCTTCCTATTAAAGATTTATCAACTAAATTTCACAGAAAGCTTGGAGGTACTAACATTAAACACCACCCAAAAAATGGGCGTGTTATTTCTACAGCCACGCTCACTATTCACATATTATTATAACTTACGACCTATATAATATTTTTGGACGAAATAATATATTAGTACGTATATGGACCCTGCAAAGCCATATACAAGAGTCGGGGTCGATCAGATGAAGTATACGCCTCCCTCCCATATAATGAACTTTGGGGACCCCACTTAAAGACAATTACCGTATCTATGCTTCTAATGATATATGAAAGAAAATTGATAGTTGTATACAATGGGTCTGTACTAACATGGATTCCAAATATGGGCAGATTATTATTAAAGCCACGACCACAATTAAGCAAAAATCGTTAATAGGTTCCTATTATAGATTTATCAACGAAATTTCACAGGAATGTTGCGGGTACTAACATTAAACAGCACACAAAAAATGGGCGTGTTATTTATACAGCCACGCCCAGTATTGACATATTATTATAAGTTACTACCTATGCAAAATGATTGCACTAAATTTTATATTAGTGGTTATATTGACACTACATAACCATACACAACAAATATTGTCGATATAATCAATTCAAGGTACCCTACCAAAAATGACCGTTAGTATGCTCCTAATGATGATTTATGAAGAAAACATCCCCATTGTTAAACTCGCACGCACAAGAAAAGGTAAAGGGTATTTCGTAGTCGGTCTAATCTGAATTCAGACTTCTTTACTCGTTTTTAATTTCTTCTTGGTCTGCGGAGGGGTGCATATTGCGAAGAATGACTTTGAAACCGCTTTCATTTTATGGTTTAAATGTGTACAGCTTCGTACTTTTCTGCTTTACCATTTGGAATATTTTTGTGTAGTTTTCCGAGTCATTCGATTGAACTCGTTCTTCATTGTTTGCTAATATTTAAAATAAAAATTTATTGTCTGCAGCAGTGGTTAGCAAACCTTTTAATGTCTTAATGTAAAAAAGAAATTTTCGGACGATTAATTTTTTTTTTCTTTTGATCAACTTGTCCACTGTGCGAGGGTTCAGCAAGTTCGTCATCATCAACGGTCAAAACAGCAAATTTGTTTTTACTTTCCGAAGTAGTATCGCTCAACCAGTAGTTTGATAACTTACTTTGGCTTGGGTTTTTTGCTATTTTTTGCTTTTTGTTACTGTTTGGCGTGGTTTTCGCTTTATCTGTAGTGGGTGAGGTTCGTGCTCTCTTTGGTAGCGATCGCAGTTGACTTACCTGCACGCTTTTTGGCGGAATTTGCACACAGGCAGAAGAACATGTTGATGTCGCAGTTATACCATACGTAGAGAAGGCAGATGTTGTTGTTGCTGGCGAATTTGTTTGTGGTTGCTGTTAGCAATCCGGTCGTGCTCGATCAATCCTCTGCTATACTAGCTTGCTCTGTGCAATCCACAAAGAGCGAATGCATCTCGTTCTCTCCCACGGGGGAGAGCGCTGCACACTCAAGGCGATCACCGACTGTGCTTTGTACTAGTTAATTTTAATTTTATTTATTATTATTTTTGATCTATTTTACTCTTATTTATTTTATTTTTATTTTAATCTTTTAATGTTATTACCACTTTAATAAAGTATGTAAAATCGTGGAAACAAAATTTGGTGTGGTAACTCTAACCACTTGTTATGGCCAGTGTCTACTGTGGCAACACCCCACACAACCGAATTATTTTATTAGTTGTATCTTTCCACTTGTAACTCATATATATCGCAGTTCCTTTGTTTGTTTGATTGTTTCTTTCTCGCTTTTATTAAATTATAAATTAGTTATTATAAGTATTTAGTTTATCTATATAGAACTAGATACTGCATTGAAAATTTGCTATTTCGTTTGTTTTAAACAACGATTAATGTCACAAGGGCGGATCTCGTGTGAATACAATTGAACTGAACTGAAACCTGAAAGTATTGATAATTGATAACAGAGACTATAGAGACAGGACACTTAAACGTCAAACTTACTGAAGTTTAAAAAAAAACACCTGTAGAAAATTTAAAAAGGGAGGAATTTGGATAAATAAGGTTTAAATTATACAGATTTACTTATTAATATAATTAAATAACTTTTTTACATAATTTCTGCTTATATATAATATAAATTTTTATATAAGCAAAATTAATAATTTGTAGGTCTGTGTAGGATTTTCCACACAACCTGCGAGGTATGCCCCTTGGCGCGTTACCGATTTTTTTAGGTGTTCGGTTCCCCTATAGGCCTATGTCACCGTTTACAATTTATATATGTACATGAATAGTTCGATTTGATTGTATATAGTTTTAAAACATGAATATAAAATGTGTCTAGAAAATAAGTAATAAACAAGTATTTACGTACAATTTAGGAAATATAACAATATATGAAAATAATAATGATTATTACATTTAATAAAAATAGAATATATAATAATGAAAAGAAAATGTGTCATCTTTTTTTATTTTTATGCTCCTATGTTTTAGAACTTATTATAAACTGGCAACTCTTTCTTTTGTTTACTCACATTTTGACATTTCCTTTTTACCATAAAAGAGCACACGATCATTAGTGCTCGGTTCTCGTTTAGCATTCAAGCCGATCAGATCGTTGTCTACAATTCAACAATACTTCACATACACATTTAACACTTACATATCTCTTTTGTATCTTAATTACTAAATAAACATTTATTAACTTTTCGTCAATGGGTTTTAATGTCAAGGGCAAATCGTGGTAAGATTTCGCGTCTCCATCCAACTCGACCATCCGTGTGACAATTTTCAGAAGTGGGATAAGAGAATCGTCGACATTAATAGAAAAAATAAAGTGTATGTGTTAAGACGAAAAAAAAGAAAAAAAAGTAACAGTTGTGAAATAAGCGGGCGTTTTATGGATAAGTGGACAATCGTTCAGCTTAAGAAAGAGTTACGTGAAATCGGTTTGAAAATGTCGGGGAACAAACTAGAACTTATTAAACGGCTACGAGAAGCGAGAATTCATCAAGGAGTGCATGCGACGTAAATTTATAGTGCAAGATGGAAGAAGAAGAACAACAGCAGAATATGCAACAAGGCAGCGAACAAGTGCCAACGACAGAAGGGAATATGAAATTGAGGGGTGACGTTGAGCGTCTTCAGCGGACTATGGAGTCGCTCACTCATCAGTTTCAAACTTATTCAACGACGACGTCGACGATGGGTACAAACGCCGCGGAAGTGCAGAACTCTGTTGCAGAGATATTTAAAAATGTAACCGTCGCATCGGAGCATCAAAAACCAAAACCATTCTCATTGAATAACGACAACGAAGCAAATGAGAGGGAGAGAAAAATCTCACAGGCTGATGATTTGTTGACATGTTTTAATTCTGATGTGCTTGTTGCTAGAACAAACATTGAGGGTGCGCCGACAGCAAACAGTAACGTATGTGAACGTCATGTAGCACCAAACAGACGAGGAGAGTCCAATTTGTTGATAGACACTAATATGTCACAGCAAGCGAATGTGCTCGACATTAATGTCTATGAGCAACAACAACGTACAGTGCCAATGTATACAACAGAGGAGGTCAGTCGTGTTAATATGAGGCAAAGATCAGACTTGCTTGTGCAGGCAACAACAGTGACGTCACCAGCAGTTGGAATAAATATGCCGAAGATGTTTAGACCTACGATGAGTTCTATGAACGCAACAGCAACGTCATATGAGCCCAAAGAGCGTGTTTTTAGAATTTGTGATGAGTTAAAAACGAATTTGAACAGTAATCAACCACCATTCAGTATAAATAACAATTTTAGTGTGCGAGAAATTATTGAAGTTTTGCCAACATTCGACCCTAATAATGACGTTATTACTTCGGTTCAATTTATTGAAAGGGTTGAAGAATTAAAATACGCATATCGGTGGAATGACGGAATTGTTTTGTTCGCGATTCGTGGTAAACTTTGAGGTGCTGCAAGAATGTGGGTTGACGCTCAACCAATATTTAAAAACTGCCATGACTTTGTAACTATGTTTATAGACGATTTTCCGTGTGTGTTAAATAGTGCCGATATTCATATTCAAATGATGCAAACACACCAGAAAAGAGGTGAAGCTATTGTGGAATACTACTACAGTATGTTGGCAATCGGTCGTCGCGGTCAACTAGAAGACAATGCTATTATAAAAAACGTTATAAATGGATTATTTGACGAAAGTGTGCGAAGAACACTATCTGCAATGTTATTCGCAAAGTGTTCAGATTTTCTAAACTCGTTACAAAATATTGTGTTAAGCTCTAGAGCGCATGTGTACGCTCCGCGAGTGCAAACTAAGACACACTTTCAAACAGACAGAAATAATGGAAAAAAAGAAAACGACAATAACGTGAGTAAAACAAAAGCTAAATCGGGTATTACATGTTATAATTGTCGGGAAACTCGTATATCCCGAAATTGTCCAATACCCCAGCGAAAACCTCGAGAACCGATCAATGCTATTGATAATGTGAAAATTATAACAAAGCGTATCAAACTTAATGAATGACAATTCGAAGCATTAGTGGATTCGGGAAGTGCCGTGTCACTAGTAAAACATTCTGTTGTTGAAAAACTCAATTGCCACGTCGAACAGTGCTGTAGATCATTACAAGGTTTTGCTGGAGGTGAATATAAATGCGTGGAAAAAATAAACGTTAAAGTATCAATCGATAAACAGGGCTATGACTCCGAACTATTTGTTGTTAATAATAAAATAATGACATGTGATGTTTTAATTGGACTAGACATTTTGTCAAATGGTCTTGTGGTAATCGAAAATGGAAAATGCCAAGTTTACGCTATAAATGACAATAATATACAGAACGGAGAAAATCTAAAATCTGACGAAAAGAATAAACTTGTTCGGTTACTAAGTGAACACTCGAATTGTTTTGGCGAAAATTTAAATGAAATCGGGAAATGTAGCGCGATGAAAATGGAGATTTCGGTCACATCTCCTAAGCCAGTTTCAAGGAAAGCATACGCAATACCGATCCCAAAACAACAAGTGGTTGACCGAATCGTGAATGAACTTTTAGATTTTAATAGTATTAAATAGTAGTCCGTCGTCATCAGTATATGCATCGCCAATTGTACTTGCACCTAAGGCAAACGGTGAAGACCGGTTACGTGTGGATTACCGAGCGTTAAATGAGGTAACTGAAAAAGAACCATGGCCAATGCCTACAGTCGATGGTGTCAGGTTTAAAGTATTTTACGACACTTGACATGATGTCTGGGTATTACCAAATTGAGATTGAGGAGCGATCGAAAATGTTCACTGCCTTCATCATCCACAACGGTAATTTTAAATTCAATCGGATGCCTTTTGGGCTGAAAAATGCTCCATGCGTTTTCCAGAAAATGATTATGACTATGGTAGAACCATTGAAGAGAAAAGTCGTGAGCTACGTCGATGAGGTCATAGTTGCGTCGAATACATTTGAAGAAGGCCTAAACAATTTGGAAGAGTTTTTAAAAATTATACAGCGAGAAGGTCTTACTCTAAGAGTCTAAAAATGTTTCTTTATGAAAAACAATGTAACATTTTTGGGTCATGATCTAGACGAACATGGAATAAAACGCGGTCGTATTAAAAAGAATTTCCAACACCAACTAATGTCACGGAAATAAGACGTTTTCTAGGCTTGACAGGATACTTCCGTAAATTTGTGGATAATTACGCTGAGATTGCATCACCGCTTACAAGGCTAACGAGAAAGGACGTCTCATTCAATTGGTGCCATGATTGTGAAAATGCTTTTAGAACGATGACGAAAATAATTAGCAGTGAACCTGTCTTAGGAATCTACAATATGGGGAAAGAGCAGGAACTCCACACTGACGCAAGCAGCGTAGAGCTGGCAGCAATACTCATGCAGAGAGAAGATGAACGTACGAAAAGACCAATTGCGTATTTAAGTCATGTTTGCAGTGACGCTGAAAGTAAATACCATTCGTACGAATTAGAAATATTGGCGTTAGTCGAAGCGTGCGAGCGGTTTCGAATGTTCCTACTGGGCAAACCTTTCTTTGTTTATACTGATTGTGCAGCTATTTCGAGCATGAAAGCCACAACACCTAAGATTCCACGAGTGTCACGGTGGTTATTAAAGTTGCTCGAGTACGATTATAATGCATGTCACCGTCCAGGGAAACAAATGTCTCACGTCGATGCAATGAGTCGCGCTCCAGTTGAAAAACAATCGAATCCAGAAGATATAACATCAAAGCTTATGGCTATCGAAATCTCTGCCGACGATTGGATCTTTAGCATGTAGAAGCAAGATCCCGAACTGCTCGAAATTGTAGCCATATTGAAAGGTGCAACTGAATCATCTCAACTTAAACAGCACGAGAAGGACTTTGTGATCAAAACACACCGATTGTATAAAAGGAGAAAGGACAAGGAAGAAAATTACCTCTTAGTGATTCCACGGGGCTTAAAATGGCGAATTGTGAGACTTTCCCATGACGAGGTTGGACATCCAGGAATTGATGGAACGGTGAGAAAAATTGGTCAGCATTTTTGGTTCCGAAGAGTCAGAAACTATGTGAAAGGCTACATAAAATCATGTGTTGAATGTTGCTATAGTCGTGAACCATCTAGAAAAGAATGTCAATTATATGGAATGGAGGAGATCCCGCAAGTGCCTTTTGATGTGATTCATATGGATCACCTGGGACCTTTCATAAAAAGTCGTCAAGGTAACGAATATATCCTCGTGATCGTCGATGCAATGACACGTTATTCGATCATAGTCCCAGTCAAGTGAACGAAAACAAAACCAGTATTGGATGCACTTGACCACCTCACATTGTATTTTGGTTTGCCAAATAGGATCGTCACCGATAGATCGGCATTTACATCAACAATATTCAGCGAATATTGCAATATAAATGAAATTCAGCATATAAAGGTTGCTGTACGTACACCGCGAGCCAACGGTCTTGCTGAAAGGATCAATCAGTATGTATTGTCATACTTGAGAACGTCAACCAACTCAAAGGATTGGGACACTGAATTGCGGAATGTGCCGTGGAAGTTGAACACAACAATAAATTCTACGCCAAAGTATTCACCAATTGATCTCATCTATGAATTTCCATTGAACGGCATCAGCGCTAATAAATTGCTATCTGATCAAAATTATCAAATGGCAAAATATTTGAAGAAACTGATATTGGTACTTTTTGGCGCAAAAATAGTAGTTACATTTTAACGAACGACAACCCTAAATATGATTTTCTACCTGTTCCCACTGCTTTGTTTATCATTAATGGGAAATCTGGATTGGTTTGTTTATCATTGGTTCGGAAAAAAATCAGCCACACTACTACAGTTTTGCACATGGGTTAGTGACCGCAAGACAAGAGTCATTTCTCTGTATTCTCTGATTGATAATGCGCACGCAATTTTCTTGCTTTACTTGTCAAATTTCATTGACGGTTTGAGCTTCGAACATGAATGATAAATCGGTCACTATGATCTCTCATTCAAAACTGATGCACTTTTGACTGTCAAGCATGTTTGATTTTTTGTTTTTTTTTTTATTTATATATATTTATTTATTGTATCTTCTAGAAATAGACTAACAATAAGTACAAATTAATTAATTATCAATAATACACCTTGACAGTGCAGAAATATACATGGGGTCCATAATAGTGTGTGTGCAGAATATGGATATCATAATAGAACTGCCACGCCCACAATTAGCAAAAATCATTACTGTCTTCCTATTAAAGATTTATCAACTAAATTTCACAGAAAGCTTGGAGGTACTAACATTAAACACCACCCAAAAAATGGGCGTGTTATTTCTACAGCCACACTCACTATTCACATATTATTATAACTTACGACCTATATAATATTTTTGGACGAAATAATATATTAGTACGTATATGGACCCTGCAAAGCCATATACAAGAGTCGGGGTCGATCAGATGAAGTATACGCCTCCCTCCCATATAATGAACTTTGGGGACCCCACTTAAAGACAATTACCGTATCTATGCTTCTAATGATATATGAAAGAAAATTGATAGTTGTATACAATGGGTCTGTACTAACATGGATTCCAAATATGGGCAGATTATTATTAAAGCCACGACCACAATTAAGCAAAAATCGTTAATAGGTTCCTATTATAGATTTATCAACGAAATTTCACAGGAATGTTGCGGGTACTAACATTAAACAGCACACAAAAAATGGGCGTGTTATTTATACAGCCACGCCCAGTATTGACATATTATTATAAGTTACTACCTATGCAAAATGATTGCACTAAATTTTATATTAGTGGTTATATTGACACTACATAACCATACACAACAAATATTGTCGATATAATCAATTCAAGGTACCCTACCAAAAATGACCGTTAGTATGCTCCTAATGATGATTTATGAAGAAAACATCCCCATTGTTAAACTCGCACGCACAAGAAAAGGTAAAGGGTATTTCGTAGTCGGTCTAATCTGAATTCAGACTTCTTTACTCGTTTTTAATTTCTTCTTGGTCTGCGGAGGGGTGCATATTGCGAAGAATGACTTTGAAACCGCTTTCATTTTATGGTTTAAATGTGTACAGCTTCGTACTTTTCTGCTT
Organism: Clusia tigrina; assembly: GCA_920105625.2. NCBI lineage: Eukaryota > Metazoa > Arthropoda > Insecta > Diptera > Clusiidae > Clusia > Clusia tigrina. The sequence continues at coordinate 118,766,842 of OV050031.1, forward strand.
TACCATTTGGAATATTTTTGTGTAGTTTTCCGAGTCATTCGATTGAACTCGTTCTTCATTGTTTGCTAATATTTAAAATAAAAATTTATTGTCTGCAGCAGTGGTTAGCAAACCTTTTAATGTCTTAATGTAAAAAAGAAATTTTCGGACGATTAATTTTTTTTTTCTTTTGATCAACTTGTCCACTGTGCGAGGGTTCAGCAAGTTCGTCATCATCAACGGTCAAAACAGCAAATTTGTTTTTACTTTCCGAAGTAGTATCGCTCAACCAGTAGTTTGATAACTTACTTTGGCTTGGGTTTTTTGCAATTTTTTGCTTTTTGTTACTGTTTGGCGTGGTTTTCGCTTTATCTGTAGTGGGTGAGGTTCGTGCTCTCTTTGGTAGCGATCGCAGTTGACTTACCTGCACGCTTTTTGGCGGAATTTGCACACAGGCAGAAGAACATGTTGATGTCGCAGTTATACCATACGTAGAGAAGGCAGATGTTGTTGTTGCTGGCGAATTTGTTTGTGGTTGCTGTTAGCAATCCGGTCGTGCTCGATCAATCCTCTGCTATACTAGCTTGCTCTGTGCAATCCACAAAGAGCGAATGCATCTCGTTCTCTCCCACGGGGGAGAGCGCTGCACACTCAAGGCGATCACCGACTGTGCTTTGTACTAGTTAATTTTAATTTTATTTATTATTATTTTTGATCTATTTTACTCTTATTTATTTTATTTTTATTTTATTCTTTTAATGTTATTACCACTTTAATAAAGTATGTAAAATCGTGGAAACAAAATTTGGTGTGGTAACTCTAACCACTTGTTATGGCCAGTGTCTACTGTGGCAACACCCCACACAACCGAATTATTTTATTAGTTGTATCTTTCCACTTGTAACTCATATATATCGCAGTTCCTTTGTTTGTTTGATTGTTTCTTTCTCGCTTTTATTAAATTATAAATTAGTTATTATAAGTATTTAGTTTATCTATATAGAACTAGATACTGCATTGAAAATTTGCTATTTCGTTTGTTTTAAACAACGATTAATGTCACAAGGGCGGATCTCGTGTGAATACAATTGAACTGAACTGAAACCTGAAAGTATTGATAATTGATAACAGAGACTATAGAGACAGGACACTTAAACGTCAAACTTACTGAAGTTTAAAAAAAAACACCTGTAGAAAATTTAAAAAGGGAGGAATTTGGATAAATAAGGTTTAAATTATACAGATTTACTTATTAATATAATTAAATAACTTTTTTACATAATTTCTGCTTATATATAATATAAATTTTTATATAAGCAAAATTAATAATTTGTAGGTCTGTGTAGGATTTTCCACACAACCTGCGAGGTATGCCCCTTGGCGCGTTACCGATTTTTTTAGGTGTTCGGTTCCCCTATAGGCCTATGTCACCGTTTACAATTTATATATGTACATGAATAGTTCGATTTGATTGTATATAGTTTTAAAACATGAATATAAAATGTGTCTAGAAAATAAGTAATAAACAAGTATTTACGTACAATTTAGGAAATATAACAATATATGAAAATAATAATGATTATTACATTTAATAAAAATAGAATATATAATAATGAAAAGAAAATGTGTCATCTTTTTTTATTTTTATGCTCCTATGTTTTAGAACTTATTATAAACTGGCAACTCTTTCTTTTGTTTACTCACATTTTGACATTTCCTTTTTACCATAAAAGAGCACACGATCATTAGTGCTCGGTTCTCGTTTAGCATTCAAGCCGATCAGATCGTTGTCTACAATTCAACAATACTTCACATACACATTTAACACTTACATATCTCTTTTGTATCTTAATTACTAAATAAACATTTATTAACTTTTCGTCAATGGGTTTTAATGTCAAGGGCAAATCGTGGTAAGATTTCGCGTCTCCATCCAACTCGACCATCCGTGTGACAATTTTCAGAAGTGGGATAAGAGAATCGTCGACATTAATAGAAAAAATAAAGTGTATGTGTTAAGACGAAAAAAAAGAAAAAAAAGTAACAGTTGTGAAATAAGCGGGCGTTTTATGGATAAGTGGACAATCGTTCAGCTTAAGAAAGAGTTACGTGAAATCGGTTTGAAAATGTCGGGGAACAAACTAGAACTTATTAAACGGCTACGAGAAGCGAGAATTCATCAAGGAGTGCATGCGACGTAAATTTATAGTGCAAGATGGAAGAAGAAGAACAACAGCAGAATATGCAACAAGGCAGCGAACAAGTGCCAACGACAGAAGGGAATATGAAATTGAGGGGTGACGTTGAGCGTCTTCAGCGGACTATGGAGTCGCTCACTCATCAGTTTCAAACTTATTCAACGACGACGTCGACGATGGGTACAAACGCCGCGGAAGTGCAGAACTCTGTTGCAGAGATATTTAAAAATGTAACCGTCGCATCGGAGCATCAAAAACCAAAACCATTCTCATTGAATAACGACAACGAAGCAAATGAGAGGGAGAGAAAAATCTCACAGGCTGATGATTTGTTGACATGTTTTAATTCTGATGTGCTTGTTGCTAGAACAAACATTGAGGGTGCGCCGACAGCAAACAGTAACGTATGTGAACGTCATGTAGCACCAAACAGACGAGGAGAGTCCAATTTGTTGATAGACACTAATATGTCACAGCAAGCGAATGTGCTCGACATTAATGTCTATGAGCAACAACAACGTACAGTGCCAATGTATACAACAGAGGAGGTCAGTCGTGTTAATATGAGGCAAAGATCAGACTTGCTTGTGCAGGCAACAACAGTGACGTCACCAGCAGTTGGAATAAATATGCCGAAGATGTTTAGACCTACGATGAGTTCTATGAACGCAACAGCAACGTCATATGAGCCCAAAGAGCGTGTTTTTAGAATTTGTGATGAGTTAAAAACGAATTTGAACAGTAATCAACCACCATTCAGTATAAATAACAATTTTAGTGTGCGAGAAATTATTGAAGTTTTGCCAACATTCGACCCTAATAATGACGTTATTACTTCGGTTCAATTTATTGAAAGGGTTGAAGAATTAAAATACGCATATCGGTGGAATGACGGAATTGTTTTGTTCGCGATTCGTGGTAAACTTTGAGGTGCTGCAAGAATGTGGGTTGACGCTCAACCAATATTTAAAAACTGCCATGACTTTGTAACTATGTTTATAGACGATTTTCCGTGTGTGTTAAATAGTGCCGATATTCATATTCAAATGATGCAAACACACCAGAAAAGAGGTGAAGCTATTGTGGAATACTACTACAGTATGTTGGCAATCGGTCGTCGCGGTCAACTAGAAGACAATGCTATTATAAAAAACGTTATAAATGGATTATTTGACGAAAGTGTGCGAAGAACACTATCTGCAATGTTATTCGCAAAGTGTTCAGATTTTCTAAACTCGTTACAAAATATTGTGTTAAGCTCTAGAGCGCATGTGTACGCTCCGCGAGTGCAAACTAAGACACACTTTCAAACAGACAGAAATAATGGAAAAAAAGAAAACGACAATAACGTGAGTAAAACAAAAGCTAAATCGGGTATTACATGTTATAATTGTCGGGAAACTCGTATATCCCGAAATTGTCCAATACCCCAGCGAAAACCTCGAGAACCGATCAATGCTATTGATAATGTGAAAATTATAACAAAGCGTATCAAACTTAATGAAGGACAATTCGAAGCATTAGTGGATTCGGGAAGTGCCGTGTCACTAGTAAAACATTCTGTTGTTGAAAAACTCAATTGCCACGTCGAACAGTGCTGTAGATCATTACAAGGTTTTGCTGGAGGTGAATATAAATGCGTGGAAAAAATAAACGTTAAAGTATCAATCGATAAACAGGGCTATGACTCCGAACTATTTGTTGTTAATAATAAAATAATGACATGTGATGTTTTAATTGGACTAGACATTTTGTCAAATGGTCTTGTGGTAATCGAAAATGGAAAATGCCAAGTTTACGCTATAAATGACAATAATATACAGAACGGAGAAAATCTAAAATCTGACGAAAAGAATAAACTTGTTCGGTTACTAAGTGAACACTCGAATTGTTTTGGCGAAAATTTAAATGAAATCGGGAAATGTAGCGCGATGAAAATGGAGATTTCGGTCACATCTCCTAAGCCAGTTTCAAGGAAAGCATACGCAATACCGATCCCAAAACAACAAGTGGTTGACCGAATCGTGAATGAACTTTTAGATTTTAATAGTATTAAATAGTAGTCCGCCGTCATCAGTATATGCATCGCCAATTGTACTTGCACCTAAGGCAAACGGTGAAGACCGGTTACGTGTGGATTACCGAGCGTTAAATGAGGTAACTGAAAAAGAACCATGGCCAATGCCTACAGTCGATGGTGTCAGGTTTAAAGTATTTTACGACACTTGACATGATGTCTGGGTATTACCAAATTGAGATTGAGGAGCGATCGAAAATGTTCACTGCCTTCATCATCCACAACGGTAATTTTAAATTCAATCGGATGCCTTTTGGGCTGAAAAATGCTCCATGCGTTTTCCAGAAAATGATTATGACTATGGTAGAACCATTGAAGAGAAAAGTCGTGAGCTACGTCGATGAGGTCATAGTTGCGTCGAATACATTTGAAGAAGGCCTAAACAATTTGGAAGAGTTTTTAAAAATTATACAGCGAGAAGGTCTTACTCTAAGAGTCTAAAAATGTTTCTTTATGAAAAACAATGTAACATTTTTGGGTCATGATCTAGACGAACATGGAATAAAACGCGGTCGTATTAAAAAGAATTTCCAACACCAACTAATGTCACGGAAATAAGACGTTTTCTAGGCTTGACAGGATACTTCCGTAAATTTGTGGATAATTACGCTGAGATTGCATCACCGCTTACAAGGCTAACGAGAAAGGACGTCTCATTCAATTGGTGCCATGATTGTGAAGATGCTTTTAGAACGATGACGAAAATAATTAGCAGTGAACCTGTCTTAGGAATCTACAATATGGGGAAAGAGCAGGAACTCCACACTGACGCAAGCAGCGTAGAGCTGGCAGCAATACTCATGCAGAGAGAAGATGAACGTACGAAAAGACCAATTGCGTATTTAAGTCATGTTTGCAGTGACGCTGAAAGTAAATACCATTCGTACGAATTAGAAATATTGGCGTTAGTCGAAGCGTGCGAGCGGTTTCGAATGTTCCTACTGGGCAAACCTTTCTTTGTTTATACTGATTGTGCAGCTATTTCGAGCATGAAAGCCACAACACCTAAGATTCCACGAGTGTCACGGTGGTTATTAAAGTTGCTCGAGTACGATTATAATGCATGTCACCGTCCAGGGAAACAAATGTCTCACGTCGATGCAATGAGTCGCGCTCCAGTTGAAAAACAATCGAATCCAGAAGATATAACATCAAAGCTTATGGCTATCGAAATCTCTGCCGACGATTGGATCTTTAGCATGTAGAAGCAAGATCCCGAACTGCTCGAAATTGTAGCCATATTGAAAGGTGCAACTGAATCATCTCAACTTAAACAGCACGAGAAGGACTTTGTGATCAAAACACACCGATTGTATAAAAGGAGAAAGGACAAGGAAGAAAATTACCTCTTAGTGATTCCACGGGGCTTAAAATGGCGAATTGTGAGACTTTCCCATGACGAGGTTGGACATCCAGGAATTGATGGAACGGTGAGAAAAATTGGTCAGCATTTTTGGTTCCGAAGAGTCAGAAACTATGTGAAAGGCTACATAAAATCATGTGTTGAATGTTGCTATAGTCGTGAACCATCTAGAAAAGAATGTCAATTATATGGAATGGAGGAGATCCCGCAAGTGCCTTTTGATGTGATTCATATGGATCACCTGGGACCTTTCATAAAAAGTCGTCGAGGTAACGAATATATCCTCGTGATCGTCGATGCAATGACACGTTATTCGATCATAGTCCCAGTCAAGTCAACGAAAACAAAACCAGTATTGGATGCACTTGACCACCTCACATTGTATTTTGGTTTGCCAAATAGGATCGTCACCGATAGATCGGCATTTACATCAACAATATTCAGCGAATATTGCAATATAAATGAAATTCAGCATATAAAGGTTGCTGTACGTACACCGCGAGCCAACGGTCTTGCTGAAAGGATCAATCAGTATGTATTGTCATACTTGAGCACGTCAACCAACTCAAAGGATTGGGACACTGAATTGCGGAATGTGCCGTGGAAGTTGAACACAACAATAAATTCTACGCCAAAGTATTCACCAATTGATCTCATCTATGAATTTCCATTGAACGGCATCAGCGCTAATAAATTGCTATCTGATCAAAATTATCAAATGGCAAAATATTTGAAGAAACTGATATTGGTACTTTTTGGCGCAAAAATAGTAGTTACATTTTAACGAACGACAACCCTAAATATGATTTTCTACCTGTTCCCACTGCTTTGTTTATCATTAATGGGAAATCTGGATTGGTTTGTTTATCATTGGTTCGGAAAAAAATCAGCCACACTACTACAGTTTTGCACATGGGTTAGTGACCGCAAGACAAGAGTCATTTCTCTGTATTCTCTGATTGATAATGCGCACGCAATTTTCTTGCTTTACTTGTCAAATTTCATTGACGGTTTGAGCTTCGAACATGAATGATAAATCGGTCACTATGATCTCTCATTCAAAACTGATGCACTTTTGACTGTCAAGCATGTTTGATTTTTTGTTTTTTTTTTTATTTATATATATTTATTTATTGTATCTTCTAGAAATAGACTAACAATAAGTACAAATTAATTAATTATCAATAATACACCTTGACAGTGCTTAGTGTTTTTTAAAGATCAGCGTTCCATGTTATTAGTTACTATAATAAATTAAATCGTAAACTTGTACTAGTACATAAGTATATATTTAAATTGTAAGTGATTGTAGTACTGGTCTTTCAGACCGTTTGAGGTGACTAGGGGCCTTATTATATACCAGGGTTCTAGCTTGGTGGTGTGGATGACTTTTAATCTTTTGCGTATATTTCCGGTAGAAATCATTGATTTCTTTTTTCATGAGTGGGATATTCAGGTCATGTTGATGTTTTTACGAACCAAGGTGCGTCAGTAATGCTTCTGAGACTTTTGGATTGTGCTCATTAAAGTAATTCTATATTAGAGTTGCTTGCGCCACCTCACAACTGGCTTCCGTAAGTCCAAATTGGTTTAGTAATTAGTTTCGTACATAATTACTTTGTATTCCAAACTCAATCTAGATTTTTTGTACATAAGCCAATGTAGGCTATTAGCTTTTAGTAACATATGCTTTATCTTAGCTTCAATGTGGCGCTGACAAGATGAATTCCAAGATATTTCACTTCTTTTGCAGAACAGGAACATTATTTAGTTTTAAAAACTGGACATTATCCTTTTTTAGAGTAAATGTGATCTGCGTCCATTTTGATTCATTGACATTAAATCGCCAGTCTGACAGCCAATTTTCTATTAATACCAGAAGGCCCTTTAGATCACGAGATGCAATTATGGGATTTGGGTGAGTGCTAAGGATAGCAGTGTCATCGGCGAAAGTGGCTGTGGTTAAATGTTTGTCTGTAGGCAGATCCGAAGTATATACTAAGTACAGCATGGGACCTTGCATGCTTCCTTGTGGTACGCCGGCTTTGATGTCATAGTTTTTAGAGTAAGCATTATTATTTCTCTCTTTGAATTTCCTGCCTCTAAGACACGATTTCAGTATTTGTTGTGTTTTTGCGGGCAACATTTTTTTAATTTTGAAGATAAGCCCATCGGGCCATACTCTGTCAAACGCCTGGGCTACGTTTTAGAAGATGGCAGAACAGTATTGCGATGAACTTGCTCTACTGTGCTATCATATTAGCGAAAGCCAAATTGGTGATGAGTAATAATGCGTTTTTCATTTAGATGCGGCATTAATTTACCAAAAGTTTTATTAAGAGTTTCGACATGATAGGTATTAGGCTAATCGGTCTTTATGATGCTGATTTGGACAGAGATTTTCCTGGTTTCGTAATCATTGATACTATTGGCATTTTCTAGGCATTGCGAAAGTCTCCTAAGCAAAGCAATCCACTATATAATGAGCTATGCACGATGATCTCTATTTGTGGAAACTCGTTGATCATTTTCCCAGTAATGAGGTCGTGTCCTGGGGCTTTGTTGGGAGCAAGGTTTCTAATTGTGTTACTTATTTATTTTGGTTTTAATTTAATAGCGAGCATGTGCAATCTGACGATGAAACTAATAAGTTATTTTGTACATGCGAGGTGGGTTTGGAATAAAGGCATCCCTTGAATGTTCTGCGAAAACGGCAGACTTTTCTTCATCACGTCCTGCCCATTTTCCGTTTGTTGTTAGAATGGGTGGAATTTCGCGCATAGGTGATTTCATTTTCCTGACACCTTTCCATAGGGCGTAATTGGTAACATCAGTTGGAGAAAGATTTTGTATATACCGATCCTAGCTGCGCTCTGATTCTTGAGAGCAAGGTGTTTCTTAAGTTTTCGGTGGCAACAGATAACTTATGTTTTAGGAAAGGAGATCTGAATTTTTGCCATTCTCGACATGTCGTCCTTTTTTCAATTAGAAGAAGATCAATTTGAGTTGAAGATTTTAGGTGTCTAAAGTTTTCACAGTTATGGTCGGCTTTGTGCGAGGCAGCTAGTCTTAGGGTAGATGCAAAAAGCTCCAGAAATGTTTCGAATTTATCATTAATTTTGGGACAGGGTTAAGAATTAGAACACAGCTAACGTATTTTCTGTATTTCTGCCAATTGGTTCTAAGGGGTGTAAAATCGAATGTATGGCGTAACTTTTTGTTGAGTTATATTATTATAGGGGGGGGAGTGATCTGAAGAAAGGTCGAAAAGGAGTTCCAGGTTTCCAGTAACTCCAAAATCTAATCTATAAGGTCAGGGATCTTGCGTGCGCTTGCTGGTATCTGATTCTAGTCCCTTTATAGTAATTGTAAGGCCCTTGCTACTTTTGAGCTGATAAGTGTAGTAGTTTTTGTTTTCTGTGTCGAATTTTTTTATAACGACCCTATAATTTGCCTCGCCATATATTTGAATTTTTGTTTCTTGTATATTACCTTTAACGATCGGGGTCACGTGGAAACTTTTTGAACCTATGAGCTCAGTTAGGTTGTTGACTAACTTGTTAGTTAGGTTCACTCAAATATATGGGAGGTGGTTTAAATTCAGATTTTGGTGCATCTGTATCCTCAACACTTTGAAGTAAGGCGAAACGGTTGTTGATAGATAGTTGGGTCACACCAGCTTTATAATTTTGGGATGTTGGCTTTGATGGCACTGGATTGTGGACTTCGCTTACGCTTAGTTATCTGAATATATCTAACAAGATCGGTTTGCGTTGTTCCACTTTTCCCTGCTGGGTTATTTGCTAAGTTCTCTGCTGGGTGATTTAAACCATTTGTTGGTGTGAGTGCATTTACAGTATTAAAAGTGCACTCAGCTACTTTTGGTGGCTTCGCTTCAACACGCTCAGACGAGTGAGAGAGAGGCATGGAGAGAACTTGGGTGCACTCTTTATTGTGTATGTCGTTGGGCTGGGTGGGGGGAAATCGCTGAAACGACCACATGTCTCATTGTGCTATCGTAACAAATGTATTTCCAAAAGGACTAGCGGCCACTTGCGGCACGGGAGCCAAAATCCAACTCCAGCTCGCTTTTGGCTCTGAATGAATTCGTGCAATCTGAGGGTACTTAGAACGTAAATGGTTGGTTGGCCCACATTACGCATTTACAATTTTTAGAGATTTTTACTCGTCTAATGCTGAAATTCATTAATCACGTAACCCTACACGGGGGGAAGCAACTAATGTTGCGGCTAATCCTGACTAAACATTGGATTCTGAAAGCAAAATCGCGCATGAAAAACACGATCTTTCAGTGTAAGACGTGTATTCTGTAGAAGAAGCGTCGACAACAGCAGCTCATGACAGCTCTTCCGGTTGCACGTACGACGTCCTTGTACACATACTGGGGTTGATTTCGCAAGGCTATTCGACATTAAGCTCTTTAACTGTGGGCATGCCACGTGACGAAAGGGTACGTCTGCATCTTTCTCTGCCATTAGAGCACCTCACTTTGAAGCGACGTTTGATTTGAGTACTCCTGTGATGGGTCTACCTTCCGGCATTGTCTCGGTTCATCGCCCGGCGGGGATGTCCTATAAAGATGCACTCGGATGGTCGAATAGTCGGAACTTTGTGGGCGCCGAAAAGGTGTGGAGACTTGATTAGCAGCGGGTGCTCCGCGAAACCAGTGACCGAACCTTGGTGGGTTACTTTCATTGTCAGATCGAAATGGATTTCCAACCCACTCTCGATCCACATATGGGGGGTCTTTGGGAAGCAGCGGTCCAGAGTTCCAAAACCCATTTCAAACACATGACGGGACAACTTAGATACGTTTGAAGAATTTGTGACTCTCTTAGCGCATATCGAGGCGTGTCTTAATTCTAGGCCTATCAGAGCTCTGTGATATGACCCCACGGATCTCCAAGCGCTGACGCCTGGCCATTTTTGATTGGGTGGTTCACTGTTGGCACCTGCCGAACCTCCAGCTTCCACACGTTTTCTCTTTCGAATTGGAACCGTTGGCAAAAGCTGGAGGTGCGGGCCCACCAAATCAGCGTCAGGTGGAAAAACGAATATCTCAAGTGTCAACGGCGGACCGCCCAATTAAATGTTTAAGTATCTGAGTCGGTAGCTGTGCGGGAAGAGAACCTACCGCCTCATGAATGGCGTCTGGGCAGGGCGCCGATACGCACCTACCTATCACGAGGGTGGTGATGCATCCGGCAGAAAAACCGGGTCTTACAAGCGGGTCTTACAAGCGTCCCCTGTTCATTCTCCCATTCTTGTTTTTATTAACTCTTTTCATTTCCTGTGTAAATCAGTACTACTTCTTTTTATTTTTTTTGTTTTTTTTCACAGATCTTGACACACTCGGTGCCCAAGGGCCGCTTCTCACTGTACGACTTGTGGAACTGTAGGGATTTCAATGCGATGGGATCTGCAGAGCCGCCGCCACCACCCCTCACCGCAGTCCCACCAGACCCAACGTGCCTCCCACCTCTTCGAGCCAGGCCAACTACACTCGACGTTCCATCGCGGTTCGCCCCTTTGTCTCCGCCGCCAGCTGGCTGCGTGGTTCCGGAAGCGACAAACTAGGGTCAGGAGGAGACCAGGCGGAAATAATCCCGTGCCGTTCCGCCAGCTCGGGGTGTTACGAGGAGACCGGGGCAGCCACGTCCTCCGAAGCGGATCATCTGCACCTTGTGTCGTCAGGTGTCCGCAAGTTTTCTGAAGCTGCGCCCTCGGGATCGCCGTGATCACGTTATCGCCCGACGGCTGTGCCTTCTATGATTAGGAGTAAAGCAATTCTCCAACTCCTTATTGCTAAGAAGCTGCTCATTCAACATCTTCTTTAGTTTTCAATCGCATTCAATTCAACCGAAAAGACAAGCTGTAGCGAGATATTCTGGAGCACGGTCCACTTTCTAATAAAATCCTCTCTGATTTTTTAAAAATTCTTTTACGTTTTAATAAATTTGATTAATTTGGCTATGATTATTTTTGTATTTAACAATTAAAAAACATTTTCCTTTAATAAATCAAAAAATAAGTATGCCAATTTCTTCATTAGCACATATATGGTGTGTAAAACATTATTATTAAAATCGGCTCGGTATATTTTGCCCCAAAGCTCATATAAGGTAAATGTTTTGTGATATGCCTCTTGTTTGGATGTTAAATTGAAATTATTGAAATATGAAGTATCTTTTTTGGGAGTTGGAGGTGTGAAATTATTTTACAATGTATTTCTTGTAGGCATCGGGTTAAAAATTATTTATAAGTAATTGTAAGTTAATATAAATATTAAGATATCCACATATTATATATATTCTACTGAAGAATATTGAGCATTTATTAACTTTTAAGAATAGACGGTTCTAGCTTAACTGATATAAGAGTTACTGTACGCAGAAAATTTCAAAGAAAAATTAAGTTTAATATAGTTTAATTAAGTTTGCTAAGTTTAGTGTTTTTGTTGGGGTCCTTATCTGCTTGTCGGCGAGAGACGTCCTCTGGAATGTCCTGTCGCGGTAACCTGTAAACCTACATCACTTTGTTACAAATAAAACTCATAGACACTTTTCGTTTAGAAGTCAAAATCACAAGAGAGCTTTATTCTTAAAAATACTAGTTCTTATATACTATCTACAAATAAACATCTATCTCAGTCTGTGAACTGACCTTTCTGGTGTTCCAGTTCTGCACCTGCTAATTGGTGTCAGTTGGTCAAGCCAACTGACCTACTGCAAGTAAAAGTGTCGTCGGTGCATTCTAAATGCCCCTCGTCAGCTTGACTGCGAAACTGTGACACCCTGAAAGTTTACATCATAATTAATGAATAATTACTATTCATTTACAATATTTGCACCCTAAAAATATGTGCGTTCTTAATGAATTTAATAAGAGCCGGTGCTGTGAGTCAACTACGCGTAGGTAGCTTGATTCTAACAAACAACATCCCTCCCCTCTTTCTAAAGGAAGTTAGTGCAACTAACTTCTGATGAAACTTTATATTTATTTTTTCTCTTTTCTGCACTTTAAACAATCTGTGCATTTTCTTAAACCTATAGTACATATGCATAGATTTTTCTTTTTTCAAATTCGCCTTATCTGGGTTCAATTGTTGTATTATTTTCTTTTTACTTTTGTGTTCTTTTCTTTCTCCTCTTTTGTTTTATTTTGTTCCTTTATTTCTATCTTTTTTTTTTCTTCTTATTTTTTCCTTTTGTTTTATTTTGTTCTTTTATTTCTATCTATATTTTTTCTAAAGTTATATTCCCCTTTTTATATTTGGTCTTTCATCGACTCTTTTCTCACTGGCGTATATATAAACAAAATTACAAACTAATTACATATTTAGCTACGCTTCTTATAAATACGGTCCTCTGCAATTGTTGGTCCTGGTAACGTCCGTCCTGCGAGAGTGAAGTCCCTCGATGAACTCTGCATACCCCTCCCATCTTTCTGGATCGGTACGTACAAGGATGTTATAGATTGGCGATCTGGTTTGCCATTAAAACTTTGCTTTTAGTGGCCTTCTTCGTTCCATTCATATAGTGTGCCCCACGGCTGTAGGTGGTACTGCCTCTGCTTATAGTATTCAACTTGTAAAAATCATTCGGAATATATGAGAGATTACAATACACTTTCTTACTTTACAGCAATGCCTTTTATGGTGGAAGTGTTTCTCTTGAGCTTCCTCGTTTGGCTTTGATGTGGAGATAATCGGTATTTTTCTGAGATACACGTTTAATGATGTAATTTGTGTACTCTGGTCGGTTACCAGTCTCTGTGTCCTCTTGTATTAAATCATATGTAAATCACATTTCATATGTTCATACCCTAGATTGGACATATACTCCAATGAAGCAATTAACCTCGTGAGCCAAATTTCGTCTGCTTATTATATTTGGTGGTGGTTTCAGTCACCCTCCTTAAGCTTTTACCCATCTTCAACTTATCCAAAATCGATTCTGTCGAGATTGTGATACACTGGGTGGATATTGTACTATAAAATTGTCCAATTCAAAACATGACTCTGCAAGGAAACTTGTTTATTTTTCGTTGCTAGTCAATAACTCATCCACAACGCGTTCAAATGCTGCGGCCATATCCCGTTTCGCAAAATTAAAATTACATCCGTCGCCATTCATCCCCAATCTAATATGTTGGCATCCTTGGGGTCACAAACCTTAGATAACTGCCAAAAATCTCTGTTTTTCAAAAACGCATCTTTCCGAATACTATGTTGGTCCCTTAGTCCGCACCGTATTCCAATATCCGCTGTTCCCGGAACTTCCTGCTTCGCTTCACATCATCAGAGCTATTTAGAGAACACCTACAATAATTTTCTTAATTTTCTAGTATACATTCTAATTTGATATTTCTTCTCTGTTTAATTTTTGTCGAACATTTCATAAGTCAATTTAATAAATGAATTTCAAAATTATATAATATTTAAATAAATACACTATATGTACTATATATACTCTTGGGTATAATTTTCCAATTTTGTATGATTTTTGTTTTTTTTTTTTTATAACACTTATTTCATTATAAAGTTAGATTTTAAACAATTAATTTTTATAACTCTAATTATTTTCTAAACTACCTTTAATCTTAATCTGGACTTTTACACAGATTATAATTTTTTTTAATCTTTAACTTTTCTTAAACATACGCTATTCCTGAATATATAAACAAAAAACAATATTTCTATAATATGCTTTTTCTATAATTGAATGCTATATCATTCAATTTGCGTCCACTCGTCTTCTCCCCTTACATTATCGGATTCGCTACCGTATCCTGGAGGAAAAGAGGACTGGACTATGCGTTTTCATAGCCATATAGGGCATCAGTTTTGCTCTGATTAATTTTTCGTGCTCTTTTTCAACACGTGAGTTATCACTCATTTCAACTTTGAACCAATTCATTGGCCCTCCGACAAAAACCAGATTATACAAAATAATCCCGTTTGTGTCAAAACTTTGTCCATTGCATGACTATACCTTTCATCGCATACAATTACGTTTTATTTAAATTTACTTCTAGCCTGATATATATATATATATATATATATATATATATATATATATATATATATATATCCATTAACGTTTCTATTTTCCATCCTGTAATTAGCTCGTATATGAATACATACATACATTCAAGGCGCTTTAAATTACCTAGAATTAACTGCTTACTTTCCCAATCAACCTATACATTTTTTTTATATCCCAGCATATACATTTATTCAAATTTCCATATGCTAATTTCCTAATCAATAAACAGCTAAAACCTATGTATGTATACCTACATATAGCCTGCTGCAGTATCTGCAAATTCCCAATTCCTAATCATATGTCCCTACATACTTACTTATATGGCCATACCCATTCCTATAACTAGAATACTTACTTCTTTAAACATTCCACCGTAAATTCTATCTTTATATACATATTCTGCTATACTTGTTTTCCATCACAAAGTTCCGCTGTCTACCGGCGTCCATTAAGTCCTTCCATCAATGCAAATTGGTCCTTGGCTTCCTCACAGATACTCCTTGATTTCCTCTCACCATATTTTAATCCTCCCAAGAATCCATAGAAAAGGCCATATGTTTGTAAAAACCGAAATTTGATTTACCGGCAAAAGTGTCTTGATTCATTCCCGGAAATTTGAATCCATATTTAAAAATAAACCCGTAACGTATGCGCCACATAATAATAGCATTTAAATGTTTTCTTCAACATTGCTACGCAAATCGTAGTTTCCGAACTACAAAAAACTTTGATGCAACAACACGTGTTGTCTGCACCTCTTCACCTAATACCCTAAACTCAAAATGCCAAATATTTAAATCAATCTTTATTTTGATTTCAAAACAATATAAATTGAATCGTATAAATGTCCCTACCGACAAACAAACACAAATCCCCTATCATAACCGTACGAACCCTATACCGTGGCACGTTCTTTCCGAACCAAACCAACCGGTATACACAAGTTCGCAATTCAATAACGCAAAATCTGTGAATAAACAGACACGCTCCACATTCCCCTAGAATGCTGAAACAAAATGTATTAAAAAGTATGAGCCTAATCTCAGTGGAACAACCCTATACAACCTGACCGTAAGTAACAAGTTTTCTTATCAGATCGACCTATTGTCACCTAACCGCAGCGGCTAATCAGCCCCAATGCTGCTTCTTCTATATGACCGGCGCAAAAGCGCCCACACGGTCACCGAAGAATCGTCGGCAAAATTTTCTTAAATACTAAGATGTCCTACTATAGACATACTCCCCATTATTTTTTCCGATGACATCCTGGTCCTTTCAATATTGCAGTAAGATGTCCTATCCTACCGGCTGCGCCAAAATGTTGGGGTCCTTATCTGCTTGTCGGCGAGAGACGTCCTCTGGAATGTCCTGTCGCGTTAACCTGTAAACCTACATCACTTTGTTACAAATAAAACTCACAGACACTTTTCGTTTAGAAGTCAAAATCACAAGAGAACTTTATTCTTAAAAATACTAGTTCTTATACTCTATCTACAAATAAACATCTATCTCAGTCTGTGAACTGACCTTTCTGGTGTTCCAGTTCTGCACCTGCTAATTGGTGTCAGTTGGTCAAGCCAACTGACCTACTGCAAGTAAAAGTGTCGTCGGTGCATTCTAAATGCCCCTCGTCAGCTTGACTGCGAAACTGTGACACCCTGAAAGTTTACATCATAATTAATGTATAATTACTATTCATTTACAATATTTGCACCCTAAAAATATGTGCGTTCTTAATGAATTTAATAAGAGCCGGTGCTGTGAGTCAACTACGCGTAGGTAGCTTGATTCTAACAAACAACATCCCTCCCCTCTTTCTAAAGGAAGTTAGTGCAACTAACTTCTAATGAATCTTTATAATATTTTTCTCTTTTCTGCACTTTAAACAATCTGTGCATTTTCTTAAACCTATAGTACATATGCATAGTTTTTTCTTTTTTCAAATTCGCCTTATCTGGGTTCAATTGTTGTATTATTTTCTTTTTACTTTTGTGTTCTTTTCTTTCTCCTCTTTTGTTTTATTTTGTTCCTTTATTTCTATCTTTTTTTTTTCTTCTTATTTTTTCCTTTTGTTTTATTTTGTTCTTTTATTTCTATCTATATTTTTTCTAAAGTTATATTCCCCTTTTTATATTTGGTCTTTCATCGACTCTTTGCTCACTGGCGTATATATAAACAAAATTACAAACTAATTACATATTTAGCTACGCTTCTTATAAATACGGTCCTCTGCAATTGTTGGTCCTGGTAACGTCCGTCCTGCGAGAGTGAAGTCCCTCGATTAACTCTGCAAACCCCTCCCATCTTTCTGGATCGGTACGTACAAAGATGTTATAGGTTGGCGATCTGGTTTGCCATTAAAACTTTGCTTTTAGTGGCCTTCTTCGTTCCATTCATATAGTGTGCCCCACGGCTGTAGGTGGTACTGCCTCTGCTTATAGTATTCAACTTGTAAAAATCATTCGGAATATATGAGAGATTACAATACACTTTCTTACTTTGCAGCAATGCCTTTTATGGTGGAAGTGTTTCTCTTGAGCTTCCTCATAATGGTATTTGACATCGTTTGGCTTTGATGTGGAGACAATCGGTATTTTTCTGAGATACACGTTTAATGGTGTAATTTGTTTACTCTGGTCGGTTACCAGTCTCTGTGCCCTCTTGTATTAAATCATATGTAAATCACATTTCATATGTTCATACCCTAGATTGGACATATAATTCAATGAACCAATTAAATTCCGTGAGCCAAATCTCCTCTGCTTATTTTATTTGGTGGTGGTTTCAGTCACCCACCTTAAGCTTTTACCCATCTTCAACTTATCCAAAATCGATTCTGTTGAGATTGTGATACAATGGGTGGACATTGTAATATACAATTGTCCAATTCAAAACATGACTCCGCAAGGAAACTTGCTTATTTTTTGTTACTTGTCAACTACTCATCCACATCGCGTTCAAATGCTGCGGCCATATGCCGTTTCGCAAAATTAAAATTACATCCGTCGCCATTCACCCCCAATCTAATATGTTGGCATGTTTGGGGTCACAAACCTTAGATAACTGCCAAAAATCACAATAATTTTCTTAATTTTCTAGTATACATTCTAGTTTGATATTTCTTCTCTGTTTAATTTTTGTCGAACATTTCATAAGTCAATTTAATAAATGAATTTCAAAATTATATAATATTTAAATAAATACACTATATGTACTATATATACTTTTGGGTATAATTTTCCAATTTTGTATGATTTTTGTTTTTTTTTTTTATAACACTTATTTCATTATAAAGTTAGATTTTAAACAATTAATTTTTATAACTCTAATTATTTTCTAAACTACCTTTAATCTTAATCTGAACTTTTACACAGATTATAATTTTTTTTAATCTTTAACTTTTCTTAAACATACGCTATTCCTGAATATATAAACAAAAAACAATATTTCTATAATATGCTTTTTCTATAATTGAATGATATAGCATTCAATTTGCGTCCACTCGTCTTCTCCCCTTACATTATCGGATTCGCTACCGTATCCTGGAGGAAAAGAGGACTGGACTATGCGTTTTCATAGCCATATAGGGCATCAGTTTTGCTCTGATTAATTTTTCGTGCTCTTTTTCAACACGTGAGTTATCACTCATTTCAACTTTGAACCAATTCATTGGCCCTCCGACAAAAACCAGATTATACAAAATAATCCCGTTTGTGTCAAAACTTTGTCCATTGCATGACTATACCTTTCATCGCATACAATTACGTTTTATTTAAATTTACTTCTAGCCTGATATATATATATATATATATATATATATATATATATATATATATATATATATATATATATATATATCCATTAACGTTTCTATTTTCCATCCTGTAATTAGCTCGTATATGAATACATACATACATTCAAGGCGCTTTAAATTACCTAGAATTAACTGCTTACTTTCCCAATCAACCTACACATTTTTTTTATATCCCAGCATATACATTTATTCAAATTTCCATATGCTAATTTCCTAATCAATAAACAGTTAAAACCTATGTATGTATACCTACATATAGCCTACTGCAGTATCTGCAAATTCCCAATTCCTAATCATATGTCCCTACATACTTACTTATATGGCCATACCCATTCCTATAACTAGAATACTTACTTCTTTAAACATTCCACCGTAAATTCTATCTTTATATACATATTCTGCTATACTTGTTTTCCATCACAAAGTTCCGCTGCCTACCGGCATCCATTAAGTCCTTCCATCAATGCAAATTGGTCCTTGGCTTCCTCACAGATACTCCTTGATTTCCTCTCACCATCTTTTAATCCTCCCAAGAATCCATAGAAAAGGCCATATGTTTGTAAAAACCGAAATTTGATTTACCGGCAAAAGTGTCTTGATTCATTCCCGGAAATTTGAATCCATATTTAAAAATAAACCCGTAACGTATGCGCCACATAATAATAGCATTTAAATGTTTTCTTCAACATTGCTACGCAAATCGTAGTTTCCGAACTACAAAAAACTTTGATGCAACAACACGTGTTGTCTGCACCTCTTCACTTAATACCCTAAACTCAAAATGCCAAATATTTAAATCAATCTTTATTTTGATTTCAAAACAATATAAATTGAATCGTATAAATGTCCCTACCGACAAACAAACACAAATCCCCTATCATAACCGTACGAACCCTATACCGTGGCACGTTCTTTCCGAACCAAACCAACCGGTATACACAAGTTCGCAATTCAATAACGCAAAATCTGTGAATAAACAGACACGCTCCACATTCCCCGAGAATGCTGAAACAAAATGTATTAAAAAGTATGAGCCTAATCTCAGTGGAACAACCCTATACAACCTGACCGTAAGTAACAAGTTTTCTTATCAGATCGACCTATTGTCACCTAACCGCAGCGGCTAATCAGCCCCAATGCTGCTTCTTCTACATGACCGGCGCAAAAGCGCCCACACGGTCACCGAAGAATCGTCGGCAAAATTTTCTTAAATACTAAGATGTCCTACTATACATAGACATACTCCCCATTATTTTTTCCGATGACATCCTGGTCCTTTCAATATTGCAGTAAGATGTCCTATCCTACCGGCTGCGCCAAAATGTTGGGGTCCTTATCTGCTTGTCGGCGAGAGACGTCCTCTGGAATGTCCTGTCGCGGTAACCTGTAAACCTACATCACTTTGTTACAAATAAAACTCACAGACACTTTTCGTTTAGAAGTCAAAATCACAAGAGAACTTTATTCTTAAAAATATTAGTTCTTATATACTATCTACAAATAAACATCTATCTCAGTCTGTGAACTGACTTTTCTGGTGTTCCAGTTCTGCACCTGCTAATTGGTGTCAGTTGGTCAAGCCAACTGACCTACTGCAAGTAAAAGTGTCGTCGGTGCATTCTAAATGCCCCTCGTCAGCTTGACTGCGGAACTGTGACACCCTGCAAGTTTACATCATCATTAATGAATTATTACTATTCATTTACAATATTTGCACCCTAAAAATATGTGCGTTCTTAATGAATTTAATAAGAGCCGGTTCTGTGAGTCAACTACGCGTAGGTAGCTTGATTCTAACTCACAACATCCCTCCCCTCTTTCTAAAAGAAGTTAGTGCAACTAACTTCTAATGAATCTTTACAATATTTTTCTCTTTTCTACACTTTAAACAATCTGTGCATTTTCTTAAACCTATAGTATATATGCATAGTTTTTTCTTTTTTCAAATTCGCCTTATTTGGGTTCAATTGTTGTATTATTTTCTTTTTACTTTTGTGTTCTTTTCTTTTCTCCTCTTTTGTTTTATTTTGTTCCTTTATTTCTATCTTTTTTTTTCTTCTTATTTTTTCCTTTTATTTTATTTTGTTCTTTTATTTCTATCTATATTTTTTCTAAAGTTATATTCCCCTTTTTATATTTGGTCTTTCATCGACTCTTTTCTCACTGGCGTATATATAAACAAAATTACAAACTAATTACATATTTAGCTACGCTTCTTATAAATACGGTCCTCTGCAATTGTTGGTCCTGGTAACGTCCGTCCTGCGAGAGTGAAGTCCCTCGATGAACTCTGCATACCCCTCCCTTCTTTCTGGATCGGTACGTACAAAGATGTTATAGGTTGGCGATCTGGTTTGCCATTAAAACTTTGCTTTTAGTGGCCTTCTTCGTTCCATTCATATAGTGTGCCCCACGGCTGTAGGTGGTACTGCCTCTGCTTATAGTATTCAACTTGTAAAAATCATTCGGAATACATGAGAGATTACAATACACTTTCTTAGTTTGCAGCAATGCGTTTTATGGTGGAAGTGTTTCTCTTGAGCTTCCTCATAATGGTATTTGACATTGTTTGGCTTTGATGTGGAGACAATCGGTATATTTCTGAGATACACGTTTAATGATGTAATTTGTTTACTCTGGTCGGTTACCAGTCTCTGTGCCCTCTTGTATTAAATCATATGTAAATCACATTTCATATGTTCATACCCTAGATTGGACATATAATTCAATGAACCAATTAAATTCCGTGAGCCAAATCTCCTCTGCTTATTTTATTTGGTGGTGGTTTCAGTCACCCACCTTAAGCTTTTACCCATCTTCAACTTATCCAAAATCGATTCTGTTGAGATTGTGATACAATGGGTGGACATTGTAATATACAATTGTCCAATTCAAAACATGACTCCGCAAGGAAACTTGCTTATTTTTTGTTACTTGTCAACTACTCATCCACATCGCGTTCAAATGCTGCGGCCATATGCCGTTTCGCAAAATTAAAATTACATCCGTCGCCATTCACCCCCAATCTAATATGTTGGCATCTTTGGGGTCACAAACCTTAGATAACTGCCAAAAATCACAATAATTTTCTTAATTTTCTAGTATACATTCTAGTTTGATATTTCTTCTCTGTTTAATTTTTGTCGAACATTTCATAAGTCAATTTAATAAATGAATTTCAAAATTATATAATATTTAAATAAATACACTATATGTACTATATATACTCTTGGGTATAATTTTCCAATTTTGTATGATTTTTGTTTTTTTTTTTTTATAACACTTATTTCATTATAAAGTTAGATTTTAAACAATTAATTTTTATAACTCTAATTATTTTCTAAACTACCTTTAATCTTAATCTGGACTTTTACACAGATTATAATTTTTTTTAATCTTTAACTTTTCTTAAACATACGCTATTCCTGAATATATAAACAAAAAACAATATTTCTATAATATGCTTTTTCTATAATTGAATGCTATATCATTCAATTTGCGTCCACTCGTCTTCTCCCCTTACATTATCGGATTCGCTACCGTATCCTGGAGGAAAAGAGGACTGGACTATGCGTTTTCATAGCCATATAGGGCATCAGTTTTGCTCTGATTAATTTTTCGTGCTCTTTTTCAACACGTGAGTTATCACTTATTTCAACTTTGAACCAATTCATTGGCCCTCCGACAAAAACCAGATTATACAAAATAATCCCGTTTGTGTCAAAACTTTGTCCATTGCATGACTATACCTTTCATCGCATACAATTACGTTTTATTTAAATTTACTTCTAGCCTGATATATATATATATATATATATATATCCATTAACGTTTCTATTTTCCATCCTGTAATTAGCTCGTATATGAATACATACATACATTCAAGGCGCTTTAAATTACCTAGAATTAGCTGCTTACTTTCCCAATCAACCTATACATTTTTTTTATATCCCAGCATATACATTTATTCAAATTTCCATATGCTAATTTCCTAATCAATAAACAGTTAAAACCTATGTATGTATACCTACATATAGCCTGCTGCAGTATCTGCAAATTCCCAATTCCTAATCATATGTCCCTACATACTTACTTATATGGCCATACCCATTCCTATAACTAGAATACTTACTTCTTTAAACATTCCACCGTAAATTCTATCTTTATATACATATTCTGCTATACTTCTTTTCCATCACAAAGTTCCGCTGTCTACCGGCGTCCATTAAGTCCTTCCATCAGTGCAAATTGGTCCTTGGCTTCCTCACAGATACTCCTTGATTTCCTCTCACCATCTTTTAATCCTCCCAAGAATCCATAGAAAAGGCCATATGTTTGTAAAAACCGAAATTTGATTTACCGGCAAAAGTGTCTTGATTCATTCCCGGAAATTTGAATCCATATTTAAAAATAAACCCGTAACGTATGCGCCACATAATAATAGCATTTAAATGTTTTCTTCAACATTGCTACGCAAATCGTAGTTTCCGAACTACAAAAAACTTTGATGCAACAACACGTGTTGTCTGCACCTCTTCACCTAATACCCTAAACTCAAAATGCCAAATATTTAAATCAATCTTTATTTTGATTTCAAAACAATATAAATTGAATCGTATAAATGTCCCTACCGACAAACAAACACAAATCCCCTATCATAACCGTACGAACCCTATACCGTGGCACGTTCTTTCCGAACCAAACCAACCGGTATACACAAGTTCGCAATTCAATAACGCAAAATCTGTGAATAAACAGACACGCTCCACATTCCCCGAGAATGCTGAAACAAAATGTATTAAAAAGTATGAGCCTAATCTCAGTGGAACAACCCTATACAACCTGACCGTAAGTAACAAGTTTTCTTATCAGATCGACCTATTGTCACCTAACCGCAGCGGCTAATCAGCCCCAATGCTGCTTCTTCTACATGACCGGCGCAAAAGCGCCCACACGGTCACCGAAGAATCGTCGGCAAAATTTTCTTAAATACTAAGATGTCCTACTATAGACATACTCCCCATTATTTTTTCCGATGACATCCTGGTCCTTTCAATATTGCAGTAAGATGTCCTATCCTACCGGCTGCGCCAAAATGTTGGGGTCCTTATCTGCTTGTCGGCGAGAGACGTCCTCTGGAATGTCCTGTCGCGGTAACCTGTAAACCTACATCACTTTGTTACAAATAAAACTCACAGACACTTTTCGTTTAGAAGTCAAAATCACAAGAGAACTTTATTCTTAAAAATATTAGTTCTTATATACTATCTACAAATAAACATCTATCTCAGTCTGTGAACTGACCTTTCTGGTGTTCCAGTTCTGCACCTGCTAATTGGTGTCAGTTGGTCAAGCCAACTGACCTACTGCAAGTAAAAGTGTCGTCGGTGCATTCTAAATGCCCCTCGTCAGCTTGACTGCGGAACTGTGACACCCTGCAAGTTTACATCATAATTAATGAATAATTACTATTCATTTACAATATTTGCACCCTAAATATATGTGCGTTCTTAATGAATTTAATAAGAGCCGGTTCTGTGAGTCAACTACGCGTAGGTAGCTTGATTCTAACTCACAACATCCCTCCCCTCTTTCTAAAAGAAGTTAGTGCAACTAACTTCTAATGAATCTTTACAATATTTTTCTCTTTTCTGCACTTTAAACAATCTGTGCATTTTCTTAAACCTATAGTACATATGCATAGTTTTTCTTTTTTCAAATTCGCCTTATTTGGGTTCAATTGTTGTATTATTTTCTTTTTACTTTTGTGTTCTTTTGTTTTCTCCTCTTTTGTTTTATTTTGTTCCTTTATTTCTATCTTTTTTTTTCTTCTTATTTTTTCCTTTTGTTTTATTTTGTTCTTTTATTTCTATCTATATTTTTTCTAAAGTTATATTCCCCTTTTTATATTTGGTCTTTCATCGACTCTTTTCTCACTGGCGTATATATAAACAAAATTACAAACTAATTACATATTTAGCTACGCTTCTTATAAATACGGTCCTCTGCAATTGTTGGTCCTGGTAACGTCCGTCCTGCGAGAGTGAAGTCCCTCGATGAACTCTGCATACCCCTCCCTTCTTTCTGGATCGGTACGTACAAAGATGTTATAGGTTGGCGATCTGGTTTGCCATTAAAACTTTGCTTTTAGTGGCCTTCTTCGTTCCATTCATATAGTGTGCCCCACGGCTGTAGGTGGTACTGCCTCTGCTTATAGTATTCAACTTGTAAAAATCATTCGGAATACATGAGAGATTACAATACACTTTCTTAGTTTGCAGCAATGCGTTTTATGGTGGAAGTGCTTCTCTTGAGCTTCCTCATAATGGTATTTGACATCGTTTGGCTTTGATGTGGAGACAATCGGTATTTTTCTGAGATACACGTTTAATGATGTAATTTGTTTACTCTGGTCGGTTACCAGTCTCTGTGCCCTCTTGTATTAAATCATATGTAAATCACATTTCATATGTTCATACCCTAGATTGGACATATAATTCAATGAACCAATTAAATTCCGTGAGCCAAATCTCCTCTGCTTATTTTATTTGGTGGTGGTTTCAGTCACCCACCTTAAGCTTTTACCCATCTTCAACTTATCCAAAATCGATTCTGTTGAGATTGTGATACAATGGGTGGACATTGTAATATACAATTGTCCAATTCAAAACATGACTCCGCAAGGAAACTTGCTTATTTTTTGTTACTTGTCAACTACTCATCCACATCGCGTTCAAATGCTGCGGCCATATGCCGTTTCGCAAAATTAAAATTACATCCGTCGCCATTCACCCCCAATCTAATATGTTGGCATCTTTGGGGTCACAAACCTTAGATAACTCCCAAAAATCACAATAATTTTCTTAATTTTCTAGTATACATTCTAGTTTGATATTTCTTCTCTGTTTAATTTTTGTCGAACATTTCATAAGTCAATTTAATAAATGAATTTCAAAATTATATAATATTTAAATAAATACACTATATGTACTATATATACTCTTGGGTATAATTTTACAATTTTGTATGATTTTTGTTTTTTTTTTTTATAACACTTATTTCATTATAAAGTTAGATTTTAAACAATTAATTTTTATAACTCTAATTATTTTCTAAACTACCTTTAATCTTAATCTGGACTTTTACACAGATTATAATTTTTTTTAATCTTTAACTTTTCTTAAACATACGCTATTCCTGAATATATAAACAAAAAACAATATTTCTATAATATGCTTTTTCTATAATTGAATGCTATATCATTCAATTTGCGTCCACTCGTCTTCTCCCCTTACATTATCGGATTCGCTACCGTATCCTGGAGGAAAAGAGGACTGGACTATGCGTTTTCATAGCCATATAGGGCATCAGTTTTGCTCTGATTAATTTTTCGTGCTCTTTTTCAACACGTGAGTTATCACTCATTTCAACTTTGAACCAATTCATTGGCCCTCTGACAAAAACCAGATTATACAAAATAATCCCGTTTGTGTCAAAACTTTGTCCATTGCATGACTATACCTTTCATCGCATACAATTACGTTTTATTTAAATTTACTTCTAGCCTGATATATATATATATCCATTAACGTTTCTATTTTCCATCCTGTAATTAGCTCGTATATGAATACATACATACATTCAAGGCGCTTTAAATTACCTAGAATTAACTGCTTACTTTCCCAATCAACCTACACATTTTTTTTATATCCCAGCATATACATTTATTCAAATTTCCATATGCTAATTTCCTAATCAATAAACAGTTAAAACCTATGTATGTCTACCTACATATAGCCTGCTGCAGTATCTGCAAATTCCCAATTCCTAATCATATGTCCCTACATACTTACTTATATGGCCATACCCATTCCTATAACTAGAATACTTACTTCTTTAAACATTCCACCGTAAATTCTATCTTTATATACATATTCTGCTATACTTGTTTTCCATCACAAAGTTCCGCTGCCTACCGGCGTCCATTAAGTCCTTCCATCAAATCAAATTGGTCCTTGGCTTCCTCACAGATACTCCTTGATTTCCTCTCACCATCTTTTAATCCTCCCAAGAATCCATAGAAAAGGCCATATGTTTGTAAAAACCGAAATTTGATTTACCGGCAAAAGTGTCTTGATTCATTCCCGGAAATTTGAATCCATATTTAAAAATAAACCCGTAACGTATGCGCCACATAATAATAGCATTTAAATGTTTTCTTCAACATTGCTACGCAAATCGTAGTTTCCGAACTACAAAAAACTTTGATGCAACAACACGTGTTGTCTACACCTCTTCACCTAATACCCTAAACTCAAAATGCCAAATATTTAAATCAATCTTTATTTTGATTTCAAAACAATATAAATTGAATCGTATAAATGTCCCTACCGACAAACAAACACAAATCCCCTATCATAACCGTACGAACCCTATACCGTGGCACGTTCTTTCTGAACCAAACCAACCGGTATACACAAGTTCGCAATTCAATAACGCAAAATCTGTGAATAAACAGACACGCTCCACATTCCCCGAGAATGCTGAAACAAAATGTATTAAAAAGTATGAGCCTAATCTCAGTGGAACAACCCTATACAACATGACCGTAAGTAACATGTTTTCTTATCAGATCGACCTATTGTCACCTAACCGCAGCGGCTAATCAGCCCCAATGCTGCTTCTTCTACATGACCGGCGCAAAAGCGCCCACACAGTCACCGAAGAATCGTCGGCAAAATTTTCTTAAATACTAAGATGTCCTACTATAGACATACTCCCCATTATTTTTTCCGATGACATCCTGGTCCTTTCAATATTGCAGTAAGATGTCCTATCCTACCGGCTGCGCCAAAATGTTGGGGTCCTTATCTGCTTGTCGGCGAGAGACGTCCTCTGGAATGTCCTGTCGCGGTAACCTGTAAACCTACATCACTTTGTTACAAATAAAACTCACAGACACTTTTCGTTTAGAAGTCAAAATCACAAGAGAACTTTATTCTTAAAAATACTAGTTCTTATATACTATCTACAAATCTGTGAACTATCTATCTCAGTCTGTGAACTGACCTTTCTGGTGTTCCAGTTCTGCACCTGCTAATTGGTGTCAGTTGGTCAAGCCAACTGACCTACTGCAAGTAAAAGTGTCGTCGGTGCATTATAAATGCCCCTCGTCAGCTTGACTGCGGAACTGTGACACCCTGCAAGTTTACATAATAATTAATGAATAATTACTATTCATTTACAATATTTGCACCCTAAAAATATGTGCGTTCTTAATGAATTTAATAAGAGCCGGTTCTGTGAGTCAACTACGCGTAGGTAGCTTGATTCTAACTCACAACATCCCTCCCCTCTTTCTAAAAGAAGTTAGTACAACTAACTTCTAATGAATCTTTACAATATTTTTCTCTTTTCTGCACTTTAAACAATCTGTGCATTTTCTTAAACCTATAGTACATATGCATAGTTTTTTCTTTTTTCAAATTCGCCTTATTTGGGTTCAATTGTTGTATTATTTTCTTTTTACTTTTGTGTTCTTTTCTTTTCTCCTCTTTTGTTTTAGTTTGTTCCTTTATTTCTATCTTTTTTTTTCTTCTTATTTTTTCCTTTTATTTTATTTTGTTCTTTTATTTCTATCTATATTTTTTCTAAAGTTATATTCCCCTTTTTATATTTGATCTTTCATCGACTCTTTTCTCACTGGCGTATATATAAACAAAATTACAAACTAATTACATATTTAGCTACGCTTCTTATAAATACGGTCCTCTGCAATTGTTGGTCCTGGTAACGTCCGTCCTGCGAGAGTGAAGTCCCTCGATGAACTCTGCATACCCCTCCCTTCTTTCTGGATCGGTACGTACAAAGATGTTATAGGTTGGCGATCTGGTTTGCCATTAAAACTTTGCTTTTAGTGGCCTTCTTCGTTCCATTCATATAGTGTGCCCCACGGCTGTAGGTGGTACTGCCTCTGCTTATAGTATTCAACTTGTAAAAATCATTCGGAATACATGAGAGATTACAATACACTTTCTTAGTTTGCAGCAATGCGTTTTATGGTGGAAGTGTTTCTCTTGAGCTTCCTCATAATGGTATTTGACATCGTTTGGCTTTGATGTGGAGACAATCGGTATTTTTCTGAGATACACGTTTAATGATGTAATTTGTTTACTCTGGTCGGTTACCAGTCTCTGTGCCCTCTTGTATTAAATCATATGTAAATCACATTTCATATGTTCATACCCTAGATTGGTTATATAATTCAATGAACCAATTAAATTCCGTGAGCCAAATCTCCTCTGCTTATTTTATTTGGTGGTGGTTTCAGTCACCCACCTTAAGCTTTTACCCATCTTCAACTTATCCAAAATCGATTCTGTTGAGATTGTGATACAATGGGTGGACATTGTAATATACAATTGTCCAATTCAAAACATGACTCCGCAAGGAAACTTGCTTATTTTTTGTTACTTGTCAACTACTCATCCACATCGCGTTCAAATGCTGCGGCCATATGCCGTTTCGCAAAATTAAAATTACATCCGTCGCCATTCACCCCCAATCTAATATGTTGGCATCTTTGGGGTCACAAACCTTAGATAACTGCCAAAAATCACAATAATTTTCTTAATTTTCTAGTATACATTCTAGTTTGATATTTCTTCTCTGTTTAATTTTTGTTGAACATTTCATAAGTCAATTTAATAAATGAATTTCAAAATTATATAATATTTAAATAAATACACTATATGTACTATATATACTCTTGGGTATAATTTTCCACTTTTGTATGATTTTTGTTTTTTTTTTTTATAACACTTATTTCATTATAAAGTTAGATTTTAAACAATTAATTTTTATAACTCTAATTATTTTCTAAACTACCTTTAATCTTAATCTGAACTTTTACACAGATTATAATTTTTTTAATCTTTAACTTTTCTTAAACATACGCTATTCCTGAATATATAAACAAAAAACAATATTTCTATAATATGCTTTTTCTATAATTGAATGCTATATCATTCAATTTGCGTCCACTCGTCTTCTCCCCTTACATTATCGGATTCGCTACCGTATCCTGGAGGAAAAGAGGACTGGACTATGCGTTTTCATAGCCATATAGGGCATCAGTTTTGCTCTGATTAATTTTTCGTGCTCTTTTTCAACACGTGAGTTATCACTCATTTCAACTTTGAACCAATTCATTGGCCCTCCGACAAAAACCAGATTATACAAAATAATCCCGTTTGTGTCAATTCTTTGTCCATTGCATGACTATACCTTTCATCGCATACAATTACGTTTTATTTAAATTTACTTCTAGCCTGATATATATATATATATATATCCATTAACGTTTCTATTTTCCATCCTGTAATTAGCTCGTATATGAATACATACATACATTCAAGGCGCTTTAAATTACCTAGAATTAGCTGCTTACTTTCCCAATCAACCTACACATTTTTTTTATATCCCAGCATATACATTTATTCAAATTTCCATATGCTAATTTCCTAATCAATAAACAGTTAAAACCTATGTATGTATACCTACATATAGCCTGCTGCAGTATCTGCAAATTCCCAATTCCTAATCATATGTCCCTACATACTTACTTATATGGCCATACCCATTCCTATAACTAGAATACTTACTTCTTTAAACATTCCACCGTAAATTCTATCTTTATATACATATTCTGCTATACTTGTTTTCCATCACAAAGTTCCGCTGTCTACCGGCGTCCATTAAGTCCTTCCATCAGTGCAAATTGGTCCTTGGCTTCCTCACAGATACTCCTTGATTTCCTCTCACCATCTTTTAATCCTCCCAAGAATCCATAGAAAAGGCCATATGTTTGTAAAAACCGAAATTTGATTTACCGGCAAAAGTGTCTTGATTCATTCCCGGAAATTTGAATCCATATTTAAAAATAAACCCGTAACGTATGCGCCACATAATAATAGCATTTAAATGTTTTCTTCAACATTGCTACGCAAATCGTAGTTTCCGAACTACAAAAAACTTTGATGCAACAACACGTGTTGTCTGCACCTCTTCACCTAATACCCTAAACTCAAAATGCCAAATATTTAAATCAATCTTTATTTTGATTTCAAAACAATATAAATTGAATCGTATAAATGTCCCTACCGACAAACAAACACAAATCCCCTATCATAACCGTACGAACCCTATACCGTGGCACGTTCTTTCCGAACCAAACCAACCGGTATACACAAGTTCGCAATTCAATAACGCAAAATCTGTGAATAAACAGACACGCTCCACATTCCCCGAGAATGCTGAAACAAAATGTATTAAAAAGTATGAGCCTAATCTCAGTGGAACAACCCTATACAACCTGACCGTAAGTAACAAGTTTTCTTATCAGATCGACCTATTGTCACCTAACCGCAGCGGCTAATCAGCCCCAATGCTGCTTCTTCTACATGACCGGCGCAAAAGCGCCCACACGGTCACCGAAGAATCGTCGGCAAAATTTTCTTAAATACTAAGATGTCCTACTATAGACATACTCCCCATTATTTTTTCCGATGACATCCTGGTCCTTTCAATATTGCAGTAAGATGTCCTATCCTACCGGCTGCGCCAAAATGTTGGGGTCCTTATCTGCTTGTCGGCGAGAGACGTCCTCTGGAATGTCCTGTCGCGGTAACCTGTAAACCTACATCACTTTGTTACAAATAAAACTCACAGACACTTTTCGTTTAGAAGTCAAAATCACAAGAGAACTTTATTCTTAAAAATATTAGTTCTTATATACTATCTACAAATAAACATCTATCTCAGTCTGTGAACTGACCTTTCTGGTGTTCCAGTTCTGCACCTGCTAATTGGTGTCAGTTGGTCAAGCCAACTGACCTACTGCAAGTAAAAGTGTCGTCGGTGCATTCTAAATGCCCCTCGTCAGCTTGACTGCGGAACTGTGACACCCTGCAAGTTTACATCATAATTAATGAATAATTACTATTCATTTACAATATTTGCACCCTAAATATATGTGCGTTCTTAATGAATTTAATAAGAGCCGGTTCTGTGAGTCAACTACGCGTAGGTAGCTTGATTCTAACTCACAACATCCCTCCCCTCTTTCTAAAAGAAGTTAGTGCAACTAACTTCTAATGAATCTTTACAATATTTTTCTCTTTTCTGCACTTTAAACAATCTGTGCATTTTCTTAAACCTATAGTACATATGCATAGTTTTTTCTTTTTTCAAATTCGCCTTATTTGGGTTCAATTGTTGTATTATTTTCTTTTTACTTTTGTGTTCTTTTGTTTTCTCCTCTTTTGTTTTATTTTGTTCCTTTATTTCTATCTTTTTTTTTCTTCTTATTTTTTCCTTTTGTTTTATTTTGTTCTTTTATTTCTATCTATATTTTTTCTAAAGTTATATTCCCCTTTTTATATTTGGTCTTTCATCGACTCTTTTCTCACTGGCGTATATATAAACAAAATTACAAACTAATTACATATTTAGCTACGCTTCTTATAAATACGGTCCTCTGCAATTGTTGGTCCTGGTAACGTCCGTCCTGCGAGAGTGAAGTCCCTCGATGAACTCTGCATACCCCTCCCTTCTTTCTGGATCGGTACGTACAAAGATGTTATAGGTTGGCGATCTGGTT
The DNA here is from genome assembly GCA_920105625.2 of Clusia tigrina. Classification (NCBI taxonomy): domain Eukaryota; kingdom Metazoa; phylum Arthropoda; class Insecta; order Diptera; family Clusiidae; genus Clusia; species Clusia tigrina. The sequence goes on from OV050031.1 coordinate 118,799,001, forward strand.
TGCCATTAAAACTTTGCTTTTAGTGGCCTTCTTCGTTCCATTCATATAGTGTGCCCCACGGCTGTAGGTGGTACTGCCTCTGCTTATAGTATTCAACTTGTAAAAATCATTCGGAATACATGAGAGATTACAATACACTTTCTTAGTTTGCAGCAATGCGTTTTATGGTGGAAGTGCTTCTCTTGAGCTTCCTCATAATGGTATTTGACATCGTTTGGCTTTGATGTGGAGACAATCGGTATTTTTCTGAGATACACGTTTAATGATGTAATTTGTTTACTCTGGTCGGTTACCAGTCTCTGTGCCCTCTTGTATTAAATCATATGTAAATCACATTTCATATGTTCATACCCTAGATTGGACATATAATTCAATGAACCAATTAAATTCCGTGAGCCAAATCTCCTCTGCTTATTTTATTTGGTGGTGGTTTCAGTCACCCACCTTAAGCTTTTACCCATCTTCAACTTATCCAAAATCGATTCTGTTGAGATTGTGATACAATGGGTGGACATTGTAATATACAATTGTCCAATTCAAAACATGACTCCGCAAGGAAACTTGCTTATTTTTTGTTACTTGTCAACTACTCATCCACATCGCGTTCAAATGCTGCGGCCATATGCCGTTTCGCAAAATTAAAATTACATCCGTCGCCATTCACCCCCAATCTAATATGTTGGCATCTTTGGGGTCACAAACCTTAGATAACTCCCAAAAATCACAATAATTTTCTTAATTTTCTAGTATACATTCTAGTTTGATATTTCTTCTCTGTTTAATTTTTGTCGAACATTTCATAAGTCAATTTAATAAATGAATTTCAAAATTATATAATATTTAAATAAATACACTATATGTACTATATATACTCTTGGGTATAATTTTACAATTTTGTATGATTTTTGTTTTTTTTTTTTATAACACTTATTTCATTATAAAGTTAGATTTTAAACAATTAATTTTTATAACTCTAATTATTTTCTAAACTACCTTTAATCTTAATCTGGACTTTTACACAGATTATAATTTTTTTTAATCTTTAACTTTTCTTAAACATACGCTATTCCTGAATATATAAACAAAAAACAATATTTCTATAATATGCTTTTTCTATAATTGAATGCTATATCATTCAATTTGCGTCCACTCGTCTTCTCCCCTTACATTATCGGATTCGCTACCGTATCCTGGAGGAAAAGAGGACTGGACTATGCGTTTTCATAGCCATATAGGGCATCAGTTTTGCTCTGATTAATTTTTCGTGCTCTTTTTCAACACGTGAGTTATCACTCATTTCAACTTTGAACCAATTCATTGGCCCTCTGACAAAAACCAGATTATACAAAATAATCCCGTTTGTGTCAAAACTTTGTCCATTGCATGACTATACCTTTCATCGCATACAATTACGTTTTATTTAAATTTACTTCTAGCCTGATATATATATATATCCATTAACGTTTCTATTTTCCATCCTGTAATTAGCTCGTATATGAATACATACATACATTCAAGGCGCTTTAAATTACCTAGAATTAACTGCTTACTTTCCCAATCAACCTACACATTTTTTTTATATCCCAGCATATACATTTATTCAAATTTCCATATGCTAATTTCCTAATCAATAAACAGTTAAAACCTATGTATGTCTACCTACATATAGCCTGCTGCAGTATCTGCAAATTCCCAATTCCTAATCATATGTCCCTACATACTTACTTATATGGCCATACCCATTCCTATAACTAGAATACTTACTTCTTTAAACATTCCACCGTAAATTCTATCTTTATATACATATTCTGCTATACTTGTTTTCCATCACAAAGTTCCGCTGCCTACCGGCGTCCATTAAGTCCTTCCATCAAATCAAATTGGTCCTTGGCTTCCTCACAGATACTCCTTGATTTCCTCTCACCATCTTTTAATCCTCCCAAGAATCCATAGAAAAGGCCATATGTTTGTAAAAACCGAAATTTGATTTACCGGCAAAAGTGTCTTGATTCATTCCCGGAAATTTGAATCCATATTTAAAAATAAACCCGTAACGTATGCGCCACATAATAATAGCATTTAAATGTTTTCTTCAACATTGCTACGCAAATCGTAGTTTCCGAACTACAAAAAACTTTGATGCAACAACACGTGTTGTCTGCACCTCTTCACCTAATACCCTAAACTCAAAATGCCAAATATTTAAATCAATCTTTATTTTGATTTCAAAACAATATAAATTGAATCGTATAAATGTCCCTACCGACAAACAAACACAAATCCCCTATCATAACCGTACGAACCCTATACCGTGGCACGTTCTTTCCGAACCAAACCAACCGGTATACACAAGTTCGCAATTCAATAACGCAAAATCTGTGAATAAACAGACACGCTCCACATTCCCCGAGAATGCTGAAACAAAATGTATTAAAAAGTATGAGCCTAATCTCAGTGGAACAACCCTATACAACCTGACCGTAAGTAACAAGTTTTCTTATCAGATCGACCTATTGTCACCTAACCGCAGCGGCTAATCAGCCCCAATGCTGCTTCTTCTACATGACCGGCGCAAAAGCGCCCACACGGTCACCGAAGAATCGTCGGCAAAATTTTCTTAAATACTAAGATGTCCTACTATAGACATACTCCCCATTATTTTTTCCGATGACATCCTGGTCCTTTCAATATTGCAGTAAGATGTCCTATCCTACCGGCTGCGCCAAAATGTTGGGGTCCTTATCTGCTTGTCGGCGAGAGACGTCCTCTGGAATGTCCTGTCGCGGTAACCTGTAAACCTACATCACTTTGTTACAAATAAAACTCACAGACACTTTTCGTTTAGAAGTCAAAATCACAAGAGAACTTTATTCTTAAAAATACTAGTTCTTATATACTATCTACAAATCTGTGAACTATCTATCTCAGTCTGTGAACTGACCTTTCTGGTGTTCCAGTTCTGCACCTGCTAATTGGTGTCAGTTGGTCAAGCCAACTGACCTACTGCAAGTAAAAGTGTCGTCGGTGCATTATAAATGCCCCTCGTCAGCTTGACTGCGGAACTGTGACACCCTGCAAGTTTACATAATAATTAATGAATAATTACTATTCATTTACAATATTTGCACCCTAAAAATATGTGCGTTCTTAATGAATTTAATAAGAGCCGGTTCTGTGAGTCAACTACGCGTAGGTAGCTTGATTCTAACTCACAACATCCCTCCCCTCTTTCTAAAAGAAGTTAGTACAACTAACTTCTAATGAATCTTTACAATATTTTTCTCTTTTCTGCACTTTAAACAATCTGTGCATTTTCTTAAACCTATAGTACATATGCATAGTTTTTTCTTTTTTCAAATTCGCCTTATTTGGGTTCAATTGTTGTATTATTTTCTTTTTACTTTTGTGTTCTTTTGTTTTCTCCTCTTTTGTTTTATTTTGTTCCTTTATTTCTCTCTTTTTTTTCTTCTTATTTTTTCCTTTTATTTTATTTTGTTCTTTTATTTCTATCTATATTTTTTCTAAAGTTATATTCCCCTTTTTATATTTGATCTTTCATCGACTCTTTTCTCACTGGCGTATATATAAACAAAATTACAAACTAATTACATATTTAGCTACGCTTCTTATAAATACGGTCCTCTGCAATTGTTGGTCCTGGTAACGTCCGTCCTGCGAGAGTGAAGTCCCTCGATGAACTCTGCATACCCCTCCCTTCTTTCTGGATCGGTACGTACAAAGATGTTATAGGTTGGCGATCTGGTTTGCCATTAAAACTTTGCTTTTAGTGGCCTTCTTCGTTCCATTCATATAGTGTGCCCCACGGCTGTAGGTGGTACTGCCTCTGCTTATAGTATTCAACTTGTAAAAATCATTCGGAATACATGAGAGATTACAATACACTTTCTTAGTTTGCAGCAATGCGTTTTATGGTGGAAGTGTTTCTCTTGAGCTTCCTCATAATGGTATTTGACATCGTTTGGCTTTGATGTGGAGACAATCGGTATTTTTCTGAGATACACGTTTAATGATGTAATTTGTTTACTCTGGTCGGTTACCAGTCTCTGTGCCCTCTTGTATTAAATCATATGTAAATCACATTTCATATGTTCATACCCTAGATTGGATATATAATTCAATGAACCAATTAAATTCCGTGAGCCAAATCTCCTCTGCTTATTTTATTTGGTGGTGGTTTCAGTCACCCACCTTAAGCTTTTACCCATCTTCAACTTATCCAAAATCGATTCTGTTGAGATTGTGATACAATGGGTGGACATTGTAATATACAATTGTCCAATTCAAAACATGACTCCGCAAGGAAACTTGCTTATTTTTTGTTACTTGTCAACTACTCATCCACATCGCGTTCAAATGCTGCGGCCATATGCCGTTTCGCAAAATTAAAATTACATCCGTCGCCATTCACCCCCAATCTAATATGTTGGCATCTTTGGGGTCACAAACCTTAGATAACTGCCAAAAATCACAATAATTTTCTTAATTTTCTAGTATACATTCTAGTTTGATATTTCTTCTCTGTTTAATTTTTGTTGAACATTTCATAAGTCAATTTAATAAATGAATTTCAAAATTATATAATATTTAAATAAATACACTATATGTACTATATATACTCTTGGGTATAATTTTCCACTTTTGTATGATTTTTGTTTTTTTTTTTTATAACACTTATTTCATTATAAAGTTAGATTTTAAACAATTAATTTTTATAACTCTAATTATTTTCTAAACTACCTTTAATCTTAATCTGAACTTTTACACAGATTATAATTTTTGTAATCTTTAACTTTTCTTAAACATACGCTATTCCTGAATATATAAACAAAAAACAATATTTCTATAATATGCTTTTTCTATAATTGAATGCTATATCATTCAATTTGCGTCCACTCGTCTTCTCCCCTTACATTATCGGATTCGCTACCGTATCCTGGAGGAAAAGAGGACTGGACTATGCGTTTTCATAGCCATATAGGGCATCAGTTTTGCTCTGATTAATTTTTCGTGCTCTTTTTCAACACGTGAGTTATCACTCATTTCAACTTTGAACCAATTCATTGGCCCTCCGACAAAAACCAGATTATACAAAATAATCCCGTTTGTGTCAAAACTTTGTCCATTGCATGACTATACCTTTCATCGCATACAATTACGTTTTATTTACATTTACTTCTAGCCTGATATATATATATATATATATATATATATATATATATATATATATATATATATCCATTAACGTTTCTATTTTCCATCCTGTAATTAGCTCGTATATGAATACATACATACATTCAAGGCGCTTTAAATTACCTAGAATTAACTGCTTACTTTCCCAATCAACCTATACATTTTTGTTATATCCCAGCATATACATTTATTCAAATTTCCATATGCTAATTTCCTAATCAATAAACAGTTAAAACCTATGTATGTATACCTACATATAGCCTGCTGCAGTATCTGCAAATTCCCAATTCCTAATCATATGTCCCTACATACTTACTTATATGGCCATACCCATTCCTATAACTAGAATACTTACTTCTTTAAACATTCCACCGTAAATTCTATCTTTATATACATATTCTGCTATACTTGTTTTCCATCACAAAGTTCCGCTGTCTACCGGCGTCCATTAAGTCCTTCCATCAGTGCAAATTGGTCCTTGGCTTCCTCACAGATACTCCTTGATTTCCTCTCACCATCTTTTAATCCTCCCAAGAATCCATAGAAAAGGCCATATGTTTGTAAAAACCGAAATTTGATTTACCGGCAAAAGTGTCTTGATTCATTCCCGGAAATTTGAATCCATATTTAAAAATAAACCCGTAACGTATGCGCCACATAATAATAGCATTTAAATGTTTTCTTCAACATTGCTACGCAAATCGTAGTTTCCGAACTACAAAAAACTTTGATGCAACAACACGTGTTGTCTGCACCTCTTCACCTAATACCCTAAACTCAAAATGCCAAATATTTAAATCAATCTTTATTTTGATTTCAAAACAATATAAATTGAATCGTATAAATGTCCCTACCGACAAACAAACACAAATCCCCTATCATAACCGTACGAACCCTATACCGTGGCACGTTCTTTCCGAACCAAACCAACCGGTATACACAAGTTCGCAATTCAATAACGCAAAATCTGTGAATAAACAGACACGCTCCACATTCCCCTAGAATGCTGAAACAAAATGTATTAAAAAGTATGAGCCTAATCTCAGTGGAACAACCCTATACAACCTGACCGTAAGTAACAAGTTTTCTTATCAGATCGACCTATTGTCACCTAACCGCAGCGGCTAATCAGCCCCAATGCTGCTTCTTCTATATGACCGGCGCAAAAGCGCCCACACGGTCACCGAAGAATCGTCGGCAAAATTTTCTTAAATACTAAGATGTCCTACTATAGACATACTCCCCATTATTTTTTCCGATGACATCCTGGTCCTTTCAATATTGCAGTAAGATGTCCTATCCTACCGGCTGCGCCAAAATGTTGGGGTCCTTATCTGCTTGTCGGCGAGAGACGTCCTCTGGAATGTCCTGTCGCGGTAACCTGTAAACCTACATTACAAATAAAACTCACAGACACTTTTCGTTTAGAAGTCAAAATCACAAGAGAGCTTTATTCTTAAAAATACTAGTTCTTATATACTATCTACAAATAAACATCTATCTCAGTCTGTGAACTGACCTTTCTGGTGTTCCAGTTCTGCACCTGCTAATTGGTGTCAGTTGGTCAAGCCAACTGACCTACTGCAAGTAAAAGTGTCGTCGGTGCATTCTAAATGCCCCTCGTCAGCTTGACTGCGGAACTGTGACACCCTGCAAGTTTACATCATAATTAATGAATAATTACTATTCATTTACAATATTTGCAACCTAAAAATATGTGCGTTCTTAATGAATTTAATAAGAGCCGGTGCTGTGAGTCAACTACGCGTAGGTAGCTTGATTCTAACTCACAACATTTTTGTTGAATTCATTTTCATTTTGTGGTGATGAATATTCCAAGCCAGTGTCACTAATGGATTCTACTGAGGGAGATTTTTGAATAGGGAGGTTAGTTTAGGAAATAAATGAATAATTGGGTAATGAGGGCTAATCTGTGAAAAGGTTTGCATCACTAGTTGATACAGTAATAGACATTTTATTTACGAGTAAAGAGTGAGTTTTGTTGTATTCGTGCATGTCAGTTTCTATCAAGGAATTGTGTTTTTCAATTTGTAGTAAAGCTGTTTGTAATTTTTTTCGCTGAGGGGTTTTGAGTTAGCGGTGAATTTATTGTTTTGTTAATTAATTCTTTACTGTTTATTACATTGTTATTGGGATTTTGTGATAATGGTGTTGGGCTAAAATTGATTGTAATTTGTTTCTCTTGTTTGTTTGAGATGTTATTGGTGTTTGGTGCGCCTGTGTTATTTACGCTCTTTGTGAAATGTCTTTTGCAAGAGTGCTGGCCAAAGTAATATTGGAGGCAATAGATGGTTAGTTTGAAAATTTTCGCATTAATATTTTGGATTAAGGAAGCATTAGGAATATTAAAAACATAAATACACAAATATAAACTGTAGAAGAGCTTAGAGAACTTCCTTATTAGCACAATACGCTCTCCCCAACCAGAGTGAAAGCTTCCTAAAGCAGATAACGGATAGTGTAATGTTAGCAAGGATCTGGTGCTTTCTGACAAAACAGACATTTTATTACTTGAGCAGTCGCCCGAACGTTCCGTTACGAAATCTCAGCACATACTAAACAGCATAGCAATTAGCATGCTTTCAATAAATGATGTTATTCATCGCTACCGTGCTAACTCATTATCTGCTCTCACCACAGCAAACACACTTACCGTTACAGTCAGCAATAATACAGTCAGGTAATATCAAACGAAATACAAAACCGAATGGATCGGTAATCCACACTGGCATGGATCGCTATATAAATACAAAGTCTAAATTAAGTCCGTTAAGAAACACGAAAAATAAGCCCAAAAGAGAATTCACCAACACAGCACTAAGCCAAAATCGCTACGCCGTACTTGCCGAAAACGAAACAGGTCCAGACCAAAAAAATGAAGGGACAGATATACGAGTACATAACCAAGTTAAACCCTACCCCATTTTATCTGCGAGGACGTAGCTCAAATATGCTCGTTTCTAATCTCACTAGCTTGATAGGGCAAAAAGCTTACATGTAATTGCTTTAAAGAAGGGAGATTTGCACGAAATACAAATCAGATCTATACTGAAAAAAGTTATCGCTTGGCAACCAATTACCTCGACTGAAGTAATAAAAATTATTATACCTACCAACTAAAGGATTAACTATCATATTAAAAGGTACAGAATCAGATGTAGATCACACCGAGATTAAGGCAGCAGTAATGGGAGCCACATCATGCCAAAATCCATCCGCAATATAAGAAACAAGAACAATACTCCAAAAGTAATGTTCCGAGTGGAGTTCGAACCAGAAACAAAGAAGTTGCAAAAAAACGGAGTTCATCCAATTTATAATATGCGATACTTTAAGCACCGCTGAATTTCAGTTGAAGAGCCCAATAGCTCAGTAAAATGTACAAACGGCCAGGAGTTTGTCCATACCAAATCATATTACACCCTACGCCCCATTTGCGTTGGTTGTGGAGACTTCCACACTTCCTTTGCCTGCACGACCGACAAAAATAGTGAATAAAATACTAAGAAATGCAACAATTGCGGTGAAAGTCATACAGCCAACTATAGAGGTGGCCCAGTGTATATGCTGAGCTGAAAAATAAAATTCACCAACAGAAGGATAGGGACTAACACGGAGTTATTAACATCGCGCCTCAACAACTAACCCAGACCATATCCAGTCGTAACCATGGTCCTTCTAATATGAGAAATTCTAATGTACGGAAATCTAACTTAGCTGAGATCAGAAACCAATAAAAAAACTGCAAAATTTACGGGTAGTGCTCTTAACCTTAACGCGATTTATGAAACAATTTATGCCCTGAATGAAAGCAATTATGCAAAAACTAATTAATAAATAAATAATACCAATACATGAAATCTGTACTTACAAGCAAATGAATACTCTAAAAATGTGGCATTGGAACGCGAACGTTATTAGTCAACACAAACTTAAAATCTAAAATTTCTACCTATTTCTGAAGCTCACCTTACGCTGAAACACAATTTTAAAATAAGAGATTATAAATTTAATGAAACATTGTATCCAGATGGCAACGCTCGTGAAGGGACAAGCATTCTTATAAATGATGGAATTAAACACTACTCACTTGAAGACCACTCACCAAGACTTGAAGAATATCTCCAAGCTAACTCAATTTACCTGCAATGTTTGGATGTCAACTTAACGGTGTCATATGCATACAGCCCACCTAGACACACTGTCACAACGGCTCAGCTTGCAAATTTTTTCAATTCGTTAGGAGAAAAATTTATAGCAGCTGGGGATTATAAAGTAACACACTCACTGCGGCTCGCGCCTTATAAAATCCAAAGGTAAAAATGTATATTATGCACTGACGAATCGGCGTGATAAAATTGATTGTATCTCTTCTGGTCAACCAATATGCAGGCCCTCGGACCAACGGAAATACACTTAAGGAAATACGCAGAAGTCATAAACCAACTTTTTCGCTTAACAACAAAAAAACAAATTGGCAAAAATTGAGAAAATACATTAGCAGTCACCTTCCTGATAAATTTGGTCTTAAAACCAGGATTAATTAGATTACGCAGTACAAACACATTTACATTTTAATGAATTGGATGTTAGATTCAATCGGACAATGGTTCAAGGCAAGTTTTGAGGAAACCTACTAGAGTAAACCTACTTTTATCACTAGTGCAAAGCATACACGTACCCCCTTGTGATATTCTGCCCTTTGAAGGGAACTACACTGCAGGGCCAACGTTTCGTGATATGTTCACGGCATAGTTCATCAACAATACGCGGCTCTCCAATGCGGAGAAATTTTACAATTTGACCTTAAAACCGCGGGGGAACCACTTGGAATTGTGTCAAAAATTCCAATATCGGAAGCGTGGTTCCCGCAAGTGTGGCGAAACATACTGGAGTGTTACGAAAATAGAAGCATTGAGATCAAGAACCAGTTGAAGTCTCTGTAGGGACTTGACCCTGTAAAAGAGAGGATAGATTAAACGCCTACAATGTGACATCGGTAATTGTATTGTTGCACTGAGGTCTTACGGCATCGACATTGCGACTTGGGATGCGATTTTGGTGTCCCTGTGCTCCATGCGGCTGCCTGAGCTGACACTATCCCAGTGGGAGCAAACTATGTGGGGTCGCTCAAATATTCCATAATGGAAAACGATGGGTGGCATCCTGTGAAGGCGATTCAGGATCTCCGGTCGCAAGGCTCAAGTTCATCACAAATAAGTGATCATCCGAATCCACCTCGATCTGCACGGGTCCAAACTCATCCAGTCAGTGTTAACCCCGCAAGGGTGGAAAGTTTGCAGGCAGTTTGCACACACGGTGTGAAATTGTCCAGCGTTCCAGTCCACCACCGTATCAGCTCGTTGGGGCTTGGTGCGCAAACACGGGTTGTGTGCGAATTGTTTGTCGGCTTCGCATAGAATGGCAAATTGCTGCTTTTCGTGCTACAACTGTCGGGAGCGGCACCACACTCTGCTGCATACGGACTTGCCACGGGGTCGTCAAACCGCTGCGTCGCCAAGATGCTCCTCTCTGGTCCCTCCAGCCGTACCCCAAGTCTTCCCACCACGCTGCCCAAATATAGGGCAGAGCCGAGTCCAAGTCATCTCAGTGGTCGCCTCTCCAATCGTGTCCTCTTTGGTACGGCCTTAGTGACTAAAGAACATGAGGAAGTCTCGTACACGGCCTGCGCTCTGATTCGGAGGGGTCCTTTGTTTCGGACCGCGTCCAAAAACACCTTAAGCTGTCGGCACACTCGGTGCATGCCCAGGTGTCGGGGGTCAGCAATACCCTTGCTGGCACCATTACCAAACCGTACCACATCACCATCGGATCACGGTACGACGCCACTATGCGTCGCCAAGTGTCGGCCGTGATGTTGCCTACCTTGACATGTGAACTGCCTCCGCTTCTATTGAGACATTTCAGGTTAGCCGACTCAACTACCTTACACTCCACCCTCTCCAACTCGATTTGTTGATCGTAGGGAATCTTTGATGGGTTGCGCCACAATCTGGTGGGGTCTTTCATTGCCCAGAAATAGTATTTGGCTGGATCCTTACGGGGGTTCTGCCAGATATCCACTTTAGTGACACTGGCTTGGAATATTCATCACCACAAAACAAAAATGAATTCAACAAAAATGTTGTGAGTTAGAATCAAGCTACCTACGCGTAGTTGACTCACAGCACCGGCTCTTACTAAATTCATTAAGAACGCACATATTTTTAGGGTGTAAATATTGTAAATGAATATTAATTATTCATTAATTATGATGTAAACTTGCAGGGTGTCACAGTTCCGCAGTCAAGCTGACGAGGGGCATTTAGAATGCACCGACGACACTTTTACTTGCAGTAGGTCAGTTGGCTTGACCAACTGACACCAATTAGCAGGTGCAGAACTGGAACACCAGAAAGGTCAGTTCACAGACTGAGATAGATGTTTATTTGTAGATAGTATATAAGAACTAGTATTTTTAAGAATAAAGCTCTCTTGTGATTTTGACTTCTAAACGAAAAGTGTCTGTGAGTTTTATTTGTAACAAAGTGATGTAGGTTTACAGGTTACCGCGACAGGACATTCCAGAGGACGTCTCTCGCCGACAAGCAGATAAGGACCCCAACATTTTGGCGCAGCCGATAGGATAGGACATCTTACTGCAATATTGAAAGGACCAGGATGTCATCGGAAAAAATAATGGGGAGTATGTCTATAGTAGGACATCTTAGTATTTAAGAAAATTTTGCCGACGATTCTTCGGTGACCGTGTGGGCGCTTTTGCGCCGGTCATGTAGAAGAAGCAGCATTGGGGCTGATTAGCCGCTGCGGTTAGGTGACAATAGGTCGATCTGATAAGAAAACTTGTTACTTACGGTCAGGTTGTATAGGGTTGTTCCACTGAGATTAGGCTCATACTTTTTAATACATTTTGTTTCAGCATTCTCGGGGAATGTGGAGCGTGTCTGTTTATTCACAGATTTTGCGTTATTGAATTGCGAACTTGTGTATACCGGTTGGTTTGGTTCGGAAAGAACGTGCCACGGTATAGGGTTCGTACGGTTATGATAGGGGATTTGTGTTTGTTTGTCGGTAGGGACATTTATACGATTCAATTTATATTGTTTTGAAATCAAAATAAAGATTGATTTAAATATTTGGCATTTTGAGTTTAGGGTATTAGGTGAAGAGGTGCAGACAACACGTGTTGTTGCATCAAAGTTTTTTGTAGTTCGGAAACTACGATTTGCGTAGCAATGTTGAAGAAAACATTTAAATGCTATTATTATGTGGCGCATACGTTACGGGTTTATTTTTAAATATGGATTCAAATTTCCGGGAATGAATCAAGACACTTTTGCCGGTAAATCAAATTTCGGTTTTTACAAACATATGGCCTTTTCTATGGATTCTTGGGAGGATTAAAAGATGGTGAGAGGAAATCAAGGAGTATCTGTGAGGAAGCCAAGGACCAATTTGCATTGATGGAAGGACTTAATGGACGCCGGTAGACAGCGGAACTTTGTGATGGAAAACAAGTATAGCAGAATATGTATATAAAGATAGAATTTACGGTGGAATGTTTAAAGAAGTAAGTATTCTAGTTATAGGAATGGGTATGGCCATATAAGTAAGTATGTAGGGACATATGATTAGGAATTGGGAATTTGCAGATACTGCAGCAGGCTATATGTAGGTATACATACATAGGTTTTAACTGTTTATTGATTAGGAAATTAGCATATGGAAATTTGAATAAATGTATATGCTGGGATATAAAAAAAATGTATAGGTTGATTGGGAAAGTAAGCAGTTAATTCTAGGTAATTTAAAGCGCCTTGAATGTATGTATGTATTCATATACGAGCTAATTACAGGATGGAAAATAGAAACGTTAATGGATATATATATATATATATATATATATATATATATATATATATCAGGCTAGAAGTAAATGTAAATAAAACGGAATTGTATGCGATGAAAGGTATAGTCATGCAATGGACAAAGTTTTGACACAAACGGGATTATTTTGTATAATCTGGTTTTTGTCGGAGGGCCAATGAATTGGTTCAAAGTTGAAATGAGTGATAACTCACGTGTTGAAAAAGAGCACGAAAAATTAATCAGAGCAAAACGGATGCCGTATATGGCTATGAAAACGCATAGTCCAGTCCTCTTTTCCTCCAGGATACGGTAGCGAATCCGATAATGTAAGGGGAGAAGACGAGTGGACGCAAATTGAATGATATAGCATTCAATTATAGAAAAAGCATATTATAGAAATATTGTTTTTTGTTTATATATTCAGCAATAGCGTATGTTTAAGAAAAGTTAAAGATTAAAAAAAATTATAATCTGTGTAAAAGTTCAGATTAAGATTAAAGGTAGTTTAGAAAATAATTAGAGTTATAAAAATTAATTGTTTAAAATCTAACTTTATAATGAAATAAGTGTTATAAAAAAAAAAAAACAAAAATCATACAAAAGTGGAAAATTATACCCAAGAGTATATATAGTACATATAGTGTATTTATTTAAATATTATATAATTTTGAAATTCATTTATAAAATTGACTTATGAAATGTTCGACAAAAATTAAACAGAGAAGAAATATCAAACTAGAATGTATACTAGAAAATTAAGAAAATTATTGTAGGTGTTCTCTAAATAGCTCTGATGATGTGAAGCGAAGCAGGAAGTTCCGGGAACAGCGGATATTGGAATACGGTGCGGACTAAGGGACCAACATAGTATTCGGAAAGAAGCGTTTTTGAAAAACAGAGATGTTTGGCAGTTATCTAAGGTTTGTGACCCCAGAGATGCCAACATATTAGATTGGGGATGAATGGCGACGGATGTAATTTAAATTTTGCGAAACGGCATATGGCCGCAGTTTTTGAACGCGTTGTGGATGAGTAATTGACAAGTAACAAAAAATAAGCAAGTTTCCTTGCGGAGTCATGTTTTGAATTGGACAATTGTATATTACAATGTCCACCCATTGTATCACAATCTCAACAGAATCGATTTTGGATAAGTTGAAGATGGGTAAAAGCTTAAGGTGGGTGACTGAAACCACCACCAAATAAAATAAGCAGAGGAGATTTGGCTCACGGAATTTAATTGGTTCATTGAATTATATGTCCAATCTAGGGTATGAACATATGAAATGTGATTTACATATGATTTAATACAAGAGGGCACAGAGACTGGTAACCGACCAGAGTAAACAAATTACATCATTAAACGTGTATCTCAGAAATATACCGATTGTCTCCACATCAAAGCCAAACGATGTCAAATACCATTATGAGGAAGCTCAAGAGAAACACTTCCACCATAAAACGCATTGCTGCAAACTAAGAAAGTGTATTGTAATCTCTCATGTATTCCGAATGATTTTTACAAGTTGAATACTATAAGCAGAGGCAGTACCACCTACAGCCGTGGGGCACACTATATGAATGGAACGAAGAAGGCCACTAAAAGCAAAGTTTTAATGGCAAACCAGATCGCCAACCTATAACATCTTTGTACGTACCGATCCAGAAAGAAGGGAGGGGTATGCAGAGTTCATCGAGGGACTTCACTCTCGCAGGACGGACGTTACCAGGACCAACAATTGCAGAGGACCGTATTTATAAGAAGCGTAGCTAAATATGTAATTAGTTTGTAATTTTGTTTATATATACGCCAGTGAGAAAAGAGTCGATGAAAGACCAAATATAAAAAGGGGAATATAACTTTAGAAAAAATATAGATAGAAATAAAAGAACAAAATAAAACAAAAGGAAAAAATAAGAAGAAAAAAAAAGATAGAAATAAAGGAACAAAATAAAACAAAAGAGGAGAAAACAAAAGAACACAAAAGTAAAAAGAAAATAATACAACAATTGAACCCAAATAAGGCGAATTTGAAAAAAGAAAAAACTATGCATATGTACTATAGGTTTAAGAAAATGCACAGATTGTTTAAAGTGCAGAAAAGAGAAAAATATTGTAAAGATTCATTAGAAGTTAGTTGCACTAGCTTCTTTTAGAAAGAGGGGAGGGATGTTGTGAGTTAGAATCAAGCTACCTACGCGTAGTTGACTCACAGAACCGGCTCTTATTAAATTCATTAAGAACGCACATATTTTTAGGGTGCAAATATTGTAAATGAATAGTAATTATTCATTAATTATGATGTAAACTTGCAGGGTGTCACAGTTCCGCAGTCAAGCTGACGAGGGGCATTTAGAATGTACCGACGACACTTTTACTTGCAGTAGGTCAGTTGGCTTGACCAACTGACACCAATTAGCAGGTGCAGAACTGGAACACCAGAAAGGTCAGTTCACAGACTGAGATAGATGTTTATTTGTAGATAGTATATAAGAACTAGTATTTTTAAGAATAAAGTTCTCTTGTGATTTTGACTTCTAAACGAAAAGTGTCTGTGAGTTTTATTTGTAACAAAGTGATGTAGGTTTACAGGTTACCGCGACAGGACATTCCAGAGGACGTCTCTCGCCGACAAGCAGATAAGGACCCCAACATTTTGGCGCAGCCGGTAGGATAGGACATCTTACTGCAATATTGAAAGGACCAGGATGTCATCGGAAAAAATAATGGGGAGTATGTCTATAGTAGGACATCTTAGTATTTAAGAAAATTTTGCCGACGATTCTTCGGTGACCGTGTGGGCGCTTTTGCGCCGGTCATGTAGAAGAAGCAGCATTGGGGCTGAGTAGCCGCTGCGGTTAGGTGACAATAGGTCGATCTGATAAGAAAACTTGTTACTTACGGTCAGGTTGTATAGGGTTGTTCCACTGAGATTAGGCTCATACTTTTTAATACATTTTGTTTCAGCATTCTCGGGGAATGTGGAGCGTGTCTGTTTATTCACAGATTTTGCGTTATTGAATTGCGAACTTGTGTATACCGGTTGGTTTGGTTCGGAAAGAACGTGCCACGGTATAGGGTTCGTACGGTTATGATAGGGGATTTGTGTTTGTTTGTCGGTAGGGACAAACATTTATACGATTCAATTTATATTGTTTTGAAATCAAAATAAAGGTTGATTTAAATATTTGGCATTTTGAGTTTAGGGTATTAGGTGAAGAGGTGCAGACAACACGTGTTGTTGCATCAAAGTTTTTTGTAGTTCGGAAACTACGATTTGCGTAGCAATGTTGAAGAAAACATTTAAATGCTATTATTATGTGGCGCATACGTTACGGGTTTATTTTTAAATATGGATTCAAATTTCCGGGAATGAATCAAGACACTTTTGCCGGTAAATCAAATTTCGGTTTTTACAAACATATGGCCTTTTCTATGGATTCTTGGGAGGATTAAAAGATGGTGAGAGGAAATCAAGGAGTATCTGTGAGGAAGCCAAGGACCAATTTGCATTGATGGAAGGACTTAATGGACGCCGGTAGACAGCGGAACTTTGTGATGGAAAACAAGTATAGCAGAATATGTATATAAAGATAGAATTTACGGTGGAATGTTTAAAGAAGTAAGTATTCTAGTTATAGGAATGGGTATGGCCATATAAGTAAGTATGTAGGGACATATGATTAGGAATTGGGAATTTGCAGATACTGCAGCAGGCTATATGTAGGTATACATACATAGGTTTTAACTGTTTATTGATTAGGAAATTAGCATATGGAAATTTGAATAAATGTATATGCTGGGATATAAAAAAAATGTATAGGTTGATTGGGAAAGTAAGCAGTTAATTCTAGGTAATTTAAAGCGCCTTGAATGTATGTATGTATTCATATACGACCTAATTACAGGATGGAAAATAGAAACGTTAATGGATATATATATATATATATATATATATATATATATATATATATATATATATCAGGCTAGAAGTAAATGTAAATAAAACGTAATTGTATGCGATGAAAGGTATAGTCATGCAATGGACAAAGTTTTGACACAAACGGGATTATTTTGTATAATCTGGTTTTTGTCGGAGGGCCAATGAATTGGTTCAAAGTTGAAATGAGTGATAACTCACGTGTTGAAAAAGAGCACGAAAAATTAATCAGAGCAAAACTGATGCCCTATATGGCTATGAAAACGCATAGTCCAGTCCTCTTTTCCTCCAGGATACGGTAGCGAATCCGATAATGTAAGGGGAGAAGACGAGTGGACGCAAATTGAATGATATAGCATTCAATTATAGAAAAAGCATATTATAGAAATATTGTTTTTTGTTTATATATTCAGGAATAGCGTATGTTTAAGAAAAGTTAAAGATTAAAAAAAAATTATAATCTGTGTAAAAGTTCAGATTAAGATTAAAGGTAGTTTAGAAAATAATTAGAGTTATAAAAATTAATTGTTTAAAATCTAACTTTATAATGAAATAAGTGTTATAAAAAAAAAAAAACAAAAATCATACAAAAGTGGAAAATTATACCCAAGAGTATAGTACATATAGTGTATTTATTTAAATATTATATAATTTTGAAATTCATGTATTAAATTGACTTATGAAATGTTCAACAAAAATTAAACAGAGAAGAAATATCAAACTAGAATGTATACTAGAAAATTAAGAAAATTATTGTAATTTTTGGCAGTTATCTAAGGTTTGTGACCCCAAAGATGCCAACATATTAGATTGGGGGTGAATGGCGACGGATGTAATTTTAATTTTGCGAAACGGCATATGGCCGCAGCATTTGAACGCGATGTGGATGAGTAGTTGACAAGTAACAAAAAATAAGCAAGTTTCCTTGCGGAGTCATGTTTTGAATTGGACAATTGTATATTACAATGTCCACCCATTGTATCACAATCTCAACAGAATCGATTTTGGATAAGTTGAAGATGGGTAAAAGCTTAAGGTGGGTGACTGAAACCACCACCAAATAAAATAAGCAGAGGAGATTTGGCTCACGGAATTTAATTGGTTCATTGAATTATATGTCCAATCTAGGGTATGAACATATGAAATGTGATTTACATATGATTTAATACAAGAGGGCACAGAGACTGGTAACCGACCAGAGTAAACAAATTACATCATTAAACGTGTATCTCAGAAAAATACCGATTGTCTCCACATCAAAGCCAAACGATGTCAAATACCATTATGAGGAAGCTCAAGAGAAACACTTCCACCATAAAACGCATTGCTGCAAAGTAAGAAAGTGTATTGTAATCTCTCATGTATTCCGAATGATTTTTACAAGTTGAATACTATAAGCAGAGGCAGTACCACCTACAGCCGTGGGACACACTATATGAATGGAACGAAGAAGGCCACTAAAAGCAAAGTTTTAATGGCAAACCAGATCGCCAACCTATAACATCTTTGTATGTACCGATCCAGAAAGAAGGGAGGGGTATGCAGAGTTCATCGAGGGACTTCACTCTCGCAGGACGGACGTTACCAGGACCAACAATTGCAGAGGACCGTATTTATAAGAAGCGTAGCTAAATATGTAATTAGTTTGTAATTTTGTTTATATATACGCCAGTGAGAAAAGAGTCGATGAAAGACCAAATATAAAAAGGGGAATATAACTTTAGAAAAAATATAGATAGAAATAAAAGAACAAAATAAAACAAAAGGAAAAAATAAGAAGAAAAAAAAAAGATAGAAATAAAGGAACAAAATAAAACAAAAGAGGAGAAAAGAAAAGAACACAAAAGTAAAAAGAAAATAATACAACAATTGAACCCAAATAAGGCGAATTTGAAAAAAGAAAAAACTATGCATATGTACTATAGGTTTAAGAAAATGCACAGATTGTTTAAAGTGCAGAAAAGAGAAAAATATTGTAAAGATTCATTAGAAGTTAGTTGCACTAACTTCTTTTAGAAATAGGGGAGGGATGTTGTGAGTTAGAATCAAGCTACCTACGCGTAGTTGACTCACAGAAGCGGCTCTTATTAAATTCATTAAGAACGCACATATTTTTAGGGTGCAAATATTGTAAATGAATAGTAATTATTCATTAATTATGATGTAAACTTGCAGGGTGTCACAGTTCCGCAGTCAAGCTGACGAGGGGCATTTAGAATGCACCGACGACACTTTTACTTGCAGTAGGTCAGTTGGCTTGACCAACTGACACCAATTAGCAGGTGCAGAACTGGAACACCAGAAAGGTCAGTTCACAGACTGAGATAGATGTTTATTTGTAGATAGTATATAAGAACTAGTATTTTTAAGAATAAAGTTCTCTTGTGATTTTGACTTCTAAACGAAAAGTGTCTGTGAGTTTTATTTGTAACAAAGTGATGTAGGTTTACAGGTTACCGCGACAGGACATTCCAGAGGACGTCTCTCGCCGACAAGCAGATAAGGACCCCAACATTTTGGCGCAGCCGGTAGGATAGGACATCTTACTGCAATATTGAAAGGACCAGGATGTCATCGGAAAAAATAATGGGGAGTATGTCTATAGTAGGACATCTTAGTATTTAAGAAAATTTTGCCGACGATTCTTCGGTGACCGTGTGGGCGCTTTTGCGCCGGTCATGTAGAAGAAGCAGCATTGGGGCTGATTAGCCGCTGCGGTTAGGTGACAATAGGTCGATCTGATAAGAAAACTTGTTACTTACGGTCAGGTTGTATAGGGTTGTTCCACTGAGATTAGGCTCATACTTTTTAATACATTTTGTTTCAGCATTCTCGGGGAATGTGGAGCGTGTCTGTTTATTCACAGATTTTGCGTTATTGAATTGCGAACTTGTGTATACCGGTTGGTTTGGTTCGGAAAGAACGTGCCACGGTATAGGGTTCGTACGGTTATGATAGGGGATTTGTGTTTGTTTGTCGGTAGGGACATTTATACGATTCAATTTATATTGTTTTGAAATCAAAATAAAGATTGATTTAAATATTTGGCATTTTGAGTT
Organism: Clusia tigrina; assembly: GCA_920105625.2. Lineage (NCBI taxonomy): Eukaryota > Metazoa > Arthropoda > Insecta > Diptera > Clusiidae > Clusia > Clusia tigrina. The sequence goes on from OV050031.1 coordinate 118,819,123, forward strand.
TAGGGTATTAGGTGAAGAGGTGCAGACAACACGTGTTGTTGCATCAAAGTTTTTTGTAGTTCGGAAACTACGATTTGCGTAGCAATGTTGAAGAAAACATTTAAATGCTATTATTATGTGGCGCATACGTTACGGGTTTATTTTTAAATATGGATTCAAATTTCCGGGAATGAATCAAGACACTTTTGCCGGTAAATCAAATTTCGGTTTTTACAAACATATGGCCTTTTCTATGGATTCTTGGGAGGATTAAAAGATGGTGAGAGGAAATCAAGGAGTATCTGTGAGGAAGCCAAGGACCAATTTGATTTGATGGAAGGACTTAATGGACGCCGGTAGGCAGCGGAACTTTGTGATGGAAAACAAGTATAGCAGAATATGTATATAAAGATAGAATTTACGGTGGAATGTTTAAAGAAGTAAGTATTCTAGTTATAGGAATGGGTATGGCCATATAAGTAAGTATGTAGGGACATATGATTAGGAATTGGGAATTTGCAGATACTGCAGCAGGCTATATGTAGGTATACATACATAGGTTTTAACTGTTTATTGATTAGGAAATTAGCATATGGAAATTTGAATAAATGTATATGCTGGGATATAAAAAAAATGTATAGGTTGATTGGGAAAGTAAGCAGTTAATTCTAGGTAATTTAAAGCGCCTTGAATGTATGTATGTATTCATATACGAGCTAATTACAGGATGGAAAATAGAAACGTTAATGGATATATATATATATATATATATATATATATATATATATATATATATATATATATATATATATATATATATATCAGGCTAGAAGTAAATGTAAATAAAACGGAATTGTATGCGATGAAAGGTATAGTCATGCAATGGACAAAGTTTTGACACAAACGGGATTATTTTGTATAATCTGGTTTTTGTCGGAGGGCCAATGAATTGGTTCAAAGTTGAAATGAGTGATAACTCACGTGTTGAAAAAGAGCACGAAAAATTAATCAGAGCAAAACGGATGCCCTATATGGCTATGAAAACGCATAGTCCAGTCCTCTTTTCCTCCAGGATACGGTAGCGAATCCGATAATGTAAGGGGAGAAGACGAGTGGACGCAAATTGAATGATATAGCATTCAATTATAGAAAAAGCATATTATAGAAATATTGTTTTTTGTTTATATATTCAGCAATAGCGTATGTTTAAGAAAAGTTAAAGATTAAAAAAAATTATAATCTGTGTAAAAGTTCAGATTAAGATTAATGGTAGTTTAGAAAATAATTAGAGTTATAAAAATTAATTGTTTAAAATCTAACTTTATAATGAAATAAGTGTTATAAAAAAAAAAAAACAAAAATCATACAAAAGTGGAAAATTATACCCAAGAGTATATATAGTACATATAGTGTATTTATTTAAATATTATATAACTTTGAAATTCATTTATAAAATTGACTTATGAAATGTTCGACAAAAATTAAACAGAGAAGAAATATCAAACTAGAATGTATACTAGAAAATTAAGAAAATTATTGTGATTTTTGGCAGTTATCTAAGGTTTGTGACCCCAAAGATGCCAACATATTAGATTGGGGGTGAATGGCGACGGATGTAATTTTAATTTTGCGAAACGGCATATGGCCGCAGCATTTGAACGCGATGTGGATGAGTAGTTGACAAGTAACAAAAAATAAGCAAGTTTCCTTGCGGAGTCATGTTTTGAATTGGACAATTGTATATTACAATGTCCACCCATTGTATCACAATCTCAACAGAATCGATTTTGGATAAGTTGAAGATGGGTAAAAGCTTAAGGTGGGTGACTGAAACCACCACCAAATAAAATAAGCAGAGGAGATTTGGCTCACGGAATTTAATTGGTTCATTGAATTATATGTCCAATCTAGGGTATGAACATATGAAATGTGATTTACATATGATTTAATACAAGAGGGCACAGAGACTGGTAACCGACCAGAGTAAACAAATTACATCATTAAACGTGTATCTCAGAAAAATACCGATTGTCTCCACATCAAAGCCAAACGATGTCAAATACCATTATGAGGAAGCTCAAGAGAAACACTTCCACCATAAAACGCATTGCTGCAAACTAAGAAAGTGTATTGTAATCTCTCATGTATTCCGAATGATTTTTACAAGTTGAATACTATAAGCAGAGGCAGTACCACCTACAGCCGTGGGGCACACTATATGAATGGAACGAAGAAGGCCACTAAAAGCAAAGTTTTAATGGCAAACCAGATCGCCAACCTATAACATCTTTGTATGTACCGATCCAGAAAGAAGGGAGGGGTATGCAGAGCTCATCGAGGGACTTCACTCTCGCAGGACGGACGTTACCAGGACCAACAATTGCAGAGGACCGTATTTATAAGAAGCGTAGCTAAATATGTAATTAGTTTGTAATTTTATTTATATATACGCCAGTGAGAAAAGAGTCGATGAAAGACCAAATATAAAAAGGGGAATATAACTTTAGAAAAAATATAGATAGAAATAAAAGAACAAAATAAAACAAAAGGAAAAAATAAGAAGAAAAAAAAAAGATAGAAATAAAGGAACAAAATAAAACAAAAGAGGAGAAAAGAAAAGAACACAAAAGTAAAAAGAAAATAATACAACAATTGAACCCAGATAAGGCGAATTTGAAAAAAGAAAAAACTATGCATATGTACTATAGGTTTAAGAAAATGCACAGATTTTTTAAAGTGCAGAAAAGAGAAAAATATTGTAAAGATTCATTAGAAGTTAGTTGCACTAACTTCTTTTAGAAAGAGGGGAGGGAAGTTGTGAGTTAGAATCAAGCTACCTACGCGTAGTTGACTCACAGAACCGGCTCTTATTAAATTCATTAAGAACGCACATATTTTTAGGGTGCAAATATTGTAAATGAATAGTAATTATTCATTAATTATGATGTAAACCTGCAGGGTGTCACAGTTCCGCAGTCAAGCTGACGAGGGGCATTTAGAATGCACCGACGACACTTTTACTTGCAGTAGGTCAGTTGGCTTGACCAACTGACACCAATTAGCAGGTGCAGAACTGGAACACCAGAAAGTTCAGTTCACAGACTGAGATAGATGTTTATTTGTAGATAGTATATAAGAACTAGTATTTTTAAGAATAAAGCTCTCTTGTGATTTTGACTTCTAAACGAAAAGTGTCTGTGAGTTTTATTTGTAACAAAGTGATGTAGGTTTACAAGTTACCGCGACAGGACATTCCAGAGGACGTCTCTCGCCGACAAGCAGATAAGGACCCCAACATTTTGGCGCAGCCGGTAGGATAGGACATCTTACTGCAATATTGAAAGGACCAGGATGTCATCGGAAAAAATAATGGGGAGTATGTCTATAGTAGGACATCTTAGTATTTAAGAAAATTTTGCCGACGATTCTTCGGTGACCGTGTGGGCGCTTTTGCGCCGGTCATGTAGAAGAAGCAGCATTGGGGCTGATTAGCCGCTGCGGTTAGGTGACAATAGGTCGATCTGATAAGAAAACTTGTTACTTACGGTCAGGTTGTATAGGGTTGTTCCACTGAGATTAGGCTCATACTTTTTAATACATTTTGTTTCAGCATTCTAGGGGAATGTGGAGCGTGTCTGTTTATTCACAGATTTTGCGTTATTGAATTGCGAACTTGTGTATACCGGTTGGTTTGGTTCGGAAAGAACGTGCCACGGTATAGGGTTCGTACGGTTATGATAGGGGATTTGTGTTTGTTTGTCGGTAGGGACATTTATACGATTCAATTTATATTGTTTTGAAATCAAAATAAAGATTGATTTAAATATTTGGCATTTTGAGTTTAGGGTATTAGGTGAAGAGGTGCAGACAACACGTGTTGTTGCATCAAAGTTTTTTGTAGTTCGGAAACTACGATTTGCGTAGCAATGTTGAAGAAAACATTTAAATGCTATTATTATGTGGCGCATACGTTACGGGTTTATTTTTAAATATGGATTCAAATTTCCGGGAATGAATCAAGACACTTTTGCCGGTAAATCAAATTTCGGTTTTTACAAACATATGGCCTTTTCTATGGATTCTTGGGAGGATTAAAAGATGGTGAGAGGAAATCAAGGAGTATCTGTGAGGAAGCCAAGGACCAATTTGCATTGATGGAAGGACTTAATGGACGCCGGTAGACAGCGGAACTTTGTGATGGAAAACAAGTATAGCAGAATATGTATATAAAGATAGAATTTACGGTGGAATGTTTAAAGAAGTAAGTATTCTAGTTATAGGAATGGGTATGGCCATATAAGTAAGTATGTAGGGACATATGATTAGGAATTGGGAATTTGCAGATACTGCAGCAGGCTATATGTAGGTATACATACATAGGTTTTAACTGTTTATTGATTAGGAAATTAGCATATGGAAATTTGAATAAATGTATATGCTGGGATATAAAAAAAATGTATAGGTTGATTGGGAAAGTAAGCAGTTAATTCTAGGTAATTTAAAGCGCCTTGAATGTATGTATGTATTCATATACGAGCTAATTACAGGATGGAAAATAGAAACGATAATGGATATATATATATATATATATATATATATATATATATATATATATATATATATATATATATATATATATATATATATATATATATATATATATATATATATATATATATATATATATATATATATCAGGCTAGAAGTAAATGTAAATAAAACGTAATTGTATGCGATGAAAGGTATAGTCATGCAATGGACAAAGTTTTGACACAAACGGGATTATTTTGTATAATCTGGTTTTTGTCGGAGGGCCAATGAATTGGTTCAAAGTTGAAATGAGTGATAACTCACGTGTTGAAAAAGAGCACGAAAAATTAATCAGAGCAAAACGGATGCCCTATATGGCTATGAAAACGCATAGTCCAGTCCTGTTTTCCTCCAGGATACGGTAGCGAATCCGATAATGTAAGGGGAGAAGACGAGTGGACGCAAATTGAATGATATAGCATTCAATTATAGAAAAAGCATATTATAGAAATATTGTTTTTTGTTTATATATTCAGGAATAGCGTATGTTTAAGAAAAGTTAAAGATTAAAAAAAATTATAATCTGTGTAAAAGTTCAGATTAAGATTAAAGGTAGTTTAGAAAATAATTAGAGTTATAAAAATTAATTGTTTAAAATCTAACTTTATAATGAAATAAGTGTTATAAAAAAAAAAAACAAAAATCATACAAAAGTGGAAATTTATACCCAAGAGTATATATAGTACATATAGTGTATTTATTTAAATATTATATAATTTTGAAATTCATTTATTAAATTGACTTATGAAATGTTCAACAAAAATTAAACAGAGAAGAAATATCAAACTAGAATGTATACTAGAAAATTAAGAAAATTATTGTGATTTTTGGCAGTTATCTAAGGTTTGTGACCCCAAAGATGCCAACATATTAGATTGGGGGTGAATGGCGACGGATGTAATTTTAATTTTGCGAAACGGCATATGGCCGCAGCATTTGAACGCGATGTGGATGAGTAGTTGACAAGTAACAAAAAATAAGCAAGTTTCCTTGCGGAGTCATGTTTTGAATTGGACAATTGTATATTACAATGTCCACCCATTGTATCACAATCTCAACAGAATCGATTTTGGAGAAGTTGAAGATGGGTAAAAGCTTAAGGTGGGTGACTGAAACCACCACCAAATAAAATAAGCAGAGGAGATTTGGCTCACGGAATTTAATTGGTTCATTGAATTATATGTCCAATCTAGGGTATGAACATATGAAATGTGATTTACATATGATTTAATACAAGAGGGCACAGAGACTGGTAACCGACCAGAGTACACAAATTACATCATTAAATGTGTATCTCAGAAAAATACCGATTGTCTCCATATCAAAGCCAAACGATGTCAAATACCATTATGAGGAAGCTCAAGAGAAACACTTCCACCATAAAACGCATTGCTGCAAAGTAAGAAAGTGTATTGTAATCTCTCATGTATTCCGAATGATTTTTACAAGTTGAATACTATAAGCAGAGGCAGTACCACCTACAGCCGTGGGGCACACTATATGAATGGAACGAAGAAGGCCACTAAAAGCAAAGTTTTAATGGCAAACCAGATCGCCAACCTATAACATCTTTGTACGTACCGATCCAGAAAGAAGGGAGGGGTATGCAGAGTTCATCGAGGGACTTCACTCTCGCAGGACGGACGTTACCAGGACCAACAATTGCAGAGGACCGCTGTAATTATATAAAAGCTGTCATATAAAATGAAGAACAAAGAAAACCGGCTTGTAAATCATTTAATAACTTTTAATTTAAATTAAAAATGAAAGTGAAACTAACTTATAAATATTTTGATTGATTGAAATAAATTAAAATTGTTGTTTTTTTGTGTTCAATAGCAAACGGAAGCGGTGGAGTAGAGAGGAGACAATGGGGCTTCTGAGGTGCTACCAGGCGCGTAAGGAGTATTTTTATTTGTTGTTTTTAATTTAAATGATTTGAACTGACTGAATATGTACCTGTTTATTGCTTTAAGATATCGTTTTTTCCCCCTTTATTTCATACACCTGTCACAATTATATTGACACCTAGTACATGATTTGACAACTTGATTGGAAATTAATATTAAAAAGACATTTTGGCCAGTGCCAAGAAGTGACACAACAAAAATTATTTACATTAATTATTATAGTTCACTATAATTATCTTATAACGATCAAAATTATGTTTATGATAATTATTTAGATTTACATTTATAATACTATTACTAATATGTGTAGTCTGGATTTCCTAGTTCATTACGTCGTTTGGTCGAGTTCTCTTTAAACGGCGCTATGGTGGTTTCTTCTAGATATTACATATATTATATTATATATATATATATATATATATATATATATATATATATATATATATATATATATACGAGTATATTATAATATATATATAATATATATATATATATATATATATATATATATATATATATATATATATATATATATATATATATCGTTTATTTTTTCGTTATAATGCCCATGCAGTATATCGTAGTGTTTTGTGGATATCTTTTTTATTTCTTCGTCAATTCTTGTCATATTTACTTTGAGGTGTATGCCTTCATTTGTTGTGTACCAACCAGACTTTATGATAACTCTTAATATTCTAGATTGCTGTCTTAGAATTTTTTGTATGTGTGACCGCTTTGCCTTTCCCCATACTTGGAGCCCGTACTTCCAAATTGGCTGTATAATACACTTGAATAACAGCAACTTGTTGTTAATTGTGAGTTTAGATTGCTTACCCAGTAACCAATATAGTTGCCAAAATTTTTCTTTTATTTATTTCGTTTTTTGTTTTATTTGGTAGTGCCAATTTAGCTTTGAGTCCATGTGTATACCAAGGTATTTAGTAGTAGACCCTATTTTTATATCTTTATTGTTTATTTTAATAGATATTGGGTTACATTTTGTTTCAGTTGTAAAAATTATTTGTACAGTCTTATCTTCATTAATTTTCAAGCACCATTTATCAAACCATTCCTTAACATTCTCTGTGTATATCTGCAGATTTGCTGTCACAGCATTTACATTTTTGTCAGATGGTAAGAGGATTGTGTCGTCAGTAAAGGTAGCAATTGTAGTATTCAGTTCTTTCGGAAGTGGCATATCTGAGGTAAATATGACATATAGCAGTGGTCCTTGAGGAACTCCAGCTGTTGTAAGATGAATACACGAACACTCTTCTTTATATTTGACGTAAAAGTAAAGATCATTAAGATAACTTTCAACAATCAAATAGTAGTCAAGTGGCAGCATCGTCTTCAGTTTATGCAGCAGTCCTTTATGCCATATTTTGTCAAATGCTTTTGCAACGCAGTACCGCTTATGTTCTATGTCTGTTTCAATTTTGTTTGTTATACGGTGTATCTGTTGAATTGTTGAATGTCGTTTTCTGAAGCCGAATTGATGATTTGGTATAATGTTTTTATTGTCAAGGATCTGGCTAAGTCCATCATGTAAAAGTTTTTCAGCAGCTTTAGAAATTATGGGAAGTAGGCTAATTGGTCTATACGACGAAGCAGTTGTAGCATCTTTTCCCTGTTTCGGTAGTGCAACAATTTTGGCAACTTTCCATACTTTGGGAAAAAATTGTACTCGGAAGTTGATAACATTTCTAAGTAGTTATAACCTATAGTAGGTAGCTCAGCGAGAGCTTTTCCTGTCAACATATCGTATCCTGGTGCTTATTTGTGGTTTATTCCTTTTGTAATGCAATTAATTATTTCTGTTGTGTTTGTTTTCTTTATTTTGGTTATAATGTCTATATTTAAGTCATTGCGTGTTTCAATATATTTATCTTCGTCATCTGATAGGACTTTTTCAAAGTATTTAGCCATATATATTTTGTCTTTTAGTTAATATTTTCTTGAGTTTTTTGCAGGCTATATTTAAATTGTTTTTATCCTCAGGCGATCTAGTCAGCTGTCACCTCTTTCTCAGCTTTCTCTTCTCAATAATTTGCTTTCTTATGAAAATATCCGTTGTAGGGTTATTTCTTCTAAATTTATGCTGTGGGGTTAATTTGATTCCTGCGTCTAGGACCACATCGTTGAAGTGAATAATGGCCTGTTCAATGTCTAATTGTGTTTTCATTGTGATAGACATATTCAGTTGATTTTCAATATGCTGTCTATACTCATTCCAGTTTGTTTTGTGGTTAAAAATCTTAGCTATTGGTTCTATGGGTTTGATGTCAGTTGTGTAGTCAAGTATTATCGGAGAGTGGTCTGAAGAAAGTTCAAAACAAGTTTTAATTTTTAATTGGTTACACTTTATGTTTTTTGTTATGCTGATGTCGATTAGATCTGGTATCTTTTTCCTATCTGTTGGCCAGTATGTGGGTTCACCTGAGCTTAAAAATTTGCAGTTATTTTTGTTGATAGCATTAATCAGATTTCGTCCTTTTTTATTGGTTAGCCTAGATACCCAGTCAGTACGTTTTGCATTCAGATCTCCAGCTGCAATGAATCTTTCGCCAAGCGTCTTTATGTAGTCATCATATTGATCCGTCGTTATTAGGTATCTGGGGGGACAGTAAACTGAGGAGATGAGTATTGTCCCACTTGTATCCGCAATTTACACAGTAGTGGATTGAATATGAGGTGTTGCATATGGTTGCAGTTCAGTATGTTTTAATAGTGAATTTATTATGATAGCTGTCCCACCACGAGCTTTACCATCAGGATGATTTGTCACATAAATTTTATATCCAGGAAATACTAAATACCTTTTGTTCGTAAAATGTGTTTCTGAAACAAGTGCTATATCAATTTTCTTGTGAGTCAAAAATTGCTTCAACTCAAGATAATATTTAAACTATTACTATAGTGCATTTAGCTTGTAAGTGACATTGTAATGATGTTCATCATGTTAGTCATTTGAGTGATTAGAGATTTCAGCATGTCTTCAAGTTAATTAATATCACTATCGTTTGAATTTTTTGTATTTTGTTCAGATTTATTGGGATTTAACGACCGTGCAATTTCGGCATAGTTTACTCCTCGTTTAACTACTGATCCATCCATATTTTTGGTCTGTAGTAATAATGGATCCTTTCTGCGTAAAGATGGAAACCTTTGAATTTTTATGGCTTTGTATATTTCACAGCCTTTGCAGTTTGCAGTATGATTTCCGTCACATAGGGTACATTTAATTTCAGCTACGTTGGTTATTTTTTTTTTACATTCACTTGTTAGATGCTTTCCAGCGCATTTCACACATACTGGATCCCTTGTACAGTAGTTTTTTGTATGTCCGTATTTTTGGCATTTAGTGCATTGCACGACTTCTCTTTTATGATGAGGTGCCTCAAAAACTACTATGCAATGCATTAATTTGTTAATGCTATAAATATCTTTATTGTTAGTATTTGTTTCTAGTTCTATGCTAAACAGTGGTAGCGGTTTTTTTGTTGTTCGGTGAGTTATGTTAGTTATGTTTAAAACTTTGTGACCGTTTTCACCAAGCTCATTTTTAATTTCTTCTTGGTCTGCGGAGGGGTGCATATTACGAAGAATGACTTTGAAACCCCTTTAATTTTTGGGTTTAAATGTGTACAGCTTCGTACCTTTTTGCTGTAGCATTTTGAATATTTTTGTGTATCTTTCCGAGTCATTCGATTGAACGCGTACTTTATTGTTTGTTAATATTTTAAATATATAAGTTACTGTCTGCAGCAGCGGTTAGTGCATTTTTTAACGTCTTTATGCATTCTACGCCTTGTACATATATAGGGCGTGGTTTGTTTAAACTTTTTTTTCGGACTAGTTTTTTCTTTTTCGGACTCATTTTGATCAACTTGTCCTGTCCACTGTGCACTGGGTTCAGCAAGTTCGTCATCATCACCGGTCAAAGCAGCAAATCTGTTTTTACTTTCCGAAGTAGTATCGCTCAACCAGTAGTTTGATAACTTACTTTGGCTTGGGTTTTTGGCTATTTTTGCTTTTTGTTAGTGTTGGGCGTTCTTTTCGCTTTAACTGTCGTGGGTGAGGTTCGTGCTCTCTTTGGTAGCGATTGCAGTTGACTTACCTGCACGCCTCTTGGCGGAATTTGCACACAGGCAGAAGAACATGTTGATGTCGCAGTTGTAGTCGAGAATGTAGTTGTTGTACCGTACGTAGAGAAGGCAGATGTTGTAGTTCCTGACTGCTATACTGGAGCAGGACATTGTTGGAGGCACTGTGCACCATGTGCACTCCCCGAAGAGCGAACATTAGTATTAATAGGTTGTTCTGACTCGCTCATAGATCTCGTTCTCTCCCACGGGGAGAGCGCTGCACACTCATGGCGATTACCGACTATACTTTGTTTATTAGTTTTTTAAAATTTTATTTATTATTATTTTTGCTATATTTTAATCTTATTTATGTTTGTATGTAAAATATCACGAAAAACTAAATTTTGGTGTGGTAACTCTAATCACTTATTATGGCCAGAGTCCACTGTGGCAACACCACACACAACCGGGATTATTTTATTTGTTGTCTCTTTCAACTTTTAACTCATATATGTATATAACAGTTCCTTTGTTTGTTTGATTGCTTATTTATCACTTTTAATAAATTTCAAATTAGTTATTATAAGTATTTAGTTTATCTAAACAGAACTAGACACTTTCTTGAAAACTTGCACTTTCGTTTAAGCGTCTCTTTCGCGGGATTTGTAAAATTAGTTATTTGGTTTTAAACAACGATAAATGTCACAAGGGCGGTGCTCCTGTGATTACACGTAAGTTTGGTTACACGACCGTTCTAAAGATATAGTGAAATATTTTTTTCATTCAATAAATTAAGAAAACCATTTTTTAACTAACATTTACATTTATTTAATGCCAAATATAGGTTAAGTTTCTTTTCTAACAAAGCATATCTTAATACTCGAACATATGTCTAAAAAATTTAATAAAATAAATGTCTGAAAATTATACATACATAAAATTTATCTTTAAAATACTTTTGTTCTTGTTTTTCCTGTTCTTTAAAATTTGTTTACAAATGTGTATGTACGAGTATAAGCATTTTAATTGTCAAAACCAGTGCTGACAAATCGTAAAACTGGTAGCGTTTTATTTACACTCGCGTTGAATGAAACACAGCTATTATTATTTATTCTTAAACAACAAATATGAATACTGATGACATAACAATGGTAGGTTTGAAAAAATATTAAATATAATTTGAAAAATAAATACCTTTTACTCTAGTAGTTTTTAAGTGAATCATCGTCCAATAGCAGTTCCGAAGAAAGTAGTGAAGGCTTTTTAAGTGTTTCGTCCTCAACAACTTCAGTTCCGGTAGTGAATTAGGGCAACATACCAAAATCGAACATGTCTTAAACGTTATCGAATCGTACAGTATTGATGTTTGTAAGAGGCAGTATCTTTTAAACCGCACAACTGCATCTTATCTTATTGGTATGGCATACAATTATTTTTCAACTTTAAAATAATTAAAATTTCCCTCTTTTAGATCGTTACAAAGTATCAAACTATGAAGGAGTTGATCATGGCGGTTTGCAGAAAGTTGGCGCGAACAAAGAAATTTAGATATTTTTATGGTACATGGCAAACATTAATATTTTTCGCGAAATAAGCAATTTATTTGGTGTCTCTCAATCAACGGCTTGGAGAGTAATAAATAGAGTGACGTGGTTCATGTCCATTGGACATAAATTTGTTTTTTGGCCAAATACCAATAAAGCTGCCGAAAATATGAACCAAAATATTTAAAAATTCCGTACGTAATTGGATGCATTGATTGTACACACATTGAAATTAAAGCTCCTCGGGAAAGTAAGGAGGTATATTTTAATATAAAAGATTATTATAGCTTGCACTTGCAAGCTGTTGTCGATCCCAATAAGATGTTCATTGACATTTTTGCTGGTGAACCAGGCTCTTTACACGACAGTAGAGTATTAAATAGATCTAGTTTATATCAACAAGCATCTGAAAATTATGTAGAACTATTTCCAAATAATTATTTTATATTAGGCGACTCCGCATATCCATTGTTTAGCTGGCTAATATGTCCATTTAGAGATAACGGATCTCTTACTTCAGTTCAAAGGAAATTTAATTATATACATTCGTCAACAAGGATTGTTGTTGAAAATGCACTTGGGCTTTTAAAATCAAGGTTCAGAACGCTTTTGCATTTAACAGAATATATAACCAACATAATTGTATACGGATTTATTTTACATAATATTTTTTGCGTACATAACGATGAAGATATTCTTGAATCAGGTGGAGCCAGAATACAGGACAATCCAGTTGAACCTGATACATCAATTCAACAGTTACAAAATAACACTCAACGCTATCAGTTTTTACGGAGTTAATAAATTCTCGGGTTATAGTTCCTTAATTTTTTATTATCTTATATAAAATTAAGAATTTCTACAACTTAATTAAAAATTAAACAAACTTCTTTCATTGATATAATTTTAACTATTTCATTTTAAATAAACATGTTATTTCATTATTTTTGTACATAATTATTTTATTTGGATTGGCAAGCACATTGTAAATTTTTTAGCGCATTTATTTTTTCTTCGTGTCGTTTCTGTTTATTATCTTCTGCCTCCTGCCTTAGACTAAATTTTTTAGTCTTTTATTCTTTGAATACCTCATTTTTCTCTTCTATTTGTTTTCTTTGCGCCAATTTCAAGATATACATTTTCTCCTTAAAGCTTTTCTCTTTTTGCACATTGGCGAATTTTGTGGAAGAGAAGAGAGTGGAGTCGAAGATTCAGGCATAATGTTGTGTTCAGGATGTGGATTTTCTGGAGTTTTTGGGTACTCAATTGATTTTTTAAAAAGTGGCTCCAGCGCAGTTATGCTTGCTCCCAATAAATTTACAGAATGGCTACTAGCAATTCCAGGGCTACTTCCGAATGAGTCCTCATTATATCAGTATATGGACCAATACAAGGAGCAGCCCCTGTTGTTCTGCTATTATCCTTTGCTAATTTCCAGGCTTTCAATAAATTTTTTAATATTGTTTGTAGCATATCGGATGTTGTTGGCTGGGACTGCAAGTTAAAAATTAGATGCCAAAATAAATCGGATTGAATTGGCAAATTACCAGAATTCCTTGATTCTCCAAATCAATTAACACATTTTGCATAGCATTTTTTTTCGTTTACTATGCAGAAACTCCTCCTGCCTTGCCGAATAAGCATTTACGGTATCTTCCTTCGTCCATGATCTTTTTCCCTACAAAATATGTGAAAAGTTACAAACCCAATAAATTTATCCAACTCGTAACTTACTAATGTTTCTGTTTCACAATAATTCATTTTATTAATGAATGTAATTTCGAACGGAATTTAAAGTTCGAATATATTCACAATAATCGGCATCAGCTGATTGATTGTATACTTTTATCAATAGTGTAGCTTTCCGAACAGTTCCGGATCTAATTATTGGATCTGAAAATGAAGCTGGAAGCAAATTTTGTTGTTCCTTTGCATTAAATTGGATCTAATCCAGTGCCATTGGAATACAACTTATGTATATCCAAGGCTGATGGTAGAACCTGCCTGAGACTGGTCCAATAACTAGTTCTATAACATGTTGCGATTGTATATTGCGCCGCCATCTTATGTTTCCCTGTTTGGGTTTTGCTCTCCTTCTGTATTCTTGTTGTTAAACGTCAGCTGTTCTGCTGAATGCGCCCATTCAAGGCATAGTTACAGTTCTGCGGTAAATATGGCGCTGCCTCAAACTAGTCTAAATTTTAAAATAGGACCGGCTTGACTGCTGAAACGGTCAATTGTGGAATAGCGGAAGACAATGGAAAAATAAAAAAAACTGGTAATTTTCTCTTTTTTTTAATTTGTCGGGTTTATCGTCGTAGCGGACGTTAATTTTTTGAAAAAAGAAGTCAAAGTTTCAGTTCGTGTGAAGATAAGAATTCTTTGTAAAATATTGGTTTACTTTTACCAAATAAGTCAAAATGAGATAAATTATTGGAAAATTACAAATATAAGATTCCTATATTCTATGAGTGTTAACGAGAATTGGGAAGATTCCCGAATCAAGTGAAAGCCGCATCAAGTGCAACGTTGCTGTATTGATAAAAATAAGGAACAAAGGAGAAGGTGCTGCGCGACCAATCTAGAGCAGGATAATTAAGATAAGTAGTCATATTTACATATATACAGTTTTTAAAGAAAGTGTTTTGACAAGGTAAAAAATGTTTGAACTTATTTATAAAAATGAGATAAAGAAATTAAAATTAGAACTATAAATGGTTTTAATATTTTGTATGGCCCCCATTAGCATCTATAATGACTTGTAGTATTCTCATCGTATTCGCTTGGTATTTTCTTTCATTCCTCTAGTATTGCAATTTTGAGCTCTGCTCCACCTTTTGATTGCCTCTCGCCCCCTTTTTTCAGAAATTTTCCCACAATTTTTCAATAGGGTTCAAGTGTGGACTCTGGGCTGCCGTATCGAATACTTTTTTGTAATTATAAAGAACGCAGATCCTTACCATATGCTCCTTATATTTTGGGTCATTATCTTGGTAATATTTGAATTACGGATTGCTATCAATATTGAACCCACAATGATCTGCGCTGTTTACCAAATAACGTTGGAATATATCCAAATATTGTTGTGCATCCATTTTATTCTCTGTAAAATTCAGTTCTCCTACTCCTTTACTGGATATGCACCCCGATATTATGGCAGAAAGTTTGCCGAATTTAAATATATATACTAAATAGGAAAATTATACCCAAGAGTATATATAGTATATATAGTATATTTGTTTAAATATTACACAATTTTGAAATTGATTTATTAAATTAACTTATGAAATGTTCGGCTAAAATTAAACATAGAAAAATATCAAATTAAAATGTTAACTAGAAAATTAAGAAGATTATTATAAGTATTCAGTTTTGATGATGTGAACCGAAGCGGGAAATTCCAGGAACAGCGCATATCGGAAGACGGTGCAGACTAAGGGACCAACGTATTATTCGGAAAGATGTGTTTTTGAATATCAGAGATTTCTGGCAGCTATCCAAGGTGTGGGAATCCGGCTGTGACCGCAAGGATGCCAATATATTGGATTGGGGATGAATGGTGACGGATTTTTTTTTCTTTGCGAAACGGCTTATGGCCGCAGCATTTGAACGCGTTGTGGATGAGTTATTGACAAGCAACGAAAAATAAACAAGTTTCCTTGCGGAGTCATGTTTTGCATTGGACAGTTTTATATTACAATGTCCACCCAGTGTATCACAATCTCAACAGAATCGATTTTGGATAAGTTGAAGATGGGTAAAAGCTTAAGGTGGGTGACTGAAACCACCACCAAATATAATAAGCAGAAGAAATTTGGCTTGCGGAAGTTAATTGCTTCATTGAAGTATATGTCCAATCTAGAGTATGAAAATACGAAATGTGATTTACATATGAAATATGATTTAATACAAGAGGACACAGAGACTGGTATCCGTTCAGAGTACACAGATTACGTCATTAAGCGTGTATCTCAGGGAAATACCGATAGTCTACACATCGAAGGCAACGAAAGAAAATATAATTATGAGAAAGCCAAAGAAAACCACTTCCACCATAGAACGCACTGCTGCAAAGTAAGAAGGAGTATTGTATTCTGTCATGTATTCCAAATTCTTTTTACAAGTTGAACACTATAAGCAGAGAAGGAAAAGAAGGCGAAGTTTTAATGTTAGCCCAAAACGCCAGTCTAGAATATCATCTTGGCATGTACCGGTCCAGAAAGAAGGGAGGGGTATGCGGAGTACCTCGAGGGATTTCACTCATGAGAGATAACAATAAGAAAAAAAAACAAAAACAAAAGAAAGAAAACTACAAAAGAAAATAAAAGCTAGAGGAAAAAAAATATGGAAAAGAAAACAATAAAAAAAGCAAAAAAAACCGTGATAGAACCCAAATAAGGCGATTTTAAGAACAAAATAAAACAAATTATATATATATATATATATATATATATGTACTATAGAGTTAAATAGATGCACATAATTGTTCATAGTGGAAGGAAAAAGGTAGAGTTAATGGAAGTTAGTTGCACTAACTTCTTTTAGAAAGAGGGGAGGGATGTTGTGAGTTACAATTAAGCTACCTACGCGTAGTTGACTCACAGCACCGGCTCCTATTTAATTCATTAAGAAAGCACATATTTTTAAGGTGCAAGTATTGTAAGTAACTAGAATTTATGTAATAAAGATTATGTAAACTTTTAGGGTGTTACAGTTCCGCAGTCGAGTCGACGAAGGGCGTTGGAATTTAGAATGCACCGTCGACATTTGTACAGTAAAGTAGATCAGTTGGCTTGACCAACTGACACCAATTAACAGGTGCGAAACTGGAACACCAGAAAGCTCAGTTTTTGTATTGTAATTATGAATTGTAAATAGTATATAAGAATTAGTATTTTAAGGATAAGTCTGGTTGTTGTTTTAATTCAAAATAGTGCAGTGCTTATTTAAGAAAGTGGTTTAGTATTTTCAGCTACGCGCCCAGCGAACCGAGACAGGACGTCTGCCGACGAGCAGCAAGGACCCCAACAGATATTTTCACTTGAATCTGTAATTTATATGGTGCTTCGTAGTCAAGCTTGCAACTGTATTTTATTCAAAAATTGCGTCCTAGTATGCCATCTGTTATCATGTAATGACATTTCTACAGCTGGAGTTTTTCAGAAATTCGATTTATTTTATCGATTATTTAGGGAAGAGGCGGAGATTTATGCAAGATTTATATTAAATCTCCTCGCTACAGAGATTTAACTTTATATAGTAAATTCGTATAAATTCGACAAGATTTAGTACTAAATCTCGAAACTACTGTAAATCCTGAATAAATCTTCAAGTGGAGACATTGCATTAAATAATAATTGATTAATTACTTAAAACTTTGAAGCTCGAAGTTAGCTTGATCAGAAATTGAATGCGTTGTAAGCTCAAAATTAATGTGCTGTAAGATCTTGTTGTAACATCAATATTTTTAGTCTTGATAAATAAAGTTCTCTCTTGTTGTCACATAAAAATTAATGTGTTGATAAATAAACTTCACTCTTGTTGTAAGATCAAGATTAATGTGCTGATAAATGAACTTTACTCCTGTTGTAAGATCAAATTTAATATGATAAAAAGAACTTCACTCTTGTTATAATTGAATAAGAGCACGACCACGAAATAACTTAAAAAAATTGCATTTTAAATTTTGTAGAGAATTCATGAAACCCAACACTAGTTAACTCTGCATCATCTGAGGAGCTGAGCTGTTCACCCATCCTGATCTGTGCAACCTATGAAGCGGTAGGGAAAGAGTTTCGGGGAAATAAGTCAGCGAGGTTGGTCGAGGTTATTGACGTATACCGGCCCGGTAATGATTATCTTATATAATAAATATTTCTATTATCAATTATTTATATTCTCATAGTGTGGTTGTTATTACTGTTGTTATTATTGAAATTAATACATCCATGCATAATACCTTTTATATATTTGAATTCGGAATTGCATGAAATAAGTATTTATTTAATTGTTAGAACTACATATTTTGAATAACATATCCACATACTTATCAACTATCAAAAATTTGCATAACAACATACGGTCAGCCTCAACTCATCTCACATAAAATATTTCAATAATAACATAGCGCACATGCGCTCCATTATACACAATATTGTTACGAAATTGCCCTCTTGACAATTTACTCTGTTACAAAATTGCCCTCCTGACAATTTCTCTAACTATCTGTACTCGGACTCGTACCGCTGGATTGTGTAGTAATCAAACAATCACAGGTTAAATTAAAATAATTAGCTTTATTTAATTATTGTTATTTACACATTTAATATTAGGCTTAAAGTTTACTTAGTTATTATTTGCACTTTATTTCACAAACCATTAGTCACTTTATTTAATAACGAATTTCATTACTTTGCAAAATTACAAATACTGCTAATACTGCTGCTTAGATTAAAATGCCTGATGTATACACTTTTACGATCTCTGATCTACTGTATTCGACTTTGAACAGTCTTGTCACTTTTATAGTTTTTGAATGGTTGGAGTCGAAAATTCTACGCTATTCTCGTATTTTCTAGAAGCTTCTATCCACTTCGACAGAAGTCGAGAATATTCTTTTTGATATTACCGACGGATGGTTCTTGAATAAGCTTTTATTCGAATAGTTCGCATCTTGACTCACAGGGGGCACTCACTCATTCTCCAGATGGGATCCTAAAAGTATGCAATCCCTTTTCACTGAGCTATCACGTTTCACTGCCCTCCGCTTAAACTTGTTCGTCCCGAACAAGGATAGTACTGCAACCTTTATAAGGAAATAACCTCTCTAAATGAACGACTTTCATTTTGCTTCTGGCATTTCTCGCCAACTGGATGCGGTATACTACATCGTTGAGCCGCTTTATCACCTTATAAGGGCCTTCCCAGTGTGTTTGCAGTTTTGGCGATAATCCCTTTTTCCTTTGCGGATTATGAAGCATAACTAGCTGCCCTTCCTGAAATCCCTTGGAGTTTGCTCGTAGATCATATCTGGCTTTCATTTTATCACTCATCAGTTGTGTGCGCTTTCTGATGGTTCCATGAATTTCATTCAGCTGTCTTCGTTTGTCAGCTACATAACTGCTACATGAAACTTCCGTAGATGAGTAGGCACCGAATTTCAGATCTGCAGGCAATCTTATGTCACAACCGAAAATAGCCTTAGCTGGTGTTGTAGATGTTGTATCGTGAGTATCCGATCGGTATGCCATTAAGAAGAGGGGTATGTGTTGGTCCCAATTTTTCTGGTTTCTGTCCACGACTTTTCTTAGGTGTTCCTCAAGCGTACGATTAAATCTTTCAACCATTCCATCGGATTGTGGGTGCAAAGGGGTTGTACGAGTTTTGCGTATGCCCATCAATTCACTCATTTCCCTGAATATTGTTGACTCGAAATTTCTGCCTTGATCCGAGTGCAACTCGAGGGGAGCTCCGAATCTGCAGACCCAATTATTGATAAATGCATCTGCAACGGTCTTAGCTTCTTGATCGGGAATGGGGTATACTTCTGGCCATTTACTAAAATAGTCGATTACGACGAGAACATATTTGTTGCCGGAATCACTAATTGGAAACGGACCTGCTATGTCCATTGCAATACGCTCAAATGGCGCTCCCACGTTGTATAAATGCATCTTCCCCTGGCTGCGACGGCTCGGTCCCTTGGCAGCTGTACACTTTTCACAAGCACTAATCCAGTCAACTACCGATTGCTGGCAACCAACCCAATAAAATCGTGTTTTAATTTTCTCGACTGTTTTTGTTATTCCCAAATGCCCTCCGCTTGGCCCACTATGGTATTCCTTGAGAATTTCGCTTATTCTTGCCTTGGGTACCACAATCAAGTTCTTCGTGGTTTTTCCATCTTCGCTCTCCCACAGGCGGAATAGGCATCCATCTTGCAACTTTAAGCTATTCCATTGAGCCCAATATGCTTTAGTTATGGGGCTTTCAGTCGAGATTTCGTTCCAATCAGGCCGTTTTCCTTCATTCTTACGATACGATTTTTGCCAAATCTGGGTCATTTCGTTGTTCTTCTTTTATCTTTTCCGCTGTCCATTCATCGTCTGGTAAAACAGCCATTAAGCGCACATCGACTACTCCTTCTTTCCCTTCAGCTTTAGAACAGTGCTTACATTCCATACTGCAAGGACGTCGTGATAGTGCATCAGCATTCCCGTGGTTTCCGCCTCTGCGATGTTCTATTGTGAAATCGTAGCTTTGGAGTCTCTCAATCCATCTCGCAACCTGACCTTCGGGATTTTTGAACTGTAATAGCCAGCGCAGAGCAGCGAGATCCGTTCTCAACAAGAACTTTTGTCCATACAGGTACTTGTTAAAGTGCTTCACGCACTGCATAACCGCCAAAAGTTCTCTCCGTGTTACACAGTAATTTCGCTCTGGCTTTGATAAGATCTTACTGAAGTAGGCTATTACTCTTTCATGTCCGTCAATAACTTGCGACAGGACACCTCCAATCCCGAATCCACTTGCATCTGTATCCAAAATAAATTTTTCGCCAGGTATTGGATACGCAAGGATCGGAGCTGTACACAATAGCTCTTTCAATCTGTTGAATGCCTTCTCCTGTTCGCTTTTCCACTCAAAAGGACAATTTTTCCTCGTTAATGCATGCAGACTACCAGCCACGTCCGCAAAGCCTGGAACAAAGCGTCTGTAATAGGTGCAAAGACCCAAGAAGCTGCGTAGCTCATGCAAACTAGTTGGTCTTAGCCACTCCCTTACTGAGTCTATCTTATCTGGATCTGTGTGTACTCCTTCAGGTGTGACTTTATGTCCAAGGTACTTGACTTCTTTCTTGAAGAACGAGCATTTCTTTGCGCTCAGCTTCAACCCTGAAGCTCCTAATCGCATCAATACTTCTTCCAAATTCTTCAAGTGGTCCTCGAAGTCCTTTCCCATAACGATGATGTCATCTAAGGACACCAGACACGTTTTCCAGTGAAGACCCTTTAGCACATGTTCCATTAAGCGTTCAAATGTAGCTGGAGCATTACACAGTCCGAATGGCATCACCAAAAATTGCCATAGTCCATCACCGGCACTGAATGCTGTCTTTTCCTTGTCTTGTTCGTCTACTGCCACTTGCCAATATCCGCTTTGTAAATCCAGCGTTGAGAACCAATTTGAACCAGAAAGTGTGTCCAACGTATCGTCGATTCGAGGTAATGGATAACTATCTTTCTTCGTTACCTCATTTAGTTTACGATAATCTACACAGAAACGTGTGGAGCCATCCTTCTTCTTGACTAATACCACTGGAGAACTCCAGGGGCTCGCTGATGGCTCTATGACGTTGTTCTGATGTATTTCCTTCAGCAATACATTCACCTCTTCTCTCTTTGCCAGAGGTACTCTTCTTGACGCTTGACGAATGGGTTTGGCATCACCAGTGTTGATTGTGTGTTTCACCATCTTTGTTCTGCCTTCGTTTTTACCCTTTTCAGCAAATACTGACCAATGTCTTGCCAAAAGTTGGCTGGCAGTCCTCCTCTGCTCGGTGGATAAGTCTTTGCTCCATTCTTTCGTAAGATCGTCGAGTACCTTTTTATCAGCTGGTATCTTCATTTTTGTGTCTCGCGGCTGGCTTTCACAGTTTACAATTGCCGAAATTGCCCGGCAATTTCCAATTATCTGTCCTTTCTCTATGGTTTTAGCGGAATTTGCAAGATTGACCACTCTTACTGGCACTATTCTGTTCTGCTGTTCTTCTACGAGGGTTTTTCCAATGATGATGTCATCCAGTACAAATTTTTCATCCGTTTCCACAACCCACAACTTGTTCTTCTCCACATCTCCGTCCATTTTGGCCCATATGACTGCCTCTGACTTTGCTGGGATTTTTGTCCGCCGCGATACAATGGCTTGTCGGATACCTCCATACTTATCCTCACCAACGGATAACGGTATTTCGGTGTTCGCATACTTCAACGTTCGGCATTTCAAATCTAGGGTGAATCCATTCCGAATCATAAAATCCACACCTAAGATTAATTCGTCCACAATATCCGCAACTACAAACTCGTGCTTCACTGTTGTGGTACCGATAGTGATTTTCCGTGTAACTTTTCCAAGTACCGGTGCATCATCTCCAGTTGCCGTACGCAAACTTATTCCCTGAAGCGGCTCGATTCCCCGAACGAGATCCCTTCTAATTATGGAATGTGATGCACCCGTATCCAATGTTACCACGATTTTTCTTCCATTTACTACGCTGTCGACAGTTAGGCTGTTGATTTTCCGTGCCATCTGAGAAACGAAGATTCTGGGGCTACATGTTGTGGGAGTCAGATCAAGCCCCTCGAGACTGACTCCATCTAGTTTGTCGACGACTTTTCATCATTTTCTGATTCCCTATTTTGGAATCTGACTTGCTTTGGAGGTCTTACCGGCGAGCGTGATCTAGAACGTTTCCGTCTCGATTGGCAATTACGGGCCATGTGTCCGACCTCTCCGCAGGTGAAGCATTTGCCCGTGAAACTTTGGCCGCTTTCGACTTGTACCTGACGGGCTCTGTATACTGGCTGGCACACCAAGGCTGCTGTCTCTGAAGTTAAAGCGCTAGCTACTGTCTCCATATATGTAGCTTTCGGATTAGTTATTGCAGAACGCTTTATCTCCGCATCGCGAATGCCATATACAAAGGTGTCCATCATACACCTCTCAGTGATCTCTCCTGGGTAGGCAAGATGAGCCAACCGTTCCACTTCCGCCGCAAACTGTTGTAGAGACTCACCACTCTTCTGTACACGTGTTCGTAGCTCTACTTGGTACATCTGCTTCCGGTGTTCACTACCATACTTGCGCTGAACGGCATTCATTAAGCTTTCATAGCAGTCCCGCTCACTTTCTGAGATAGTTTGAAGCACATCAGCGGCAGCACCTTTCAATGAAACGGTTAATGCAGCCACTTTTTCGCGAGCACTCCAACCATTTGTGCTAGCGGTAGTCTCAAACTGCATTCTGAAGACAGTAAATGTGGTGGTTCCATCATAGGTAGGAGGCTTCAGTTTTATTGAGGATAAAGCTGGCACAGGCAATGCACCTTCCTGTAGTAGATTAATTCTTTGTTCTATTTGTTGCTTAAATTCATTCTGCCTTTGTACTAAAGATTTTTCGAACGATTCTTGCCGTGTCTCAATTTCACAAACCTTCCTGTCCACCATCGCGGACATTTCTTTCATTTGCTGTGAGTTCTTTTCCGCTAGTTGAGTAAGTCGTATTTCACTCTGCTGTAACTGTTCTTTGACATCCTCTTTGACTGCTTGTTTGAGCGATTCAGCACTCTTTTCTACGTCCTCTTTGACGGATGCAACACTCTTTTCGACGGTTTGAGCATTTTGTTGTAATTGTTGCTGCATCTTTTCATCTCGCTGCTGCATCCTCTCTTCGGCTGCCAGAGCGTTTTGTTGTAACTGCTGTTGGATCCTCTCTTCAGCTGCTTGAGAATTTTGTTGTAACTGCATCTGTATTAGCCCGATAAGTGCACTCATGTCAAAGTTACCCGTGTTAGTTTCTTGCGGTGTTTCTTCGTGTCGAGATGTCGTTGGCTCTTCACATTGGAATTCATGCTCATCGACATCTATACCCTGCTCCTCTAAAGCGCTTCTTAATCGCACCTGCAGCTCCGCTTTAAGCCCTTGTGTTTGCAAATTTAAGCGCTCAAGCTCCTTCTTGAGCTGCTCCAATCTCAGTTTTTCGAATTTAACCATTGTTTATTACAGATACACAATCCCACTTCTGACACCAATTGTTACGAAATTGCCCTCTTGACAATTTACTCTGTTACAAAATTGCCCTCCGGACAATTTACTCTGTTACAAAATTGCCCTCCTGACAATTTCTCTAACTATCTGTACTCGGACTCGTACCGCTGGATTGTGTAGTAATCAAACAATCACAGGTTAAATTAAAATAATTAGCTTTATTTAATTATTGTTATTTACACATTTAATATTAGGCTTAAAGTTTACTTAGTTATTATTTGCACTTTATTTCACAAACCATTAGTCACTTTATTTAATAAGTAATTTCATCACTTTATTTAATAATGAATTTCATCACTTTGCAAAATTACAAATACTGCTAATACTGCTGCTTAGATTAAAATGCCTGATGTATACACTTTTACGATATCTGATCTACTGTATTCGACTTTGAACAGTCTTGTCGCTTTTATAGTTTTTGAATGGTTGGAGTCGAAAATTCTACGCTATTCTCGTATTTTCTAGAAGCTTCTATCCACTTCGACAGAAGTCGAGAATATTCTTTTTGATATTACCGACGGATGGTTCTTGAATAAGCTTTTATTCGAATAGTTCGCATCTTGACTCACAGGGGGCACTCACTCATTCTCCAGATGGGATCCTAAAAGTATGCAATCCCTTTTCACTGAGCTATCACGTTTCACTGCCCTCCGCTTAAACTTGTTCGTCCCGAACAAGGATAGTACTGCAACCTTTATAAGGAGATAACCTCTCTAAATGAACGACTTTCATTTTGCTCCTGGCATTTCTCGCCAACTGGATGCGGTATACTACATCGTTGAGCCGCTTTATCACCTTATAAGGGCCTTCCCAGTGTGTTTGCAGTTTTGGCGATAATCCCTTTTTCCTTTGCGGATTATGAAGCATAACTAGTTGCCCTTCCTGAAATCCCTTGGAGTTTGCTCGTAGATCATATCTGGCTTTCATTTTATCACTCATCAGTTGTGTGCGCTTTCTGATGGTTCCATGAATTTCATTCAGCTGTCTTCGTTTGTCAGCTACATAACTGCTACATGAAACTTCCGTAGATGAGTAGGCACCGAATTTCAGATCTGCAGGCAATCTTATGTCACAACCGAAAATAGCCTTAGCTGGTGTTGTAGATGTTGTATCGTGAGTATCCGATCGGTATGCCATTAAGAAGAGGGGTATGTGTTGGTCCCAATTTTTCTGGTTTCTGTCCACGACTTTTCTTAGGTGTTCCTCAAGCGTACGATTAAATCTTTCAACCATTCCATCGGATTGTGGGTGCAAAGGGGTTGTACGAGTTTTGCGTATGCCCATCAATTCACTCATTTCCCTGAATATTGTTGACTCGAAATTTCTGCCTTGATCCGAGTGCAACTCGAGGGGAGCTCCGAATCTGCAGACCCAATTATTGATAAATGCATCTGCAACGGTCTTAGCTTCTTGATCGGGAATGGGGTATACTTCTGGCCATTTACTAAAATAGTCGATTACGACGAGAACATATTTGTTGCCGGAATCACTAATTGGAAACGGACCTGCTATGTCCATTGCAATACGCTCAAATGGCGCTCCCACGTTGTATAAATGCATCTTCCCCTGGCTGCGACGGCTCGGTCCCTTGGCAGCTGTACACTTTTCACAAGCACTAATCCAGTCAACCACCGATTGCTGGCAACCAACCCAATAAAATCGTGTTTTAATTTTCTCGACTGTTTTTGTTATTCCCAAATGTCCTCCGCTTGGCCCACTATGGTATTCCTTGAGAATTTCGCTTATTCTTGCCTTGGGTACCACAATCAAGTTCTTCGTGGTTTTTCCATCTTCGCTCTCCCACAGGCGGAATAGGCATCCATCTTGCAACTTTAAGCTATTCCATTGAGCCCAATATGCTTTAGTTATGGGACTTTCAGTCGAGATTTCGTTCCAATCAGGCCGTTTTCCTTCACTCTTACTTGATACGATTTTTGCCAAATCTGGGTCATTTCGTTGTTCTTCTTTTATCTTTTCCGCTGTCCATTCATCGTCTGGTAAAACAGCCATTAAGCGCACATCGACTACTCCTTCTTTCCCTTCAGCTTTAGAACAGTGCTTACATTCCATACTGCAAGGACGTCGTGATAGTGCATCAGCATTCCCGTGGTTTCCGCCTCTGCGATGTTCTATTGTGAAATCGTAGCTTTGGAGTCTCTCAATCCATCTCGCAACCTGACCTTCGGGATTTTTGAACTGTAATAGCCAGCGCAGAGCAGCGAGATCCGTTCTCAACAAGAACTTTTGTCCATACAGGTACTTGTTAAAGTGCTTCACGCACTGCATAACCGCCAAAAGTTCTCTCCGTGTTACACAGTAATTTCGCTCTGGCTTTGATAAGATCTTACTGAAGTAGGCTATTACACTTTCATGTCCGTCAATAACTTGCGACAGGACACCTCCAATCCCGAATCCACTTGCATCTGTATCCAAAATAAATTTTTCGCCAGGTATTGGATACGCAAGGATCGGAGCTGTACACAATAGCTCTTTCAATCTGTTGAATGCCTTCTCCTGTTCGCTTTTCCACTCAAAAGGACAATTTTTCCTCGTTAATGCATGCAGACTACCAGCCACGTCCGCAAAGCCTGGAACAAAACGTCTGTAATAGGTGCAAAGACCCAAGAAGCTGCGTAGCTCATGCAAACTAGTTGGTCTTGGCCACTCCCTTACTGAGTCTATCTTATCTGGATCTGTGTGTACTCCTTCAGGTGTGACTTTATGTCCAAGGTACTTGACTTCTTTCTTGAAGAACGAGCATATTTTTGCGCTCAGCTTCAACCCTGAAGCTCCTAATCGCATCAATACTTCTTCCAAATTCTTCAAGTGGTCCTCGAAGTCCTTTCCCATAACGATGATGTCATCTAAGTACACCAGACACGCTTTCCAGTGGAGACCCTTTAGCACATGTTCCATTAAGCGTTCAAATGTAGCTGGAGCATTACACAGTCCGAATGGCATCACCAAAAATTGCCATAGTCCATCACCGGCACTGAATGCTGTCTTTTCCTTGTCTTGTTCGTCTACTGCCACTTGCCAATATCCGCTTTGTAAATCCAGCGTTGAGAACCAATTTGAACCAGAAAGTGTGTCCAACGTATCGTCGATTCGAGGTAATGGATAACTATCTTTCTTCGTTACCTCATTTAGTTTACGATAATCTACACAGAAACGTGTGGAGCCATCCTTCTTCTTGACTAATACCACTGGAGAACTCCAGGGGCTCGCTGATGGCTCTATGACGTTGTTCTGATGCATTTCCTTCAGCAATACATTCACCTCTTCTCTCTTTGCCAGAGGTACTCTTCTTGACGCTTGACGAATGGGTTTGGCATCACCAGTGTTGATTGTGTGTTTCACCATCTTTGTTCTGCCTTCGTTTTTACCCTTTTCAGCAAATACTGACCAATGTCTTGCCAAAAGTTGGCTGGCAGTCCTCCTCTGCTCGGTGGATAAGTCTTTGCTCCATTCTTTCGTAAGATCGTCGAGTACCTTTTTATCAGCTGGTATCTTCATTTTTGTGTCTCGCGGCTGGCTTTCACAGTTTACAATTGCCGAAATTGCCCGGCAATTTCCAATTATCTGTCCTTTCTCTATGGTTTTAGCGGAATTTGCAAGATTGACCACTCTTACTGGCACTATTCTGTTCTGCTGTTCTTCTACGAGGGTTTTTCCAATGATGATGTCATCCAGTACAAATTTTTCATCCGTTTCCACAACCCACAACTTGTTCTTCTCCACATCTCCGTCCATTTTGGCCCATATGACTGCCTCTGACTTTGCTGGGATTTTTGTCCGCCGCGATACAATGGCTTGTCGGATACCTCCATACTTATCCTCACCAACGGATAACGGTATTTCGGTGTTCGCATACTTCAACGTTCGGCATTTCAAATCTAGGGTGAATCCATTCCGAATCATAAAATCCACACCTAAGATTAATTCGTCCACAATATCCGCAACTACAAACTCGTGCTTCACTGTTGTGGTACCGATAGTGATTTTCCGTGTAACTTTTCCAAGTACCGGTGCATCATCTCCAGTTGCCGTACGCAAACTTATTCCCTGAAGCGGCTCGATTCCCCGAACGAGATCCCTTCTAATTATGGAATGTGATGCACCCGTATCCAATGTTACCACGATTTTTCTTCCATTTACTACGCTGTCGACAGTTAGGCTGTTGATTTTCCGTGCCATCTGAGAAACGAAGATTCTGGGGCTACATGTTGTGGGAGTCAGATCAAGCCCCTCGAGACTGACTCCATCTAGTTTGTCGACGACTTTTCATCATTTTCTGATTCCCTATTTTGGAATCTGACTTGCTTTGGAGGTCTTACCGGTGAGCGTGATCGAGAACGTTTCCGTCTCGATTGGCAATTACGGGCCATGTGTCCGACCTCTCCGCAGGTGAAGCATTTGCCCGTGAAACTTTGGCCGCTTTCGACTTGTACCTGACGGGCTCTGTATACTGGCTGGCACACCAAGGCTGCTGTCTCTGAAGTTAAAGCGCTAGCTACTGTCTCCATATATGTAGCTTTCGGATTAGTTATTGCAGAACGCTTTATCTCCGCATCGCGAATACCATATACAAAGGTGTCCATCATACACCTCTCAGTGATCTCTCCTGGGTAGGCAAGATGAGCCAACCGTTCCACTTCCGCCGCAAACTGTTGTAGAGACTCACCACTCTTCTGCACACGTGTTCGTAGCTCTACTTGGTACATCTGCTTCCGGTGTTCACTACCATACTTGCGCTGAACGGCATTCATTAAGCTTTCATAGCAGTCTCGCTCACTTTCTGAGATAGTTTGAAGCACATCAGCGGCAGCACCTTTCAATGAAACGGTTAATGCAGCCACTTTTTCGCGAGCACTCCAACCATTTGTGCTAGCGGTAGTCTCAAACTGCATTCTGAAGACAGTAAATGTGGTGGTTCCATCATAGGTAGGAGGCTTCAGTTTTATTGAGGATAAAGCTGGCACAGGCAATGCACCTTCCTGTAGTAGATTAATTCTTTGTTCTATTTGTTGCTTAAATTCATTCTGCCTTTGTACTAAAGATTTTTCGAACGATTCTTGCCGTGTCTCAATTTCACAAACCTTCCTGTCCACCATCGCGGACATTTCTTTCATTTGCTGTGAGTTCTTTTCCGCTAGTTGAGTAAGTCGTATTTCACTCTGCTGTAACTGTTCTTTGACATCCTCTTTGACTGCTTGTTTGAGCGATTCAGCACTCTTTTCTACGTCCTCTTTGACGGATGCAACACTCTTTTCGACGGTTTGAGCATTTTGTTGTAATTGTTGCTGCATCTTTTCATCTCGCTGCTGCATCCTCTCTTCGGCTGCCAGAGCGTTTTGTTGTAACTGCTGTTGGATCCTCTCTTCAGCTGCTTGAGAATTTTGTTGTAACTGCATCTGTATTAGCCCGATAAGTGCACTCATGTCAAAGTTACCCGTGTTAGTTTCTTGCGGTGTTTCTTCGTGTCGAGATGTCGTTGGCTCTTCACATTGGAATTCATGCTCATCGACATCTATACCCTGCTCCTCTAAAGCGCTTCTTAATCGCACCTGCAGCTCCGCTTTAAGCCCTTGTGTTTGCAAATTTAAGCGCTCAAGCTCCTTCTTGAGCTGCTCCAATCTCAGTTTTTCGAATTTAACCATTGTTTATTACAGATACACAATCCCACTTCTGACACCAATTGTTACGAAATTGCCCTCTTGACAATTTACTCTGTTACAAAATTGCCCTCCGGACAATTTACTCTGTTACAAAATTGCCCTCCTGACAATTTCTCTAACTATCTGTACTCGGACTCGTACCGCTGGATTGTGTAGTAATCAAACAATCACAGGTTAAATTAAAATAATTAGCTTTATTTAATTATTGTTATTTACACATTTAATATTAGGCTTAAAGTTTACTTAGTTATTATTTGCACTTTATTTCACAAACCATTAGTCACTTTATTTAATAAGTAATTTCATCACTTTATTTAATAATGAATTTCATCACTTTGCAAAATTACAAATACTGCTAATACTGCTGCTTAGATTAAAATGCCTGATGTATACACTTTTACGATATCTGATCTACTGTATTCGACTTTGAACAGTCTTGTCGCTTTTATAGTTTTTGAATGGTTGGAGTCGAAAATTCTACGCTATTCTCGTATTTTCTAGAAGCTTCTATCCACTTCGACAGAAGTCGAGAATATTCTTTTTGATATTACCGACGGATGGTTCTTGAATAAGCTTTTATTCGAATAGTTCGCATCTTGACTCACAGGGGGCACTCACTCATTCTCCAGATGGGATCCTAAAAGTATGCAATCCCTTTTCACTGAGCTATCACGTTTCAATATATTGTTACGAAATTGCCCTCTTAACAATTTACTCTGTTACAAAATTGCCCTCTTGACAATTCCTCTAACTCTCTGTACTCGGACTCGTACCACTGGATTGTGTAGTAATCAAACAATCGCTGGTTAAATTAAAATAATTAGCTTTATTTAACTATTGCTATTTACACATTTAATATTAGGCTTAAAGTTTACTTAGTTATTATTTGCACTTTATTTCACAAACCATTAGTCACTTTATTTAATAAGTAATTTCATCACTTTATTTAATAAAGAATTTCATCACTTTGCAAAATTACAAATACTGCTAATACTGCTGCTTAGATTAAAATGCCTGATGTATACACTTTTACGATCTCTGATCTACTGTATTCGACTTTGAACAGTCTTGTCGCTTTTATAGTTTTCGAGTCGAAAATTCTACGCTATTCTCGTATTTTCTAGAAGCTTCTATCCACTTCGACAGAAGTCGAGAATATTCTTTTTGATATTACCGACGGATGGTTCTTGAATAAGCTTTTATTCGAATAGTTCGCATCTTGACTCACAGGGGGCACTCATTCTCCAGATGGGATCCTAAAAGTATGCAATCCCTTTTCACTGAGCTATCACGTTTCAATATTTTCATATTTATATAGTGTGTATGCAAAAACAACACATTAAAAACTTCTATGCTATTGCTGCCTGCTGCCGACTCTAATAGCACGCTAGCTCATAACGTGTCCCAATACATAAAATATATTTATACTGTCAAGAAAGTGTTTTTACAAATCGGAACTTCTTTATAAAAATGAGATAAAGAAATGAAAATTAGCATTATAAAGGGTTTTAATATTTTGTATGCCCTCCTGTAGCATTTATAATGACTTGTAGCATTATCCTCATGTAGCATTCTCCTTCTGCACATCGTATTCGCTAGGTTTTTTTTTCATTCCTCTAGTATTGCAATTTTGAGCTCTGCTCCACCTTTTGATTGCCTCTCGCTCCTTTTTTTCTTAAATATTCCCACAATTTTTCAATGGGATTCAAGTGTGGACTCTGGGCTGCCGTATCTAACAATTTATTGTAGAACATAGATTCTTACCATATGCGCCTTATGTTTTGGGTAATTTTTGAATTTACCTTGTCAAAACACTTTATTGACAAACTTTATATAAGATTACGTATAAAGTGGTTTAAATAGAATTAAATGTGCAATTAAGTTAGTAAAATGTGTAGTAGAGGAGGAGGATGCCCGGCTGAAAAAATGGTGAGTTGGATACCTTTGTTTTCTAACTTCTGTTTATTGTTGCTCTCCCCGACTGTCTGGGAGCAAGCCGAGGCGACCAAACTGCATCAGGCGGATGGGTGCTCGCAACAAACAATATCATTAAACCGATAAACATCTAATTCTCCTTAATATGGTGGAGTAAGACTGATCCCAATTATAATGCTTATATGCTTATAGAAGAATAAGTGGGACAAGAACACATTTCCGCGGTACTATTTATAATACTGTAATTAAGGTTAGCGTAAAGGTTTGCTATGAGGCTCTAAGAGTAACTAACACTTTTGACCCCAAAAGCGGGAGTCTAACGGAAAACATGGTCATACTAAAACTGTTGAAAAATTACGCATTCATTATTGATACAATGTCCTTAGTTCTGGCAAATAATTGAACAGCACGTATATTCTTTCCGGAATCAGGCCCACAGGTTTGGTACCCGGTTCGATTTCAACTCGAGGATGGAATCGAAGAGGCAGGGATTTATGGACCTAGATTCCCAAAAGTTTTTTCCATATATAAGCTAGTCGATGTTCGATTATTCTTTATGTCTCGAGAATACCCTTCATATAAATCTGCCATTGTTGAGTTTAATAAAATTATCGATATTTAATATAGTGCCATATTTGAAATGTGTTGGAATGCTATCGACGAATCAGATTTCTTGTATTACAAATTATGTTCGGCCATTTTAGTATTTCGGATTTTTGATTGTTTACGTAAAAATGTTTTATGCACATATTATTTTGGCTAAAAAAGGGCCATTGGCAAGAGTTTGGCTTGCTGCTCATTGGGATAAGAAAATAACGAAGGCTCATGTTTTTGAAACTAATATTGAAAAGTCTGTGGAAGGCATAATGCAACCGAAAGTTAAGTTGGCTTTGCGAACTTCTGGACATTTGCTTCTAGGTGTTGTTCGTATATATTCTAGGAAGGCGAAGTATTTGCTAGCAGATTGCAATGAAGCTTTTGTCAAAATTAAGGTATATGATACTTTAGGAGCATAAACTTCAAATAAATTTATATTATTAATCTGGTTTACCAGGCAACTTTCATTTGAAAATAATAGATTCGCACTATACATTTGATAAACTAGCTGATAACATATTTTTAGTTCAAAATAGGATTCAATCCACAGAAAGATAATGCGCATATGAAAAGCCAATATAATTATTTATAGTAATGTAACGAACTTTCAGATTTTATACGAACATATACATGTACATCGGTATGTATGTATATACGCAGTTAAAGCAATATGCAGGAACTATGAACAATTTTTCGTATCTTATAATTTATGTATCAATAGCCTAAATTATTTTATTTTATTTAAAAAAAATTTTTTGGAGTAAGAGTGCATAGCTTTAAAAGTCATTTGAATGTGAAACAATAATTTTTCTCCCGTTTTTGTGTTTTAGGTAGGTGGTAAAATGGCTGGCGACCTCGGGTCGCCTCAAATAGCAAGAGTCTTGTTTTGTTGCCATGTCCTTGCGAGACTAAAAATGGTAAAACTTTTGTAACATTTACAACCAGCCGGAGTTGTTAACAAATTGGGATAGGTCTGAAAGTTGTAAGCTAGAGCAATGCCCTATGCTTTCCAGAAAAAGACTTCCGATAAATTAGAGTCTCAATCGAGCGAGGGCTGGGCAATCAC
Organism: Clusia tigrina; assembly: GCA_920105625.2. Lineage (NCBI taxonomy): Eukaryota > Metazoa > Arthropoda > Insecta > Diptera > Clusiidae > Clusia > Clusia tigrina. The sequence goes on from OV050031.1 coordinate 118,852,335, forward strand.
AAAGAAAGTGTACGACTGTTTCTTTCTCTTTATAGCTAATGTTCATTGAACGGAATGCCCGTTTTTTCTGCTTGTGTGCCGCAAAGTCCAATGACACCTGCAGACAGCTATAAGGTTGCTAATTGTGTGTCTTGGTTTATAGAGAAGATGGTGGAATATGCCGCAGTTATTTTCCACCTCTCGCCAGCCTTGCGGAGGAAGTGATTATAAATATTTCCATTAACATCAGTGAGAGGGACGCCATGTCCATATAGGAAGAAACTTGATCGGTTTCCGAAGAGCCTCTACGAGCTAGCTCATCAGCCCTCTCGTTGGCTTCAATGTTCCTGTGTCGCGTTTCTCCTTGCAGAGGCCGACCAGCTTAGAGCTGGTAAAAAGTGACACTAGCGCCTTTATTGCTGCTTGGCTGTCTGAGTAAATTGATTTGGCTTTGGTCAACTTACGCCCCTCAACGCCCTACTTGCCTGCCAAATTCAAAACGCCTTGAAAGACGCTGGGTGTAAACGGCAATTTGAAGGAGAGTAGAAAATTCAGAGATTAGGAAAATATTGCCGCACCCACCCCAGATTCCATCTTGGAACAACCGGGGAATATTGGCGTTCCCCGTGAAAATCGCTAGCACCTTTACCTTCTTCCAGTAATTCCTACTTGGCTCACTGTTTTTACACAGTTCGCAAAATCTAGATTGCGAACGAAGAAGTCGGTTTTCGAGTATTTTATATCTGGTGGCAGATGTTTTAAAATGCTATCATGACCATGCAGGGTATCTTTCCAGTTACCGGAATCCCTGAATCTTAGTGCTCTTTGTGCGGAAATACAACAGGTATATGAAGATCAATAGGGAGGAGGTTTCGAATGGCGTCTAAACCAGCCCCGGAACAAGTATGACAGGGTCCTGTAATTCCAATGCACGCGGTACGCTGGATTCTTTGTAATTTCGTGACATTCTGGACCTTTTTGAGAGCTTCCCATCAAACCACGAAGCCGTATCTTAATATCTGACGCACAAAACCATATTGTACGTTCAGAGTATAATTTTTGGTCTAGGTCCGTTTTGTCAAACATCGACTTGCAAGCATAGAAAGCTGCACAGGCCTTCCGCATTTATCAATTTATTATTCATAATATTATTTAGTAAATGTTGTAATATAAAACTTTCAAATTTTTGATGGAAAAAAAAATGCAAAATAGCTTTGTGATATACTGTATATATATATATATATATATATATATATATATATATATATATATATATATATATATATATATATATATATATATATATATATATATATATATATATATATATATATATATATATATATATATATATATATATATATATATATATATATATATATATATATATATATATATATATATATATATATATATATATATTTCATCTGCTTCTTTTGACAACTAAATAAAAGTGCAGCCAAGTTTAACGTGGAACCATAATTTGGATCGAAACCATTCCCATGAGATTGGACCCGATCCAATACCATTGGAATACGGCTAGGATTCGTTTAATATATCAGAAATCTCCACACAGTAAAATTGCGACTGTTTCCAGCAACGGAAGTAAGCAGCGATCGCATTCAGATCAGAGATTGTGCCCACCGAGACACTGGCACTTTCCACGCATGCGTACTCTTGGAACGCTCAGTGTTCAACTCCCAGTCCAACGACGTCCACAACAAAAAAGTGCACCCAAGTTCAATCCATGCCTCTCTCACTCGCCTGAGCGTGTTAAAGCGAAGTCACCGAAATTAGCTGAGTGCACTTTTAATACTGTAAATGCACTCACACCAACAAATGGTTTAAATCTCCCAGCAGAGAACTTAGCAAATAACCCAGCAGGGAAAAGTGGAACGCAAACCGGTTTTGTTAGATATATGACCTCGTCGTCTGCTAATTGCAAAAGTGTCTTTATAGCAAGATAAGGAGCACATTTCACCCGGAAGAGGACCGTTTTCCATTCATAATCTGAGATGTCGCTGCCGGGAGATTCCCTAAACATAATTTTCTGATATGATGTGTGGCTTGGCTCAACAAGATTCTTGCGATTCATCTTTTGTATGTCCACGTTAAGAACATAGCGAAACATGCACCACTGGGTTATTAGCCGGGTCAGGTCTGCTTGCAACACTGGCCCTGTGTGCAACACGTCATTCAAGCTGCCCGTGTTGGAAGATGCCTGTGAGGCGTCGAACACCACGAGAAGCTTGGTGGTCGTACTCTCTGGCTTGATTACTGCATGATGGGGGAAGTAATAATGAGGCAAAGGAGTAACCGACGGCGATGGGCCCTTGTGCATGTGATTTCTCGTCACGTAGTCGAGTACCACCGCATCGTACTGTTGCTTCTCGGCTGGACTCATACCAGCCGGTATCCGTTGCGCTCAAACTGCCCATGGGCAATATAGCGCGACGCTCCTAGAGACTTCTCTGAACGAACCTTCCTTTAAACGGGAGAGAGACTATATACCGCCCCGAAGTATTCTGACGAGTAGTCTGGGAGTATTGATTGAGGCATTCTTGGTCAGTTTTGGAGAGCTTCCGATCTTGCGCAGGCTGCTCAATTTCACAGAACTGCCGCAGAGGGCGATCGCGCGATTCAATTTCAGACGCTTGCACTGGAGTTGTGAAAGTGGATATCCGGCAGAACCCCCGTAAGGATCCAGCCAAATACTATTTCTGGGCAATGAAAGACCCCACCAGATTGTGACGCAACCCATCAAAGATTCCCTACGATCAACAAATCGAGTTGGAGAGGGTGGAGTGTAAGGTAGTTGAGTCGGCTAACCTGAAATGTCTCAATAGAAGCGGAGGCAGTTCACATGTCAAGGTAGGCAACATCACGGCCGACACTTGGCGACGCATAGTGGTGTCGTACCGCGATCCGATGGTGATGTGGTACGCTTTGGTAATGGTGCCAGCAAGGGTATTGCTGACCCCCGACACCTGGGCATGCACCGAGTGTGCCGACAGCTTAAGGTGTTTTTGGACGCGGTCCGAAACAAAGGACCCCTCCGAATCAGAGCACAGGCCGTGTACGGGACTTCCTCATGGTCTTTAGTGACTAAGGCCGTACCAAAGAGGACACGATTGGAGAGGCGACCACTGAGATGACTTGGACTCGGCTCTGCCCTATATTTGGGCAGCGTGGTGGGAAGACTTGGGGTACGGCTGGAGGGACCAGAGAGGAGCGTCTTGGCGACGCAGCGTTTTGACGACCCCGTGGCAAGTCCGTATGCAGCAGAGTGTGGTACCGCTCCCGACAGTTGGAGCACGAAAAGCAGCAATTTGCCATTCTATGCGAAGCCGACAAACAATTCGCACACAACCCGTGTTTGCGCACCAAGCCCCAACGAGCTGATACGGTGGTGCACTGGAACGCTGGACAATTTCACACCGTGTGTGCAAACTGCCTGCAAACTTTCCACCCTTGCGGGGTTAACACTGACTGGATGAGTTTGGACCCGTGCAGATCGAGGTGGATTCGGATGATCACCTTTTTGTGATGAACTTGAGCCTTGCGACCGGAGATCCTGAATCGCCTTCACAGGATGCCACCCATCGTTTTCCATTATGGAATATTTGAGCGACCCCACATAGTTTGCTCCCACTGGGATAGTGTCAGCTCAGGCAGCCGCATGGAGCACAGGGACACCAAAATCGCATCCCAAGTCGCAATGTCGATGCCGTAAGACCTCAGTGCAACAATACAATTACCGATGTCACATTGTAGGCGTTTAATCTATCCTCTCTTTTACAGGGTCAAGTCCCTACAGAGACTTCAACTGGTTCTTGATCTCAATGCTTCTATTTTCGTAACACTCCAGTATGTTTCGCCACACTTGCGGGAACCACGCTTCCGATATTGGAATTTTTGACACAATTCCAAGTGGTTCCCCCGCGGTTTTAAGGTCAAATTGTAAAATTTCTCCGCATTGGAGAGCCGCGTATTGTTGATGAACTATGCCGTGAACATATCACGAAACGTTGGCCCTGCAGTGTAGTTCCCTTCAAAGGGCAGAATATCACAAGGGGGTACGTGTATGCTTTGCACTAGTGATAAAAGTAGGTTTACTCTAGTAGGTTTCCTCAAAACTTGCCTTGAACCATTGTCCGATTGAATCTAACATCCAATTCATTAAAATGTAAATGTGTTTGTACTGCGTAATCTAATTAATCCTGGTTTTAAGACCAAATTTATCAGGAAGGTGACTGCTAATGTATTTTCTCAATTTTTGCCAATTTGTTTTTTTGTTGTTAAGCGAAAAAGTTGGTTTATGACTTCTGCGTATTTCCTTAAGTGTATTTCCGTTGGTCCGAGGGCCTGCATATTGGTTGACCAGAAGAGATACAATCAATTTTATCACGCCGATTCGTCAGTGCATAATATACATTTTTACCTTTGGATTTTATAAGGCGCGAGCCGCAGTGAGTGTGTTACTTTATAATCCCCAGCTGCTATAAATTTTTCTCCTAACGAATTGAAAAAATTTGCAAGCTGAGCCGTTGTGACAGTGTGTCTAGGTGGGCTGTATGCATATGACACCGTTAAGTTGACATCCAAACATTGCAGGCAAATTGAGTTAGCTTGGAGATATTCTTCAAGTCTTGGTGAGTGGTCTTCAAGTGAGTAGTGTTTAATTCCATCATTTATAAGAATGCTTGTCCCTTCACGAGCGTTGCCATCTGGATACAATGTTTCATTAAATTTATAATCTTTTATTTTAAAATTGTGTTTCAGCGTAAGGTGAGCTTCAGAAATAGGTAGAAATTTTAGATTTTAAGTTTGTGTTGACTAATAACGTTCGCGTTCCAATGCCACATTTTTAGAGTATTCATTTGCTTGTAAGTACAGATTTCATGAATTGGTTTTAATTATTTATTAATTAGTTTTTGCATCATTGCTTTCATCCAGGGTATAAATTGTTTCATACATCGCGTTATGGTTAAGAGCACTACCCGTAAATTTTGCAGTTTTTTTATTGGTTTCTGATCTCAGCTAAGTTAGATTTCCGTACATTAGAATTTCTCATATTAGAGGGACCATGGTTAGGACTGGATATGGTCTGGGTTAGCTGTTGAGGCGCGACGTTAATAACTCCGTGTTAATCCCTATCCTTCTGTTGGTGAATTTTATTTTTCAGCTCAGCATATACACTGGGCCACCTCTATAGTTGGCTGTATGACTTTCACCGCAATTGTTGCATTTCTTAGTATTTTATTCACTATTTTTGTCGGTCGTGCAGGTAAAGGAAGTGTGGAAGTCTCCACAACCAACGCAAATGGGGCGTAGGGTGTAATATGATTTGGTATGGACAAACTCCTGGCCGTTTGTGCATTTTACTGAGCTATTGGGCTCTTCAACTGAAATTCAGCGGTGCTTAAAGTATCGCATATTATAAATTGGATGAACTCTGTTTTTTTGCAACTTCTTTGTTTCTGGTTCGAACTCCACTCGGAACATTACTTTTGGAGTATTGTTCTTGTTTCTTATATTGCGGATGGATTTTGGCATGATGTGGCTCCCATTACTGCTGCCTTAATCTCAGTGTGATCTACATCTGATTCTGTACCTTTTAATATGATAGTTAATCCTTTAGTTGGTAGGTATAATAATTATTATTACTTCAGTCGAGGTAATTGGTTGCCAAGCGATAACTTTTTTCAGTATAGATCTGATTTGTATTTCGTGCAAATCTCCCTTCTTTAAAGCAATTACATGTAAGCTTTTTGCCCTATCAAGCTAGTGAGATTAGAAACGAGCATATTTGAGCTACGTCCTCGCAGATAAATTGGGGTAGGTTTAACTTGGTTATGTACTCGTATATCTGTCCCTTCATTTTTTTGGTCTGGACCTGTTTCGTTTTCGGCAAGCACGGCGTAGCGATTTTGGCTTAGTGCTGTGTTGGTGAATTCTCTTTTGGGCTTATTTTTCGTGTTTTTTAACGGACTTAATTTAGACTTTGTATTTATATAGCGATCCATGCCAGTGTGGATTACCGATCCATTCGGTTTTGTATTTCGTTTGATATTACCTGACTGTATTATTTGACTGTAACGGTAAGTGTGTTTGCTGTGGTGAGAGCAGATAATGAGTTAGCACGTTAGCGATGAATAACATCATTTATTGAAAGCATGCTAATTGCTATGCTGTTTAGTATGTGCTGAGATTTCGTAACGGAACGTTTGGGCCACTGCTCAAGTAATAAAATGTCTGTTTGGTCAGAAAGCACCAGATCCTTGCTAACATTACACTATCCGTTATCTGCTTTAGGAAGCTTTCACTCTGGTTGGGGAGAGCGTATTGTGCTAATAAGGAAGTTCTCCAAGCTGTTCTACAGTTTATATTTGTGTATTTATGTTTTTAATATTCCTAATGCTTCCTTAATCCAAAATATTAATGCGAAAATTTTCAAACTAACCATATATTGCCTCCAATATTACTTTGGCCAGCACTCTTGCAAAAGACATTTCACAAAGAGCGTAAATAACACAGGCGCACCAAACACCAATAACATCTCAAACAAACAAGAGAAACAAATTACAATCAATTTTAGCCCAACACCATTATCACAAAATCCCAATAACAATGTAATAAACAGTAAAGAATTAATTAACAAAACAATAAATTCACCGCTAACTCAAAACCCCTCAGCGAAAAAAATTACAAACAGCTTTACTACAAATTGAAAAACACAATTCCTTGATAAAAACTGACATGCACGAATATACGAGTACACAAAATAACAACAAAAGTCACTCTTTACTCGTAAATAAAATGTCTATTACTGTATCAACTAGTGGTGCAAACCTTTTCACAGATTAGCCCTCATTACCCAATTATTCATTTATTTCCTACACTAACCTCCCTACTCAAAAATCTCCCTCAGTAGAATCCATTAGTGACACAGGTTTGGAATATTCATCACCACAAAACGAAAATGAATTCAACAAAAACACTAAACTTAGCAAACTTAATTAAACTATATTAAACTGAATTTTTCTTTGAAATTTTCTGCGTACAGTAACTCGTATATCAGTTAAGCTAGAACCGTCTATTCTTAAAAGTTAATAAATGCTCAATATTCTTCAGTAGAATATCCGTGGATATCTTAATAACTATATTAAGTTACAATTACTTATAAATAATTATTAACCCGATATAATGTGCCTACAAGAAATACATTGTAAAATAATGTCACACCTCCAACTCCAAAAAAATATACTTCATATTTCAATAATTTCAATTTAACATCCAAACAAGAGGCATATCACTAAACATTTACCTTATATGAGCTTTGGGGCAAAATATACCGAGGCGATTTTAATAATTTTGTTTTAAACACCATATATGTGCTAATGAAGAAATTGGCATACTTATTTTTTGATTTATTAAAGGAAAATGTTTTTTAATTGTTAAAACGTAAAAGAATTTAAAAAAAAATCAGAGAGGATTTTATTAGAAAGTGGACCGTGCTCCAGATTATCTCGCTACAGCTTGTCTTTTCGGTTGAATTGAATACGATTGAAAACTAAAGACGATGTTCATGCAGACTCTTCAAACAAGACGCTAATTAATTACGGAGCAAAATGAGCAGCTTCTTAGCAATAAGCTGTCTGCCGCCGTTACCCCGCGCCAAAATATACCACCACATAAAGATAGCTTACGCACTTATACGGTATGTACCTGCCTCGACCACTCTCTCGCTTTCCACCGCACAGCATGGGCTTTCGCACCGTACCGAACGATGGAACGCAAAGAGAAGCCGACAGCATGGCACTCTCGGTACCGGGCAGAAGTCAACTGAACATTAGGATTCGGAATGAATATGCCGCCTCCTTGCATTATTGCAAGAGAAGAACATATCCACTCAGAACCCTGTTGATACCCTCAACAATGGACTGTGCAGGAGTTGGAGAATTGCTTTACTCCTAAACATAGAAGGCACAGCCGTCGGACGATAACCTGATCACGGCGATCCCGAGGGCGCAGCTTCAGAAAACTTGCGGACACCTGACGACACAAGGTGCAGATGATCCGCGTCGGAGGACGTGGCTGCCCCGGTCTCTTCGTAACACCCCGAGCTGGCGGAACGGCACGGGATTATTTCCGCCTGGTCTCCTCCTGACCCTAGTTTGTCGCTTCCGGAACCACGCAGCCAGCTGGCGGCGGAGACAAAGGGGCGAACCGCGATGGAACGTCGAGTGTAGTTGGCCTGGCTCGAAGAGGTGGGAGGCACGTTGGGTCTGGTGGGACTGCGGTGAGGGGTGGTGGCGGCGGCTCTGCAGATCCCATCGCATTGGAATCCCTACAGTTGCACAAGTCGTACAGTGAGAAGCGGCCCTTGGGCACCGAGTGTGTCAAGATCTGTGAAAAAAAAAACAAAAAAAATTAAAAAAGTAGTACTGATTTACACAGGAAATGAAAAGAGTTAATAAAAACAAGAATGGGAAAATGAACAGGGGACGTCATGCCCCTCCGCTTGTAAGACCCAGTTTTTCTGCCGGATGGATCACCACCTAGGTGCGTATCGGCGCCCTGCCCAGACGCCATTCATGAGGAGCTAGGTTGTCTTCCCGCACAGGTACCGACTCACATACTTAATCATTTAATTGAGCGGTCCGCCGTTGACACTTGAGATATTCGTTTTTCCACCTGACGCTGATTTGGTGGGCCAGCGCCTCCAGCTTTTGCCAACGGTTCCAAATCGAAAGAGAAAACGTGTGGAATCTGGAGGTTCGGCAGGTGCCAACAGTGAACCACCCAATCAAAAATGGCCAGGCGTCAGCGCTTGGAGATCCGTGGGGTCATATCACAGAGCTCTGATAGGCCTAGAATTAAGACACGCCTCGATATGCGCTAAGAGAGTCACATATTCTTCAAACGTATCTAAGTTGTCCCGTCATGTGTTTGAAATGGTGTTTGGAACTCTGGACCGCTGCTTCCCAAAGACCCCCCATATGTGGAATTTTATTTTGGTTATTGGATGGTGTGATTTTTTTTCTCTCGTAGAGTAGGTTTATATATCTTACATTCTTCGTAATATGTAATTGTTTCCATTACGAGTGCACATCTTATGTTGTTTCCATTACGAGTGCACATCTTATGTTGTTTCCTTGGAATGTAATGTGACAGGCAATTGTCGTTTGCTTTCTTGTACATTTCACACAGACGGTACGTCCATATTTCTCGCAGTTGGAGTATTTTGGGAGAGTTCCTTTTAGGTGTAGGGGTTCAAAGGAAATTTTTTAATTGAGAGGATGAGTCAATCAGTAAAAATGTTTTTTTTGTTCTGGTTTGTCTTGAGTTCCCACAGCTATCTCCTGGTTTCACAGAGAATATTGTGTATGCTGCAAACTGTGTGGCCTCTCTCCTCTTATAATTTCTTTTTTATTTCCCCCTGGTCCGCAGATGGGTGAATGTATGTTTTTTCTTTTGATTTATATGTGTAGTGCTGAGTATTTCTTACTTAGGGCATCTTTATAATCGCTAACTAAGCGTATTTATTAATAGCTTGAATTTTGATTGCATATTTGGTAGAACTTTAGGTTCGAATCACTTTTCCGCGTCAAGAATTAATATCTCGAAACATCAGCATTAAGAACTCTAATAACAATGTTTAATGCGAAGTTTCTAAAAATTTCGGGAAGAGCTTTAATGATCAATTCCACTATAGGATTCGTAATATGATCCGATTTGGACAAAGACCATGCCTACCTTTCATATTTGGAAATTTTTTCACGTTTTTTAAAATGACTATAACTTTGTCGAATTGATGAAATAGTGATGTGGTAGTTATGTAGATGTGTGGGTCCTACTAAATACTATTCAAAATGTGGACGATATATATTGACAAATCTTCATAACATAATATCTATTAGAGATTTATGGACGAGAATTTTATGAGATGCAGAATGGACATTATAAACTCAAGTGCAAGAAACGGGGTTGCTCAGGGAAAAAAGATGCCGACTTTCTATATAAGGAACTTTCGATATGCTCGTATTGATGATGGGGTTAATGTACATTGGGGCTAAAATAGTGTGTCTGCATAATATGGGCATCATACTACAACTGCCACTCCCACAATTAACAAAAAGTCATTACTAGGTTTATCAACGAAATTTCACCGGAAGGTTGCAGGTAGTAACATTAAACCACACACCAAAAATGGGCGGGTCATTTATACAACGACGATCTATACAATATTTTTGGGCAAAATTTTATATTAGTACGTACAGTGGCGGACTAAAGTCTACAGCAATTACAGTTTTTCTAATTTTCGTGAAAATAAATATGTTTTTAAAGGAAAAACTAATAATGCAGTTTTATTCGCGATCTACACTAGAAATAATAGTCTCCGCTCGAAAAGCGAAAAATTGTTTAAAGACGGATATAATTAAGAAAAAACATTTTTTTTTTTAAATTTTTTAATTATAAATAATGCATCTTATTCTAAATATAAACTGCAATTTTTTTTCAAATAGTTTAACAAATAAATTATATATTACTCTTTTTTATTTCAAAGGTAAGATTTCGGAACAGAAAAAATCCCCGCTGATTAACAAAAAATATAGTAAATAGCTAAAATATCTAATAGCTTGTAGTGTAGTCGAGGCATTTTAAAATTTCTGCAAGCCTTATACACAACTGACATTATCTACCATTCCTACAGGACTATTTTTTTAAGTTTTCCTTGCTTGCAATTGTATTTGTGCGGATTCTTCGCTCCAAGAGAAATGCTCAATAAGGTTAATATTGTGCGATTGAGAAGATGCATATAGTTGTTTTGGGGAATTGTTTAGTAGCCAAAGCCGTAAAATTTTGCAATCAACAATTGACCACCAACAATTGTTATACTGTTCGGACGTGTTTTTGTACGCTCAGTGTTTGATCGGATTTACATATTTCTCAAATATTATTTTGTTGTGTTAATATTATCAATTAAATCAAAATAATCTCGAGAAATTTAACAGTTCGTTTAATAAATTAAATACATATATGAAATATAATTCAAAAAGTAAACACTAAAAAAAATAATCATAAATATATACATAAAGCTATGAGTGTCGCTCACTCTCCTCATAGAGAGCGTCGGCACTCGGTGCATATACCCGTTGCACCAAGCAATAACACTACAACAATACAATACGGTATATTATCGGCAACAACAATGCCACTAGCAGAGTCATCATCGGTGTCAGTAGCAGCGTCGGCAACAGCAGCGACCTCAACAGAAAAGTCGATCCCAGCAACTGTCGCTACAGGAAAGAGCGCGACTCCTACTCAGCAGCAGTAAGGAGTCCAGCAACAATGCCTCTGCAGGCGGTAATAAACGGTGAGGTAAAGAAAATAAAAAAAGTGGCGGTAGTGCAGACTGGTATTGACCGCTACATAAACATTAATATTAAAAGAAAGATAAGTCCACAAAAGGTCATGGGCGTCGCCAAAAGGGCAAACACAACAAACTCAGGTGCTCCTCTGGAGAATAACAGATTTGCACTTCTTAGTGTAGAGAATTCTACTACTACATCGAAAGGTGAACCTGTAGTCAGTAATGCCAGACCGCCACCAATTTACCTGCGCGAGCGTAGTTCTAATCAATTAGTATTGAACATCGCAAATATTATAGGCACAAATAATTTTCACATTGTGCCTCTTAGAAAAGGTAGTATTGAGGAGACAAAGATACAGGCATATAGTGAAAAGCACTATCGTGATATTATAAATTTTTTAACGGGGAACAAGAAAAGTTATTATTTCTATCAGCTAAAGAGCTCAAAAGGCCTTGTTATTGTTTTAAAAGGAATCGAAGCCACAGTAGATTCTGGCGATATTAAAGAGGCTCTTGAAGAGCAAGGGTTCCCCGTTAAGGTTGTGATAAATATTGTGAATAGAAATAAGGTTCCACAACCTATATTTAAAGTTGAACTGCTCCCCAACTCAACCCAGCTTAAAAAGAACGAGACGCACCCAATATATAACCTAAGATATCTTTTACACCGCAGAATTACGGTTGAAGAACCGCACAAACGTAACGGCCCAATACAATGTATGAATTGTCAAGAATTCGGCCACTCTAAATAGTACTGCACTCTGCGCAGTGTTTGTGTAGTTTGCGGTGATCTCCACCCTACAAGTACTTGCACCTTAGCTAAAACTGACACATCCGCAAAGAAATGTAGTAACTGTGGTGGTAGCCACACGGCAAATTACAGAGGTTGCCCTGTATATAAAGATCTAAAATCAAAACTGTCGCAGAGTATACAATTAAAACGTAGCTTATCCCCAAATCCTATCTATATCCAGCCTGCCACCTCAAATCCTCAGATAGGTGACCCTATTATGCAAAAACCTAATTCTGGTCAAGCAACCTACGCAAGTGTTCTGCAGGGTAACGTACGGCAAGTTAACAATAACAATGCATCTAATAGTGGAGTAGAAGCCATGATCCTAAATCTTACTCAGTGTATGACTCAATTCATGTCTACAGTGCAAAATATGCTACAAGATTTAATTAAAGCTCAAAATCAGATGATTCAAACTCTTGTAAATAAAAAATGAGTTTGTTAAAAATATGTTTATGGAACGCAAACGGTGTTAACCAGCATAAACTAGCCCTTAATAAGTTTCTACATGACCACGAAATTGATGTTATGCTTTTGTCTGAAACACATCTCACAAACAAATACAACTTTCATCTCCCAGGCTTCAAATTTTATAACACAAATCATCCTGATGGTAAGGCACATGGCGGTACGGCTATTCTAATCAGAAATCGGCTTAAGCATCATCTTATGCAATCGCATTCGATGCAATGGATGCAAGCTACATCAGTATCTATTAAAAATCGTGGCAAAGACCTGACGCTTTCAGCTATATACTGCCCACCCCGTTTTACTGTAACAGAAACTCAATTTAAAGAACTTTTTGATTCCCTTGGTGATAGATTTCTAGCTGGAGGTGATTATAATGCGAAACATAAACACTGGGGCTCTCGCCTAATTAATCCAAAAGGCCGACAATTGTACAATGCAATAACTAACAGACATAGTAAATACGATTTTGTCTCACCAGGACAGCCCACTTATTGGCCAACAGACCCTAAGAAAATTCCTGATCTTATTGATTTTGCTATTTCTAAAAATATAGATAGGTCTTTAGTATCAGCGGAAACCTGTGTCGATCTGTCCTCTGATCACTCGCCTGTAATAATCAACCTTTATGAACAACCAGAATATACAAGCCCACAGTTTCGCCTAGGGACCAACCAAACCGATTGGTTAAAATACAAAAAGTATATTAGTAGTCATATCTCTACAAGAGTTGAGGTAAAACATGCAGATGATATAGATAATAATATTGATATTTTCAACTCCATGCTAGCGACTGCAGCCGTAGTGGCAACGCCAAAAAATACTTCTAGAAAGTACAAGTATGCCTGTACAAATAGCCAAATTGAAAAACTTGTAGCACAGAAACGACGGCTGCGCCGAGAATGGCAGAAACATCGCTCACCCATCTCTAAATACAATCTTAAAGCAGCCGAAAGGGCGCTTAATGATGCTCTTACAAAGGAGGAAGATAAAAACCTAAAAGAGTACCTGAAGAAGGTAACCCCAAATTCTACCGAAAGGTATTCCCTTTGGAAGGCATCTAAAAACTTTAAGCCTCCAATGGAAGGTGTAAAACCTATAAGAAACCCGAACGGCGCGTGGGCTCAAAGCGATCAAGAAAAAGCACTCTGCTTTGCACAACATCTATGCAACGTGTTCCAGCCGAATATGGCTACATACTCCTTTGCACTGCCTGCCTTACCTTGCAGTACTGAGATTGCTCAGCCTATTAAAATTTCCCTTCCAGAAATAACCAAACAAATTAAACAACTGAATCCAAAAAATCACCTGGATTCGATAATATTACCCCGAAAATGCTAAAACAGTTACCAGATTCTGCATCAGCATTTCTCTGTAAGCTTTTTAACGCAATCTTGGGCATCGGTTACTATCCGAATGCATGGAAGAAGTCTCAGATATGTATGATAGCTAAACCTGGAAAAGACGCAACGCTACCGTCATCATATAGACCTATCAGCCTGTTGCCTTGCCTTTCCAAATTGTTTGAGAAACTACTATTAAAGAAACTATCTGCTTTTCTTCATGAACATAGCGTAATACCGCAACACCAATTCGGTTTTCGCGAAAAGCACAGCACTATTGAGCAAGTCAATCGAATTTCAAATGAAATAAGAAAAGCATTTGAACTCGGGGAGTTTTGCTCTGCAATATTCCTTGACGTGGCTCAAGCATTTGATAAGGTATGGCATCAAGGACTGATGTTCAAAATCATAAAAGTTTCTTCCAAAAAGCTATCATAAAATTCTTGAGTCTTATTTATCCAATAGACGTTTCAGGGTAAAAGTAAACGAATTCATTTCCGAAGATTTTCCAATTTTAGCCGGTGTGCCCCAAGGTAGCGTTCTAGGCCCTACATTATATGTAATATTCACATCTGATACTCCTATAAGTGAAAGCACGCTAATTTCAACATTTGCGGATGATACCGCCATACTCAGTTGCAATAAATGTCCGATAAAGGCGTCGAGAGCTCTACAAGAGCACTTAGTTAGGGTAGAAGAATGGTTAGGAATGTGGCGTATAAAAGTCAATGAGCAAAAAAGCAAAAACGTAACATTCTCTTTGAGGCCTGGTACGTGTCCAGCCATTCGGCTCAATAATATTGAGATTCCACAAGCTAATGAAGTCACCTATCTCGGCATTCATTTAGACAGGCGCTTAACTTGGCGTACGCACATTTCAACTAAAATTTTAAATATGAAGTTGAAGGTCGCCAAGCTGCATTGGCTAATAAACCACAAATCTACCTTAAGCCTAGAATACAAAAGCCTCCTATACAATGCAGTTATTAAGCCGATATGGTTGTACGGGATTCAACTGTGGGGTAATGCATCCGCTTCTAACATTGCCATAATTCAAAGGTTTCAGTCGAAGATACTTAGGTTAATAACAGGTGCTCCATGGTACATGCGTAACGAAAATATTCACAAAGACCTGAAAATACCAACAGTTATAACAGAAATAAATGCTAGAAAGCAGATATACATAGCAAAACTGAAAAATCACCCGAATCCACTAGCTAAATCCCTCGCAAAACCGATAAGCCGATCCCGCCTGCAGAGAAGAGACCTTCCGGCCTTTTGAAGAGCGAAGCAGAACCGAAATTTTTATGGCCAAATACAATTTGGGTTAAAATTATTTTTTAGTGACTAGTTTTAAGATTTGATATACTTATTGTTAGGCTTAATTTAAGCAAATTCAATAAATAATAAATTCTTGTAATAAAAAAAAAAAAAAAAAAAAACAATTTTAAACTTCCTACTAACGGTAGAATATTTAGAATAAGATGCGTTAAGAATAATGAAAAACGTTTTTCAAAAATATTGTTTTTTCTTAATTACATTCTGACTTAGAAAACGACGCATTAAGAGTGAGATGTGAACTTAAATTTCTAAGAAATATTTAAACTGTGGAATAACATCCTATTCAAATAAAATTAAATTGATCAATAAATATTTGAATTACTTGAAACAGTCCGGTGATCGAACTATTACTAAAACTAATTTACGTAGTAATTCGTAAAATTAAAAATGCGTACTAAATGAAATTTGATTATAAAAAAAAATGTGTACTTCGGACAATTGGGTGAGACATTTTTTATATATTTATTGATCACGATCGATTATTCTGTAATTATTTTCTAATATTACTGTGCAAAGCCACTTGCGCAACAATGTTTGAATAAACGAATATAAATATTTTATGCAAAATTATAAACCAATCTATTCACTAAATATTACAGATGGCTTTTCGACCTGGCATGGTGGATTTACCAGAGGGCCACAGGGAAGCTAATGTAAATGCAATCACATTACCAGAAGTTTTTCATGATTTCGACACAGCACTCCCTGAATTAAATGATATTGATATTGAGGCTCAATTTTCAATAAATCAATCGAGAGCAGACGAAATTACTATGCGAGAAGAATACGGCAGTCTTTCGTTATCCCTGCATGATGATGGATTTGGTGATATTGGCTTTGAAGGTGACACACCCGATTTAATGCGTGGAACTTTAGTTTCCAACATAAATGTAAGCGAATAAATATTATTATTTTAAGGTTATTTGTTGTCGACCACTTGTAAGTATTGCGAGACTACAAAAAGGTTGAGAATTAATAGTCATCAGTTGTGATATTATGAAACCGATTAATATTAAATAAATTCAAATATGTTTCATTTTCCAGGAACAGCTTTTCGAAGATGAAGTTATTACAGATGTAAATGAAGCCAGTCAACCAAATATAAAATTAAATGCAATTGAAATGACTAGTACCCATTTGGAAGGTGGTGGTTGCTTTGGTGAAGATTTTGGCCGTAAGTTTGTTACCATAAATTGTACTGATATAATGATAGTGCAAACCTTTATTGTATATATATGAGGGTGGGGCGATTTGAACATCTTAATGGGCGCTTCGCGTTTCTGATTCTTGGGATTGTACTGAGCAAAAAACTCCACTAGACCATACGTCTACGGTGAAAATCGAGCTTCCAGATTTTGACATGCAGTTTTTTCTCAGACTTTATTTTTTTGGAAAATTTGCAAATTTTCTTGGACTCATATTTCGTAAAGTATTTGAAAATGTAGAAAATTCCCCACTTTTTGTCACGTTTTCTTGGATATTTTGGCCTATAACAGCCAAACCATTGAGATTTTCGATCCAATACTCAGACAAAAATTGTAGCCAAGACAATAGTTAAGAACTCGCTAGTACATGCGCAAAATCATAAAAATGTTCTATTTCTTATTTTTTTCCACTTTTTTTATCCAAAAATATGTTTTTTTTTTTGTTCAATATTTATTTTGAAAATTATGAGAAATTCATTTAAAATACAAAGTAATTGTATTGGTAGAGACATGGATAACAAAAGCTAGTAGATTGCTCCGTGTGTATATTGCGACAGAAAACCCATCACAAAATTTACAAATTTTGGCAAGGTACATCATGAAAGTGTATGTTCCCATGTATTTCAACGTCAAATACTACAATTCGGCTGTATACGGTAGTGCTCTGCTTGGACCAGACAACTTACGTAACATCGTAAATCCCGTAATACAGAATAATTCCTATTTCGCACACAGTGAAAATGTTTTGTTGAGAATGTTATTCGATGATTGTACAGAAATTCGTAAAGACGTATGGTCTACTGGACTTTTTTGCTCAGTACAATCCCGAGAATCAGAAACGCGAAGCGCCATTAAGATTATATATATATATATATAAGGGCTTTGAATACATTCCAAATAACATCAAGGAGTGTCTTAGACTGTCGCCGATCTCTAAATGAGATGGCTAAGCAATAACATATCCATTTGTTCTGGGTGCCTGGACATAGGGATATACCAGGGAACTGCAGGGCTGATCACCTTGCGAGAGATGGCACTTGTATGCCAAATGTCAGTAGGAATATGGGTGTACCTCTCGCGACTTGCAAGCTTCTCATAAGGGAGACACTAATTAATTATACCAATCAACAGTGGATCTGTGCCACTACCTGTGAAATCGCAAGGCAAACATGGCCGAGGATAAATCTGCGTCTATCTAGGAATATCATTAGACTCAATAGACTATACATAAGGACTTTAATAGGAGCCCTCACGGCTCTAATAGGAAATAATGCAAGAAGAATGGGAGTTTATACACATGATTTCTGCCGCAGCTGCAGGAACGAGGAGGAACTGGAAACGATCCAGCATCTCTTCTGTACATGTCCAGCTTTTGCTAGAAATATGGAACATTTACTAGGATCCCACTTCTTAACAAGTATAGATGGTCTATGCCAGTCAGGTGTTAACAACCTTCTTCGCTTCGTAAAAGGCTCAGGTTCAATCTGGAGGGGGAAGCGTAGCCATGCCTCGCATCCTCGGCTCACAACGGACCCAACTGGTGGTCTAATTGGCATCACTGGTTTATTGGTGATGCGGCTGCCCAACCTATATACCTACCTACAATTTTATATATATATATATATATATATATATATATATATATATATATATATATATATATATATATATATATATATATATATATATATATATATATATATATATATATATATATATATATATATATATATATATATATATATATATATATATATATATATATATATATATATATATATATATATATATATATATATATATATATATATATATATATATATATATATATATATATATATATATATATATATATATATATATATATATATATATATATATATCTTTTCCTGCGAGCCATTTTTTTAAGTTTGGAAACAGGAAAAAGTCACTAGGAGCTAAATCTGGACTATAAGGTAGATGATTAACCAATTCGAAGTGTCACGTAGTTTTAGCATCGTATCTAATGCTGTGTGAACCGGTGCGTTGTCTTGAAGAAAGTTTTTTTTCTTCTTTAAATGTGGTCGTTTTTCCTTGATTGCATCAATCAATTGATTCAATAATGCACGATAATACTTTCCAATATTTTACCATGTAATCTGACGGAGCAGACGCACCGTAATGTTTATCGAGCTTTTCTTTTGTCTCTTTCGCCGTTTTCCCTTTAATCACTGCACGAAATTCGCTCTGTTCCATTTTTCAAGAAACACAAAAGTTGCTTACTTCAAACGACTACAACAAATAAACTAATCGATGAATTTGGGTGAAATTTTAACAGCTGACGTTTGACAGATCGCAAATTCTAAAAAAAAAGATTTGTGTTTGTGCTGCCATCTAGCGCTAGGTAGCTTCAATATCAATCCGCCCTCGTAATCTTAAAATTACTGTGCAAGATATTCTTTGCCAATGCTTAGAATATTTAATATTATTTCATATTTACATTATTTTGTTGTTTTTAAGTTAAATTTTACCATAGAGTAGAGAAAGGAAGAGGGAAAGAAAAAAAAACTTGTTCATTCTTTCGTTCAGAATACTCCAATATCAGTTGTGTTTTTTTTTAACCTTTTGGTATATTTTCTCCAAAGTAGATTAATTGCCAGTTTATTAGGATGCGATCTTAACCTCTTAGAGTAGTTTGTGCAGAATTTTAGAATATCTTCTTTAACTGTGTTTAGTTCCAGATATATCTGAATGTTTCCAGTTTTAGGCGTACCAAGGCGTTTTGCAGGTAGTTGTTAGTATTGTAGATTGCAACTTTTTTTTTTACCATTTCTATGTCTGGAAGAAGTACCCCATAATTGTATCCCATAGTTCCATATTGGTTTAATGAAAAGAAGAATTTTATTTCCAAATGATAATTTTCAATTTCTATTAATAAGCCTGTTCATATTAATAGCTTTAATTTTAGCTTGAATACGTTTCATTTCTAAGTGTTTTCTCCATGTTAACCTCTTGTCAACATACTCTCCAAGATAATAACCATCTGTCTTTTGTGGAATGGACTGTTCATTATTTTGAGTGGAGGGACAGTTCTCTTGCCTTAATGTGAAAATCACATGTGCGCATTTTAATTCTCCATGTACGCAGTAAATGCTCTAATTCATTCAGGTGGGTTTGAAGATTGCTTAGTATTGCTGTGTCATCTGCAAACGGCGATCTCAGAAATTTTTCATTTGTTGGCAGATCTGAAGTGAAAATAAGGTCGAGAAATGGACCAAGTACATTACCTTGAGGCACTCCTGCTATTATTTCGTAACTTCGAGATGTGTATGTTTGAACTTTCTCTCTGTAAGGTAGCTTTTGAGTATAGCACTGGTTTTTTGTGGAAGTATGGTTTGTATTTTGTACAATAGCCCTTCGTCTTGTTCTTCACCTTGTAAAATGCTTGGGCTATGTCTAGAAATACGGCAGTGCAGTATTTTTCTCTTCGAAGGCTTTTCTTTTTCAGAAACGATTCTATGGACCTGCTCTATGGTTCTTTTAATATTGACTTCTGATTGTATCTGGTGAAAGAGGAGTTTTTCTAAGATTTTCGAGAAAATCAATAACAAGCTTATTGGTCTGTAGGAGGTTGCAGTTTTAGGATCTTTGCCAGGTTTCAATATCATTATTATTTCAGATACCTTCCAATCGGGTGGAAAGTATATTAATCGCATTATTCCATTCATGATATGCGTTAGATGCTTGATTGCCATCTGGGGTATTTCCGCTCAAGAATGATATAAATAAAGATTACGACATGCGCATGATTTCCCGTTAGATAGCGCAGTTTGTCCAAGGGTATAGTTTGTCAAGGGTTGCAACTCTGTGTATCCCTAAATAATTTACTAAGAACTATTTTTATATAACAATTTATAGAATTTCATAAGAATTCAATTTTGCTCTGTTTATATAAATTTTATATATAACAAATTGCTTAGACGTGAAAATGATAATTTCGTACAAAAAAATGTATATATTCTGTGAGAGTTGGCAACCCTGCAATTAACACGAAAACATGAAGTGTGCAGTCTGAAAATGCAAGCAAAACAACGGTAAAAAATGAA
The DNA here is from genome assembly GCA_920105625.2 of Clusia tigrina. Classification (NCBI taxonomy): domain Eukaryota; kingdom Metazoa; phylum Arthropoda; class Insecta; order Diptera; family Clusiidae; genus Clusia; species Clusia tigrina. Next base: position 118,872,926 of record OV050031.1, read on the forward strand.
GTGAGAAATTGTACGGAAGACTTACGTTTTGCGTGTTTTAATGAAATCTATATATTTTGCTATAGCTAGTGGAAAGAATGTACACTTTTAAAAGTTGTCCGAAGGATGCAGCGAAAAGGAAGCTTGGTACGTGTTATACAAATACATATCTATCTGCATGATCCTTGCAGGTGCGCTTCAAGGATCTCAAAAGGATGGATACCTTAGACCTGATTTAGTAAAGCCTTATTGCTTGCTGTGAAAACACTAAATATTCGATGCAGTGGCTGAGGATAATACCTAAAAATGTAAATCTAGTCTGTAAGCTTAAAACAAGCTGTAAGCTTTCTTGACAAAAAAGATTCAGTAAATAAAAAAATGGGGAAAATAATGAAAATGGCTTGGAAAATTTAGATCATAACGGTTTGGAGAATTTGGCTGGCTTCATTTGCCACAAATTGGAAAAACACCTTTTCTTGCTGTTAATCCTCTACTGGACTGTACCCTCTCATGGGTAAACCATCTAAGTTAAGGTGGGCTAAGTAACCCATCAAACTCATTAATGGAAGCGCTGAAATCGTGCGATGCAATTTTTTTTTGAAATTAAATGGAGAAAAATTATTGCTTACAAGCGGATATATGCAAAACATTTGACGGAAGCAAAGGGCATTGAACCAAATTAAAAACTGTGAAAAATATATTTTTAGATGTAGAATGTACTTTAGAATACGATTACTTAATACCGAAATGCACGAAAGAGAAAATTCAATAAAGGAACTTAATTTAAAAAAAAAATTTTTATTTTTCACTATCAAATAATTTGAAAAGACAAATAGTAAATTGTAAGTTTGTCAGCTGGAAATTATTAGCAAAAAGGAACACAATTAGCGTGACGTCATTTCTGCTAAATTCGCAGAACATTTCAATTTGCTACGCGGGACGTCGTAATCTTTATTTCTATCATTCTTGATTCCGCTATCATTTTTGGTGCGATTTTGTCTGTCCCAGGTGTTTTTTTTGTTTTTAGTGCAGTAATTAATTAATTTACCAGTTTTAATGTAAAGCGAATAGAGTTGTGTGATTCTGTAGTTGGTGGTTTGTATTGTATACTCGTACTGCTTTTACAGTTTCTTATGGGTATATTAGACTTTTTTTTAACATATCTTTATTTATTGAATCTTCTAAAAACTAGAACTAACAATAAGTAAAAAAATCTTACATAACTGCATTTTGTATTTAAACCTTAGCCGCTGCTTAGGCTAAATAAATTGAATATATAATGCACTATATATAAAAGAATAATGGATAAAATGCATGATAAATCGTTTAAGATGCTATGAATTTGGTTCCTTGAGCAAGTCCTAGCCCAGACTATTCGAGTGGGATTGTAATAATGGTTTGTAGGCTCTTTTCAAATTTACGATTTCTTCTTGAACAGTTGGAATGTTTATTTCCGTATGGAGTCTTTCATTTTTAAAATACCACGGTGTGCATTGGTTTTTGTGCGTAGTATTTTAGATTGAAATTGTGGAATCAACTCGATGTTTGAAATTCTGGCAGAGCCCCACAGTTCAATGCCGTAGGTCCAGATGTATTTAATTACCACTTTATATAGGAGGATTTTATTTTTCATGCTCAAACCTGACCTGCTGTTAAGGAGCCAATAGAGTGTACCAGTCTTGAGCTTTAGTTGTATTCTTTTGGCTTCGATATGCTTTCGGTAGGTGAGACGTCTATACAAATGAATCCCAAGATATTTCACTTCGCTTGCTTGTGGGATCATTACTACATTAAGAGATAAAGGAGGTCATATTTCTTGTCTTAAAGCAAACGTTATGTGAATGCTTTTCGACTTGTTAACCTTAATTCTCCATTTTAGTAACTATTCTTCTATATGTCTGATATGATTCTTTAATTTTTGTGAGGCAATGCTGGAATCTTGATGGGAATTTAAAATTGTAGATGTAGTCAGCTGGTTATCTGTTGGCAAATCACTTGTACACAAGAGTAAAAAAGCGGTCCAAGTATACTCCCTCTGTCTTCATCACTTCCACGGTCGGCAGTGTCCAATCAAGGAAGGTGGTTAACAGGGGCACTCCACAAGGGGGTGTTTTATCACCCCTCCTCTGGAACCTTGCAGTTAACATACTGGTGAGATTGGAATCTACTGGATGCAAAGTGATAGTCTATGCGGACGACATAGTAATCGCGGCATCCGGCAAATTCCCCCAAACACTTTCCGAAAAACTTAACTATTCACTTTCTATTGTGTCGAACTGGTGTCGTGAATTCGAACTTGGGGTTAACCCATCCAAAACCGAGGCTATGCTTTTTACTAGGAAGTACAAAATTCCAAGGTGTACAATGTCTAGTCTAAACGGCACTTCGCTCTCTTTGAGCACACTCGTTAAGTACTTAGGCCTGATTCTCGACCCAAAGCTTAATTGGAAAGCCAATATAGCTGAGAGGGCACGTAAAGCAATATGCGCAATATACTGCTGTAAAAGAGCAGTTGGTGCACGGTGTGGGCTTCGTTCTCGAGTCGTGCTCTGGCTCTACACGGCCATCGTTGAACCAAACCTGTTATACGGGTCGGTCTTCTAGTGGCAAGCTCTCGAAAATGTCTGTAATATCAAACCCCTCGATAAACACTGAAGACCCATTGCTCTACTGATCACTGGCGTTCTTCGTAGCACACCTACGAAAGCCATTTTTGCCATGCTGCACTGGCTCCCTTCGGGGCTCTCGGTTAAGCAACAAGCCAAGTTGACAGCGATTAGACTTAACGCTCTTTCGCACCGGCGCATAGCCCTCACGGGCCATGCCTCTATTCTGAATCAGGATCCACCTGTACCCAACTTTATCGATTACATGTCGGTCTAAGCCGATTTGAACAGCAGTCGTTTCTGCTTCACTATTTCAAGCAGAAACGACTGGACTTCAAAAGACCTAATCGTCGGTGAAACAGTCGAAATCTACACCGACGGTTCCAAGCTTGGAGGTAGTCGGCAGCGGTATCTATTCCGACAAGCTGGACTTAAACATCTCCCTACGTATCCCAGACCATTGCAGCGTTTTTCAAGCTAAGGTCATGGCCATTTATCACGCAACCAAATGGATGCTGAGTAGTGATATCGGCGCAGTCGACGTATCTATCTTCTCAGTCCGCCAGGCCGCCATTAAATCTCTTTTTGGCTCCACGGCCACATCAAGACTAGTTCATGAATGTCGAACATCTTTAAATGAGCTCGCAAGTTACTCTCGAATGCACCTAGTCTGGGTTCCCGGACATAGCGAAATCCCGCGAAACTCCGAGGCGGGGGACCTTGCCAAGGTAGGCACGCTACTGCAAGAAATTCAGCCTTCCGCAAACATCGGCATTCCACTGGCAACAGCCAAGCTCGAAATCAAACGGAAATATCTGGCTGACGCCTACAAATCCTGGGCTAACGAGGAAAGCGCAGAAAGACTGGGCCTACCCTTAAATGATTTTTACCGAGGCTGTGGTTCCGAGGAGGAGGACGAGACGGTTTTCCACCTCTTATGCCACTGCCCATCCTTGAGCAGAAGAAGAATTCGCACCTTTGGTGCCCCATTTCTTACAAGCCTGACAGAGCTGTCATCCATTAATATTAGGGACATAGCAAGGTTCATCAAAGAATCAGGATGGTTTCTTGCAACATGACCTTCATGCCATACTTTATCGAACGCTTGTTCCACATCGCGAAAAATCGCAGAGTAATATTTTTTATTCTCCAAAGCGCCTCTAATTACTGCAGATATTCTGTGGATCTGCTTTATTGTACCGCGCTTCTCTCGAAACCCAAATTAGTGTTGAGGGATTACTTCTTTTCTTTCCAATAGTGGAGTTATTTTATGGAGAAGTACCTTTTCGAAGTCTTTAGAGAGTGTTGACAGAAGGCTTGGATTCTTTCCTGGTTTATTAATCATTATAATAACGGACAATTTCCAAAAATTTTGGAAATAATTTAGTTTTATCAAAGCATTTAATATATGCGTAAAATGAACAATACTTTTTCCAGAGCCAGCTGGTCACGGTGGAAGATGTTCATTCTAGTTCTTGCCAACGCAATGCAGTTGCACAGCATGTGTTCTGTGGCTTATTCTTCTTCTAAGAGCAGGCACCCCGTAACAACAAGAGTTTGGATTTTAGTCAGATGATATTTCAGGTAGTAATGAATTGATAGAAAACCTACTATTTTCCCTATGTTTGCTTTTCACATATTGCGCAGTTCTTTATTGTAGGTGAACCAGTCTTTTGGCTTGGCGAAGTCCCTCTATCCCTTCCCAGTTTGACATTCTGCGGCTATGTTCCCAGCTATCTACCCTGGATTTAACCTCCGCCCAGTTGATACCACAGTATGAATCCGGACCGGACCTATGAGGCTTGCTGTGGAACGGGCCCTAGCCAGTTCATCGGCAATTTCGTTGCCTTCGATTCCCGAGTAACCCGTGACCCAGCAAATTGCCACCTTATTTGTTGCACCTAAAGATTGTAGGTTTGTGAAGCATAGCTATGTGTGCGCCCTTGATACCCGTTTTCAGATTTGTCCTGAGATTTGAGATTGCTTGAATTTCAGCCTGGAAGATGCTACGCCACCTGTCCATTGGTTCCGAGATTTTGGTATTTGGTCCATAGACCCCTGCACCGACTCCAGTGGTTGATTTTGAACCGTCTGTGAACCATTCTAGACTTCTAGGGTCGACCCAACGCCCTCCTATGTCCCATTCATCACGGTCTGATATAATAATCTCAAAATTGCGATCAAACTATCGTTTTGGAATCATATAGTCCGTTATTGAGCAGATTATGTTTTGATCTAGTATGTTTTTTTAAATATTGAAATGACCATAGTCATGACGTTCTTGTCTAGATAAGATTTTCATCTTCAATACGCTTCTAGCAGCACATTTTTTCAAGAATGCATGTAGTGGGGATAGTCCTATTATGGCCTCAATAGCAGCGGTTGGGCAGTTTCGCATGGCATCGGTGATGCCAGGCAAACCTGCCTTTGAAAACTTGTATTTTCTTACCAGATTCTTGTGTTGTGTTAGGCCTCCACACAAGGGATGCAGAGGTAATGATTGGTCTAACCATCATTACATACATCCAGTGTATCATTTTTGAGTCTAGACCCCATGTTCTACCAAAGAGACCCCGACAGGCCCACATTGGTCTTGTGGCTTTGTTTATCACCGAACTTATTTGAGAGTTTATCCAGAACTACACCTAGAAATTTGAGCTCATCGGAATATTTTGTATTGATTCCCTCAACAACTATTGTACCAAGGTTCAATTTTAATCTGTTTGTAAAAGGAACGAGAATGGGCTAGGATTAATGCATAATCCTTCTGCGCTACACCAATCTGAGATGAAGGTTAGAGCCTGATTCATAATGTCGGATACTGCTCTTTCAAACTAGTCACTAATAATGACAGCAAGATCGTCAGCATATCCACTTGCCTCACAGCCTAACCCTTATAGTTTGACTAAGAGATCGTCAATAACTAAAGGCCATAGGAGGGGTGACAACATACGCCCTGGGGACACCCTTTCATTGCCTTGACTTATACGGTCTCTTCTCCCAGAGATGAGCTAATTTCTCTACTTTTTAACATCATTTTAATACACCCAACAGTCGGCTTATCGATATTTTTGCAGAGCATAGCCCCTCTATAGAGCGGTAATCAGTACTATCAAAGGCGCCCTCGACATATAAGAAGGCACATAAAGCAAATTCCTTGGAATATTGAGCTTTCTCTATCTTTGTTACAAGGCAATGAAACGCTCCCTCCGTGGATTTCCCTCTATTGTATGCAAACTGCAGAGGTGTTGTTCTGTCCAGCGTTTCTCTAATATGTAGATCCACCAATCTTTCCGTAGTTTTTAGAAGAAACGACGTGAGACTGATAGGTCTGTAAGATTTAGGCAGTTCGCTAGACCTCTTGCCCAATTTTGGAATAAATACCACATTGACTTTACGCCATTTGGATGATGTTCCTAAAAATAGCAATAAGTGATTTAAGCATTACATCCAGTCCTCTTATCAAGAGAGCTGGAAAAATGTTATTCTCACCTGGTGGCTTGAATGGTTTAAAGCAGTGCTCGTCAAACTTTTGAGTGTGACGGACCGGCTGCAGTTTTTCTATTACGTCGGGGACCGGTACCTTTTTTTATTGATTATTTTTCGTTTACGATCATCTCATATATGTATTAAAATTTGTTTAAATGCATTTCTTTATTAGCCGGGTGTCTATATATGACCTATTACCATTTAATGATAGCAGATATTAGCGATTTTTTATTAATGTTTAACAAATTTAAGTTGTTTTTATTATACAAGTTGTATATAGCCTCAATAAACAGTAATATAAAACACCACAAAGTGCTACTACCATGGTTAGAAGTGTGGAGTATACATATAGTCGTATATGTATATATAATCGTTTAAAAAATCGTTGTCCATTTCGCGAGCCCTTTGCGGACCGGCGACTTATGGCTTACGGACCGGCACCGGTTTGATGACGAAAGTGTCCCTCCTGTTCATTGTATAAGACCCATCTGGTCTTCTTAAAGTTGCAACACCGTTCGAGTGTTCTTTGCGTAAAGCTTTATGGAGTCTAGCGTTCTCTGGCGTTTCGACTATGCTTTCGCAAAATTTCCTCCAAGACTCCCGCTTTCATCTTCTTACTTCTTTATTGTAATTTGTCAGAACAACCCTACAGTCGTCCCACACCTTCGTGCGTTTACAACGATTGAACAGTTTTCTTATCTTTTTACGCATATCTGCAAGCTTGCCATTCCACCATGGCACCTTGCGAATCACATTGTGAGTTTTGACCGCAGCGCTTTCATGATATGCTGAGATTATTATATCCTTTAGTCGATACTCCGCCTCCTCGAGTTCACCAACAGAACTTATACTTGAAGGCAGTGAATCAGAACTTGATGGTAATAATTCCCTATATAGTGTCCAATTTGTCTTTTTTGGATTGAAGACTTCATTTTTTAATTCAGATTTACCTGGTAAATCGAATCTTATATGTAAATGATCTGACAGAGAAGGCTCTCAGACACATGCCAATTTCTAACAAAATTTTATTTTTTTTCCTGATGTTAGTTCAAGAATTTTTTGAATTTCGAGTACCTGAACTGGGAATTCACGATGATTAAATAATTCAAGAATTTAATCTGAATTTGAGGTTTTGAATTTGCAGTACTTGAACTGAAAATTCACGACGAAACAAAATTGAAGTTAATTATACTGACCGTCTACTATTTGAACTAGAAAACCACGAAGAAATAATAATTCAATAACTGTTCTTTAGAGTTCTAATTTCGAACTGCCTTTATTAAATCATTGCTTGCGTTTTTATACAAAATTTACATGTTAAAATCCATAGCAATCATATACAATATATAATTTGCTAGCCTCACTGCGGTGAAGGTGAATGCGTTGCCAACTACATAAAATTTTTTGTATATTTACTTTGAAAATATTTCTTTGAACACAACATTTTTTGTGAATCATATCATATCATATCATATCATATCATATACAATATATAATTTGCTAGCCTCACTGTGGTGAAGGTGAATGCGTTGCCAACTACATACAATTTTTTATATATTTACTTTGAAAATATTTCTTTGAACACAACATTTTTTGTGAATCATATCACGACGTGTTTTTTTTCGACCGTCGTTTGACGGGCTTTTCAACTAGTACTATATAATACAAATAATACATATGATCAGCAATAATGTAGTTCGATGCACGTTGCACAACATATATGCTAGAGTAGCATATTATCATGAGACTAAAAACAACAAACAAACGTGTCGAATTTCCGTCTGCTTAATGTGCAAGAGAATTTAAACTGTTGTTATGCAAAGTGCAACGAACTTCTGTTATTATTGACGCAAAGAATAAATTGAACAGAAATTAAAATTGCAGTATTAAACGAAACTTAAAAATATCGAATTAAAATATATGTACATTAATACCTCCATATATTTATTTATTGTATCTTCTAAGCTTAGCTTGTAAGCATATCTTCCAAACTAAATAATTAATAATAATACACCTTGCCAATGCTTGGTGCTTTTTAGTAATCACAATGTTATATATTAGTTACTGTAATAAATGTTATATTAGTGTTTGTATATGATTAAGGTGTCGATGTTAGTTGTGCTGGTGATTTCACATTTTAGGCGACTGGGAACTCTATTACATGCTAGTTTTCTAGCTAGATGATTTGGATGCTCTTTGATTTTTTGTGCATATTTAAAGTTGGCGTCGAAGATTTCCTTTTTTACGAGCGGCGTGTTCAGATCGTTGTGAATGCTTGCGTCGCCCCACAACTGGCTCCCGTAAGTCCAAATTGGTTTTATAATGGGTTTTTACAGGAGTGTTTTGTATTCTAGGCTGAACCTGGAATTTTTGGGCATTTGCGCTTTCAAAGTCATTTGTTTTTTTTTGGCTTCGATGTGGCGCTTCCAGGTCAAACGTGAGTCAAGAATTCCTAGGTACTTCACCTCCTTTGCTTGTGGAATAGGAACGTTATTTAGTTTTATGGCTGGGCATGTACCTTTCTTTATAGTAAAGGTAATATGCGTACTTTTCGACTCAACATTAATTCGCTAGTCGGCCAACCAATTTGTTACTAGGACCAGAAGATCTTCTAAGTCACGGGATGCGATTTTGGAATTTGGATGAATAGAGCTAAGGATAACCGTATCATCGGCGAAAGTTGCTGTTGTTAAGTATTTATTGGTAGGCAGATCTGAGGTATATAGTAGATACAACATCGGACCTAGCACGCTTCCTTGTGGTACGCCAGCTTAGATGTCATAGCATTTAGAGTAAGCATTATTGTACCTTACCTTTCTGCCCCTCAGATATGATTCCAATATTTGGTGTACTTTTGTAGGCAACAGTTTTTCGATTTTGTAAATAAGCCCCTCGTGCCAGACCTTGTCAAACGCCTGCGCCACATCTAAAAAGACGGCTGAACAATATTGCATTTTGTCGAATGCATTTTTTATCTCGTTCACTATTCGATGAACCTGCTCTATTGTACTATGGTGTTCGCGGAAGCCAAATTGGTGAGTGGGAATAGTGGGTTTTTCGTTTATATGCGGCATTAGTTTTGCAAGAAAAAGCCTTTGTAAGAATTTTGTAAGTTAGGCAGGAGGTTAATCGATCTATATGATGACGATTGGGAGAGGTCTTTTCCTGGTTTCGGGATCATTGAGACTACTGAAACTTTCCAGGAATTTGGAAAGTATGCTAAGTGTGAAGTAAGTATCCTAATAGTGAAGTAAGTAAGATGATGGCCATTTGGGGCAACTCTTTGATCATTTTTCCAGTAATGAGTTCGTGTCCTGGGGCTTTATTAAGAGCAAGGTTACTAATTGCATTACTTACTTCTTTTGTTTTTAATTTAATAGGCGAGCATGTTGTATCTGGAGAGGGGATTAATATTAGGTTATTAGTATTGCGAGGTGGGTTGGGGGTAAAAACATCTCTTAAGTATTCTGCGAAAACAGCAGACTTTTCATCATCGCTTCTTGCCCAGTTTCCGTTTTTTGTACGAATCGGTGGAATTTCGCGTGTAGGTGGTTTCGTTTCTCTGACAGCTTTCCACAGAGAGTAGTTGGTGACGTCATTCGGAGAAAGGTTTTGGATATATTGGTCCATACAACGATCTGATTCTAGACGCAAGGCTTTTCTCAAGTTTTCACTGGCAATAGATAACTTCCGTTTTAGGAAAGGGGACCTGGATTTTTGCAATTCACGACATGTCCTCCTTTTTTCAGTAAGGAGAATATCGATTTCGGTTGAGGTTTGTGGGCGCCAGATGCTGTTGCAGTTGTTGTCACGCTTATGCGCAGAATGGAGCACAGCTAATTTTAGGGTCGAGGTAAATTGTTCCAGAAATGTTTCAATGTCCTCGTTAGTTTTGAGACGTGGGTTTGGGCTGTGATGACTACTGATGTATTTTCTGTATTTCAGCCAGTTAGCTTTAATGGGTTTGAAATCGTTGGTAGGGCGTAACTTTTTGCTCAGATGTATTATAATAATAGAGTGATCTGAAGAGAGATCGTTAAGGTGTTCTACTTTGAGTTGCTCTCGTTTTAGGTTTCTAGCAACTCCAAAATCAATAAGGTCAGGTATCTTACGTGGCTCTGTCGGCCAGTACGATGGTTGTCCTGAAGAAATAATATCAATCTTGGTGTCAGAGAGCATGAAGTTATATAATTGTTTTCCTTTTGGTGTTGTTGGTGAGTGTGCTTGGCATTGTAGTCGCCAGCAGCTAAAAAACTTGTTCCAAGTGTGGAGAAGAAATCGGAGAACTGGTTACTTGTTGTTTTAAATCTAGGTGGGCAGTACACAGCGGATATTGTTAAGTTATCCTTCCATCCGTCCAGACAAATTGATATTGCTTGTAGGTACTCCTTGTTGTATTCTTCCATATCGAAGTGTTTTATTCTTTGTTTGATTAGGATTCCAATGCCAGCATGGGCTTTACCAGCGAGATGCTTTGTATCATAGAATTTATATCCTGGTATGTAAAAATTGTGTTTTTCGGTTAGATGGGTTTCAGATATAAGAAGTATGTCGATTTCATTAGTGAGTAAAAATTTATTGAATTATAACTTGTGCTGGCTTACACCGTTTGCATTCCATTGACAGATCTTAAGTACGTTCATTTCGAAGATAGCAGAAGCTGCATGAGCTGGTTTTGGTTTCTCATCATTTCTTGAATTGTCCTTAAGTACCCCTGCATACGTCGTCCCTGTATCGGGGTATGGGATTGACTTCTGTAGTTGTGCAATGGTCGGTGTATTTGGACTAGGTTGAGTGCGCTTATTCTATAACTGAGGGTCATTGTTCTTAATTTCCTGATAAAAAGGGCAACTTCTGTAGTTGGCTGTATGGTTACCAACACAATTACTGCACTTTCTAGCAGCTCTATCAGTTTTGGTCTTCGTACATACTGATGTGGGGTGTAAATCACTACAGGCAACACATACACTACGAAGAGTGCAATAGGACCTTGTGTGCCCAAATTCTTGGCAATTAGAACATTCAACTGTGCCGTTTCGTTTGAGAGGCTCCTCCACTGTAATTCCACGATGCATAAGATAGCGGAGATTATAAATACCATGCACTTCTCCTTTTTTAAGCTTTTGGGTTTCAGGCTCCAAATCTACGCGAAACAATGGCTGAGTGATTCTGTTGCGATTTATTATATTTATAATAGAGCGGGCAGCGAACCCTGCTTCATGTAGTGCTTCTTTGACTTCAGCGGGGGAATATCCGATTCCCTTTATAACAATGGTAAGGCCTTTTCTACTTTTAAGCTGATAGGTGTAGTAGCATTTTTTTTTTATCAGTGTCGAGGTTTTTTATAACCACTCTGTAATTGCTCACACTATGTATTTGGATTTTTGTTTCCTGGATATTTCCTTTAACAAGAGGGGTGACATGGAAGTTTTTAGGACCAATGAGCTCGGTAAGCTTTGCAACTAATTTACTGGAGTTACGTTCTCGTAGGTAAATGGGAGGTGGTTTAAATATAATATCAGGTTTGGGTGCGTCTGCCTCCTCAGCACTTTGAAGTAGTGCGAAGCGATTATTACTAGAGAGTAGGCTTCCGCTAGTTTTACTGATTTTTGCAGTATTAGTTTTGATGGCACTCGATTTTGGGCTTCGCTAGCGCTTGTTTATAAGGATATACCTATCTAAACCAGTTTGTGATGTTCCACTTTTCCATGCTGTGTTGCTTGAAAAATTTTTGGTTGAGTGGTTTGCATTGATGGTTGGTGTGAGTGCATTATCAGTATTGAAAGTGCGCTCAGCCACTGTTGGCGATTTGGTTTTAGCACGATCGGACGAGTGAGAGAGAGACTTAGTTGGAACCTGTTTGCACTCTTTAGTAGTGGACGCCGTTGGGCTGGGTGTTGAACATTGAGCACTCCAAGAGGGCGCAAGCGCAGATAGTGCCAGAGACACTTTTGTACATTGTTTCAGGTTGGAGTGCGAACTTTATGTACTTGCACTTGCATTCTTAAGTGCAATCGCAATTGTACGCTGTGTAGTCGCAGTCGCATGAGGGCCGCCGCCCGGCCGCTCGCCGTTGTGGGACATGTTACCTCCGCTCGCCTGTCTCTGTTTTGCAGGCAAAGGTGATGAGCGAACCTCATTCGTCGTCAAACCGCTATCGACAGTCATGCCGAGAATATCCGACCTTGCATTGGGGAGAGAAGGTAACATACTGCACTCACTCAGTTGCGCGATTACCGGCACGCTGCTGGGAAAGCGACTGAGGCAGATCAGGTGTTGGTGCAAGTGTAGGCACACTTTGAGAGCGCATGTGCTGAACAGGAGAGCGCACCGGGTGAGTGGGAGAGCGCAATACGCTCTTCCACTGACCGCTATAGTTCCGCTTCTTTATTAGAAGCTTACACAAATTCAAATGTTAAGTTTAAAAGCTTATATTTCGCGCAAACTCCTTTTGCCAATTTCGCTCACTGACTTTTATTAAACAACCAGTGTTATGCGTCTATTTCGCTAGGCTTAAAAACATTAAAGTATTTCACTGTAAATCACCATATAATTGAAGAGCAACCGAAAAACACATCAGAACTCTCTTGCTTTACACAGAATACAACAAAATTGGCGATGTGAAGACTGGTTAGAGACAGGTCTAATACCTCTTCTCCAATCGCGTTAATAAAGGTTGGCCTTGTACCCTTATTACATATGTTGACATTTTTACTTAAGAGAGATTCACATCTATTGTTAATATTCGAGCTTCCCCAGACATAATGTTGCGTGTTTGCATCACAACCAATCACATATTGCAGATTGTTGTTGTGGCAGTGTCCAAAAAGCCCCTGCACCTCCACGTATAATGTTAGTATTAAAATCAATCATATTCACCGCTCTGGGTTGCGAACAGTGATAATAAACCAACTTGCATCCTTTATTTGTAAAACCTTTCATTTGGCCCCCAATTATCCATGGCTCTTGTATTAGGGCCATGGATAGGTCTTCGTCAGTCTCTTCGTTTCTCTTGCACAGGGTGGCCGATGCTCCTTTCGCATGGTGCAAGTTCGCCTGTACCACTTTAAGAGTGCTCATTCGCGGCGGCTTTCCGCAGCGAGTTTCTGGAGCCTCGCGCCCCTCGGACCCACGTTTTTGTCGTCCTTTTTTTTGTGATGCTGAGGCGTTTTCCGCGCGTGCCATACTGCGGCATCGTGTTTTTTTGTTGTTGTTTTTGCGCCTGCGATTTCTCGTTCTAGCGCGGCGTTGCTAGTCGATGGTTTGTTAGCCTCCACTTCGTTGGACCTTGTATCAACAGCATGCCCTTCAGCACTGCTCCTTTGTGTCAGCGTTGTTTGTTTTTTTGCGCTATCGCTGACTTTTTCTGCGCCAAAGCGAGTACAATGAGAGTACAAAATTCATACAAAATGAGCCGCAAACTTAATAAAACACTTATCTGAAATATTCTATATTTAAGTTATGTAGCTTAAAAAAATGTCAAACTTTTAGAATTTAAAATCTTTATTATCTATTGTAAATATCATAAAAAATGCACAAATTTTCGGCTAAGCCTTTATACTTATAACTACATACATATGTATGTATATATGCATAACTGTTTGTATAACTATGTGTGCTGCACATAAATAAATAAAACAACTTACAAAAATTATAACATAAGTACATATGTACTCGTACATGTGTTTTTTCAATTGTCTTAATTATTTCCTTTTATATACCCATTGTCGCACCAAAACACTAAATAACAACTTTCAGGGTACAAATTTAAACAAAAAATTACTGAATAAAACAAATATGTTCAATTTTATTTCACAATTATTTATATAAATAATATTAAATGCGATAAATATTATAATTTTAAATATTAAACACAAATGATCACATTTCTCACACATAAATGTATTCATTTGGCTGTTATCTCATTTCGTGTGTTCCTTATGACGACATGCGTAGAGAGAGGAACTTTTCGTACCAGCATTGGCGTATTTTTTGCCATTCTCCAAGCAGATAGCTGTCACATTCTTGTTAATATAATTGGGGAGAACAAATGAGCGTTTTTCTTAATGAAAATGCCAGACCTGGACCTTCCTTCACTTACTGTATTCAGCAAGTTATATCTAGTAGTCCTGAGGACGCAGACAAAACCTCCGTGTGTCCACGGAACAGGACAACGTCGACGGATCTGAATGCTGGCAGAAGCAGCTTTCGTGTGATGGAGGTTAATCTGCAATATTTGTAGCATATCTGCTTGTTGGCTCCGAAATTATAACAAATCTATAATAAAACTCTTAACTTCCAACGCCGTGAAAACACCATGTATATTTATTGTATATATTGTATTAAACATGTATAAGTATATGAAAAACAGAACAACAATCTTTGAAACAGGGACAGCAAAGCTAATTGTCAGGTCAACCAAAGGATGTCCCCAGGGGGCGTCCTATCGCCACTCATATGGTTATTGGTTACCGACGAGCTCTTACAAACTCTCAATGACCTCGGATACGAAGTTCAGGGCTTTGCGACTGATTTGGTAATTATGGTCAGAGGCAAGTTTGACTCTATCATAACAGAAAAACCACTTATCATACATAACTAGTAAAGCCTTAAGAGCAACCTACGCTTGCCAGAGGTTGTACGGTAAAATATGTGGACTACGGCCAAAAATAATGGCGTGGTGATATAAAACAATAATAGTACCAATGATTACATACGCTTCTTTGGTATGGTGGCCCTTAACAAGATTCACCGTATAGCCTGTTTGAATGTGACGGGAGCAATGAGAACGTGCCCCACACTAGCTTTGGGAATGATCACTGGACTGACTCCTCTACACCTTGTAGTTAAGAGGATGGCGGCCCTAAGGCTACCTAATCTAACAATCTTAAAGAAGGCAACCTATCGGGGCACGCAAAGATTCTGGACACTGTCAGGAATTCTCCGTGCCTCATGGTCTTCGACAAAATGGACAGGAAATTAGACTTCTCCAAGCACTTCAAAGTGGTCATCAGTGACCATTCAGCTTGGAGAAACATTGAAATAATAATAAAACAGGACTCACAGTTGTGGTATACCACATTTGGTGGTATGCCAAATTTCCAAAAAGCAATTGCAATGGGAAAACAGCTTCCATTTTTCAGGCGGAGGTCCACGTTTTAGAGTTATGTGCTAGAGAATGTCTACGCAGGGGTACACGCAACACCAAAATATGCATACTCTCAGATAGCTAGGCAGCTCTGAAATCATTAATAAACTTCTCATTCCAATCAAAGCTGGTCTGGGAATGCTCTAAACTCCTCAATACAGCGAGAAACTCTGTTACGCTAATGTGGGTACCGGAACATGAGGGCAACCAAATGGCAGACTCTTTGGCAAAAAGGGGCGCAGACTATTGTATATGGAACGGACATACTTCTTTTAAAGTTCACTTTTCTAAGAAAATATAACTGTTTGAAGATGTGAAAATTTAAAATAAATTTAGTTTCTAGACTTGATTTGAAGTATACTATACAAACCATTCGTGTTTTATTAAACCTAAAGATTGAGACAACAATCTTTAAAAGAATACATATAATTCAACGAAGTAAGTCAAATATGGAAAATACAATATATATGGGAAGTGCACTGGCGAAGAAACTGATTGCATTATGCAATGTGATAATTCCGTTCCACTTCGATTGCGTTGGAGTTGGCGACGATATAGCATAACATTAGATGGAACTATAATGTATTTGCGAAGAGCCAAGATCAAGTCTATAAATACTACAACAACAGCCAAAATGGATATTCGAATGGTCAAGTTTGGTGAAATGTCGGATGTGCCCGGACTATCGTCAAGAAATCAAACATATGTCAAAAATCCGACATACCCCGCAGCAACCATAGCAATAATAGTAAATAGTAGTAAAGCAGCTGCCAGTTACCACGGTCAGCGGAGAGCAGAGCGATACTATCACATATCCACGTATCTCGTTCGCAATACTTTCATTATCGCAAACCATAACCAATCTGCGGAAAACCATAGCTACAGCCACAGCACTGTGTAAAGTGTAAAGTAAAAATCTAATTCTAATCATTTTCGCAGACACAAAGAGTTGAAATTAGCATTGTTGGAGGAAGAAATGCAGCTACAGCAAAATTATCCCCAAACGAAATACGAGTAGCTAAACATGCCCTAGGGTTTTGGTTTCAAAAATTGTTTACAAAAAAAATATGCACCAACTGAACGCAGGATTTTCAACTTTGAGATCAGCAAGCAGAAAGTTCAGCAAGTCTAGAGAAAGATAATAAAACACCTGCCGTAAAGCATTCAGTGATTGGTTATTCCAGGTAGCTGAAGCAGCTAGTACGATAATATAAGCGTTATATAATAAGAAAAATTTTGTGTTGAACACGCGTACACCATCAGTTTTTTTTTTTTTTTTTCACCATCTATTTATTTACCTTTCTTTGTCAAGAAACTAACAGTAAATTTTCTAAGATTACAAGACTAAATTTACATATCCACGTAATATCCTCAGCCACTGCATCGAATATTTAGTGTTTTCACAGCAAGCAATAAGATGTTATTAAATCAGGTCTAAGGTATACTCGTATATCCTTTTGAGGCGTCTTGTAGAGGGAAGCTTTAATAGGCTCCTCGCCAAGCAGTTCAGGTGATTTTTCAATTTAAGAACGTAGGTTTTGTAGGTGTTCACCATTTCATTTTCAATCGTGGGTATATTCAGGTCACGGTGGATGTTTATTTTCCTTAAGTACCATTTGGAGCCGTTGGAGTTTCTCCCAGTTGTACGGACACGCGGTGCCCCACAATTGAATCCCATATGTCCATATAAGCTTAATGATACTAGTATAAATTAGTACCTTATATTCTAAGGCAAGGCTTGAATGCCTATTTAGTAGCCAGTTCAAAGTATGGAGTTTCAATTTGATCTGAGCAGACTTTGAGTCAATGTGTTTAGTCCAGGTAAATCGTCTGTCGAAGTGGATTCATAGGTACTTAATGTCAGAGCGTTGTGGAATGTTTTGACCATTGATGCGAATAGGGTGGCACGTGTACTTCCTTAAGGTGAATGTTAGGTGTGCATATGTAGCTTCGTTGACCTTTATTCTCCATTTGTTAAGCCACTGTTCAATAGACAGTAAGTGGCTCTGTAGACATTGCGAGGATTGAAGATGGGAGCTGTTTGTACTCAGTATGGCGGTATCATCGGCAAATGTCAGCTGTAAAAAGCAAATACAGTGGTCCAAGCACTGCTGAGGGATTCCTGCTTTGATATCAAAGTAGTCGGATGTGCAGTCACCTTGGCTTACCATACATTTTCTGCCTTTAATGTAGGTTTCAAATAGTTTGTGAAATTTCTTGGGAAAATTTCTTTAAGTTTATATATGAGCCCTTATCAAAGGCTTGCGTAATGTCAAGGAATGCAGCAGAGCAGTATTTCTTTTTTTCGAATGCTGACTGTTGCTGAACTGTTACTATGCGATGAACTTGATCTATCGTTACATGCTTTTCACGGAAGCCGAACTGGTATTGGGGAATTATATTGTTTTTATTTAAATACTGGAAGACCTGTCGATGAACTATTTTTTCGAAAATTTTAGATAAGGTGGGCAGTAGAGGTGTTCATATAGACACAAAGCTGTGTAACAACCTTTCGTGGCTTCGGGATCATTATTATTTTCGAAATCTTCCAGCATTGAGGAGTGCGTAAAATAGCGTTTAATACTGTGACTAAGTGAGATACAGATATATTAGGTAATTCTTTTATCAATGCAATTGTCCACTACCTACAAGGAGTTATATACGAGGTTTGTTCACAAAGTATCTCGAATTTCATGTTTTTTCAAGAATTATTTGTTTATTCATTAATATCAATTTTGTTTCCTTCAAAGTACTCCCAATCAGACATTATACACTTGTGATAACGATTTTTCCAATCCTCGAAGCATTTTGAAAAATCATTTTTAGTGATCTTATTCAGCTCCTCAATCGTGGCGTAGCGTCGTGCTTTCATGGGCCTTTTCAGTTTCGGGAACAAGAAAAAGTCACAGGTGGCCAGGTCTGGGGAATACGGTGGCTGCGGCATTATTACAGTGCTGTTTTTGGCCAAAAATTCGCGCACAAGTAATGATGTGTGAGCAGGGACATTATCATGATGCAAAAGCAAATTTTTATTATTCCACAAATCCGGGCGTTTCTGGCGGATTGCTTCTCGCAAATTGCGCATTACTTGAAGATAATATTCCTTATTGACCGTTCTACCCTGCGGCAAGAATTCATAATGCACCATTCTATTAATAAAAGTTTTAACTTGCAGTGAAATAAAACGCGTGTGTTTAACTCCGCGACTTACAACGGAAGAAGATAAGAAAGAGAACAGCTTTCATGTTTTATTGTAGTTGATTTAGTATGTAAACCAGAGGTTGCCATATATACGAAATGTCATTATAATTCAATTTCAACACTTTCCCTGAATTATTATTACATTTCATTACAAAAAATTAATTAAAGAACAATTCAAATCTATATATATGTAGTACAAAGCTTTTAAATAGAAAATTCATTCTTCTTTTACATGATAAAAGTAATTCCATTTAAAAAATTCATTTTGATTTTTATACAATGTAACATAAATAATACAATACATCATTTCAAACCAAATTTACTAGTAAGAAACGATAACTTGTTTGTAGGTACTCCTTTAGTGAGAATGTCAGCTAACATTTGGTCAGTGGGAACATATAAAAGTTTTAGAGTACCATCATCAAGTTTCTCACATATATCGATATATCAATAAATTTGACTTTCACATCAATGTGTTTTGTGCGTGGAGAGTACGAATTGTTAGTAACAATATGAATTGCGCTTTTATTATCGCAAAACAGTACCATCGAATGAGATGACTCCGCAACCAATTCTCGCTCCATGCGCTTGATCCAAATTAGCTCTTGGACAGCATTCACGATAGACATAAATTCGGCCAACAGGCGCGAAAGTTTCATTATAGTCAACTGACTAGTTGCTGACTAAAGCCTCTGACAACCAGCCTTGCTTTGTGGCGGACAAAATCACCATTTGCGTCGAACTTAGTTTTAAAAACCCATTTTGAACTAATTGGCTTCTTTCCCGATGACAGTTGCGTTAAAAACCATGTTTCGCTTACAGCTAATGATTTCATTTCGTCGTGCATAGCACGCTTCCACTTATCTGCATGATGCCAGAGCTTCTGCGACTGTTGCTGGGTCTTCGCTTACAAAACTTGTTGCACAAAAATTATAACTTGGCTTAGGCATACTATGGATACGCTCAGACCGACGAACAGCATCATTTTCGTACAGATTTTTGCCATCAGCACCCTCGTCATCTGCATAGGGAACAGCATCGTTGGAAACATTATCAAACCCCAAAAACACATCAAAACTATCCTCTTCTTCGTCATTATTGGGTTCGAAGCAATCAGTTGGCGATTTGATCTTTCGCACAACTTCCCCTGATTTGACGACTGATACGCTGTCTTCAAGGTTAACTATAGAAGATCCAAGACTATTTGTTTCACCATAAATACCTGTTTGATGTTCGATGAAAACTACGTCACGGCTCGTCATGATTTTTCTCGTTACAGGGTTGAACAGTCGAAATAGTTTTCGACTCGCTGCTATATCCAAGTAGGAAACATTCTATGGATTTGGCACTAAGTTTGCGACGTGTTTGTTTTGGCACATGAACCATGGCTTTGCTGCCAAAATCGCGGAGATGTTTCAAACTAGGTTTGCGATTCGACCATAGCTCCTCTGGGCTTTTGTTATTCCCTCTGCACGGCACACGGTTCATCAGGTACACTGCGGTGACGGCTGCTTCTGCCCAGAACCTTTCGTCTATACCAGAATCCAACAACATGCAACGAACGCGTTCCATTATTGTTCTGTTGCAGCGCTCAGCAACGCCGTTTTGCTCAGGAGTGTACGAGGAAGTTTTTTGATGTAAAATTCCTGCGCGTTCAGAAAAATTTTGAAATTTTGAATTTATATATTCAGACTCGTTATCTGTACGTAAAATTTTAATTTTTCTCGATGATTGGTTTTCCGCGAATGTCTTAAATTTCATGAATTCGTCAAACACTTGATTCTTATATTTAATTGGATAGACGAAAACTTTGCGAGTGTATTCCTCAATAAACGTTAAGAGGTATTTTACGCCCGAAAACGATTTCACATTCAGCGGTCCCAAAACATCTGAATGTGTAAGATCAAGTTTATTTTCAGCACGAGAACCAATATCATTAAAGGGATATCAGGTTTGTTTACCTTTGATGCAGATTGTGCATTTGTCACCACGATTTTTCGAAAACTTTATTCCGGTCGATGCTTCCTTTACGTTTTTTAAATTTTCGTCACAGATGTGACCTAGCCTTCTATGCCATAGTTCAAAGTCTTCAGTGACTGCCATAGCCTTATTTAACACAACCGGATTTTCGATACACTTACAATTTAAACGATAAAGTCCATTGTGATCATTCGCAGTTGCAATTAAATTGTTTTTATTGTCAAATATTTTGCAGTCGTCTTCTTTGAAGATTACTTTATTCCCGTTTTTCGTTAATTGCCGCACTGAGAGTAAATTAATACACAACTGTGGAACGTATTCTACATTTTTTACAACTGCGTTTGTTTTTGTATGTTCCGCCATTAGTTGCATTCTCACTTCTCCCGCACTGTCGACCGTAACTGTATAATTGTTCGCAACAACAATTTCTTTACATGGAACAGTTTTTAAGTTCTCTAAAAACGATTTGTCTTTTGTCATGTGTGTCGAAGCGCCCGAATCGACATACCAACTGTTCGCGTTATCGGCAGGAGAGAGGCGTTATCGGAGGAGAGAGGCGAAGAGAACTGTGTTTTTATGTTTATCAGTTTTCTCCTTTGCCTTATTTGGACAGTTTTTGCTGAAATGCCCTTTTTGCTTGCAATTGTAGCATTTGAATTTCGTATGTTTGGCCTTCGATTTTTTGTAAAGGGCATTTTCGTAATGTTCACCATCGAATTTGGCATCTTGTAATAAAAGATTTTTTACCACGTCAATTGTTAATTTCGATTTCGAATTTTCTACGGCCATTACTAAAGAACGAAATTCATCCGGTAAACCGGCTAACATTAAGGACGCGGTTATTTCTTCATCGATCTTAAGACCCGCATTTTGCACTTGTATCGATGTCATAACCATTTTTCCTACGTAGTTGTTCATGGATTCACAATCATCAAGTCTTAGCCGTACTAATTGCTTTAGCAATTCCACTTTTGCGGGTTAAGCCAGTGTCCTCATACGCTGACATTAATGCATTCCATGCGTCCTTTGCACTTTCCGTTGTCGCTATATGAGCAAAATTTCCAGGTTCGATCATCAGAGTTATCTCTGCCAATGCACGATCGTTGAGTTCCGTTTCTTTTGTCGTTTGGGGCGAAGAAAATCCATCTGTGATAATCTTCCAACAGTCTTTGATGACTAGGTAGGATTTCGCGTGGGGCCTCGAAATGTCGAAATTTTCGCGACCACGAAGCTTGTCGAAAGGAAAAGCAATTGTACCTGAAGTAATTTTATTTTCGCGACGACCTTTTTTTTTATTACAAAACGATTTCAACGCGGCAAATTTACAACACACGATCTGATATATATATAAATTTTTTTTTTATTTTTATTTTTTATTCACGTGATCCTGGGCCCATAACCTGTTGTTAATAAAAGTTGTAACTTGCAGTGAAATAAAACGCGTGTGTTTAACTCAGCGACTTACAACGGAAGAATATAAGAAAGAGAACAGCTTTCATGTTTTATTGTAGTTGATTTAGTATGTAAACCAGAAGTTGCCATATATACGAAATGTCATTATAATTCAATTTCAACAACCATGCCCCTGCAATCAAAGAAAACTGTCAGAAAAAACCTTCACATTCGACCGAACTTGGCGTGCTTTTTTCGGTTTTGGCTCATGCGGCAGCTTCCATTGGGATGATTGAGCTTTCGTTTCTACGTTTTAACCATAGACCCATGATTCGTCAGCAGTTATGACTCTCCGCAGCAAATTTGGGTCGTCACGGACAGATTCCAACAGCTCCTGAGCGAGGTTAATAATGCGATGCTGTTTTTAGTCGAAATTGAGTAATTTTGGTACGAATTTTGCAGCGACCCGCCTCATGTCCAAACTTTTGGTGATAATCGAATGACATGAGCCAATCGATATATTTAGGTCCTAATTTAACTTCTCTGACAGTGATTCGACGATTGGCCAATACTAGTTTCTTTACTTCATCAATGTTTTCTTCTGTTGTTGACGTGCTCGGGCACCCGGAACGCTCTTCGTCGCTCACATCTTCTCGTCCCTCTGAAAACATTTTGTACCACCGATAAACGTTGCTTTTGTCCAAAGTAGCTTCGCCGTATGCAGCAGTCAACATTCGGAATACTTCCGCGCACTTTATAATGTTTATCACACAGAATTTGATACAAATTCTTTGATCCATGTTTCGGGATAAACAAAAATCGAAGACAAGCTAAAACACGTCCACGCACAATAGCTGTCAAAAACTGACTGAACATTCAAAATGGCCGAGATGGTCAACATAAGTGAGGGTCATGAGTACCAACATAACGCCACAAAAATATCGAAAATCGAACATGCGTAACCCGCGAAATTTAAAAATTCGCGATACTTTTTGAACAAACTGTGTATATATACAAGTATATATATATATATATATATATATATATATATATATATATATATATATATATATATATATATATATATATATATATTTTTTTTTTATATACATTTTTTTTTTTTTTTTCCCGTTATTTCATACATCTGTCACCATTATATTGACACCTAGTACATGATTTGACAATTTGTTTGGAAATTAATATAAAAAAACACATTTTGGCCAGTGCCAAGAAGTGATACAACAGAAATTATTTACATTAATTTCACTATAATTATATTATAACAATTTATGATCAATTATAATAACATTTATGTTTATAATAATTATTTACATTTACATTTATAATACTACTAATATGTGTAGGCTGGATTTCCTAGTTCATTGGGTCGTTTGGTCGAGTTCTCTTTAAACGGCGCGTGGTGGTTTCTTCTAGATGTAGCAACTCGTTTATTTCTTCGGTATTATGCCCATGCAGTGTATCGTATTGTTTTGTGGATATCTTTTTTATCTCTTCGTCAATTCTTGTCATATTTAGTTTGCGGTGTATATCTTCATTTGTTGTGTACCAACCAGACTTTATGATAACTCTTAATATTCTAGATTGCTGTCTTTGAATTTTTTGTATGTGTGACCGCTTTGCCGTTCCCCATACTTGGAGTCCGTACGTCCAAATTGGCTTTATAGTACACTTGTATAGCAGCAACTTGTTGTTGTGAGTTTAGATTGCTTACCCATTAACCAATATAGTTGCCTAAATTTTTCTTTTATTTGTTTCGTTTTTTGTTTGATGTGGTTGTGTCAATTTAGCTTTGAGTTCATGTGTATACCAAGGTATTTAGTAGTAGACCCTATTTTTATATCTTTATTGTTTGTTTATTTTAATAGGTATTGGGTTAAATTTTGTTGTAAAAATTATTTGTATAGTCTTATCTTCATTAATTTTCAAGCACCATTTATCAAACCATTCCTTAACATTCTCTGTGTATATCTGCAGATTTGCTGTCGCAGTATTTAGATTTTTGTCAGATGTTAAGAGGATGGTGTCGTCACAAAGGTAGCAATTGTGGCATTCTGTTCTTTTGGAAGTGGTATATCTGAGGTAGCACTCCCTTGAGGAACTCCGGCTGTTGTAAGATGAATAGACGAACACTCTTCATTATTTTTGACGTAAAAGTAACGACACTAAGATAACTTTCAACAATCAAATAGTAGTCAAGTGGCAGCATCGTCTTCAGTCTATGCAGCAGTCCTTGATGCCATACATTGTCAAATGCTTTTGCAACGTCTAAGAATACAGCAACGCAGTACCGCTTATATTCCATGTCTGTTTCAATTTTGTTTGTTATACCGAATTTGTTTCTGAAGCCGAATTGATGATTTGGTATAATGTTTTTATTGTCAAGGATCTGGCTAAGTCTATCATGTAATAGTTTTTCAGCAACTTTAGAAATTATGGGAAGTAGGCTAATTGGTCCATACGACGAAGCAGTTGTAGCATCTTTTCCCTGCTTCGGTAGTGCAATAATTTTGGCAACTTTCCATACTTTGGGAAAAAATTGTAGTCGGAAGTTGATAACATTTCTAAGTAGTTATAACCTATAGTAGGTAACTCAGCAAGAGCTTTTCCTGTCAACATATAGTATCCTGGTGCTTTTTTGTGGTTTATTCGTTTTTTAATGCAATTAATTATTTCTGTTGTGTGTGTTTTCTTTATTTTGGTTGTAATGTCTATATTTATGTCATTGCGTGTTTCAATATATTTATCTTCGTCATTTGATAGGACTTTTTCAAAGTATTTGTAGTTGCTTTTTCTTCATTGGTAGTAGCCCATGAGTTGTCATCTTTCCGTAGTGGTGGCTGATACCTTATCTGAGTTTTTAATTTCTTTATGCATTTCCATAATGAGTAGTTAGTATCCTGGGTCAAGTTTTTTTAGGTAATTTTCAACTTCTATATTTTTTCTTTTAGTTAATATTTTCTTGAGTTTTTTGCAGGCTATATTTAAATTGTGTTTATCCTCAGGCGATCTAGTAAGCTGCCACCTCTTTCTCAGCTTTCTCTTCTCAATAATTTGCGTTCTTATGAAAATATCCGTTGTAGGTTTATATCTTCTAAATTTATGATGTTGGCTTGATTTGATTCCTGCGTCTAGGACCAGTTCGTTGAAGTGAATAATGGCACGTTCAATGTCTAATCGTGTTTTTAGTGTGATAGACATTTTCAGTTGATTTTGTCTATACTGATTCCATTTTGTTTTGTGGTTAAAAATCTTAACTATTGGTTCTATGGGTTTGATGTCAGTTGTGTAGTCAAGTATTATCAGAGAGTGGTCTGAAGAAAGTTCAAAACAAGCTTTAATTTTTAATTGGTTACACTTTATGTTTTTTGTTATGCTAATGTCAATTAGATCTGGTATCTTTTTCCTATCTGTTGGCCAGTATGTGGGTTCACCTGAGCTTAAAAATTTGCAGTTATTTTGGTTTATAGCATTAATCAGATTTCGTCAGTGTGTTTTGCATTCAGATCTCCAGTTGCAATGAATCTTACGCCAAGCGTCTTTATGTAGTCATCATATTGTTCCGTCGTTATTAGGTATCTGGGGGGACAGTAAACTGAGGAGATGAGTATTGTCCCACTTGTATCCGCAATTTGCACAGTAGTGGATTGAATATGAGGTGTTGCATATGGTTGCCGTTCAGTATGTTTTAATAGTGAATTTATTATGATAGCTGTCCCACCACGAGCTTTACCATCAGGATGATTTGTCACATAAATTTTATATCCAGGAAATACTAAATAGCTTTTGTTCGTAAAATGTGTTTCTGAAACTAAAACTATATCAATTTTCTTGCCTGACAAAAATTGTTTCAACTCAAGATAATATTTTGTTAGGCCATTTGCATTCCAGGCTACAATTATTAAACTATTACTTTCGTGCGTTTAAGCTTGTTAGTAACATTGTAATGATATTCATCATATTAGTCATTTGAGTGATTAGGGATTTCACCATGTCTTTAAGTTCATTAATATCACTATCGTTTGAATTTTTTGTATTTTGCTCAGTTTTATTTGGATTTTTTCGACCCTGCAATTTGGGCATTGCTTACGCCTGGTTTAACTACTGATCCATCCATATTTTTGGTCTGTAGTAATAATGGATCCTTTCTGCGTAAAGATGGAAACCTTTGAATTTTTATGGCTTTGTATATTTCACAGCCTTTGCAGTTTGCAGTATGATTTCCGTCACATAGGGTACATTTAATTTCAGCTACGTTGGTTATTTTTTTTTTACATTCACTTGTTAGATGCTTTCCAGCGCATTTCACACATACTGGATCCCTTGTACAGTAGTTTTTTGTATGTCCGTATTTTTGGCATTTAGTGCATTGCACGACTTCTCTTTTATGATGAGGTGCCTCAAAAACTACTATGCAATGCATTAATTTGTTAATGCTATAAATATCTTTATTGTTAGTATTTGTTTCTAGTTCTATGCTAAACAGTGGTAGCGGTTTTTTTGTTGTTCGGTGAGTTATGTTAGTTATGTTTAAAACTTTGTGACCGTTTTCACCAAGCTCATTTTTAATTTCTTCTTGGTCTGCGGAGGGGTGCATATTACGAAGAATGACTTTGAAACCCCTTTAATTTTTGGGTTTAAATGTGTACAGCTTCGTACCTTTTTGCTGTAGCATTTTGAATATTTTTGTGTATCTTTCCGAGTCATTCGATTGAACGCGTACTTTATTGTTTGTTAATATTTTAAATATATAAGTTACTGTCTGCAGCAGCGGTTAGTGCATTTTTTAACGTCTTTATGCATTCTACGCCTTGTACATATATAGGGCGTGGTTTGTTTAAACTTTTTTTTCGGACTAGTTTTTTCTTTTTCGGACTCATTTTGATCAACTTGTCCTGTCCACTGTGCACTGGGTTCAGCAAGTTCGTCATCATCACCGGTCAAAGCAGCAAATCTGTTTTTACTTTCCGAAGTAGTATCGCTCAACCAGTAGTTTGATAACTTACTTTGGCTTGGGTTTTTGGCTATTTTTGCTTTTTGTTAGTGTTGGGCGTTCTTTTCGCTTTAACTGTCGTGGGTGAGGTTCGTGCTCTCTTTGGTAGCGATTGCAGTTGACTTACCTGCACGCCTCTTGGCGGAATTTGCACACAGGCAGAAGAACATGTTGATGTCGCAGTTGTAGTCGAGAATGTAGTTGTTGTACCGTACGTAGAGAAGGCAGATGTTGTAGTTCCTGACTGCTATACTGGAGCAGGACATTGTTGGAGGCACTGTGCACCATGTGCACTCCCCGAAGAGCGAACATTAGTATTAATAGGTTGTTCTGACTCGCTCATAGATCTCGTTCTCTCCCACGGGGAGAGCGCTGCACACTCATGGCGATTACCGACTATACTTTGTTTATTAGTTTTTTAAAATTTTATTTATTATTATTTTTGCTATATTTTAATCTTATTTATGTTTGTATGTAAAATATCACGAAAAACTAAATTTTGGTGTGGTAACTCTAATCACTTATTATGGCCAGAGTCCACTGTGGCAACACCACACACAACCGGGATTATTTTATTTGTTGTCTCTTTCAACTTTTAACTCATATATGTATATAACAGTTCCTTTGTTTGTTTGATTGCTTATTTATCACTTTTAATAAATTTCAAATTAGTTATTATAAGTATTTAGTTTATCTAAACAGAACTAGACACTTTCTTGAAAACTTGCACTTTCGTTTAGCGTCTCTTTCGCGGGTTTTGTAAAATTAGTTATTTGGTTTTAAACAACGATAAATGTTACAAGGGCGGAGCTCGTGTGATTACACGTCCGTTTAGTTACACGACCGTATCGTTTTTATGCCTTGTTAAATATGTTGGGAGGACAAAGAGTTCCTTCTTCGTCTTATTAAGGATGTAGATGTTGACTGAGATGTTTAGTAGATTTCATGTGTTGCATCTCCCCAGTTTGCTAAAGAGCGATTTGAATAGTCTTGTTGCATATTGTCTATGGTGCTGCCCGTCTAGTTGTCAAAGACATTTTTAAAAACCAGTTTTGTTCAATTATTTCAGACTGTTCACGTAAAAAGAGCCCAATTACAACAAACACCGACACTCAATTTCAGATTCAAAGTTGTTTTGCAAATTAACAAACCAAATTTATCTGGTAACAGTTCAAAAGCCGCGTTCAACTCGTTAGCACACAAAACTCACGCCTACTCACTATGACTCATACTCTAAATTTCTTATATATTAATTCCCAAACTTGTTTATCATCTTTAATAATTAAAAATTCTCCGCAGATTCCATTTATCTTAAGGGTAGGTATATCTCTTAAGATTTTCTCTCTCTGACGGTTGAAAACATTACAACAATCTTCCAAGAAGCTGTTAGTATATTTATGAGCAAGGTTTATTATTACAGCACTTCGAAATCTACGAATTAAAAAAATGTTTTTTGTTGTAGAAATGTTGATCTTTTCTAGTTAGGGACATTTCATAACACTAATAAATTTAAACTTCCCTTCCACTTAAAGTTTGACTCAACATCTTCCCATTTGACTCTAATAGAGGTCCAATTTTTCGCGCGTTTTGAAAGACTGTCTTCTTCCACCGAGTGCGGTAGCCTTTCACCACTCCTATAGCGTCCGTTAAATGATGTTTGGCACCAATAGTTTTCGCATGCTGCTATTTAAGCACACACAAATTTTTAGTACATGTTTTAGCTGATTCTTTTGACATTAAAGGGTTTTTTGAACATTTTCAAAAGCCAATTTGGCATTTTTGATAAATATTTTTTTATTCTGATCCATTGTAGGCTGTTTCACGATTGAGTTTTATA
Source organism: Clusia tigrina (assembly GCA_920105625.2). Classification (NCBI taxonomy): domain Eukaryota; kingdom Metazoa; phylum Arthropoda; class Insecta; order Diptera; family Clusiidae; genus Clusia; species Clusia tigrina. Next base: position 118,901,569 of record OV050031.1, read on the forward strand.
TGAACGTGCTTCACGATTGGAAATGCATGCATGTGCAAAATATTCCAACCATAATAACAATTCGTAATTTTACACTAAAACTAATATATAGTATATATGCTTGATGCTAAAACTAGCATATAATATATATATATATATATATATATATATATATATATATATATATATATATATATATATATATATATATAATATATATATATATATATATATATATATATATATATATATATATATATATATATATATATATATATATATATATATATATATATATATATATATATATATATATATATATATATATATATATATATATATATATATATATATATATATATATATATATATATATATATATATATATATATATATATATATATATATATATATATATATATATATATATATATATATATAGGACACGCCCGTACAGGCGGACGTCGACTATACGTGCTCTACACCTAATCTAAACCACGGGTTCGACACTTACATTCCTAGTAGAGAGGAATGGTCCAACAATTTAGTGGTCACTGGCAGTTCCATTGACATATATACGGATGGCTCCAAACTGGAGAATAAGGCCGGTTGCGGCATCTTCTCCAGAAAACTTGGCATCAAGCTCTCCTATCGTCTCCCTAACCATTGCAGCGTCTTTCAGGCGGAAGTAATGGCAATATTTCAAGCGTCCAAGTGGCTTATTCGAAATGAAGTATGCGATGTGATGATACGCATATTCACGGACAGTCAGGCGGCAGTCAAGTCACTGGCTGGTGTATTCACTACCTCTAAGCTTGTACTCGATTGCCGCTCCTCCCTGAACGTCGTCTCAGGTAACTCACAAGTTCACATATGCTGGGTGCCTGGACATAGCGACATTCAAGGAAACTGTGAGGCCGATGAATTGTCCAAAATAGGTACGCTGCTCCCTGACATCTCCCTCTCCTTTGATGCAGGTGTCCCACTGGCCGTGGTCAAATGGGCCATAAAACGTGACTACCTCGAGGCAGCTAAAAAAGCCTGGGTAAATGAACATACCTGTAGTGTTGCCAGACAAACCTGCAGCCCTATCGACATTAGGCGTGCTAGTCAGCTACTCAATATTAGCAGGAACTCCATCGGCACTATAATAAATGTGCTCACGGGAGACTGTCTGATCGGGAAACATGCTGAAAGATTAGCACTGCCCCATAATAACTTCTGTCGCAGCTGTGGCTCTGAGGAGGAGGAAGAAACAGTACTTCATCTCATGTGTCAGTGCCCAGCTCTGGCCAGGCGTAGATTAAAATTCCTAGGCTCACCTTTCTTCACTTGCTTAACCGAACTATCTTCCATCAACATCAAGGACATAGCCAGGTTCATTTCGGAATCACTGTGGTTCCCAAAACTCTAGACGGGGGAGTCGCGTCGTCTCAGTGTGGTACCACAACGAGCCATTCTATGTGCTTAAGTGTGCTTTTTGCGACAAAGGCTGCCACTCCTACCTACCCCCCACATATATATTGTAAGAACCAAAATCTTCTGTGGGAAATTTTGGCCCACACTACAAATGACAGAGTCGCCACGAAACTATATACACATACACATCACGATAAAATACCCGAACCGAAGCAACTGCATTAGAAATTTAACGAAAAAAAAACTACAAGCATTGTAACCAATTAGCGCGGCCGTGGTAGGAGCGCAGATCAGTAGCAGCAGATTAGACCAGTTGGAATAATAGGATTACAACAAAAGCAACCTCACGCACAGCCAACGATCTTGCCAATCAGCGCTATGCTTGCAAAGAGCGAGGAAAAACACAGCGACGAGGAATACAACAAATACATGCCGGACAAGAGAAGGTGAGTGCACGAACTCAGCGGGGGAATTTGCCGAGTGCACTCGCTCGGAAATCTTACACCAACAACACGAAGAAACGAGAGCGAAGCACAAGAGGGACAACGACAGAACCACCACCACGCCAACGGCCGGCAAGTACAAAGCACAAGAGGGAAATGTTGGTTGTCAGTTAAATTAAATATTTAACAACAACACGAAGAAACGAGAGCGAAGCACAAGAGGGAAATGCTGATTGTCAGTTAAATTAAATATTTAACAACAACAACACTATTGGATTCCGGACAGCGCTGCTGGCAGGCAACAATACTGCAGGCTAACCAGGGACCGTTGGAGTGAGGTGGCTGACCGCCAGAAGTTGAAGGTGGCCCAAGTGCAAAAGACGGCAACACCAACAAGCCTGACTGCAACAACAACAAGCCGGCCACAACAACAACAATCGACTACTGGCCAACGGAAGTAAAAACACACAACGGTGGCCTGCGAACAACAACATGTGTCAGCCGCTGCGACCTGGGACTATATAAACCACGTAGCCCAGGCAGTAAGTCTCTTCTTCGGACACCAGCATCCTGACTAGCAACAGCTCTACAAAGTACCATACGAACATAAAAAGCTTAGCAAGAACCTCTGGTTTTTAATCGTTTTCTTGCTAAGTCATACACAGACAGAGACTACAGGGATTCAGTGAGAGCCTCTGGTTTTTAATCGTTCTCCCACTGAATCACTGAGACACATACGCAACCGAGACTTAGGAAGCTTAGCAAGAACCTCTGGTTTTTAATCGTTTTCTTGCTAAGCCATACACAGACAGAGACTACAGGGATTCAGTGAGAGCCTCTGGTTTTTAATCGTTCTCCCACTGAATCACTGAGACACATACGCCACCGAGACTTAGGGACTTAGAGGGAACCTCTGGTTTTTAATCGTTTTCCCACTAAGTCATACGCCGTACAGAGACCATAGGAACTCAGTGAGAGCTTCTGGTTTTTAATCGTTCTCCCACTGAGTCACAGAGACACACACTTACCGGGACGTAGAGACGTAAAAACAAGTACACATTGAATAAGTCATTTATACACTAAGCAAGTTGATTTGTATAGAGTTAAGGAAGTAGCATTGTTTTGAGCAAGGACTAACAAGAGTCCATAATCAATACACTAAATAAATACGTTAAAATTAATTTAACACACAGGATTTTATATTTTTCTGTATACGACCCCTGGAGCCGCTGAGTTTTACCCCAGCTATAGAAAAGAGTCGTTACAGTGGCGCCCGAGCAGGGACTCTGAGTTAAAGAAAACTAAATCAGCGCGTCAGACTTTGAAAAAGAAAAAGACTAAATCGCAAGGAAGCTCAGCTCGTGAGAGAATTTACCAGGGCAAAGAGAAAGCTACGTCTACGCAGTCACGCATAATACAGCCGAATAAGCGCCAGCTTATAATACACACACAGATTGTCTTCATCGTCACCTAAGACTTTCACAGGATGGTGAAAACAAGCTGGGTGTACTTGTTATGCAAGGATGAGCTGGTGATCTTTGCTGATGAATTCGGTGTAGAGGCTACAGGTACCGTGGATGAAGTCCGTAAACGTCTTTCCGACTTCTTCACTGAAACAGAGCTGACTCAGGATCAGAAATACCAATTGCAGAAGCTACAATCCAAGTACGTTAAGAGCACATCCCCAAGGCCGGCTGTGTCCATAGTTACCCGCGAAACGCTGGAAGTGGACAGGCCAGAGGCATACACAGGTGCAACACTAACGGCAGAGAACCCAGGGGTACGGAGAACACTACAGCATCGCTCCGGGTCACCTGCAACAATGAATCAACAGCACAACGGGATTGTACAGTACGCCGTTGTGATTGACCAGGTGAGGAAGTGGTCCCTTAACTTTGACGGAGGGCGTGACCCGCTAGCGTTTATAGAGCGAGTCGAGGAATTGGCAGATGTGTACGAAATAAACAAAGATTTCCTTCCGCGTACTATGCCTGAACTCTTGAGAGAACGAGCACTCATGTGGTTCAGAAACAACAATCGAGCGTGGCGGGATTGGCGTACATATAGGAGAGACTTTCTAAAATTCTTCTTGCCAGCACGATACACGGAGAAACTCGAAGACCAGATCCGCCAGCGTCACCAGAGACCCAGAGAAGGGTTCAAGCAGTTTGTAGTTGAATTGCAGAATCTAATGCGGCACTTGGACTATTCCGAAGAACAGAAACTGGAGCGTATTTTCCAGAACAGCCTGCCAGAATACCAGCTATATGTGCGCCGCAGAGATTTCACATCGCTAGCAGAGCTGATAGAAATGGCTGCAGACTTGGAGAGCATACGGAGAGAAGGCGAACAACTACCAGCGCCACCCATACAACGGCGAAGAGAGCAAGGTCCACCACGAGAGGTGAGAAACTGTCAGGTGACGGTAGAGAGCAGAGAGACACCCATAGAACCAAGAACAGCCTGCTGGCGTTGTGGCCAAAATGGTCATATAGCACGCATATGTCGCAACGCACAGATCCTGTTCTGTTGGGAGTGTGGTCAAAGGGATGTGAGGACTATAGAGTGCTGCAAACTAAGAGCACCAACCGATCGAGAGCTACCGACGACAGAAACACAGCATGCCACAAAGGAGAGACAGCAGACTTCCCCATTGGAAAACTTATTGCACTGTGACGGACAACGAATCTGCGCCACCGTTTCGATTGGCACAGAAACTGTCACAGCAACACTGGACACAGGGGCAACTCACAGTTTTGTGAGCAGAGAGCTAGCACGAAAGCTACGCTCTTCCACCAGCAAATTTGGAAAATCCAATACCAGAGCACGTATGGCAGACGGAAGCGCTAGGAGAGTCAGTGGGACATTGACGGCAACTGTAAGGCTTGGAGAGCAGACATGCGAGCAAGAGCTACTTATCATGCCTGATTCCATTAATGAGCTACTCCTTGGACTAGACTTCATGGCAAGCCTAGGAATGACAGTGAAGTGTGGTGAACAGGAGATCACATTGGGACCTCAAAACAATTGCGTGCAACCCCGAGATATTGCAATGTGCACGACAATTCGTGTTGAGAATGCCACACAAATCCATTCAACGACTTCCAAGAGGCACGCCAGCGACAAAAATGCTCAGATAAAGAGACACAACAGAGAATACACAGAGAACCAACGAATTCGCAAACACACAACACCAAGAACAAAGATGACTCACACGAACGAATTCACCTGCCACGGACTATGCCCAGCGAAATCCCACAGCGAATCCCACAAAAGCATATATAGAAGGACCACACATGAATCAGCATATGGGCCTCGGAAAAAGGACGCAGGCGCAACCAAACGCGAGGAGCTGGCACAGCTAAGTCAAAATACAATCAGAGCAATCAGGGTATCTCCTAATCACTTCGCAAAGTCAGAACCAGTGCGAAACAACCAAAACATACCACGTAGACAACGTGGCAGACCAAGGGACAACCACCGTGCAATCAAGTGCACCAAACACAGCAGAAGCGATGACAAGAGGAATAAACGTGACTTCAATAGCCACCAACCCAACAGCATTAAACAACAGAGGCAGTCAACAGAGAAACATACGACAAACACAGGCACCTTATTCACATTCCAAAATATAGAAGAGCTACAAGGACCAAAAGGAGGTGATCTGCCACAGAACTTGGTAGCTGAAGTGTTGCAAATAGCCAAAGGGGCTCAGCAAAAACGGACACGAGGGCGAATACGATTTAGGCGAGACGCATACAGAGTGACCCTCAACCGTGACGCTGTCATCATTTTTCATCGTCGGCAAAGTAGGGAGGGCGTGTAAGAACCAAAATCTTCTGTGGGAAATTTTGGCCCACACTACAAATGACAGAGTCGCCACGAAACTATATACACATACACATCACGATAAAATACCCGAACCGAAGCAACTGCATTAGAAATTTAACGAAAAAAAAACTACAAGCATTGTAACCAATTAGCGCGGCCATGGTAGGAGCGCAGATCAGTAGCAGCAGATTAGACCAGTTGGAATAATAGGATTACAACAAAAGCAACCTCACGCACAGCCAACGATCTTGCCAATCAGCGCTATGCTTGCAAAGAGCGAGGAAAAACACAGCGACGAGGAATACAACAAATACATGCCGGACAAGAGAAGGTGAGTGCACGAACTCAGCGGGGGAATTTGCCGAGTGCACTCGCTCGGAAATCTTACACCAACAACACGAAGAAACGAGAGCGAAGCACAAGAGGGACAACGACAGAACCACCACCACGCCAACGGCCGGCAAGTACAAAGCACAAGAGGGAAATGTTGGTTGTCAGTTAAATTAAATATTTAACAACAACACGAAGAAACGAGAGCGAAGCACAAGAGGGAAATGCTGATTGTCAGTTAAATTAAATATTTAACAACAACAACACTATTGGATTCCGGACAGCGCTGCTGGCAGGCAACAATACTGCAGGCTAACCAGGGACCGTTGGAGTGAGGTGGCTGACCGCCAGAAGTTGAAGGTGGCCCAAGTGCAAAAGACGGCAACACCAACAAGCCTGACTGCAACAACAACAAGCCGGCCACAACAACAACAATCGACTACTGGCCAACGGAAGTAAAAACACACAACGGTGGCCTGCGAACAACAACATGTGTCAGCCGCTGCGACCTGGGACTATATAAACCACGTAGCCCAGGCAGTAAGTCTCTTCTTCGGACACCAGCATCCTGACTAGCAACAGCTCTACAAAGTACCATACGAACATAAAAAGCTTAGCAAGAACCTCTGGTTTTTAATCGTTTTCTTGCTAAGTCATACACAGACAGAGACTACAGGGATTCAGTGAGAGCCTCTGGTTTTTAATCGTTCTCCCACTGAATCACTGAGACACATACGCAACCGAGACTTAGGAAGCTTAGCAAGAACCTCTGGTTTTTAATCGTTTTCTTGCTAAGCCATACACAGACAGAGACTACAGGGATTCAGTGAGAGCCTCTGGTTTTTAATCGTTCTCCCACTGAATCACTGAGACACATACGCCACCGAGACTTAGGGACTTAGAGGGAACCTCTGGTTTTTAATCGTTTTCCCACTAAGTCATACGCCGTACAGAGACCATAGGAACTCAGTGAGAGCTTCTGGTTTTTAATCGTTCTCCCACTGAGTCACAGAGACACACACTTACCGGGACGTAGAGACGTAAAAACAAGTACACATTGAATAAGTCATTTATACACTAAGCAAGTTGATTTGTATAGAGTTAAGGAAGTAGCATTGTTTTGAGCAAGGACTAACAAGAGTCCATAATCAATACACTAAATAAATACGTTAAAATTAATTTAACACACAGGATTTTATATTTTTCTGTATACGACCCCTGGAGCCGCTGAGTTTTACCCCAGCTATAGAAAAGAGTCGTTACAATATATATATAAATATAATATATATATATATATATATATATATATATATATATATATATATATATATATATATATATATATATATATATATATATATATAATATATATATATATATATATATATATATAATATATATATATATATATATATATATATATATATATATATATATATATAAATATATATATATATATATATATATATATAATATATATATATAGATATATATATATATATATATATATATATATATATATATATATATATATATTTATATATATATATATATATATATATATATATATAGATGCCTGCCTCGCGCATCCAGGGTAAGTCTGTCCACCACTGACTCGAACTCATTCGTAGTGAGGCTTGGTGGAAGGTAGCAACTGTAGACCGTGGTACCTCCAATGGTCGCTCTGACGTAGCCGTCGCTACTATGTTTGTTGCTCAGTTGTAAGGCTGTGGCTCCACACACCCACAGTGCGGCTCCGCCAGTATTGTCCTCGGCCCAAACTCCTTGGTGCTTGCGCCGGTATGGCTCGCTAAGCACCGCAACATCAGCCTTTTGTTCCCTTACTGTCTGCTCCAAGAGATCCTGTGCAGCCTCGCAGTGGTTGAGATTGAGCTGGAGCAACCTCATCTCCTACGTCTGGATTTTCCCGCGGCTTGTTTGTAGGACGGGCATGAGCTGCATCCTGTCGGGTGCTCCACGTCCTTACGACCCTTGGCTGTGCAGAGTGCGCACGCAGGCGTCCTGTCGCACTCACGGGCGCTGTGTCCTTCTCCACCACATCTGTAGCACTTGTGGCGCCAGTCCTCTTTGCTAGTGCACTTCTGTGAGATGTGACCAAATGACATACACTTGTAGCAGCGCACTGGTGTCACCTTCTCACGCACACGGCAAGAAGTCCATCCAACTCTAAGCCTGCCGATTTTTACAAGGGTTGCGGCGACCTGGGGCGGTAAGCTGATGGTCGACGTCTGCGTTCCCCCATATGCTTTGCGGAGGGATCTGACTGCACCCACGGGAGGTCTCTCTGAGACATTCAGCTGTTTACATAGCGCCTCATGATCATCTTCAACCATGGTAACCTCATCTAGATCCTTTACCTCCACCAGCGTCTCCTGCGTGAGTTTACGCACCTCCGCACTGGATCCTAGGACATTCACCACTGCCTTACTGTACTGCAGGGTCTTTGGATCTGCCGCTGCGCTCAGCTCCAGCAGCAATTCACCTTTTGCCGTTTTGCGAATTCGCCGCACGCTCTCTCCCAGTTCAGAGAGCTGCGGAGGATTTCCGCATAATTCGCCATCCCAGATTCCTTTATCACTATAGCATCTGGGCGCACTTGCCTGGGCTTCAGGTCATTAGGCTTGGCACGGGCGCGAGTACCGACCGTGATCCACCCCGCTTTTGCCACCTCTGGTTTGTCCGATTTGGGTTTAATCGCCTTGGACTTTGGCTTCGGCCGGGCTACCGCTGTTTCTGTCGTCGCCTTCCGCTCCTCTCCTTTCCGCTTTTTGGTTACCACCAGGCTGTTAGGACTCGCTGGTTCCACCTCCCCCATCTCGCGGGGCCGCTTCGGCGTTGCCACCGTGGCCGCGAAGCTCTTCACCAGGGCAGGAGTTTCCCGTGGTGGCGCACCAGCTTGGACCTTCTTGTCCACCAGGTGACTACCCGCCTGAACTTCTTTGTTCAACATTTTATTGTCAGTCTGGGTCCCCTTACCGACTCGCTCCGATTGTGATGGCTTTTCAATCATCACCACGTCCTGCTCATGATGGATCTGGAGGCAAATGTCCCGGATTTTGGCCGTCTTCCGCTTGATATCCGCGTGGATATTATGCCGTGGCCCCACGAAGGCAATTAAAGCCTCGACGTGCCACTCCAACACCGCCATCTTGCCTTTAGCAACGACTTCGTCTGGGGGATGAAGCGCCATTGCATCGGTTTTCGTAGCCGATGTAGGTCGGAGCTCACTGGGGTCTGCCAGTGAATTTCTCCGCACCACATCCTTCGTCCATTCCGGACTCCTTGGAAGAGCGGATCTCTTACTGAAGGGATCCTTCTCCGCATCATTTTTCTTTCCCTGTTGTGTTTGTATGTTGTACATTTTGTTTTAATGTCGTCCCCGCTCGTGGCCGCTATCTATGATCGTTGTGCAGTTGCTTTCTTGGTCCCATGGTTATCTATGCCGCAGCAGGGAGGCCATGCAAGGGTTGACGTAAGACCTCATGAGTACTTACGTTCAGTGCCAGACCAGCGTTAATCGGGAATGTGACATCCGAACCTGCCCTGCCAACTTAATGGTGACGAGACATAGAGCGCTCCCCGAGACCTGCCATGGTTTTAACGGGACGGGGGCGACAGTGGCATTAAGCTGCCAGCCATTTCTGCAACGTTTCACCCTTGCATACTGAAGTGACAGCATACCACTATCGTCAGCCCGCAGCATCAAAGTCCTCACATTTCCCGGTATATCGTAATTAAGGCCTTACCGGTCTCGGCCTTAATGGGCCGTACTTGCCCTCCACCAAAATTCGCAGCAGTCCTCAAGTCGTGGGGTACCGCTGACCAAGATATGGGGCCCGTCGTGGGTCTGCCACTCTTGGGCTTTTCGCAATGCCACGACGATCCGTCGGTGTCCCACGTTGGTGCCGTGGCGTCCCACGATGTCCCTCGTCGGTCCCTCGTAGATCTGTGTCCCACGTTGCCCAGCCAACCGCCCCATCGGGGTCATCGCTGACTGGTTCGTTACTCACTTCAGCTAGTGTCCAGCGGGTGCTGGCACACCATTGCCCAGGGTCGCCACGTGGAGGCAGTGAGTCTTCTTGAGGGAATTATCTGTAAGGATCGTCCTGGCCACTCCTTGGTGAGTGGCTGTCAGGAGCTTTGCCTTAAGGTTATCCCCCCTGACCCTGTATGTATGTATGTATGTTTTTGTTTTTTTGTGTTTTTTTTTGTGTATTGGAGGTGGAAATCTGCAACCAGACACTGGACGACGCGCCAGTAGTGTGGGGCTCTTACCCACTAAAACCACCCCCACGGACGCCTCCCCGACGGTACATAACCGCTAAGCAATACTTCATTCGGGGAGGGGAATGGTCAAAGGACCGCTCCTATGGATTCCCTGAACGTCGTCGCCACTCCAAGTGGCGGAGGTCTCGCATTATTTCCGCCGAAGCGTCACAGACCACTTCCCATTTCTTGGGGCACTCGAGCATATGGTGCACGATATTGTCAGGGGTCACGGGCTCTCCGCAAACTCTCTGAAGCACCGCTCTGGCACCGCTGTACCGCGGGCATGCGAAAAGGACATGTTCCGCGTCCTCTGGCTCCGTGCCTCCACAGTTTCCACAACAGGGGGATTCATCTAGCCGGAATCTGTGCAAATATGCGCGGAAACCTCCGTGCCCGGTCAGCATTTGTGTGACGTGGTAGTTCATGTCGCCATGCGACCTGTTCATCCAACGTTGGAGGTCAGGAATCAGTCTCCACGTCCAACGGCCCTTCTCAGATGCATCCCATCGGGCTTGCCACTCCCGTATGGTGCGCTGTCTGGTGGCTACTACGCGATCTTCCGCACTGGACTCGCGCGTACTTCTGCCGTAGTATAGCCTCCACGACTCCTTGGCCAGCAGGTCCACAGGGATCATACCAGCAATCACTAGCGCGGCGTCTGTGGACACAGTGCGATGGGCATAGATCGTTCGAAGTGCACTTCTCCTATAGGCTGCCTCTATGGTGCGAACGTATGCCCTGACATTCGCCTTATCAGCCCATATGGGCGCCCCATACAGGATTACGGATTTGACAACTCCTGATATGAGCTGTCTCTTCCGCTGCCGCGGTCCTCCAAGGTTCGGCATTATCCGGCAAAGCGAAGAGCAGATCCGAGCCGCCTTTTCGCCTACACGCCTCAAGTGCTCCTTGAATGTTAATCTGGAGTCTATCCAGACGCCTAGGTACTTCAGGTGTGGGATCGTGGTAATGGTGCAGTTTCCAACTCTTATCTCCACGACCTCCTGTACCTTTCGACTCGAAATAAGGATGGCCTCCGTTTTCTGCTCCGCCAGTCTAAGTCCTGCATTCGCCAGCCATCTCCCGACAACGGCCACTGTGCGATTTGCCTCCGCTACTACCTCTTCCAGATGTTTCGCCGCGATCACTAACGCTATGTCGTCCGCATATCCGATGATTTTTACATCATGGGGCACCTGTATGCGGAGAATGCCATCATACATAACATTCCAGAGTAGTGGACCCAGTACAGACCCCTGGGGAACCCCTCCGGTGACCTTATGCGTTTCCATACCTCGCTCGGACTCGTATAGCAGCATCCTGTCGTTAAAGTAGTCGGCAATCATCCGTCTTAGGTAGACGGGCACTCCAAACTCTGCCAGCGAACTCGCTATGCGCGCCCAGCTCGCCGAGTTAAAGGCATTCTTGACATCAAGGGTGACCACAAGGCAATACCTCTTGGAGCCCCCCTTCCATCTTCGTCCTTATATCGCCCCCTTCGCCATTCGGATGACGTCGTCAATGGCGTCCACTGTCGATCTTGTTTTCCGGAATCCATATTGGCGTCGCGCCAGTCCTCCAGCCTCCACTAGAGCCTCGTCAATCCGGTTGCAAATAATCCGCTCCAGGACCTTCCCTGCCGTATCTAGCATGCACAGGGGACGATAGGCTGATGGGTCTTCCGTTGGCTTATCAGCTTTTGGCATCAGGTGTTGGGGTATTGTCCTTGTTTGACGGGGGACGTCCTTCTGCTGCGCGCGTGTATCTGAAAAGCCTAAATCACTCGTTGTAAAAATCACTACATTAGACTTTTAGTTAATAAAATCATCAGCCTTTATTTCTTAGAATACTAACTCTTATATACTATTTGCAATTCACAATTACAATACAAAAACTGACCTTTCTGGTGTTCCAGTTTCGCACCTGTTAATTGGTGTCAGTTGGTCAAGCCAACTCACCTACGCCATTCTGAAATGTTGATGGTGCATTCTAACTTTCAATGCCCTTTAGTGGCTCGACTGCAAAACTGTAGCACCCTAAAAGTTTACATAATAAATATTACATAGGTAATATTAATTCTAAATACTCGCACCCTAAAAATATGTGTTTTCTTAAGTAACTTTAACACATGCTAATCACACAGAAAGTGTGGCATCTGTTAGGAGTCGATGATGTGAGACACTACGCGCATGCAGCTTGATTCTAACTCACAACATCCCTCCCCTCTTTCTGAAAGAAGTTAGTGCAACTAACTTCTAATGACTCTTACAGTATTTTTCTCTTTTCTGCACTTTAAACAATCTGTGCATTTTCTTAATCCTATAGTACATATGTATAGTTTTTCTTTTTTCAAATTCGCCTTATTTGGGTTCGATTGTTGTATTCTGTTCTTTTTACTTTTGTGTGCTTTTCTTTTTCCTCTTTTGTTTTATTTTGTTATTTTATTTCATTTTTTTTTGTCTTCTTTTTTTCCTTTTGTTTTATTTTGTTCTTTTATTTCCATCTTTTCTTTTTATATTCCCCTTTTTATATTCGGTCTTTCATCGACTCTTTTCTCACTGGCGTATATACAAACAAAATTACAAACTAATTACATATTTAGCTACCCTTCTTATAAATACGGTCCTCTGCAATTGTTGGTCCTGGTAACGCCCGTCCTGTGAGAGTGAAGTCCCTCGATGAACTCTGCATACCCCTCCCTTCTTTCTGGATCGGTACGTACAAAGATGTTATAGGTTGGCGATCTGGTTTGCCATTAAAACTTTGCTTTTAGTGGCCTTCTTCGTTCCATTCATATAGTGTGCCCCACGGCTGTAGGTGGTACTGCCTCTGCTTATAGTATTCAACTTGTAAAAATCATTCGGAATACATGAGAGATTACAATACACTTTCTTACTTTGCAGCAATGCGTTTTATGGTGGAAGTATTTCTCTTGAGCTTCCTCATAATGGTATTTGACATCGTTTGGTTTTGATGTGGAGAAAATCGGTATTTTTCTGAGATACACGTTTAATGATGTAATTTGTGTACTCTGGTCGGTCACCAGTCTCTGTGTCCTCTTGTATTAAATCATATGTAAATCACATTTCATATGTTCATACCCTAGATTGGACATATAATTCAATGAACCAATTAACTTCCGTGAGCCAAATTTCTTCTGCTTATTATATTTGGTGGTGGTTTCAGTCACCCACCTTAAGCTTTTACCCATCTTCAACTTATTCAAAATCGATTCTGTTGAGATTGTGATACACTGGGTGGACATTGTACTATAAAATTGTCCAATTCAAAACATGACTCCGCAAGGAAACTTGTTTATTTTTCGTTGCTTGTCAATAACTCATCCACAACGCGTTCAAATGCTGCGGCCATATGCCGTTTCGCAAAATTAAAATTACATCCGTCGCCATTCATCCCCAATCTAATATGTTGGCATCCTTGGGGTCACAAACCTTAGATAACTGCCAAAAATCTGTTTTTCAAAAACGCATCTTTCCGAATACTATGTTGGTCCCTTAGTCCGCACCGCCTTCCGATATCCGCTGTTCCCGGAACTTCCTGCACATCACCAGAGCTATATAGAGAACACCTATAATAATTTTCTTAATTTTCTAGTATACATTTTAGTTTGATATTTCTTCTATGTTTAATTTTTGTCGAACATTTCAAAGTCAACTTAATAAATGAATTTAAAAATTATATAATATTTAAATAAATACACTATAAGTACTATATATACTCTTTTAATTTTCCAAATTAGTATGATTTTTGTTTTTTTTTTTATTATAACGCTTATTTCATTATAAAGTTAGATTTTAAACAATTAATTTTTAACTCTAATTTTTTCTAAACTACCTTTAATTTTAATCTGAACTTTTACTCAGATTATAATTTTTTAATCTGTAACTTTTCTTAAACATACGCTATTCCTGAATATATAAACAAAAAATAATATTTCTACAACATGCTTTTTTTATAATTGAATGCTATATCATTCAATTTGCCGTCCACTCGTCTTCTCCCCTTACATTATCGGATTCGCTACCGTATCCTGGAGGAAAAGAGGACTGGACTATGCGTTTTCATAGCCATATAGGGCATCAGTTTTGCTCTGATTAATTTTTCGTGCTCTTTTTCAACACGTGAGTTATCACTCATTTCAACTATAAACCAATTCATTGGCCCTCCGACAAAAACCAGATTATATAAAATAATCCCGTTTGTGTCAAAACTTTGTCCATTGCATGACTATATCTTTCATTGCATACAATTACTTTTTATTTAAATTTGCTTCTAGCCTGATATGTATATATCCATTAACGACTGTATTTTCCATCCTGTAATTAGCTCGTATATGAATACATACATACATTCAAGGCACTATTTTATCAATTAACCTATACCCATATTCCTTTAATATGCCTTTCTTCATTTACCCATACACTAAATTCCTAATTAAAGAACAGAAAAAAGATTTTTATATTTATATATAGCCTACTGCAGTATCTGCAAAAATATACATACGCACATACCCATTCCTCTTAACTAGAATACTTACTTTTTTTTCTCTAAATACACATTATCCCATACACATATGTATATACACATATATACTTACTTCACCAGCAGTTCCGTCGCTTGGCGTTAACGCTCAAGCGTCAAAATTCAGTGCATACACCGCTGTATGTATGTACGTACATACTCGAAGTTTTATATTACTTCCCACGAATGTCTTATTATTTTATTTTATTTTAAAAATACGTGCAATGAACCCGTTTATTATTATTTATTACGTAAAAAAAAATTTATTTTTCCCTACTGTGCTTCGTTCGGCCATAGTGCATAATAAGCACATTTTTCTTACGTCAATTATACTCGCTCGATTTTAAGTGGCACACTTCTACTGGCCTTGACTTTGAGAATCGGAACTATGTGTTATCCGATATACACACGTACATGTTTACGTTGTTATTCTTGTGTTTACACTTGTAAAACACTGTCAACACATGTCTTTAGTTGTGTGGTCTAATGTGGAATAATTTCAACAAATTATTATGTAGCTTTTTATTCTTGCCCTTAATCGTTACGACTGTTGTAACTGGGCTTCGGATCTCTGCTACTACATATGGACCTATCCACACAGGTGAGAATTTGTTTCTCCTAGCCTGATTCTTCATGAGTACCTGATCACACACGTTCAAAACGACTGGGTTTAGTACCTTGTTATAGGCCTCCCTGGCTACTCGTTTAGCGCAATCCTGGTTTTCTCTGACCAACTCGTGCGCTCGCTGTAGCTGATACTTTTGCACTTTATTCGGGTCATCAGCATTGTACACTGGCGCACATTTGCGCTTCAGATTTGCTGGCATATTAAAATCAAACCCGTAGAGCGTCCTGAACGGAGTTTGCTTCGTTGATACATGTACTGTATTATTGTGTACATGCATTGCAGTGGTTAACCATTGATCCCAATTCGAGCCGTCTTCCTTGGCAAAACTTCGCAAGTACTCGGCCAGAGGTCGATGACAACGTTCCAGTGAGCCATTCGCCTGTGGATGATATGGTGTTATGTGCAACTTCTTGATTCCCAGCATTTTACATGTTTCCGAGAACAGTTTCGATACAAAATTAGAACCATTGTCGGTTATCAAAACCTTAGGTATGTTGTATCGTGCTATTATTTCATCAAAGAAAGCCTTGGCCACCGTACCTGCTTCAGCATCGGGTATAGCCACGCACGCCATATACTTTGAGAAATCATCTTGGAACGTCAAAATGTATTTATTTCCCGAAACTGTCTCCGGTAAAATACCTACAATATCCATATGAACTTTATCAAATAGTTGTTTTGGTGTGTCAGTTAACACCATTGGCATCTTTGTTAGCCTTGAACTTTTGTTGGCCTGACATTTCGGACAACTCTTTATATATTTTTTAATATCTCGGAGCATACCTTTCCATCCGTATACTCGCTTAATTCTGTCATGGGTTTTCCAGAATCCCTGGTGTCCACCTAGAGGTGAATCATGGAAACCCTTTAACACAGCCTGTATATCTTTTCTATCCTCCAGCCTTTCCACATTACTGGCTGTTTGTTCATTAGCAGCGTCACCTGCATTGCTAACATTTCTTGTTGCATCAATTTTATCTTCTTGAATTCTCTCGGCCTTCTCCTTATCTGACCGAGCTTTGGCCCTCGTTTGCACTACTGATACCTTCTGTGCCTGAGGTACTCTGCTGAGTGCATCCGCATTCAGATTCTTTTTCCCAGGTTTGTATATGATTTCAAAATCATACTCAGACAATTTATGTCTGAACCTGGCTAGCCTAGACATTTGGTCTTTCAAATTGGCTATGCCTCTCAACGGCTGGTGATCAGTGTATATCCTAAATGGGCGTCCTAGCAGATATGCTCTAAAATTCTTCGTAGCCCACACTATGGCTAGAAATTCCTTCTCTATTGTGGAGTATCTCTTCTCCGTGTCGCTAAGCGCTCTGCTTGCGAATGCTATTGGTCGGTCATTACCGATTTCCCCTTGTGACAATACTGCCTCTAATGCTTCATTGCTAGCATCAGTGGTCAACAAAAAAGTTTGCTCAAAGTCGGGGTACGCTAAAATTGGTGGCGAGCTAATTATCTCCTTTAGCCTCTCGAATGCTTGCTGACATCTCTCTGTCCATTCGAACTTTGCTTCTTTTCGTAGCAACTTATTAATGGGCAAAGCAATTCCGGCTAGTCCTTCCACGAACTTTCTATAATAGTTCACTAGTCCTAGGAATGCTTGCACTTCCTTTCTGTTTCTCGGAATCGCTAGATTTTTAACGCATTCCACCTTCTGCGGGTCAGGCAGTGCTCCTGCTTCTGAGCAACGATGGCCTAAATAAACCACCTCTCTTCGCAAAAATTGACACTTCTCCGTGTTCAATTTCAAATTGTGTTCTCGTAATTTCTGGAGCACCTTGCACAAGCGTTGCGAATGCTGCTGCAAGTTCTTCCCATAAATTACAATATCATCGAGATACACAAAACAATCTAACCCTTGCAAGCCTGTTAGCACATGGTTCATTAGCCTTTGGAAGGTAGCCGGTGCTCCTGTTAATCCAAACGGCATTCTATTAAACTCATAATGCCCCAAACCGGTGCTGAACGCGGTTTTCTGCTTATCTTGGGTATCCACCAGAACTTGGTGGTAGCCACTCGCTAAATCAAGTGTAGAAAAATATCTACTGTGTCCCAATTGATCCAGTATCTCTTCTATCCTTGGTATCGGGAACACCTGCTTGATAGTGGTCGTTCAATTTCCTAAAATCAACGACCATTCTCCACTTCTTCTGACCCTGACCACCTCCCTTCTTTGGTACTAAAATTATTGGTGAATTCCAAGGCGAGATACTCGGTGAAATTATGTTATCTTTTAACATTCCTTCCACTTGCCTATTTACCTCATCTTTGTGAGCTTGCGGCAATCTGTATTGCTTCTGGTTAATTGGTGGTTGATCCACTCTAGTAGGTATTTCATGCTCTACCTCTGGTGTATATGTCAACTGGTCTCCTTCCACCAAAAATTTGTCATGGAATGACGCACAAATGGCCTCTATTGATGCCTTCTCTTCTGAATTCACGCTTGGGTCTAACTTCAAGGATTCCAGCACCCTCTCCATGCTTTTTCTTATATCTACCTGCTTAATCTGATTCACCGATTTATAATTCGGTTCCTTAAAATTATCATAACTAGTGAACTTGGGCCTAAAATCCTCATCCATCAGGTAGTCCTTTTCCGATGCGTTGAGTACGCAAGCGTACACCTTACCCTTGTCAACGTGCGTTATGGTCTCCCCCATATATACGCCCTCCGCTAACTGCTGCTTATGTAAAACAACAGTCCTAAGTTTCGTATTTACATGCATAGTAACTACTCTGGTTGACCTTCCGTTTACTACCTCCATACCACACTTCTTAACCCTAGTCACGGTTCCTTCCTGCCATGACATTAATGGAAAAGTAAGGATTCTATGCTTATTGTTATCGTAAAACGATAACTGCTTGTCGAGCGCATCCTGTATGGTGCGTCCCCAAAGATTATCGCGGCCAATTATCCCTTCAGCCGGGATACCTTTCCTATCGACTTCCACTGCGTGCATTCTAAAACTCATACCCTTAACTCCACTGTGCCCTATTCTGAGCGACCCCAATGTCCTAATGCACCCTCCAAACGCTCCGTTAAGCGTTCTTAAGTCCATTTGATTAATGTCTAGCCCCTTCCGTAAAACACTAGATTTTACGAGGCTAGTGTCCGCCCCTGAATCTACTAATAGCACTAGCTTTCCACTAGCTGATTCCTTGCAGGGTATCTCGATGAAGGCATCACCTATCCTGCTCATAGCGAAGCAACCTTCTTTTGTTCCCAACATGGACGTGTATCCACTCCCTAACTCTTCGTGATACTGGAGAGCCTCTTGCTCCTCCTTCTCCTGGACTGTAGTTCCTACATTACTAGTCCCACGTACTTCCGGCCTTATTATTACTTCCTTTCTTTTGGCTTTCCAGTCTATTGGCCTCGACTGGGCCGCTGGAAGTTTCCCTGGTTCCTTTGTTGGGATTGTCTATCCCTGCATTCCGCTGCCCGATGTCCCATCTGTCATGAGAAACATCTCAACCCTTGTTTGGTGTTGCTTATCCTTGCTTCAGTTTTGAAAGGATTTCTTCCTTGGTTAATTCCTTCTGTTGAATTAACTCGGGGACTACTGAAGTTACCCCTGCTGTCCCTCAAGGGTGGAACCGGGCGCCTCGTAGCTGGCTGCCTTTTACTCTGATTCCATTCTGTGTCTCCATGGCACTGTCTACTTGCCTCATGACCATATGTTTGGCACTCCATACAGTAGGGCGTGTTTTTGCGTGTAATGCACTCATCCCTTGTATGACCTTGCTTACGGCAGAACGAACATGTGGGTGCCCTCTGTACAAACCCCTTGTACGGATTTCTCGGATTCGCGGCTCTGTTGTCGGAGACACCGGGATTATATGCTCCTCTGTATATGTTTGGGACGTAATTACTTCCATCTCTGTTCACGACAGCGGCGGTGAACATGTCCTGTCTATTTTCCAACATGTGTACCTCACCTAACCCAGCCGTACTCCGTTCCACGAGAACTTGTGCTCTAATCGCTTCTTCTACTAATTCCTCCAGAGATCCTGTTCTGCTATTCAGCATATGAATCTTTAGAACGGAGTTGCGGAGCCCCACCACGAAAGTTGTCAACACCGACTCGTCAACTTCGTGTAATAACGCTGTATCTCCAATGCCATTGTACTTATTCCTGATTATTTCCTGGGCCATCATCTGAAGTGACTCTAAACGCCTGGCAAAGGCACGTATGTCTTCACTTGCCAGCTGCTTCCCGATTCTTATTTCTTGGGTTATGTCTTCCAAAGATCTCTCCTTCAGATAAGTTCTCCTTATAATACCGTAAAGCTCGTCCACACTGGCGAATTGCTTTGGCAACACAAGGTTGTACGCGTCTCCAAATAACCTTTGCTTAACACAGTCGAAGAAATCCTGCAACTCATCAGGGCTTATGCTTCGCTTTGCAAGCTCACAACCTTGAATGAATCTGTTAACTTCTGACCGTAAATCTTCTGAAGCTGCACCAGTAAACACAGGTACTAGCCTGGACACTGTCTTTGAAATCTCCTCTACACCCATTTTGCGTATTTTTGTTTTACTTATGACCGGTAAAACTTGAGCGCTATCTTTATGAGTGGTTCCTAGCTTCACTTCTCCCGGATCTGAGAGGTAATTGACCAATGACGGACTCAAACTAATTAGTCTTCGATCGTTTGTTCGTACAGGCGAAATACTGTCCACAGTATTGGGACTTTCCTGTACCGTTACTGCTTCTGGCTCCTTTGGCGGATATCCCTTATTTTTATTAGTTATCGGACTTCCTGGAGAAAAAGGCTTGACAACGATTTCAGATGCGCCAAACAAAAATCCCGCTTGCCTTTCTTCATTAAGTACTAATTTTGGCTTTACCATGCGGCTTATCCCTTCTGGTGTTAAATATTCCGGCAAACGTACTTCCGGAGGCAATGTCAATACTGTCTGGGTAAATCTAGCCGATGCTGTTTTTGATCTCTCCCTATTCAGTGAGGTCCTATTGGTCGCCCGTCCTCTTTTTAATTCCGCACACTCCTTTTCCAACAGCGATGCCGCTTCCTCTGTCTCCGTCAATCTCCGAGAAAGTTCCTTTACTCTATTCTCGAGATACTCTTTTTGTGCTCTCAAATCTTCTGTTTTCTCATGAGATTTGAACAACTTTTCTTCTGTCCTTTTTTGGATTGCCGTTAAGGCTTGATCCGCTACTTCTAATGGTGACACAGCTCCTCCGGCGTTCGCCTGCCTCCACAATTCCTGAGCTTCTTCCCTGTTCGTACTCGCTTCGAACTGGTCAACTATTTTCCCAGTAAACAGTTTCACCTCTGACTGTATTGATTTCAATCTGTTCCTTATTTCCTCGTCTGGCGAAACCAAACTCACAATCTCTTGCCCTAGTCCCTCTAATTCAGAACTAAATGTATCTGCCCATTCGTTGACCAGACTATTTATGTAGTCTGCGTAATTTTCCGCAAAATATTTTCCCTTGCCGTACTCAACTGCGTGAGGCAACAACAGTCTTGCGGTAATACACGTTGTCCTTACGTAACCTGCCGTCTTTCTTAAAATTACGGACCAGTTCTTCAATCGCTTCGCCAATTTGCTCCTGCCTCAGCAGTAATCCTTGCGCTTCCTTCGTCATATCCCAAATGCCAGAACAGATGGCGTATCCCAATTACAAATAAAAATCCAATAATTGTTAAAACTTGTTACAATATTTTATTCGATCTTACTTAATGATTCAAAACAGAGTTATTAAAAAAAAACATTCCACCGTAAATTCTATTTTTATATGCATATTCTGCTATACTTGTTTTCCATCACAAAGTTCCGCTGTCTACCGGCGTCCATTAAGTCCTTCCATCAAAGCAAATTGGTCCTTGACTTCTTCACAAATACTCCTTGTTTTCCACTCACCATCTTTAATACTCCCAAAAATCCATAGAAAAGGCCATATGTTTGTAAAAACCGAAATTTAATTTACCGGCAAAAGTGTCTTGATTCATTCCCGGAAATTTGAATCCATATTTAAAAATAAACCCGTAACGTATGCGCCACATAATAATAGCATTTAAATGTTTTCTTCAACTATGCTACGCAAATCGTGGTTTCCGAACTTCAAATACTTTGAAACAACAACACGTGTTGTCTGCACCTCTTGAAATATTTTCACCTAATACCCTAAGCTCAAAATGCCAAATATTTAAATCAAATGTTCTATGTTTGTTTTCAAACAACATAAATTTAGAACATCTGAATTTAATATAAAAATAATTTAAATGTCTCCAATATAGATGGCATGGCTTAATAAACAATATAAATGTCCCTCACGACAAACAAACTCAAATCCCCTACAAAAAAAATCCTCACAGCTAGGATGAACATACATAGACCGTCCGATCATACTGACGGTTTATGGTTGCCATTCACAGCTGCGTGCAACAGCGCAATCGCGCCTGTATGTTGCAACTTCTTTGACCAGCGCTACGGCGCCTTCAGGGTCGCAGTAGTATCTACTTAGATTACGCTAATATACACTCTACTCACCAAAAAATTTTTTTCGATGACATCTTGGTCCTTTGATTTTGTTGCAGGATGCTTCCCTGCTACAGGGTTCCTTGCCCTGGGATTCCTCCTGTAGGTCCTTAAGACCGGCTGCGCCAAAATGTTGGGGTATTGTCCTTGTTTGACGGGGGACGTCCTTCTGCTGCGCGCGTGTATCTGAAAAGCCTAAATCACTCTTTGTAAAAATCACTACATTAGACTTTTAGTTAATAAAATCACCAGCCTTTATTTCTTAGAATACTAACTCTTATATACTATTTGCAATTCACAATTACAATACAAAAACTGACCTTTCTGGTGTTCCAGTTTCGCACCTGTTTAATTGGTGTCAGTTGGTCAAGCCAACTGACCTACGCCATTCTGAAATGTTGATGGTGCATTCTAACTTTCAATGCCCTTTAGTGGCTCGACTGCAAAACTGTAGCACCCTAAAAGTTTACATAATAAATATTACATAGGTAATATTAATTCTAAATACTCGCACCCTAAAAATATGTGCTTTCTTAAGTAACTTTAACACATGCTAATCACACAGAAAGTGTGGCATCTTTTAGGAGTCGATGATGTGAGACACTACGCGCAGGCAGCTTGATTCTAACTCACAACACAGGACCAGCCGCTGCCTTTTCCACCGTTTTGGGAAGACACCTTGTCTAAAACAGGCCTCGTAAAGAGACCTCAGTGCCTCTGGGTGTAGCGCAGCTGCCGTTTTGAGCACTTGGTTGGGTATTCCATCCGGGCCAGGTGCCTTCTGGTCCCCAAATCCTCCAACAGCCCGCATTACCTCGTCAGTGGTCACACTGTGTAATTCTTCGTGTAACTCGAGGGGGAATTGGCCAGGCACGTAGTCCTGTGCTGGGAAGAGCTCTCCCACAATACGTCTGAGCAAGTCGGGGCAGCGTGGGGCTGGTTGCCTATGGCAAGGGAGCTTTTTCATCACAAGCTTATATGCTGTGCCTCATGGGTTTTCTTCAACCTGTGCACATACATAGTTCGATGAAACTCCTGCGCTTGCTTGACTTTATGGCCTTTTTTTAGCCTCCTCTTGGCCTCCTTGTATACCTGGCGTAGCTGCAGACACTCCGGCTTGCCTATTGCCCGCTGGTGTCTTCGTCTTGCGGCATGCGATTCCTTACGCAGGCCAGCGATCGCATCTGTCCACCAGTAGACGGATTTTTGGCATCCGCCATAGGCCCTTCTTGGCATCGCCGCGTCGCATGCATTCTCTAGCTGGCTTGCTAGCTGACTTGCCATTTCGTCCGCACCTTCCAACTTCATGTCCTCCAACATGACTTTAAGGGTGCCGTCATCGAGTTTATCCGCCCTCCAGCCTCTTAATCTTGGAGCTATCTTTGGCCTTCTCCCCGGTAACCTTAGATCGATCGTAATGGCATTGTGATCGCTGTGAGTATATATGGGACTCACAATCCACTTAGCTCCTCTCACCAGTCTGCTGCTCAGGAACGTAAGGTCGATCACGGACCTGGCTCCTTCATGAGAACTACGTCAAGTGCCGTGAACGCGTCCATGAGGATATGACCTTTTGGCGTTGTTCGGGCGCAGCCCCATTCATTTGCCCATGCGTTGAAGTCGCCAGCAATCACTACGGGGTGCCTGCCTCGCGCATCCAGGGTAAGTCTGTCCACCACTGACTCGAACTCATTCGTAGTGAGGCTTGGTGGAAGGTAGCAACTGTAGACCGTGGTATCTCCAATGGTCGCTCTGACGCAGCCGTCGCTACTATGTTTGTTGCTCAGTTGTAAGGCTGTGGCTCCACACACCCACAGTGCGGCTCCGCCAGTATTGTCCTCGGCCCAAACTCCTTGGTGCTTGCGCCGGTATGGCTCGCTAAGCACCGCAACATCAGCCTTTTGTTCCCTTACTGTCTGCTCCAAGAGATCCTGTGCAGCCTCGCAGTGGTTGAGATTGAGCTGGAGCAACCTCATCTCCTACGTCTGGATTTTCCCGCGGCTTGTTTGTAGGACGGGCATGAGCTGCATCCTGTCGGGTGCTCCACGTCCTTACGACCCTTGGCTGTGCAGAGTGCGCACGCAGGCGTCCTGTCGCACTCACGGGCGCTGTGTCCTTCTCCACCACATCTGTAGCACTTGTGGCGCCAGTCCTCTTTGCTAGTGCACTTCTGTGAGATGTGACCAAACGACATACACTTGTAGCAGCGCACTGGTGTCACCTTCTCACGCACACGGCAAGAAGTCCATCCAACTCTAAGCCTGCCGATTTTTACAAGGGTTGCGGCGACCTGGGGCGGTAAGCTGATGGTCGCCGTCTGCGTTCCCCCATATGCTTTGCGGAGGGATCTGACTGCACCCACGGGAGGTCTCTCTGAGACATTCAGCTGTTTACATAGCGCCTCATGAACATCTTCAACCATGGTAACCTCATCTAGATCCTTTACCTCCACCAGCGTCTCCTGCGTGAGTTTACGCACCTCCGCACTGGATCCTAGGACATTCACCACTGCCTTACTGTACTGCAGGGTCTTTGGATCTGCCGCTGCGCTCAGCTCCAGCAGCAATTCACCTTTTGCCGTTTTGCGAATTCGCCGCACGCTCTCTCCCAGTTCAGAGAGCTGCGGATCCGTCTCGAGCTTCCGGAGGATTTCCGCATAATTCGCCATCCCAGTTTCCTTTATCACTATAGCATCTGGGCGCACTTGCCTGGGCTTCAGGTCCTTAGGCTTGGCACGGGCGCGAGTACCGACCGTGATCCACCCCGCTTTTGCCACCTCTGGTTTGTCCGATTTGGGTTTAATCGCCTTGGACTTTGGCTTCGGCCGGGCTACCGCTGTTTCTGTCGTCGCCTTCCGCTCCTCTCCTTTCCGCTTTTTGGTTACCACCAGGCTGTTAGGACTCGCTGGTTCCACCTCCCCCATCTCGCGGGGCCGCTTCGGCGTTGCCCATCGGCGTTATATTTACTGATAATATATATATATATATATATGTCTATATATATATATATATATGTCTATATATATATATATATATATATATATATATATATATATATATATATATATATATATATATATATATATATATATATATATATATATATATATATATATATATATATATATATATATATATATATATATATATATATATATATATATATATATATATATATATATATATATATATATTATATATAATATGTCATAACATATGCTTGAAAACTGCAGTTCAATATACATATATTTATATTTACTGATAAGAGTTATTGTGAAAATGGTGAACATGCAAACTGGGGCTCGTTATATTTATATTTACTTATTAAGAATTAATTGTACATTAGAAATACCCCTGTTTCCCAATTAAAATTTGCTACCTCCTGTCGGGAAGTGAATAGAGCGAGTTGTCAATGGAAACGTGGGTCCACCACTACACACCTGAAACCAAAAATCAATCGAAACAATGGGTGGAAGCTGGTGGAAGTGCTCCGAAGAAGGCGAAGGCATTGAAATCAACTGGCAAGGTTATGGCCACTGTATTTTGGGATGCACACGGAATATTGCTCATCGATTATCTTGAAAAAGAATCCACAATCACAGGAAAGTATTATCGTGCATTATTGGATCAAGTGATTGATGCAATCAAGGAAAAACGACCACGTTTAACGAAGAAAAAAATGCTCTTCAAGACAACGCACCGGTTCACACAGCATTAGATACGATGCTAAAATTACATGAAATACACTTCGAATTGGTTAATCATCCACCTTATAGTCCAGATTTAACTCCTAGTGTCTTTTTCCTGTTTCCAAACTTGAAAAAATGGTTCGCAGGAAAAGATTCATCTCAAACGAAAAATTTATTACCGAAACTAACGCGTGTTTTGAGCGGTTCCCGAAATCGTATTATTCAGATGGTATAAAAAAGTTGGAATATCGTCCTACTAAGTGTGTCGAAGTAAAAGGAGACTATGTTGAGAAATAAAGGGTTTTTGAAAAAAAAATGTTTTTTTCCTACTTAGGTAGCTTCAATATCAATCCGCCCTCGTAGCTCTTTAAAATGTCATAATAATTTTGTGGAAATATTCGCTTAAGTTTACATAGAAGTCCTTTGTGCCACACCTTGTCGAATGCTTTTGCAACGTCCAAGTATACATCTGTAGTTTTTTTTGTCTATACTTTCAAGGATTGTCGTTTATACTTTCAAGGATTTTGTTTACAACCTTGTGGACCTATTGCACAGTTGAGTGTTGCCTTCTAAATCCAAACTGTTGACTGGGTATTCAATTTTTTTTTGTTAAGATTGGCTCTAATCTGTCCTTTAATACCCTTTTTTATAGTTTTGATAGTATTGGCAATAGACTGAACGGTCGGTAAGAAGTTGTTTTAGTGGCATCTTTTCCTGGCTTGCTGATGGCTGTTATTTGTGCAACTTTCCATAATTGTGAGAAATACTTAGTTTCTAACATGCAGTTAAATATATGTCGCATATATATTATAGCTAAATGTCAGGCAATTCTTTTAGCATTTTCCCGATTATCAGATTACATACATACACAAGTGGCACTTCAACCGCATGTTGGTTTTGGGCGAATCCAGAAAAGCGCGCCAGTTGGTTCTGTCCTGTGCTCGCTGGCGTTATAGATGCCCAAGGTTGACAGGTCCTGCATAACTTGGTCTCTCCAACGGAGATGTGGTCTTCCTCTTCCTCGCCTTCCACCCTGAGGGGCCGTCTCGTACGTCTGCCTTGCCGGAGCTTCTTCGTTCATACGCGAAACATGTCCAAGCCAGCGCAGCCGCTGTATTTTTATGCGCTTCGCTATGTCCATGTCCTTGTATATCTCATACAGCTCGTTTTTCCAACGAATACGGTACTCATCGCCCATGCGAAGAGGACCGAAGATCTTACGGAGTACTTTTCTCTCGAACGTCTTCAATGCATTCTCATCGTCTATTCGTCAACGTTCAAGATTCTGCGCCATACATCAGGACGGGGATGATGAGTGCCCTGTAGAACGTAAGTTTGGTCTGTCGAGAGAGGGCCCTGCTTTTCAATTGCCTACTGAGCCCACAGTAGCACCTGTTGGCAAGGACAAAGTCCTTCACCACATCAAATGTGCGGTCGCCAACTGTGACGTTTTGTCCAAGATGCGAGGACTCTTTGTTTGTTGACAGAAGATACTTTGTCTTGCCCTCGTTCACCGCAAGACTCATTTTGGCTGCTTCTTTCTCTACCCTGGAGTACGCCGAACATACGGCACGGGTGTTGTGGCCGTCGATGTCATCGGCATATGCCAGCAACACGACACTTTTGTAGAAAATAGTGCCTTGACGGTTCAATTCGGTGGCTCGTATAATTTTTTCCAGTAGGAGGTTGAAGAAATCGCAGGATAGTGAATCGCCCTGTCTGAAGCCTCGACTCGGAGAGGTCCTTCCCAATTCTGACGGAGCTGGTAGTGGCGCTCAACGTCATGCTACATAGCCGTATTAGTTTAGCGGGGACTCCAAATTCGGACATAGAGGCAATTCCTATCGGTGCTATCAAAAGCAGCCTTAAAATCGACGAATAGGTGGTGTGTGATATTCTTTTCGAGGGTCTTCTCCAGGATTGGCCGTATTGTGAAGATCTGGTCGATGTTGGACTTACCAGGTCTGAAGCCACACTGATAGGCTCCAATCAGCTTGTTGACTATGGGCTTCAGTCTCTCACACAGTACGTTTGATAGGATGCGATGTTAATCAGGCTGATCCCGCGGTAGTTTGCCCAGATCGGAGGATCACCCTTGCTATGAATTGGGCAAAACACGCTTAGGTTCCAGTCGCTTGGCATACATTCGTCCGACCATACATTACATAATAGTTGGTGCATGCGAATTACCAACTCTTTGCCACCGGTTTGAATAGTTCGGCCGACAGTCCGTCGGCTCCAGCGGCTTTGTTGTTCTTTAGTCGCGATATTGCTATTCGCACCTCATTACGGTCGGGTGGTGGTATGACAATTCCGTCATCAGCGACCGGGTGTTCGGTGCCACCTTCGGCGTTTGCGCTGCCATCTCCACCATTGAGTAGCTGCGAGAAGTGGTTCCTCTATAACACAAGCATGCCTTGGACATCTGTCACCAGATTACCGTTTTCGTCCTTGCAAGAACTGGCCCCGGTCTTGAAACCTTCAGTCTGGCGCTTGACTTTTTGGAAAAATTTTCGAGTCATGTTCCTGTCGCCCAGCATCTCAAGCTCTTCGCACTCTCGTCTTTCTGCTTCTCGTTTCTTGCGCCTAAAGAGGCGTCTCTTTTTATCAGATTATATTCTGGAAAAAATTTAAACGGTTTTTTTATACTAGTAATTATATATTTATAGGGGAAATTCAATTTCTTTATATAAAAGTCGGATAAAAAGATTAATAAACAAAAAACTGAAAATTTTTCATCTCGTGCACTCCACTGTATCTTAAAAAAATTTTATAATAAATAAAATTTTGTTTTATTACATCTTTTAGTCGGCTAGACATTGAGACCACTAATTTTTTTGTGGTGTTCTCTATTTTGCCATTCTTCCATCAGGACATTTTTGAAATAATTTTTATTGGATATATGCCATTTGCGAATCCCACTCTGCAAAGTTCCAAACAAATTTTCAATAGTATTTAAGTCTGACGACTGTGCCGCCGAATTTATAAGTTGCGGGCAATTCTAAATCAACCATGACTGGACGATTCTCGATTTATGTTATCCTGGTGGATCCGAAATCTCTCGTATCGGCACTTTGAAGTAAATTTTCCTTTAGAATGTTCAGGTACATTGTCTTGTTTATAATACCATCAATAAAAACTAACTTTCCAACGCCCGATGCAGCCATACAGGCCCAAGCCATTATGCTGCTACCACCATGTTTTACTGTAGGCTTGAAGTGCTTATTGTTTAGCTCAGTATTAGCCTTACGCCACACGTATTGCATTCCATCAGAGCCAAAAATATTGAATTTAGACTCGTCCGAGAAAATTACGTCGTTCCATGTAAAAGGTTTCTTGCGTGCTACTCGACCATTAAACTCGCTGGCCCGCAAGAGACGACGAATAGTTTCGGCACAACATTTTTTGCCCAATTCTTTCTCAACCTCCATGTCCAATTTGTTGGCCGAATAAGCTGTAAGCTCACATTTTTGACGTTAATTCAAAATTCCTCTTACGGGACGATGGGGACAGTTTTAAAACTTCAAATTCATGCATTATTTTCGTTGAACATTGTTCTACAAGTTTGCGTTAAAATATTTTCAGTATAAGTACTTATTTAGCTGGAAACTTTCAAAATGAATTTTGCGTACTGCACGAAATAAGCTGTGAGACCCACTGTATATATCAGTTGATAGTAACTTTGCGGGAGCTTATCCATTAACCCTTTATGCCATACGCTGATGAATGCCTTTGCAACATCTAACTTGCAATATTTAATACAGAACTACACAAATATTTTTAAATTTCAGACTTATTATTATTATAATTTGTACAAAAATGAATTAGTGTTCAATTTGGAAGAGGAGCACTAGCAACTGCGGCTTTCAGTTCTCATGTAATAAATTTTCAGACTAAATTTTATTTATTACTCTGTGCACGTCTTCGATAGTAGAATGTTTACGTCTGAAACGAAATTGGGGATTAGGTATTAAATTTCTTGCTATTATTATTGCTTCAAGTCGATTAAATATGAGATTTTCGAATAGCTTAGACATTATATGCAATAGACTTATGAGTCTATATAACATAGCTTCGGTCAGATCTTTTTGCGGTTTGGAAACAGTGATTATTTCAGCAAATTTCCATGCGACTGGAAAATATTTTATTACAATGGCTTTTTCGGGTAGTTGATTAAGTATTTTCAGAGTGATTCGTTAATCATTTCGTCAGGTGATTTCTTCGTTTTAAAATTGTCTTTGATATTTAATTAAATTTATTTTGTCGTTACTTCCTTGATTTAGTCATTTAGGTTATTTGGCAGGTTAGGAAGGATTATCTCTTGGGTGTTCAGTTTATTCGCGAAAGTGTTTCTAAAATGTGAGAGCGAACTTCTGCCTTCCCGATTAACCCATTTATTTTCTGTATTTTTGAGTAGTCGTAGAGTAGAGTGAGTAGCAATCGAATTATTAATATTTTTCGTAGCTCTCCACAGCGATTAGTAATGTATTTTTGGAATTTTTTTTTTTCTTTGTTTGCTCTCGATTTTTTCACGGAACGTTCTCCAGTCTGTATAATTATTATATATGTTTTTGTTTCGTGTCTCTAATAGAAAAGTACTTTGGAAGGTTGGCATAACTGTTGAGTAGTCACATGAAAGTTCATAGCTGGATTTTATTGTTAAATAATCATGCTTTACTTTTTTTGTCATAGAGAAGTCAATTATGAATGATGTTAGTTCAAGAGAATGTTGGCTTAGTCCGTTCGCGTTCCACAGAACCATTTTTATGCTATTTTTATTAATTTAGTTTAGTTACTAGTAAGGTAATAATGCTCATCATGTTAGTCATTTGTAGTTCTTTTATCATGTCTTTAAGTTCAGCGAAATCACTTTCCTTGTTTTGTGCGATGCACTTTTATTGGATGTTGCTGAGCATAAGTTATGTTTGGGGTTGTATAATTATATTTTGCGAGTAGGCTGTCGGAGTTTTGGTGTAGTTGTACTTGCTGTTGATCGTTTGTGTGTTGGAGGAGGTTTTTTTCTCTTAGAGTGGAAACGTTTTATTTTAAACGTTGCAGCCTTTATAACTGGCGGTTTTCTCCACATAATACGCATTTAATATTATTGCTACCAGGACATTTTACACACTGGATTTTTGGAGAAAGAGAAAAGACGGTCCGCTTCACCAGTAAGTCGTGGGAGTTTGTTGGTTTGTTGGCTTGCTGGCTCGTTTTTGCCCTAATACAGTTTTGTTAGGCGAGTTACGAGCTGTCTTTGATATTTTTATGTTATTAGTATGGTTTACCTGTTCAACGTTTTTTTAGAAGATCATGCGCAAGTGCATGTGTACACATTGTCGGCAGAAGTAATGAACTTGTAAATATTGTTGTTATAGTTGTGCTTGAACATGTATAATAGCGCCAATCACATTTGTTGTGTGGGATGTTGCGGAGCAAGTTATATTGGCTGTTTTTGTTGTTGTTGGTGTTGAACCTTGTTAACTCCATGACAGCGTTGGCACCAACTCATTTGTGGAGAGAACATTGTGGAGAGCCACTGGTTCATTGTGCAAAGTGGGGTTTTTTTTGCGAGGGAAAATTGAAGTTAGTCTTTGTTTTTGTTTGGCTATTGGAACCGGACAGAACAGCTGAAGTACTCGAGAGGATTTCAAGCTGAGTTGTTGGTACGTCTGCAATGGAGTGCCGTCACTCACGCATTTTATTAGCACTTTAACACTTTGTTTTGTTTGTTTTATTTACTTTTGGTTTAGTTCTTTATTTCACTGTTGATGATCATAAATGCAGAGCAATGCAATTATAACTCTTAGTTAAAGCGTCCACTTCGCTATTAGTTGAAATTATATAGGATCCAAAAACTTTTTTTTAAGTGAACCAATAGCGAGTACAAAACACTGTTCGTTTCCACTAATAACTAAAATTTTTGAAAAAATGGCGAAATATATATATATATATATATATATATATATATATATATATATATATATATATATATATATATATATATATGTATATATATATATATATATATATATATATATATATATATATAAATGTTCCATATTTCTATATATATATATATATATATATATATATATATATATATATATATATAAATGTTCCATATTTATATATATATATATATATATATATATATATATATATATATATATATATATATATATATATATATATATATATATATATATATATATATATATATATAAAATTGTAGGTAGGTATATAGGTTGCGCAGCCGCATCACCAATAAACCAGTGATGCCAATTAGACCACCAGTTGGGTCCGTTGTGAGCCGAGGATGCGAGGCATGGCTACGCTTCCCCCTCCAGATTGAACCTGAGCCTTTTACGAAGCGAAGAAGGTTGTTAACACCTGACTGGCATAGACCATCTATACTTGTTAAGAAGTGGGATCCTAGTAAATGTTCCATATTTCTAGCAAAAGCTGGACATGTACAGAAGAGATGCTGGATCGTTTCCAGTTCCTCCTCGTTCCTGCAGCTGCGGCAGAAATCATGTGTATAAACTCCCATTATTCTTGCATTATTTCCTATTAGAGCCGTGAGGGCTCCTATTAAAGTCCTTATGTATAGTCTATTGAGTCTAATGATATTCCTAGATAGACGCAGATTTATCCTCGGCCATGTTTGCCTTGCGATTTCACAGGTAGTGGCACAGATCCACTGTTGATTGGTATAATTAATTAGTGTCTCCCTTATGAGAAGCTTGCAAGTCGCGAGAGGTACACCCATATTCCTACTGACATTTGGCATACAAGTGCCATCTCTCGCAAGGTGATCAGCCCTGCAGTTCCCTGGTATATCCCTATGTCCAGGCACCCAGAACAAATGGATATGTTATTGCTTAGCCATCTCATTTAGAGATCGGCGACAGTCTAAGACACTCCTTGATGTTATTTGGAATGTATTCAAAGCCCTTAGTGCAGCTTGGATGTCCGATAAAATGCAGATATATAGACGGTTACCTCATTAAGCCTTAATCAATTCAAGGCTTCGTGAATAGCGGTTATTTCCGCTTGAAAAACACTGCAGTGATCCATTAGTTTGATGGATTCACTGATTGAGGGCATTTCGCAAAAAACTCCTGATCCTACACCGGTATTAATTTTTTATCTGTCTGTGTATATCTTGATGGGAGTATCTGGTGATAGATCCCCCTCGAGCCATTCCTCTCTGGAAGGTATCCTAACCCAAAAACTTCTTTCGAAACAGAGGGAAGAAAGAAGGTAATCATTATCACTGGGTATGTCCGTATAGGATTCTAATATGGTCGCATCTCCATACGGAACAGCTTTCCATTGTGAGCTCGCCTTGAGCCGAATGGCGGATCATGCCGCTAAATATTTGCAGAAGAGATCTAAGGGTGGCAGATGTAGTATGATATCCAATGCCAAGGTTGGCGTGGTACTCAGGGTGCCACTTATTGCTAATTCTGCTGATCTCTGTGCCTTACCAAGTGTTTCGTGGTAGGTCCTTTTCTGCATTGCAGTCCACCAGACCACATTTCCATATAGGAGAATGGGCCTGACAACTGCAGTGTAAAGCCAGTAAGCTACCCTGGGCTAAATGCCCCAGGTTTTACCTGTAGCTCTTTTGCAGGCATAAAAAGCCACCCCAGCTTTCTTAGCTCTTTCTATGGAGTTTGACTTGCAAGTTAGATTTCTATCAATTATAAGACCTAAGTATTTCGTCTCTTCTGAAATACCTAGAGTTTTTCCCTTAAGCGTAATTGGATCTAATTGAGGGTTTTTATGTTTCCTAGTAAACAGAATGACCTTAGTCTTATCCGGATTCACTCCAAGACCACGGTCCTCCGCCCATTTTGAAAGAATATCTAGAGCATTTTGCAGCATCTCTCAGTGTAGATGTGAATTTTACAGTTAGCAATGACAACATCATCAGCATAAGCCATCACCTTTCATCCCACCGCCTCTAATCTTAACAGGGGTTTGTTAACAACTGTGTTCCATAGAAACGGTGAGAGGACACCTCCCTGAGGTGTACCCTGCTCACCAACTTACGTAGGACCGATTCTCCTAGATTCGCCTCAATAATTCTGCTATTCAGCATTTTACTAATGAGGCCTACCAGACCCGTTTCCACCCCAAGTTCAGTAAGTGATGCAGTGATGGCCTCCCCTTTGACATTATTAAAGGCCCCTCAATATCAAGAAAGGCAGGCAGGGTGAATTCCTGCTTCTGCAATGACCCTTCATCAATGGAAATAAGGTTGTGTAGAGCTGTCTCTACAGATTTCCGCTTTGTATAGGCATGTTGAGCCGATGAGATTATATTCTTGTCTAAAGTTAACCATAAGTGGAGTTCTATCACTCTCTAAAAAGTCTTCAAAAGAAAATATGAGAGAGATATCGGTCTTAAGTCCCTTAGATGAGTATGTGAGTTTTTTCCGGCTTTTGGAATGAAGACCACTCTAGCCTGTCTCCACTCATACTTAAAGCATCCTTCAAAGATTGCTAACAGCCAGCCTTTCAGGTATACAGTGGTTTTATGTAATTCAACTGGATAAATACCATCAGCACATGGGGTAGCCCATAAGAGTCGATCCTCAGATAGAGCGTCTATCCAAACTTCCCGACTATTTGACGTATCTTCCCTCTCGTGCCCAGTAATATCTGAGCAGCCTAGGAAATGCGTACTGAGTAGAAGCTATAGATACTCCTTACTAGTTGTAGTGAATGTGCCATCTACCTTCTATAGAAGCTTTTCCGAAGTCTAGAAGCCTCAGTCGCTCCATTTACTTCTTCACAAAAGGATTTCCAGGATTGCCTTTGAGCAATTCAAACCTTCTTCTTAAAGTCCTTAAGAGCCTCGCTATACGCTTTCCAGTCATTTTCAAGACGTGTATACTTCACCTCATTAAAAGTTGTCCTACTGTTTACCCGAAGCTTGCTTAGCTCTTCCGTCCACCACCGAGGTTTCGGCTTTCCCCTCAGCTTCCTTAGTGGACAGGCTTCTGCCAAGGCCACGTTAAGGCTGCAGATCTACATATTTATCCCAGTCTGTTTTCCTGATATTTCTACCAGGCTTAAGTTTAGGTAGAGTTTTGTTGATCTCAAACGAGATGTATCTCTGGTCAGAGAAGGAGTGATCTTCTAACACTACCCACTCCCTTATTCTTCTTAATACAGAGTCAGAGGCAAAGGTGTCGTCTATTACCTCCTGCCTATTGCTAATGACAAAAGTGGGTTTAACACCCCTATTACAGATTTGCAAGTTAGTTCCTAGCAAATAATAAAAAAGGCACTCACCCCTCATATTAGTGTCCGTGCTTCCCCACACGATGTGATGAGCATTTCTGTCCGCACCAATTATCAGTTTAGCGCCTAGCCTTTGCGAGTGCGTCACCTGATCCTTAAAAATTGATCTTGGTAGCTCTTCGTGATCGTGGGCCAAGTAGCATGACGGTAGCCATATCCGCTCCTCAGCCGACTCCAGGCTGATAGTCGTTTGGTGGGCATCGCTGTAATTAGAGAGCATAAAAACATTTATCCCTCTGCGTATTAGTACACACCCTCTAAGTTTACCTGTATTGCGTGTATACATTAGTTTGTATTTTTGAGTCCCTTGTCCGCACAGAAGACCATGTACAACCTATGGTTCTTGAATCAGGACAATATGGCATCTGTCCTTTGACTGATGGAGTATAAGATTGGCGGACGCAACTTTTGAATGGTGTAGATTAATTTGAAGTACCCATAACATCATGGTTACTCTTCTCCACCTCCACCACCGTCTTCTCAGCATCCTCTTCGTCCTTTGCCAGTAGCTCCTCCCCGTCAGTCAGAGTGGCTTACGCCACCCTATCTGATAAGGAACAGACACTGCCATCGGATGATACCCTGCGTAGCGCAACCGATTTGCCAGTACCAGAGCCAGGTTCCACCACTGACGCTCCATCTCCGCCAGCAGAAGTGGTGTTGGCCTCTTCTTCCAGCTGAGATGAGGCATCAGAGTCTACCACAACTCCTACATGGTCCGTTATATTGGAAACGTTCACTTCAACAAGGTCTTTGGTGCGGGAATAGTCTCATGATGTCGGGGCCTCATGATAGTGCTGGGGTTTCTGGGCGCGTCGTCCGACAACTGACGTTTTGGCGGCGGGTTCGGTTTCGGAAATTCTGATAGTCCTTCCGTAACCCTTGTTGCCCAGCTAATGGAGGACTTTTGTTTCTCTGACCTCTCTCTCTCCAGGACACTTCTGACACGTTCCAGCAACTTCAAAGTAGCGTGTCTCTACTTGTAGTTGTGCCGTGTAGGCTTTACCACCGAGGAAACATTAGTCGCTTTAGACCTTGATATGCCGTCACGTCTACCACGTCCGCCGTATGAATTTTAGACTCTTCCACAAGACTTCTTTTTGTACTGCCACTTCCACTGGAACCAGGTTTGTCCCGCTGCCAGCTTCCGCCATACGAGATAGTTCAGAATTGAGAGATTGCTTGTCCAAAGAAATTTTATTTGTTTTTTATTGTTGTTTTTCTTACGATTACCGTCCACCTTAGCAAACATGGTGATCTTTAATTTATAAGGGGAAGAATAGTGCTCGTCAGTGGCAACGCCCCATACCACGGCAAGGTCGTGAATATACCTCGAGATGACCCGGTATCGAGGTAGCTCCGTAAAACTACAGCCGGTATTACCCCCTGGCTGCAAACCAGCCAATAGGCACGGGTCCCATAACACCTTTAGTTTGGGGGGATTTTTACCAGGATTTACTCCCTACGCCAACCGTACACTAAATGCGCTGTGGGATCCATTGTCAGGAATGGATCGCACCTCACACTCAACACAATTGTTACCAGCCGTTATCACGTGGAGGTGATAGACCCAACTTCCGCCAGAACTCAATTATGGCTTGTACTCAAATACATGTTAGTCCCCTTGAGTAACTGACAACATAACGACTTATACTCGTACATTATTATTGTAACATTATATTTTTACTAATGCTAATACTCAATGTATATCTTATTTCCTTTTTGTTAGAACCGGAACTGTTTGAAGATGATTTATTTGGAGAACTACCTTTGGAAACGAATGTTAATAAAATTGGAAGTAATAATGATCCAGAAGAATCAGATGATTGCATAGACAATTATAATGATGCTGTACCATCGCCAGCATCTAGTTGTCAAAATTCTCCTGCTTCAGCGAATGAGACCGAAGGTGAAATAAATAAATATATTAATAGATTTATAAACAATCTTTTTTTTTAATTATAGTTGAAACCAGGAAAAAGGATATATGCGATGAAGAACCTAAAATTGACAAGGTAGATGATGTTCCATTAGACCAGTCCAGTTTATTGCAAAATGAAGATGAAAGCTTTGCACTTGCACCAATTGATGCATCCGCATATAAAGGGATAACAAAAACTAAAAGAAAACGCAAGTTAATTGTTGATGAAATTAAAAACATCTCCGGGGAAGAAATGAAGGCTCAATTAGCAAATACATCGGATATAGTAACTACATTAGATCTAGCGCCTCCAACGAAGAGGTGGTGAATCATTAAAGTTGTTTACTATGTTATACAAACATAATCAGTATAATTTTTTTGTAGGTTGATGTATTGGAAAGAAACTGGAGGAGTCGAAAAATTATTTTCGCTGCCATCCCGATCAATACCTGCTCGTGCTTTGTTTGTTAATTATGATCGTCATCTTCTTACCCATTTTACACAACTTGAAGATTTTTCATGTCTTGGACCAAGTGATGTTTTATCTTTAGATCAGATACAAAATGAAAATGAATCTCCATATATTATTCATACCAAAAGAGGTCGCAAACGTAAACAAGATTTGCAAACTGTAACACACCAAATTAGTGTTGAAAATGCAGGAGAAATTACATTTCAAAGTGTTGCACCGCCTGAACCTATACGAGAACAAGAAATTCCACTGGGATCGACACGGGTTTGTTTGAATATTGGAGCCGCTACACACGACAGTGTATTACCTTGCACAGAAGCATCAATATTTGAAGCAATTCAAAGTCCAGGAGCTATACTTTCTATTAACGATTTAAATGGAATAAATCATTTGACGACCCTTCACGATGTTCCGTTACCCCCAGGAAATATTCATCCAGCTTTGGATGGAGGGGATGATTTTAATCATGGGTGTTTAACTCCAGCAGAACTACATCATGGAGAACTTACGCCGCATCACTCAGGAATTGAATGTATTGAATCTATACCGAACCTACAGGCTGATCAAATTTCGTCTATATTGAATGAAGCGGAAAATATGGGAGATGATACGGAACTAGCTCAATTAAATATAGTAAACAGATCTTGTGAAATAGCATCTGACTGGAATGACTATGATTTTCCGCCTTCAGTAGCACTACAGGTAAAGCTAAGGTTTCTTGTTTTTGATTATAATACATTATTTATTATTATTACTACTCAAGTGATAGAAATATAAGTATTATTATTTGAATTTTAAAGTTAAGTTATATATAGCCAATGGATGGTTGATTGATTGCAGTGGCGATGGACCATCATCCAATTAGCGCAGGTATTCTCTTTTGATACCGCTCTTTTGTTTTGTATTGCAAATTTGAATATTGTTGTGTGGCGGCGCTTATAGCCAGTTGGAGAGAATTATGAACGCGAGAATTTCTCCAATCTTACAGCTCGCAATATCTTCAATGTTTTGGAAAATTGGTTTGCCTAGGGTTTTCCATCTTTTTCAGACACATGGTAAGTGTTCCACGGTTTTCCTTTCTAAATAGTTTCCGCAGTTCCGACAACTGGTATTGGACGTTATTCCCATTTTGACTGCATGTTCTCCAACGGGCCAGTGACCTGTGATCACTGCGGTAAGCCTAGCTGCATCACGACGACCTCTGTTAATTAACTCTGTGGATTTTTTTTGTTGCATTCACCAAAAATTCTTTGATTGAACCAATGGGGACATGAACCGAAATCCCTTCGAGGTTATAATCGCCGAGTCCAGTGCTTTGATAGCAACCAGAGTATCTGAAATAATTAGCATTTTTTCTCTATAGATTGTGTCTTCTCCAGCCAACCTCAGGCCTCTCTTGTTGCAAGTATTTTCACCTGGAATACACTTGATGTGTTCCGGAGTTGGAATGATTTGCTAATCCTTATCCCTTCCGAGTACACACTTGCTCCTACCCCACAATCCATCTATGAGCCATCGACGTAGATTGTGGTATCTATCTTATCCGTGATTCCACCTCTCTTCCATTCCTAGCGTGAGGGGTCGCGAATGATATAGTTTTTTCCAAAAACTATAGTAGGTACTTTGTAGTCTGTTTCTGCTTTGTATACTGGTTCAGTTCGTAGGAGTATGCTTCCGTGGCCATACGGTCTATCTTTCCAGCAGTCTAATTCTCTTAACCTAATTGCGCTTAGGATTGCGGTATTCTTGATGAATAAATTAATTGGGAGTAGATGTACCTATACATTTAGGGCCTGCGCAGGGCAAGATCTAATTGTTCCTGTTGTTACAGCGCACTCTGTTATTTGTATTTTACTTAGCTTGGTGATATTGTATTCCCTTCCGAGGGCTTTCCACCAGACCGAGGCTCCGTAAGACAAAATTGGACGCACAACCATTTTGTACATCCATAATTTTAATTCTGGTCGAAGACCCCACTTTCTACCAATCATCTTTTTACATGAGTAACGTGCAAACCCTGCTTTGTATAGCCTTTGCTCCGTGTTTAATTTCCAGTTCAGTTTCAAGTCCAGGCTTACACCCAGATACCTGGCACTCGAGGATAGAGACAGTGTAGTTTTCTTTAAATGAGGAGTGTAGTTTTATTTAAATTAATAGTTTTATTTAAATGTGGTATTTTCGTTCGCGTGGTAAATAGCATCAGTCCAGTTTGGGATTAATGCCTAGCCCAGGTCCCGTGCACCATGCAATAAATCTGTTCAGCGACCTCTGGAAGATTCCGCTAATCACATCAGGGCACATCCCTGATGCCATTATTACTACGTCATCCGTATTAGCCACCACTTTACTATCTCCCTTGTTTCGTTTTTTGAGGATGCTTTCCATGGCACATATCCGAAATAGGGGAGATACATATTTATTTAGGCGGCTACTACCAATCTCCACACTTACCATCCTAGTCCACGGACATTCCCCAGGTTTTCCAGCGATGTTTGTACCGCTTTTGTTTGGATATCGTTCAAAGCACCTTCTATGTCCAAAAAGACTGCTAGTATATATTATTTGTATTTGATGGACCTTTTCACCGTCCTCACTACCTATTTCAGGGCTGTCTCTGTCGATGTCCCTTTCAGGTAAGCGTGTTGAGAATCGGAAAGTTTATGCTCCACTTCCATCCGGGTATGGAGGTCAAATAGCCTATCGAAGGTCTGGAGTACAAAGGACGTCAGGCATAATGGATTGAGTGAATAAATCCACTCCATATTTTCCAAAATGCCTAAAAGAAAACGAGAATTTAAGTGCGTAAACAATCCAAATAATTTCTGTTACGTGTGTGGCAATTTTGTCCTCCAACAAAATAGACGTAGATTCACCGATTTGGGATTTGGATTTATTCACTCAATTGCTTATAACTTTGTCATTTTTCGGTTGATTTTCTTCTAGTTGGTCTTAGTTCTTACGTTAAAGTATCATCTTTAAGTACATGGAGAGAAACCAGACGTTTTTTCAACAATTTGTACTTTTACGCCGACACAGAATCACTGTAAAATATTATTTTTTTGAAAATGTGCCCTTTTTCATCGATATATTTTGAACCGCTTTACCAATCAAAGATCCGATTTTACACGTTTGTTTGTCATCTCAATAACTTGCATTGGGTACCAAGAACGATCCAATATGTTATTTCTAGCTCGAGATATGATTTGTCACGTGAAAAGTGGTCGAAAAAATACAAAAATTACAATATCTCAAAAACTATGAAAAAAAATTTAACCTTGATTTTCGAATTCAGCAGATGAAAATACATAAGAAAAGTCACCTCTCATCAAATGTACATGAAAAAAATTTTATTTTGGATACTAGTGATATCAGTGAAACGGGATTGCATACTTTTAGGATCCCATCTGGAGTTTCAGAATGAGTGCACCACCCTGTGTGTTAATTAGTCAAGACACAATCTATTCGAATAAAAGCTTCTTACGTTGTAGAGATTGTGGTGTAAAGAAATATCTCGAAAGTAAGAACTTCCTGTATAAAGTTCTAGAAACATCCAGAAATTTCTAGTATATTCTAGCAGTTTCTACCTCAACCATTCGAAACTATAAAAGCAAAAGACTGTGCAAAGTAAAAGACATTCGAACAGAGATCGTAACAGTGTGTACGTCGAGCATTATAATCGAAGCAGCAGTATTTGTAATTGTGATTTGCAGAGTGATGAAATTCATTATTAAATAAAGTGATGAAATTACTTATTAAATAAAGTGACTAATGGTTTGTGAAATAAATTGCAAATTGTCATAAAGTAAACTTTAAGCCTAATATTATGTTTGTAAATAGCAATAACTAAATAAAGTCAGTTATTTTAATTTAACCAGCGATTGTTTAATTACTACACGATCCAGTAGTACGAATCCGAGTACAGAGAGTTACAGTAAATTGTCAAGAGGGCAATTTCGTTACAGAGTAAATATAATATAATATAAGTAAGTATATATATATATATATATATATATATATATATATATATATATATAAAGTATTGAAAAATTATGATTGGAGTATATTAGGTTAGAAATAAGCATAATTTGTATGAACAGAAAATATATAAAAAGCCAGTGACTGGGTGAATAAAGACAGATTTGAATAAGGAATTGGGCCTTTCATTTCTAAAGAACATTTGGCTGCGCATACTCGCCGACAAATAATACGTACAAGCTCTAGTTCGATTAACTTCAGCTTAAACTCCTGAACTATTTTACAATATGTTAGTTAAGTGGGGATGTGATGGTGCTGCACAAAACCTTTTCAAACAACAATTTTCGTATGAAAGTGATTGTGACGAAAGCCTCTTTACCCTATCATTGGTGCCAATACAGATCTACTCAACATTAAATAAAAAAAAGATTCTGTTTTGCAAAACCCTCACCCTCCTCACGTAGATACTGTCGCCCATTTAAAGTTATCTTTATTAAGCAACACGTGAAATGACAATAGAATGAAGTTAAAAGAATTGAAGAATAAAATAAAAATCTAGAGCCTAAATTAATTGAAAACGGTAACAATAAGTTCAAAATAACATATACTTTTATAATATGCATGATTGATGAAAAGGTTTGCAACTCACTTTCAAAATATATATCTACACAAGTTTGTTATTTGTGTGTCGCAAAACCAAAATATATGAATAATTTGAAGGCTTTAGAAGAAGTAGTCGATGAAAATATGCTTGCTTTAGGACTTTCACCTTTTCACCCTTGCACTCGTGGATACGTGGATGGAGTGTTTACTTCACGTTGCATACAGAATCTACATAAAAATTTAGCAAGTAAGAGGCAACGACAACAAAGCGAAAGTTTCGGCCACAAAATGGCACATTGAGAATAACTTTAGAAATGAAATGGGACTTTTACCCCGACGCTACACGCGCCAGCGCAAGTTCGAAAAACTCAATACCTTCAAAGATTTTCACCAATACTCACACACATTTGCTACTGGCGGCGCTACTGGCAACGAAATTTCAGAGACAGTAAATTTTTGACACATGCGGCCAGTAAATGTCAAATTCATACTCTGAATCACTGATGCACAAGAAAGAAATAAAAAAGTACTATTGAATTTAAAAAATGCTACAAAAACACCAACTACAAAAATTATTTTCACAAAATTTTTTGTTGTAATGTAAGAGTTGGACATTTTGGTACTACAAATAAGAAAAAAGTGTATAATAGTTTGAAAACAATAAAAAAGTACTAATACCAAAATAACTGTGCTTCGTATGCGCCATACAAAAAGGCACCCTAAATGGTACGAAAGAAAAAACTAATAAATTTAAATTAAATAATGTTTAAATAAAACTCCTATATCATTGCATATATATAGTCATAGACACACCAGCATAAAGCCCTGATATGAACCCCATTGAAAATGTATGGGCGCACCTTAAAAAAACAGTTGCAAAACGGTTTCTAACTTATAAAAACGCTACTGTAGGGAGAACCTTTCCCTACGATGATATTTTATAAATGAACTTGCACTGGCACGTGTGGCCACCGTGGCCACTGGCAGCAAAATTTCGAAATTTCGAAAATAATATGTATTCTCAACTGGCAGCCAGTTACTGGCACGTGTGGCCGCAGTGTTAGTAGATAATCCAAAAGATTCAACTGGACCCTGAAAAAACTTCTGAAATTACCGGAATAAATATTCATTTGATATAATATTTTCACACTTACTTGGGTGCCTGGTTCTGGTTTTCCAATTAATACTGAAGCATTTGGCCAATATACGGAATTAACCAGGGACCTTTACTTATCGTAATATGCTTGATATAACATTCCCATTTCTGGACCAATTATAAAGGCGAAGGATAAAGAAATAGCGCAGCAATTGGATATTATGAACTATCCTCTTCAGGGTGTTTACAAAAATAGTGTTGAAGATTGGACGTAACTTTTAAATGTAAAATTGGCGATGCCACAGGTGTGATTCAAGTTGACTTCGATCATATCAGATCCAAGCTTCCTTCTGTATTGCGTAGGTACAAACCAGAAGACATTTACAATGCCGATGAAAGCGTCCTCTTCTTTCGAGCTTTACCAGCGCATGCCAGCGTCAGTGTTAAGTTGCGCGGACGGAGCTCGGATATTGCTATTCAGAATATTTCGAGTTTCTTGATACCTACTGTGTAGCCTTCAAACGCTTATTAAGTATAGAACCCAAAATGATAAATTACCAAGAATTTTCATAAGTGTAATATAATCGAAAGTTAAATTGATAATGGGTCTGCGCGCAAGTTTTATTCTGATGAGGCTTCTGAGGTAATAACGAGAAAATGGTGCACTCCGCACTCAACACAACTTTCACCAAAATATTTGCTTCTACCGTCTTTTGCCTT
Source organism: Clusia tigrina (assembly GCA_920105625.2). Classification (NCBI taxonomy): domain Eukaryota; kingdom Metazoa; phylum Arthropoda; class Insecta; order Diptera; family Clusiidae; genus Clusia; species Clusia tigrina. The sequence continues at coordinate 118,945,340 of OV050031.1, forward strand.
TTTCGAAACTACAATTGTTTCCATGCGCCCTTAACGCATAACCTTACAAGTATCAGAAGGGAATATATGGAACGGCCTACTTACATGAGCTAAATACTTCATGTTTCTCTAAATTTAACGTACAATGTTCAAACTTTTGGGTGCGATATGTAATTGTTCGATCGCACCAAAGTCCACATACCAATAATTTGCCTGAGTTAGACTAGACTGCACAAACTTAACCTTACTTATAAATGAATCTCCACATGATGATTTTTCGCTGACTCTTTTTATTGGGCTTTCAAAGGACTATTTTTTGCAAATAAATCAATTTCTTTTTAAATTTTTATTGTCCCATCCTCAATGGCATAGTCATTTTTTATGCTGTTTTGTTTTTTGATGTTGCCCAACGAAGCAAGGAAATGCTTATCCTGCTCCAGTAACGTTTTCGAAATTTAAGTTATAAGCATATTTTCAAAAATTATCTTTCCAAGCACCTATTTGTTTAGAAATTTTCTCTTACTTTCGCAATGTATATTGCGTTACAGTCTCCTGGATCTCGCGCGTATTGGAAAAATTATATGTATCAGTGTATCCTCTCCAATCGAAACCACCAAATACTTTTGTACTTGAGCATCTTTCGCATTCTTTAATAATTTATTATTGTGATTAATTCTTATCAATACATACGAGTATATGAAAAAAAATTTGTGAACGTCTCATCTCGTGCTAAATAAAATTACTTTTTAAGTTTTCGCAAAGTACCTCAAATAGGCGTTAAGACTTTAAGATTTTGCTGTTACAGTTTATAAATATAATAAATTCTTTCAGTTTATAATTATAATGAAATTAATAATAACATTAATGAAATTTTTTTAGAACCTCCCGATGGAGGAACAAATGGAAAATGAAACTAATGAACAATTTGAGGAAAGAGTTCTCAATAAACGAGCTGCGCAGCTGTTCTTTGCAGTTAAAACACATTTGGTTAAACAAGATTGTTTATTATTATCCGAACTAACAATTAGAAATACAAGAAAGCAGGTAAATTATTTTATTTATAAATGTTTTCCTTTAAATTATAAGTAAGTGATTATTTATGTGTATGTATAGTAAGTGGTTATGTTTGTGTATGAAGGGTATGTGCAGTGGAAAAAGGCACTTCCACTCGGAGTCACCATGGAGAAAATAACATCAGTATCTTTTTCGAATTCAACCATCTCGACTTCTTGATAAAGCTTAATAGATCCGTTAGTTAAATTGCTACAAAAAATTTAACTATCAACTGGTACTTTATACGTGCTGTGTGCTGTGACAGTTTTCACTGTGTTTGAATTGAAATTTCTTTTTAAATTTTACGAATACGATGCTTATTAGAAAGTGCAATTTTTCAGCATAGTGGTCAGTTCTGTTTCGCTGAATTCAACACGTTCTTTTCATTCGTAAATAATACGCAAAGTGAAAAACAAAAGCAAAAAAAAGTAGAAAAAATAGGTTTGCAGCTTTAGCAGCTGAAGATGAAAATATACCCAACATACTAAAGAGAGAAAAGTTAAAATAATCTTATTGCAATGATAGCGAAACTTAGCTTGTTTCCACAGAATAAAATGAATGAAACGAAAATACAGGAATAAAATTAACTTTTTTTAATATCATTTGATAAAAATAATATATTAGTAGGGATCAGGAGAATTAAATCTACAGTCAATCTGGATGAAATGAAAAAGCTATATGATGGATTCCCGTATCATCAATATAAAAAGCTCCTGGCTTGAAATTTAGCTGGAAAAGCTATGTATTTATAACTTACGTTATCTGCTCTATCGAAAAAGCTCAGTGTAAGAGAACCATAAAATAAATAGTCCAGTCCAGTGCTCAAATTGCTAGGAATTTAACCATACGAAATCATAAGGCACACTACCTTCAATATGAGGCATTTGTAGAAATATCCACCAAGCAGAAGTTATAAGGACTGCAGAATCAAGACAATCCAGCGCCCCTATCTACCTGCTCGACCCTAGGGAATTTCTGAGGCCGCTGTTTCAGAAATTACAACAACACTATCCCACTTCTGTCTAGCAATCCTACGCAAATATCGTGCGCTGTATACCTGCCCACCCAGAACATCAGTTCGTACAATTTTTCAATATCCTTGCGCCAGTTCTACTGCATGTGCTCTACCAGCATAAGCGCAACAAATAGAAAACAAACTGGAAATATATAAGCACCCACGTAAACACCGATATTTCTCTAGAGACTGCAGGTGATATCGATTCCGCTTTGCACGACTTAAATGCTTTACTCATATCAGCAACTGCATATGCTACTGAACTTAATTGAGAAGCCAATAAATATAAGGTCATTAAGAAGGCGTCTAACGATATAAAAAACCTCATTAGAGAGAAAAGACAAACCAAAAAGTGTCTACATAGATCTCCGCTATTGATGAAAAAGTTATCCGTATTTTGCGACCGTCTCAAAGCCGCTTTATATATTGCACTGACAAAAATACTAAATAAATTTTCGCAGGTTCTCGTACTTTATGGGAAATCTACACAAAAATAAAATGCTGTTGGTTTTGAATAAATTTATTATACATATAAAATGCGGAACAAACTAATAATGCAAAGTAATAAAGTTTCAACACGGGATATCGATGGAAACCAGAGGGTAGGTGAGTTAGCCCGAAGGGAATCCGCTTTTGAGAAACATAAGCCGATTCCGGTCCGTGTCCCAATTGGTTCAAACAGGAGAAAGATAGGCAAAGAATTCTTGGTGAATGCTGATGGAGGAGATTGGAAGGCTACAAGATCATAGAGCACTGTGGCCGGACTATAACAAAAATAAATCTACAGTTACTAAACAGAGGTCGTCGTGATGCAGCTAGACTTTTACCGCACACATCATAGGCCACTGGCCGCATCATACGCACCTTAGAATAGCGCCAGTAAGAATGGTCACTCTTGCAAATACCGCCAGAGCCATTCAGAAAGGACAAGTAATTGGAAATTGCCAGGCAATTTGGGTAATTGTAAACTCTGAAAGCCAACCTCGAGATAGGAAAAGTAAGATATCAGCTGATAAAAAGGTACTCCAGTATCTGACATAATGTAATGTAATGTAATGATTGTAAGGGTTAGGCTAAGGCCTTTATGCACTGCGACCAACTTGATCTATTGTGCGCCCCTTCGTACTTAATTATTTAGTATACTTAGTATATCAAGGAATCGGACCAGCTCCTTTGGACAGAGCATTTGAAGGTCTTCATCTTCTAGTATATAGGAACCTAAGATCCTGTGTCTCCTGTGGCCTAATGCATCACAGTTGGTGATTAAGTGTCCCACAGACTCCTCTTCATCACAGCAGAATCTGCAAGTGCTCGTGCTAGATATACCTATTTTGTGTAGGTGTTTGTTGCAGGCGAAGTGGCCTGTTAATGCTCCAGAGAGTGATCTAAGGCATTTTTTGTTTAAGGTAAGAGCGATTTTTGCTCTATTACCGTCAAAGCTCAGGCATTTTTTGGAGTGATCGAGGCCGTCAATGCCATTCCAATATTCGCTGATTTTATGTTGGATCCATTTTTTGGTCTCTTGTTTTATGTTGTTTTTATTAAAGCCAAAGAAGGGGGTGGGTCCAATAAATGATCCTTCAGCCCCTTTTTTGGCATAAAGGTCTGCCTTTTCGTTACCTTCGTGTCCTTCGTGTCCTGGCACCCAAACCAGAGAGACCTGATTGTGGATGGCCAGTTCGTTGAGTGCGTTGTTACACTCTATAAGGACTTTTGATGTAAATGTGTAGCTTTTAAGAGCTTTGAGGACTGATTGACTGTCTGAGAGTTTTTTAATTTTTACTCCTTTAAGTCCTCTTTTAGATAAGATTTCCACTGTTTCCATTATAGCATAGAGCTCCGCATGGAAAATCGTGGTATCTGCACTTAGGGTTATTGATTTGTGTGCTCTAGGTCCCACTATTCCTGCTCCTACCCCCTTGAGCGTTTTGGATCCATCTGTATACCATTTTTGCGAATCATCGTGTAGCCATGTTGGGCTATCGTTCCACTCCTCCCTTGATGGGAATATGACATTGTACCTCTTGGTGAAATTGAGTACTGAGTCTGTGTGGTCACTTACCTGGGTCATGTGCATAGCATCTTTGACCAAATTTAGAATTTCTAGGTGTCCAGTGAGATTTGCTGGTTTGAATTTTTCATTTGCATGGATTGAGAGTGCTTGCCTTGCAGCTTCCTCTTGTATTGCTAGGTGTAGCGGTGGTAAATTTAACAGCGCTTCCATGCCAGCAGTTGGGGTAGTTCTCATAGCCCCTGTGATGCTTAGGCATGCCAGCCTTTGTAATTTGCACAGTTTTAATTTGGCTGTTGTTTGTTTTGTTTTTCCCCACCATACCAATGCCCCATATAGTATGATGGGTTTAACCATTTGGGTGTATATCCAGAAGGTCATTTTGGGGCTCATACCCCAGGATTTTCCCAGAAGTTGGTTTGTAGTCCAAAGGTTTTTCGTGGCTTTTTTTATTACCGAGTTAAGGTGTGCCTCCCAGGTGAGTTTTTTATCCAGGATGATACCTAGATATTTTACCTCTTCATGTAAGGGTACCTCTATTCCATTTATTTTTAATGTTGGGATATCAAATGTCCTTTTCCTGGTGAAGGGGACAATAGTGGTTTTGGTGGGGTTGATTGATAGCCCCTCTTTCCTGCACCACTCCCATGTTGTGTCTAAGGCATCTTGCATCAGGTCTCCAATAGTCCTTTCATGATTGCCTTGGATTATTATAGATATGTCATCTGCATATCCAATTGTTTTGTATCCTTTATTATTAAGGATCTGTATTAGGTTATCAACTAGTATGGACCATAGCAGTGGTGATAGTACTCCCCCCTGCGGACATCCCTTTACCGCTGTAACACTCATGTTAACTTGCCCTAAAGAGGCTGTGATTATTCTTTGGTTTAGCATATTGCTTACCCATTTTACTATTGCTGGATCTGCTCCCCTGTTGGAGAGTGCCAGTTCTATTGCTTGAAAGTTCGCATTGTCGAAAGCATTCTCAATGTCCATGAATGCACAGAGGGCTACCTCCTTTAGGCCTAGTGCCTTTTCAATATCACGAACAATTGTGTGCAGTGCTGTGACTGTAGATTTCCCTTTTTGATAGGCAAATTGTAGCTTATGTAGTGGAGTATCAGAGATTACCTCCTCTCTTAGGTAGCAGTCCAATATCTTTTCCATGGTTTTTAACATGAAGGACGTTAGACTGATTGGCCTGTAGGATTTGGGAGATTCGGGGGGTTTATTTCCACCCTTTGGTAGGAATATAGCCTTAACCTCCCGCTAAACCTTAGGAACATATCCCAATATTAAAGTAGATCTAAAGATTTGAACCAAAATTTTTATTAATCTCCTGGTCCCTTTTGAAAGTAGGGCTGGAAATATACCATCAGGTCCAGATGATTTGTAGGGTTTAAACGAGTTGATTGCCCATTCAACCCTTTCAAATTTTACTATTCTGAAGATAGTAGAGTTTCTTGCCCTGTAGCGATTGTACGCTGACACCCCATGCTCGTTGTCGCTGGCATGCATGTATGGCATTTTCAAAGGTGGGTTTATTGCCCCTGTTTACAATAGCTATGTTAGTTTGTAGTAAATATTCTAGGAGCGACTCACCTCTTGTGTTTGTATCTGTACTGCCCCAGATTGTATTGTGCGCATTTGCATCGCAACCAATGATTAACGTCTTGTTGTGTGTCTTGCAGTAGTTGACTAGACCTATGATATTCGGTGGTGGTGCTTCGTTGGTGTCTCCTGGAAAGTAAGCTGAGGCTACGACAGCCTCTATTTTCTTCCCATTTGCATCCACTTCGACGAGTGCTGCTGCTGTGTCGCCATTCATAAACTCTATAAATGGCAGATATTTAATGTTGGTATCAATGATAAGTGCAGCCCTTGGTTTGACTGCACCCACGTCATAGATTACCTGTGTGTTTGGTGTCTTGAGGCCTACTATCTTGCCTCTATGTATCCAGGGCTCCTGGATAAGTCCTATGTTGGTGCTTCCACAGGCAAACCTTCTGCTAAGTTCGGCCGTTGCAGCCTTAGCATGGTGAAGATTTGCCTGGATGCACTTCATGTTGGTGCTACTGAGTTGGGATTGGATGGAGTACTTTCGTCCTCTTCTTCCAACTCCACAGCATCCATTTTATCCGCCAGCTCATCAGCATTGGGGGATGCAGCCTTTAGCCTGAGACTCACTTGGCCAAATCTAAAGTTGACCTTATCACCGGATTCCACAAGGCTGGCTGCTGATTTCTGGTCTACTGCTAGGACCAGAGTTACGTTAGAGCCTCTTTCAGCTCTTCGTAGTGTGCGCCACGACTCGACGTGGAGGCCTTTGTTCTGCCCCTGCAAAAAGTCCAGGATCCTAGCGGTCTCCAGGGACTGGGAGTTGGGAAAGTACCCCACAGCGAACCGCGAGTGAGGTATCTTGGACTCCTCTGTGACCCACAGTGAAGCACCCTCCCAAGGCGACGCGTTGGTGATGGCCGCTTTTAGCCAGTCTGTTGACGCGCTATCTTTACAGTGCAGAACCATGTATCCTGCTTTGTAGATAGCGCCCAGGAACGCTGGTTTTGTAGCCTGTTGTTTTCCGGCTATGATTTTATCCAGGATGAGTTTCTGGATGGAGTCCATTTGCTCCGTTGTTAGGGGCGTATTGGGATAGTCTCTTGCGAGTACTGCCATTTTGATGCCTGTCACCACATCCTTGTAGGAGGCAGTGGGCTGCCTCTTCTTGGATGTATTTTCGTCTGCTGCAGAGGTTGCTGCTTGTGCTGTTTTAATAGCCGGTGCTGCTGCTGCTGCTACGGCCTTGGAGCTGGAGGGTTGATCATCCCTTAGCCGCTTTTTATATGTGGCCTCTGGTGTTTGTTCGTCCGACCTCTGCCTTTTGGGGCCTGGTTTTCCGCCTTCGACCTTGTTTGTGGGCATAGGGAGCTGAACCCTTTCTTGAGGAAGTAACTGAACCTCTTTTTGCCCGCGCCGCTGAGTTTTTTAGGCTTTTCAGCTGCTGCTTCCGTGCCTATCGGATTTTGGAGGTCGGCGTTTTGGCTCGCGCCAATCGAGGGCTGCTCTGCCTCTCTTTGCTGAGGTGCTGTGGCCTCTTTGTGTGAGCTATTGTGGCTGCTCTCGCCATTCGGTTTTTGTTTATCTGTGTTCATTTTGTTCCCACGAGTAAAGGGGAAATATCGGTCCACCACGCCAGTGCCCCGGTAGCGCGGTAAGGCATGGATTGAAATGGGGCCTTGCCTGGGCACCCCAAGTTCGCTATTAAGCTTGGCTCTACCCCGTCAAGCAAGCTCACAAGCATAGCTGTTCCACTGTGGGTTTAGGGGGTTTGTTTGGGTCAATAGGCCCGTCCGCGCTCCAGACTGGAGGTCCAGAGCGCGGGCGAACCCTTGCCCCAGGGAGTTTTCCTTCTCCCCGCCCGGCTATCGGCGGCTCAACCTCAGCAGAGACATGACCGTACTGAAAATGAGCCATTGGTCTGAAAGATAGCTGCACTTCCCCGAAGGGCTGACCAATTAGCTAGCGCCAAGCGGGCAACCTAGCTAGCCCCTCAACGTCTGACCAGGAATCGTAGTTATCTACTTTCAGCCTGTACGTTGGTGGTAGTTCTTTGTTTATATGCTGGACCACATCCCAGTCTTCCATATAACATGTTCCAGCACATATCAAGCCCCTACACCGCGACAAGGTGAATACCTACATAGAGGTCTCTGACATAGAGGTATCTGACATAAGAACGGACTAAAGACATATTTACAGAGCAGAGGAAGACTTCTGCCAAGACATTGGTCAGTATTTGCTGAAAATGGTAAAAACGAGAGCAGAATAAAGATGGTGAAACACACAATCAACACTGGTGATGCCAAACATATTCGTCAAGCGTCAAGAAGCGTACCTTCGGAAAAGAAGAGGTGAATGTGTTGCTGAAAGAAATGCACCAGAACAACGTCATTGAGCCATCAGTAAGCCCCTGGAGTTCTCCCGTGGTGAATGAAATACAGATATGTGGTACGAGCAAACAGGAAGGGCAGCTAGTTTTGTTTCATAATCCGCAATGGAAAAGGGATTATCCCCGAAAACACACTGGAAAGGTCCGTATAAGATGATAGAAGCAGCTATTCGTTGTAGTTCAGAACACTAAAGGTATATAACCCACCACAGTATGCGTAAAAGCATACTCTAGAATCTTCTCGAAACTTCTTTCGAAGTGTAGAGAATATTCTAGAATGTTGTAATTTAACACATAAGCCACCACACAATTAAAGTCGACACAGTTGAACAGTAATTGTAGCAGTGTGTATATCGTGAATTTCAATAGTAACAGTAACAATATTAAGAAGTAATAAAGTGATTGATTAAATGAAATAATTAAATAAAGTGCAAAATAGTATTAAAAAAAGATTAAGTGCGTAAATTGCAATAATTAAATAAAGTTAATTATTTTAATTTAACCAAGCGATTGTTTGATTACTACACAATCCAGTGGTACGAATTCGAGTATTGAGACTTAGTATAAATTGTCAGAAGGGCAATTTCGCAATAATTGGTGTCAGAAGTGGGATTGTGTATCAGTAATAAACAATGGCTAAAAATTTAAATTGGCACAGCTCAAGTAGGAGCTTGAGCGCTTAAACTTGCAAACACAAGGGCTTAAAGCGGAGCTGCAGCTGCGGTTAGGTTAAGAAGCAGTTTGGAGGAGCAGGGTATAGAGGCCGATGAGCACGAATTTAAATTTGAAAAACCAACGAAATCTCGACAGAAAGAAACACGGCGAGGAACTAAAACGGGCAACTTCGACATGAGCGCACTACTTTGGGCAATACAATCCGTAGGATCTCAAAGCACAGGTGCAACAGCAGCTACAGAAAATCGATGAGAAGAAGCAGCAGAGTGAAACACGGCTTACTCAATGAGTGGAAAGAACTTACAGCAAATTTTGTTAAATTGAGACACGGCAGGAATCGTTCGAAAAATCTATAACAAAAATTCATGCCGAACGAACAAAAGCAGAAAGGATTCAAACAACAAATAGAACGAAGAATCACAAATGGTTGGAGTACTGGCGAAAAAGTGGCGGCATTAACCGCGTCGTTGAAAGGTGCTGCTGCTGATGTCCTTTGAACTATCTCAGTGAGCGAGACTGCTATGAAAGCTTGATGAATGCCGTTCAGTAGAAGTTTGGTAGTGAACATCGTAAGCAGATGTACCAAGTAAAGCTGCGAATACGTGTACAGAAGAGTGGTGAGTCTCTACAACAGTTTGCGGCGGAAGTGGAACGGTTGACCCATCTTGCCTATCCAGGCGAATTACTGAGAGATGTATGATGGATACCTTCGTATATGGCATTTGCGATGAGGAGATAAAGCGCATAGCGATAACAAATGCGAAAGCTACGTATATGAAGACAAAGTGTTTTGGCATCAGAGACAGCAGCCTTAAGCCAAATACACACTATTCGTGCCGGTCACATGCCAGTCCCGGTCAGACGGAACGCAAAGTATTCACATTATCCATTCACATGCCAGTCACAACTTCTAAAATGTGGATGCTAATGCTAGCTGTATGTGCTTGTGGAATATATTTCAAAGAATGTATTCAGTTGAATAGCAGCATTTCATAAGAGTGCCGTAGTAGTAAGTAAAGGCGGGAAAATTGAGTTAAATTTTTCCACGAAAAAATTAGCTATAATAGCACTTCTATTGAATGAGGATGAGGATAATAAGCGCAAGCAGTATCAAAGAAGAATCTGGGTGCATTCATCGCTTTTGTCAAGGAAGAAGGAAGGAGAATTCTTTACTTTATATCCTCATCTAATTGACGATACAGAAAAATTTTTCCAATACTTCCGAATGAGCCAAGGCACTTTTGAGTTTATCCTTGGAAAAATTGAAAATGCTCTTAAAAGAAAACAACAAAGTTTCGGGACGCTCTATCACCAAGAAAGAAACTAGCGGTGTGCTTGAGGTAAATTATAATTGTGAAGTAATTTCTTATTTTTCGTGTTATCCTGTTCCTGTAATATTTAGTTACCATGACTTAAATAAACAGATGACTTAAATAAAACACTAATACATTTCGAATAAACATTTCTGTTTATTTTTTATTTGGCACCTACATGTCCTCGCTATCTATGTAACAGGCTTCGACCTCACTTACAATTTTAAAAACCTCAGTTTTGACAAAGTGTTGGTCTTTTTGAGAAAATTTTTTCAGTGGTCCCCATCAGATCAAAAAATTTGACGATGGGATGATCATCTTTCTTTTCGTTATTTTCTAAAAGATACTTCATCAGCATTGATGATGCTGTTTCCTGTGAGGACGAGATCTTCTTCCTTCTAGGTGTCGACGTGGGTGGTCGCAAAGAATTAGTTTGTGGCAATTCATCTGTTTCAGATTAGCTGTAGGGAACTGATGTCTCCCGTTGCCTTTCCACCGCCATATAAATTTAAAAAAATTCCATTTTGATCATGTAGACGCCATTTGGAAGTTTTTTGGGCTGCTGGTCCAGAACGTGTCCTTTCCCTCGCAAGGTGTTTGCGGTACTGAGCTCTCAAGCTTTCCCAACGGCTTTTGGCTCCTAAAAAGAAAGTTACTGTTAAATTTTTGTTTCTTTACAGGTTTCTATCAACTGGTGATTCTTATCGCACGATTGCTTTCAGCTATCGGCTTGGACACTCAAATGTTCAACAGATTGTGGTCGATGATTGCAAAGCTATTAATGAAACTCTTCTGAACGAGTATATTCCAGTTCCTACAGAGGAGAATTGGTTGAAAATAGCAGATGACATGTGGAAGTTTTGGAATTTCCCAAATTGTATAGGCGCAATAGATGGGAAACGTAGTCATAGAGGCGGCTCCACATAATGGATCTCTCTATTTTAACTGTAAAAAATCATTTTCCTTAGTTCTCTTAGATGTAGTTGATGCTCACTATAAGTTTATTGAAGTAGACGTAGGAGCATATGGAAATAATAGTGATGGAGGCATTTTTGCGAATTCCAATTTTGCAAAGCGCTTAGAAAACGCCACTCTCAACATTCCAAGTGATTCGGATCTTCCCGGAACAAATATAACCGCACCATATGTTCTGGTAGGAGGTGAAGCGTTCCCGCTAAAAAGATACTTGATGCGTCACTATCCTTCATCACAAAGTACAGAAGACACCGACAAAAGGATTTTCAATTATAGATTGTCAAGAGCAAGACGATTGGTGGAGTGTCCTTTTGGAATTTTAACGCAAACATTTAGATTTTATTGTAGACGGCTGAAATATTTGCCTGAAAATGCTACATCAATAATTATAACCACATGCATTTTACATAACATCATTAGAAGTGATGGGTCGATTGCAGTCGCAATTGACGATAGCCCAAATAGCAATATTGTGCAAACTTTGCTAAGACAAGGTGGAAATGCCCACAGAGATGCTTTTGATGCCAGGGAAACTTTCTGCTCATTTTTTAATTCACCTGCTGGCTCAGTTGCATGGCAGCAAGATAGAGATTAATAAATTGCAGTTAGCACACTTACCAGATACCAAGCACTTCTTTAATTTCTCTCCAAATTAATTTTTTTCTATTGGTGTCGCTGTAATGCGCCGACTGTAAGTCAAAAAGACTCATGGCTTCGCACCAGCTCAATCAACTGTTCGTCTGAAATTTCTAAAATGCATGTATACATAATTTTTTTATATGATATGTATATAATATTGATATGAATTAATAATAAAATGAATTAAGTAATTACTTCAACTCTTTTTAATAGATGCTTACCTTTTTCCTGGTGCAAAGTCCAGGAGGCTGCCATTATATTTTTGTAATTTATTCAAATATGCATGTATGATGTACAATGCATGACGCTAACTATTATTTTAATAAGTGCTCAATAGGGGAAAAACCGATTAAAAGTGAAACGCAGTGGATAGCGTCGATCGTATTTATTCCACACTCACACACATGCTGTCACATCAAGTCAATCCCTACGCTAGAACGCTAGAAGCGATGCATTCCACAGTGCCGTTCAACCTTCGGTCAAGTATTCTTTTCGATAAAACCGCGGCGGTCTTGCTTGGACTGTGACTGGCACGTGACCGGTAATGTGAATATTTCCTATTAAAAGGCATTAAAGAATATTTGACTGATGCTTGAATGACCGTGACCGGCACGAATAGTGTGTATTGGCCAGTATGCCATAGTGTGCCAGCCAGTATGCAGAGCCGGTCAGGTACAAGTCGAAAGCAGACAAAGTTTCACGGGCAGATGTATTTCCTGCGGTTAGGCTGAGCATATGGCTCGTAATAGTTAGTAGAGACGCAACCGTTCTACATCAGGCTCACTTGTAAGAACGCCAAATCAAGTCGTATTCCTAAGTAGGAAATCAGAAGATGATATGCCATTGACAAACTTAATGGAGTCAGTTTCGACTCCACACAACATGCAACATGTAGTCCCAGAATCTTTGTTTCTCAAATGGCCCGGAAAACCAACAGCTTAACTTTCGACAGTGTAATGGAAAAAATCGTAGTAACATTGGATAGAGACGCAACATATTTAATAATCAGAAGAGATCTCGTTCGGAGAATCGAGCCACTTCTGGGAATAAGATTGCGTACGGCAACTGAAGGCAACCGAAGGCAGAATAAAGATGGTGAAACACACAATCAACACTGGTGATGCCAAACATATTCGTCAAGCGTCAAGAAGAGTACCTTGGGAAAAGAAGAGGTGAATGTGTTGCTGAAATAAATGCACCAGAACACCGTTATTGAGCCATCAGTAAGCCCCTGGAGTCCTCCCGTGGCATTTGTCAAAAAAAGGGAATGGTTCCTGTGAGGACGGCAAATACTAAAAGTATTTTCCGCACACAGAACTCATACCCAGCATGCAACATCCCACAGCCCAACAAAAAGTTACCACCTCCCACGCTAAATGCAACAACAAAACATTTACGCACAGACGATCTGACCAATAAGCGTAAAGGTTTTAATGAACTCAGAAACGTAAAGTGTTATACTGAACACTACAGCGACCAAAGGCGGAACACGGAGAAAAACAAGAGAGAAACACACATTCAGCAGGCGGAGACAAATAAATATTTATAACAACAACAAGAACAGTACAGCGACCGAAGGCGGAACACGGAGAAACAGAAACACGCCAACCGATCGCAAGCGCAAAGCAGTAAATAGGCGGAGCACAAAAAAATATTTATTGCAACAACAACAACACTACAACGATCGGAGGCGGAACACAGAGAAACACGAAAGCACACCACACACACGCTAACCGATCGCACACGCAAAGCAGTAAGCAGGCAGAGTGCAAACCAATCTCTGCAACAACAACAACACTATAGCGACCGAAGGCGGAGCACGGATGACGAGAGCGCACCACACATACGCGAGCCGATCGTAAACACAGAGCAGTAAGCAGGCGGAGTGCGAACCAATATTATAACAACAACAACAACACTATAGCGACCGAAGGCGGAGAACGAGAGCACGTCACACACACGCGTGCCGATCGTAAAACACAAAGCAGTAAGCAGGCGGAGCGCAAGCAAATATTTAACAACAACAACACTATAGCACCCGAAGGCGGAAGACGAGAGCGCACCACACACACGCTAACAGATCGTAAGCGCAGATCAGTAAGCAGACGGAGTGCAAGGTCTACAACAACAACAAGACGACAACAACCACACGACAACCAACGGCAGCGGTCCCACCACATTGACTGCGGGCAACAACTCTGCTGGACAACTAGAGGTATTACGAGGTGGTTGACCGGTAGAAGTTGAATGTGGCCCAAGGACAACTGGACCACACTAACAGCAAGCACTGATCCCGTTGGTAAGTTTTCGCTTTATAAGCGGAGTGGCCCTCGCAGTGGGTCTCTTTCTTCCAGCATCGTCCGAACATTACGCAACGTACTAATTACTTAGAGACACCAGTAGTGACAGTAAATAAAATACGCCACGCAGACAGAGCCAGGAGTTTATGGTTTAGACCGATTCTCCCTGGGACACATACGCAACGCAGACAGAGCCAGGAGTTTATGGTTTTGACCGACTCTCCCTGGAGACTAGCACGAAACACCAGACACTACTGCGAATACACAGACAAAGTAGGGTAACAGTAAGGTATTTCTATATAAGTATAGCTAGTAAGAAAACCATTGGAATAAATTCTTGAAATAAAATAAAATCACAACAAAACTAGTACAACTGCGATAAATTTCTGTAAGCGACCCTGCAACCCGCTGAGTTCTTACCCCAGCGAAATTGAGTCGTTACATTCCATACTTCCTTCGCAGATGTGGCTGGTAGTCTGCATGAATGAACGAGTAAGAATTGTTCTTTTGATTGGACAAAGGAACTGGAGAATGCTTTCAACAGACTGAAGTGACTTTTGTGTACAGCTGCGATCCTTGTGTATCCAATTCCTGGCGAACAATTTATTTTGGACACAGATGAAAGTGACTTCGGGATTGGAGGTGTCATGTCGCAAATTATTGACGGACATGAAAGAGTAATAGCCGACTTCAGCAAGAGCTTATCAAAGCCTGAGCGAAATTATTGTGTAACACTGAGAGAACTTTTGGCGATTATGCAGTGTGTGAAACACTTAATAAGTATTTGTATGGACAAAAGTTCTTGTTGAAAACGGATCACGGCAAATACAGTTCAAAAAGATCAGCTGGTGAGATGGATTGAGAGACTGCATTATCACTACCCCATTGCAATGTGGAATGCAAGCACTGTTCTAAAACTGAACGGAAAGAAGGAGTAGTCCATGCGCCCTTGATGGCTGTTTTACCAGATGAAGAATAGGCAGCGGAGAAAATAAAAGAAGAGCAAGCAACTGACCCAGAATTAGCAAAAATCGTGCCAAGTAAGAGACAAGGAAAACGATTGGAACGAAATTTTGACCGAAAGTCCCATAACTAAAGCATATCAATGAAATAGCTTAAAGTTGCAAGATGGATGACCTCGCTCTCCGCCTATGGGAGAGCGAAAATGGAAAAACCACAAAGAACTTGATTTGGTTCCTGGTTTTATGATCAGGGGACAGCCAGGTGACTTTATGAACATCGGGATGCTGGAATCTAGTACTACTAACTACCATGTTCCGTGCTGCGGCGAAGTCGATCAGCCTCAAACCGTTTTCTGATGACTGCTCGTGGAGGCTGAACTTACCGACGGTTGGTTCAAAAATGCCTTCTTTGCCCACCTAGCACAATTTTTACATCGTGGCGGGGGCATCGATCGAAGGTTTTTTCTAGTTGATCGTAGAAGGCATCCTTGGTGTTTTCGTCTTTCTCATCCGTCGGAGCATGTGCGCAGATTAGGCTGATATTAAAGTATTTTGCCTTAATGCGGAGTGTGGGAAGCCTGTCGTCGACTGGGGTAAATCCCAGGACTTCGTCTCGCAGTCGTTTGCTTACCACAAAACCTACACCGAGTCTGCGCTTCGTCGCATGGCAGCTGTAGTAGATGTTACATGTAGCTTTTTTTGAGCGTCCATGTCCCGTCCATCGCATTTCCTGGAGTGCGGTGACGTCAGCTTTATATTGTTCGAGGACGTCAACCAGCTGGATAGAGGCACCTTCCCTATTAAGGGTCCGGACATTCCAGGTGCATATCCTTAAATCGTGTTCCCTATAACGTTTGCGGGGGTTGTCGTCAACAGTTGTGGGGTATTTCATCCGAGGCTTCAATCTTATATTCACTGGATTATTTGTTTTTTATGTGGCGGGTTCCAAGCCCAGCGCACAACCCTAAGCTAGGGATTTTTGTTTGGTAGTGGTAACCCACTTCGGGGGTATGGGCGCTGCCGTTGGTACCTATAGTACTCCTCCGCCACCGTTCCTACATGCGAGATTCCACCTGGCCTCGCACACTTTGATGAATCCTTAAACCGAATATGTCAGAGTGGCCTCACCAAAGCTCCCTCTCTCGTTGGCCCTGACCAAGGATCCCACATGGGTTGGTTACCACATCTTCACCTAGGTTGCTCAGGTTACCAGGGTGCACCACGTGGAGGTGAGAGTAGGAAGATTTAAGAGACATGAGCCGTTAGTAGCAGGAAACCCTAACGTGAACCTCCTGTCCCCCTTTGAAGAAAATAGTTTGAATAATTTTTCAATTTTTGGTGCCTCTGGTACATCTCTGTCCCCAGCATTTTCTTCATCCACCCCATTTATGGTAGCTGCAGAGGTCAATGGTGTTGAGTTGGACTTCATGTTGGATTCAGGTGCAGTGTGTTCACTAGTATCGAAGCTGGATTTTGATAAATATTTCGCACAAGAGAAGCTCGAGGTGTGCAACGACAATTTTTTCACCTACAGCGGCAGCGATATTGCAACTTTGGGTGAGTTTAGTGCTAAAATTAATTGTCGCGGTCAGTCGCATACAATTAGGCTAATAGTGACTGAAACGCGGAGCCCACCAATTTTCGGAAGGGATTTTATGTCAAAATTCGGAATGGGGATAAATGCAGTTAACAGATCAGTTAATATTGTAAATAGTTTTAAAAAAAATTTAATTCTGTTTTCAAAGGGGGTTTAGGTAGATATACCGGGAGTAAAGTTAAGCTAGAGTTGGAGGAAAAAGCTAAGCCGGTATTTTGCAAGCCTAGATCAGTGCCATTGGCCTGGAAAGTAAAGGTAGAAGATCAGATTAACGAATTGGTGGCGAAAGGTGTGTTACTACCGGTCGATAATTCCGATTGGGGTACGCCTTTGGTACCGGTCCTAAAGGCAAATGGAGACTTGCGAATTTGCGGTGACTACAAGTCAACAATAAATAAGAATTTAATGGATGTTAAGTATCCATTGCCAGGAATAGACGAGATATTTGCGTATGTAAAAGGGCCTTATTTTTCGAAATTGGATTTGTCAAATACGTACAACCAATTGGAATTAGACGAGTCGTCGCAGCTTTTGTGTGCGTGGAGTACACATATCGGCATTTTTAAAGTAACTCGATTACCTTTTGAGGTAAAGCCAGCAGCTGCAATATTCCAGACGACAGTTGAGAATATTTTGCAAGGGATTCCCAACGTAGTAAATTATTTGGACGATATAGTCATATCTGGGGCAACCTTCGAGGAGCACAAGAGCACATTAGAAAAGGTGCTTAGCAGGTTGGAAGAAGTCGGTTTACGGTTAAACGAGAGTAAATGCGGTTTCTTTGAAAAAAAAATTTCATACTTAGGTTTTGATATAATTCCGGAAGGGTTATCTAAGAATAGAGAAAGAATTCTATCGGTAGTTGAGGCACCTGTCCCTAAGAATGTCCTGAAGTGAGAGCTTTTGTGGGATTGGTAAACTATTACTCTAAGTTCATTTCCAACTTTGCTAATAAAATGGAGCTACTATATGCGTTGTTGCGTAAGAATTCAAAATTCAGTTGGACAAAAGCAAATCAGGAAGCCTATAAAATTTTAAAGAAGGAGATCACATCTGATAGGTTTCTGGCGCCCTTTGATCCTAGCCATCCAATAATATTGGAACTCTTTCACATGTGTATCCTAACGGGAGTGTTAAACCCATCGTTTTTATCTCTCGGGCGTTCACCGCAGCGGAGAGAAATTATAGTGCGCTTCAAAAAGAAGCCTTAGCGAAAGTTAGCGTGACTAAGCTTAGGCACTATTTACTGGGCAACAAGTTTGTATTACAGACTGACCATAAGCCACTTCTGTCAATTTTTGGGGAAAATAAGGGCTTGCCTGTCATGGCAGCAGCCAGAATACAGCGCTGGGCCCTCACTTTGTCAGGGTTCAATTATACAATCCGGCATGTTAAAGGTTCCCACAATTTCACCGACAATTTGTCGCGCTTGCCCCAGCAAGCGGTAAGACAGGAGAGCATAGGGAAAAATTGTGAATTTTATTTCAGAAAATAACGCAATGAAGTTAGATTTCAAAGCGATTGCTAAAGAAACATCTCGGGACCCTATTCTGGCGAAGTTAAAAGAAGCTGTTCACAGGGGTGCCGTGCATACTCTGGAAGGGGACGCTTTTAAAGGTTTTAAAGATAAAAAGTCGGAATTATCTGTGGAATACGGATGTATTTTGTGGGGTTACCGGACAGTGATACCCCAACGACTCCGACCTAGTGTTCTTAGGGAGCTTCACAGATCTCACTTGGGTATAGTAAAATCTAAAGCTTTAGCTAGATCATACGTATGGTGGCCTAAAATGGATAGTAATATTGAAGCATTGGTTGCGAGATGTTTTCCTTGTAAAATTATACAAGAAACCCCAAACAAGAGTAGATTAATCCCTTGGGTGCCACCAGAAACGCCTTGGTCGCGTATTTATATAGATTTTGCCGGGCCCAAGAAAAGTGTCTATTTCTTAATCATTACAGATGCACATTCAAAGTGGGTGGAAGTCTTTAAAACGAAGCAAATTACCACAATTTTCACAATTTCCAAATTGAGGGAGGTGTTCAGTAGGTTTGGGTTGGTTGATACTTTGGTTAGTGACAACGGCCGACAATTTACAGCCAGTGAGTTCAAACAGTTTTTAGAGTTGAATGGTATTAGGCATGTACTCACACGGTTTCCAGCTACGAACGGGCAGGCGGAAAATTTTATAAAGACATTTAAAAAATCGTTAGAGGCAAGCCTGAGCGCCAACCCAGGAGAAGACATAGACATAAGCATTAGCAGGTTTTTGTTCGATTATCGATCAGCGCAGCATTGCACAACTGGGGAATCGCCAGCTAAGGTTTTGTTAGGAAGAGAGTTAAAGAATCGCTTCAGCCTCTTAAAACCTCCTATGGTAAAGATATGATAATAAAGAAGCAGTTAGGTAATGTAAAATATCATAGAGGCACTAGAGAGAAGCTATTTGAGGAAGGTTCTCCCGTTTTTATAAGGGACTATTCAGATACAAAGAAAAAGACGTGGCGACAGGCCACAGCGGAGCGATTGGGTCCGCGCACTTACAATTGCACGATCGCCCACACTAACAGAATTATTAAGAGCGACCTCGTCATCCTATTAAAGATTTGAACTGTATATCGGATAACGAAGTCAAAGCAACTGAAACCAGCATTAGTCCAAATTTTGACACGTCAGCTGTGGAGAATGGTGGGGGCTCAGATGTGTCAGAGACCTCGCCGAAAACGCCAAGACTTTTGCGAGAACGTCGAGTAAAAATTAATTACAAACAATAACCGTCTAAATACTTGTTGCATTTTATTTATATGGATTTCTTGTAATACTAATTGTATTTTCTTTATATAGATAAGTATTTGAAAACGGAAACATTGGCATTTGATATAGAGATAAGTTCGTAGATATTTCTTAAAATTGTATACAGCTTAGGGAGAGAGTTGTTAAGTATTAAGTTATTTACATACATGTTAAGTACTCTTTACGGTATAAGAACAGGTTAAGGTGTTGTGTTAAGTTAAGAGATTTAACAAAGCAGTTCAGTACCAACCACCTAAGCGACTACATTGCAATAAGTTTCTACATGACCACGAAATTCATGTTATCTGAAACACATCTCACAAACAAATACAACTTTCATCTCCCAGGCGTCAAATTTTATAATACAAATTATCCTGATGGTAAGGCACATGGCGGTACGGCTATACCAATCAGAAATCGGCTTAGTATCATCTTATGCAAACGCAATGGATGCAAGCTACATCAGTATCTGTTAAAAATCACGACAAAGACCTGACGCTTTCAGCTTTATACTGCCCATCCCGTTTTACTGTAACAGAAACTCAATTTAAAGAACTTTTTGATTCCCTTGGTGATAGATTTCTAGCTGGCGGTGATTATAATGCGAAACATAAACACTGGGGCTCTCGCCTAATTAATCCAAAAGGCCGACAATTTCACAATGCAATAACTAACATACATAGTAAATTCGATTTTGTCTCACCAGGACACCCACTTATTGGCCAACAGACCCAAAGAAAATTCCTGATCTTATTGATTTTGCTATTTCTAAAAATATAGATAAGTCTTTAGTTTAGATGTGTCGATCTGTCCTCTGATCACTCGCCTGTAATAATCAACCTTTATGAACAGCCAGAATATACAAGTCCACTGTTTCGCCTAGGGACCAACCAAACCGATTTGTTAAAATACAAAAAGTATATTAATAGTCATATCTCTACAATAGTTAAGGTAAAACATGCAGATGATATATATAATAATCATATTTTTAACTCCATGCTAGCGACTGCAGCCGTATTGGCAGCGCCAAAAAATACTTCTAAAATGTGCAAGTATGCCTGTACAAATAGCCAAATTGAAAAACTTGTAACACAGAAACGACGGCTGCGCCGAGAATGGCAAACCCATCGCTCACCCATCTCTAATCACAATATTAAAGGGCTCTTAAAGATGCTCTTACAAAGGAGGAGGATAAAAACCTAAAAGAGTACCTGAAGAAGGTAACCCCAAATTCTACCGAAAGGTATTCCCTTTGGAAGGCATCGAAGCCTTTAAGCCTTTGCACGACATCTATGCAACGTGTTCCAGCCGAATATGGCTACAAACTCCTTTGCATTGCCTGCCTTACCTTGCAGTACTGAGATTGCTCAGCCTATTAAAATTTCCCATCCTGAAATAGCCAAACATATTCAACAACTGAATCCAAAAAAATCACCTGGATTCAATAATATTACCCCGAAAATGCTAAAACAGTTACCAGATTCTTCATCAGCATTTCTCTGTAAACTTTTTAACGCAAATTTTGGGCATCGGTTACTGTCCGAATGCATGGAAGAAGTCTCAGATATGTATGATAGCTAAACCTGGAAAAGACGCAACGCTACCGTCATCTTATAGACCTATCAGGCCTGTTGCCTTGCCTTTCCAAATTGTTTGAGAAACTACTATTGAATAAACTATCTGCTTTTCTTCATGAACATAGCGTAATACCGCAACACCAATTCGGTTTTCGCGAAAAGCACAGCACTATTGAGCAAGTGAATCGAATTACAAATGAAATAAGAAAAGCATTTGAACTCGGGGAGTTTTGCTCTGCAATATTCCTTGACGTGGCTCAAGCATTTGATAAAGTATGGCATCAAGGACTGATGTTCAAAATCAAAAAGTATCATCCAAAAAGCTACCATAAAATTGTTGAGTCTTACTTATCCAATAGACGTTTCAGTGTAAAAGCAAACGAATTTATTTCCGAAGATTTTCTAATTTCAGCCGGTGTGCCCCAAGGTAGCGTTCTAGGCCCTACATTATACGTAATATTCACATCTGATACTCCTATAAGTGAAAGCACGCTAATTTCAACATTTGCGGATGATACCGCCATTAGGGTGGGGCGATTAGTATGGAAGGAAAAAAAATCTTAATTGGCGCTTCGCGTTTCTGATTCTTGGTATTGTACTGAGCAAAAAAGTCGACTAGACCATACGTCTACGGTGAAAATCGAGCTTCCAGATTTTGACTTGCAGCTTTTTCTCAGACTTTATTTTTTTGGAAAATTTGCAAATTTTCTTGGGATCATATTTCGTAAAGTATTTGAAATTTTGACTTATTTTCGAAAGTAAAGTTGTAGCTATTGTCTCGGGCTACAATTTCTCTGAACATATTACTTAGAAAAAACTTCGTTTTCATGGTCGAAAAGTCGAAAATGTAGAAAATTCACCACTTTTTGTCACGTTTTTTTTGATATTTTGGCCTATAACAGCCAAACTATTGAGATTTTCGAGAAAGCAATTATTGTTTTAAACGATTTCACATAAAAAATGAATGAACTGAAAACAATAGAAGAATAAAAAATAAGAAATAAAATAAATAGAATAAAATAGAATAAAATAAAAAAATAGATAAAAAAAAAATAAATAATAAAATATTTTTGGATAAAAAAAGTGGAAAAAAATAAGAAATAGAACATTTTTATGATTTTGCGCTAGTATTGGAGACTTAACCGGCAAGCCATCCTCACCAATTGCATTTGACTTAACCCTCATTAGACATCGCCGCATATCAGCCTCACGGACACAGCAGAACTGAAAAGTAGACGTGGCAGAACAAAACATTCCAAGAGCAGGCGGAGAAACCGAGCCACATGATCCCGGGGAAGCAAAAGCATCACACATAATGCTGGGATCCAACTTGCAGATTGTATTATCACTACTACGTACTCCAAGGTTCCTCAAATTCCTCCAAAGTAGCTTGGTAGGAAGGGAACTTTTCAACTTGGAATTGTAAAAATTTCTTTTGGATTGACGAACAATAAATACAGATTTATTTCGAGCAATCCTAAATCGATTCCAATTATCCACAGTAGGCTTATTTTTCCACTTAGCATGCAATTTATTTCGATTCCTAATGGCCAATTTAATTTGCTTAGAGTACCATGGACAAGAAACATTCTGAATTACCACTGAACGAATGGGGACATATTGATTAAAAATCCTGTGCAACCTTAAAATATTTAATATTAAACACAAATTATCACATTTCTCACACCAAAATGTATGCATTTTGGCTGTTCTCTCAATTTTTGTGCGCCTTATGACGACATGCGCAGAGAGAGGATATTTTCGTACCAGCATTTGCGCAATCTTCTATTTTATCATTCTTGTAAGCAACACTGTCTCATTATTACCCCTCATTTGTTCTGTTAGGTCTCTCTTTCTATTTTATTACATTTCAGTGGTGTCATAGTACATTACTTTTTTTTAGTAGAAAGGCCAATTGAGCTGATCAACACTAACTTTTTAGGATATATTCTATAAAGTTTACAATTTCTTGTGAAGATTCGTCAGTAGACATAGATATCACCTTTTAGCCGTATTCCGTCTGAAAATGTGAGTAAGTCAGTAGTCGTCAATTCAACTGAAAATTAAATTTTTTTTCTCAGCGAATTTATTGATAAGACAACTTGCACACAGTAGTTGTAATTGTGTATGTATTTATGTACTCGTATGTATTTTAGTGAAAGGCAGTGTAGTAAATTTTGAAGGAACGTCAGCTCATCCAAAACCATTGCAAACCAATTAACAAATAGACGACAAATTTATAAATAGGCGTTTACATATACAAACAAATAATCAAAGCAAAAATCCAATTGCGAAGGGAGTGACAAGAGAACAGAAACTTCGCAATTCTTACATCATGGTTGGTTGGTTGGTTTCAGTGGCTGATCCAAGTCGGTCCTCACATGGATCACAATTATCGCCTTAGCGACGTTTTGATACCACAACCTCTCCTAACGCCGGAGAAAACGATGGGTTGTTCACTGAATCCACTTTGTGGAGTTTAGGTATCTTAAAAGAACTTTTGGTTTTACACCCAAGAGATCGGATAAACTCGCTAGGAAATAGTTTCCTAGTGTTCTATTTCTTGCGGCCGCCAGAGCTGGGCATTCGCAAAGAAAATGGATTAAGGTTTCCTTCTCTTCTGAATTTCCACAACTTCTACAATGGGTATTGTACGGTCTCTGCAATTTCTTTGCATGAGTACCCACGAGCCAGTGACCCGTAAAGGCCGCCGTGAGGCGGCTGGTGTCCATGCGGTCCCTGTTTATGAGATCCCTAGATCTCGCTGTGTTAAAGAATGGCCAGGTCGCCCGGGATGTATTACATGTTGTAAGTGTCCTCCATCTATTGCCCGCTAAGGTAAGACAGTGAATTTACAAGCCCCTCTTAATCGCACCCATGGAAACAGGTACTAGTTCCACATGGGTTAGATCGAGAGAGGCTCCTCTGCGCGCCAATTCATCAGCCTTCTCATTTCCATCTATATTCCTGTGTCCGGGGACCCAGATGATTGTGATGTCAGCATGGTGACCTAGCGCCCTAAGTTCCTCCCTGCACTGTCTGACCAGTCTGGAGTTGATGGTGTTTGATTGTAGGGCTTTTATGGCAGCCTGGCTGTCCACAAAAATAGCAACCGTGCTCCTCTGCCCTTCTCTAATGTGGTGGGTGATCTGTCGACATGCCTCTCTGATCGCGAGTACTTCCGCCTGAAAAACTGTAGCTGTATCGGGTAGGCGTGTACAGTAGTTAATGTTAGCGTGCGGAGAAAATACCCCCACCCCCACGCCCAGGTCCATTTTTGACCCGTCCATTATTATTATAGTATTCGACCACAATTTTCTTGAGGGAAATCTAACCTTGAAGTCCTTTTTGAAGTCCAGTTGTGGTTCTATGTAATCTGTCGTCATTTGTGTTAACCCCCTCGGCACTGTGTATAGCACCTTACCATGACCGTACGTTCGCTCAGACCATCAGTTTGTCGCTTTTAACCTTAGCGCACTGTTGCAGGCTACGTTCTAAATGTACAGGTCGATAGGGAG
Source organism: Clusia tigrina (assembly GCA_920105625.2). Classification (NCBI taxonomy): domain Eukaryota; kingdom Metazoa; phylum Arthropoda; class Insecta; order Diptera; family Clusiidae; genus Clusia; species Clusia tigrina. The sequence goes on from OV050031.1 coordinate 118,969,700, forward strand.
GATGTGTAGCAATACGTTGAGTGCCTCCGCTGGACATGTTCTCAGGCTCCCTACAATGCCAGCGGCAGCTGTTCTTTGAACTCTACTAAGTCTCGAAACGTTATAGCCCTTGTCTAGAGCTGGCCACCAGACTATTGAACCGTAAGTTAGTATTGGACGCACGATTGCTTCGTATATCCAGTGAGTGATATGGGGGCGTAGTCCCCATTTTTTTCCAAACATTTTCTTGCATGCGTAGAAAGCTACGTGGGCTTTCCTCACCCGTAACTATATTGGTTCTCCAATTTAGCTTGGGGTCTAGGATAACTTCTAAGTATTTCGCTTTCTCCGCTAGCTTTAGCTGTTGTCCGTTAAGTGTCGGAAGCTTAAAGATTGGAATCTTGGTCTTGTTAGTGAAAAGTATCAGTTCTGTATTTTCTGGATTCACACCTAGTCCACATCCTGTGGCCCAGGAATTCAGTTTATCCAGCCCCTTTTGCATAATATCACTTATTACACAGGGGAACATGCCTGATACAGCTATCACTACATCGTCCGCGTATGCTACCGTCTTAACCCCCATTGAATCTAGTATGCCGAGGATGTTGTCAATTACCAATAGTCACAATAAGGGTGAAATCACCCCACCTTGTGGTGTTCCTCTACTGACGTTTCCGTAGATTTACCCCTGAGATATGCGTGTTGCGACTTCGAGAGGGGAAACTGATCCACTGTATGCCTAAGGTGGATTTCCAGAGCCCTCTCCATTGTTTTGAGAAGAAACGACGTAAGACTAATGGGTCTAAAATCTTTTGCCGACTCATGCCCAATCTTCCCCGCTTTTGGGTTGAAAACTACCTTTACCTTCCTCCAACTGAGGGGGATGTAGTTGAAGCGTATACATGCCTTATATATCCCCTTCAGCCATGGGATCACCACAACCTGTTACCTTTGCAGCATGATTGGGAAAATCCCATCCAAGCCCGGCGATTTGTAAGGCGAGAAACAGTTTATAGAGTGTTTGATTTTTTCGTCCGTGAATATCAGGTCACAAACCGGTGGCATCTGATTGCCCATAACGGTTAATTGAGATACATGCGCGGTATCTTTACAGTCTGGGAAGTGTGTTTGAAGTAAGAAATCAAGTGTTTCAGAAGATGTTTCCGTCCATGCACCATCCGTCTTTCTAAGGAAAGAGGGGCTGGTGTGTTCCTTGGACAGTATCTTGCTGAGTCTTGCTGAAGTAGAGGTTGCCTCAATTGATTCACAAAATTCTCTCCAGCCATTTTTCTTGGCTTCCCTGATAGATCTTACATCATGAGAAGGAAAAAGAATTTCAATACTTCCCCAAACTCAAAGCGGTTAAACTTCATTTGATCAATAAAACATCAAAACTCAGTCTGGAGAATAAAATAATTATATAAGTCGAATCATCAAGCCGATTTGAACCTATGGGATACAATTATGGGGATCGTCGAGAACTACTAATTTGAACTACTTCAACAATCCCAATCACGAATTCTTCGCATTACAACTGGAGCACCATAGTATTTCAAAAACAACTGGTTATACACACCCCCTTTAAAGATGAAATCGGCAATTTCTAATCGAAATATAAAATTCGATTGAAAGTTCTCTCTTATATTCTTGCCAAAATGTCTGTTTGAAAGGTCCATACTATTAACACCTGAAAAAATTTAAAAACAATTTGAAAATTTACTAATATTAGTAATTGCTATTTTTAACTTATTTATTTATACTTAGCTGATTACCAACACTGGGTAATACATTACCAAGTGGCGTGTCCGAAATAGCTATAAGATCTCCCAAATATGTTTCAATAATTCTCCTTTGAAAATTATTACGGTGGCATAACCACACAGTGTGCAACATATCTTGTCAATAAATTCTCTGAGAAATAATCTTCATATCTCACTGAATTGACGACTACTGACTTATTCACATTTTCCGATGGAATACGGCTAAAAGGTAATATCTATGTCTACTGACGAATCTTCATAAGAAATTGTAAACTTTATAGAATATATCCTAAAAAGTTAGTGTTGATCAGGCTTGATTAGCCTGTCCACTAAAAAAAGTAATGTACTATGACACCACTGAAATGTATTAAAATAGAAAGAGAGACCTAACGGAACAAATGAGGGGTAATAATGAGACAGAGTTGCTTAGAGTGTGGTGGAATGAGACAGTATATGGACAGAATTTGATCAGTCAGTTCACCACCTGCAGTTAGCGTAGTTGTCTGGATGGACAGATTACAACAGCTGAAGGGCCAGGTACGATTCCTGGGATGGTTCATAGTTGGTGTGCTGTAGATTTCTGAGACATAATAAAAAATGCTTGGGAAAAAATAACCTTTCATTGAAAATATCTTTGATGAGGACAAGTGGCGTTTCCGAAATAGCTATAAGATCTGTCAAAATGTTTCAATAATTCTTCTTCTGAAAATGATTACGGTGGCATAACCACATATACACAATTGCTATTACTGTGTGCAACTTGTCTTGTCAATAAATTCGCTGAGAAATAATCTTGATTTTTTTTATACATACGAGTATATTTAAATGACAAATTTTATATAATCACAAAGATTACGCGAAGCGGTGTTAAAAAATTCTGCGTTTTACTCATCTATGTCACAGCAGCCAGGTTATAAAGCGGAATGTCAAACTAGCGTACATTTTGTAAACAAAAAAGTGAAAATTACTGTGAAATATTAAAAATAGCTAGATTTATTAGTTTATTGCAATTATTTCTATTGGAAAACCGAACATCGTAAATGCTCATGTGAAGAAATAAACAATAATGTGCAAGCAGGTATGTATTTATAATAATTGGACTGCTTTGACGTCAGAACCCAGCAGCTGAATGTCAAATTCGTTGAGAAAATAATAACGGACCTGCGCAATGCGGAATTTTGTCGATCATTCTTGATTTATATTATAGAAGACAAATAAATATAGAAATTTTGAACTTAATCAATTTTAATTTTGTCTTTATGTACTTTCCATTTTCCTGTCCTGCTGGGGTAGTCAGTTTAGTTATGATCATTGTATTATATTTAGGTAGGTAGGTAGGAGTGGTCGCCTAGTTTGCCAAAAGCACACTTGAGCACACATAATGGTCTATTGTGATTCCACAGTGGGCGCCGTTCAAGCACTAAGTAAATATAACAAATAAATAAAATAACTAATTTTACATAGATATTTTGTAAATGATATTAATTTTATTTTTCATTTACGTTTTTACCACACTTCAAAAATTGTAGAGCACTAGGCACTGTTATGGTGTATTCACATCATTACTAGCGAAACCCAGATTATCTCACAATATTTTACTTATGAATAAAATTACATAAATAAATATATATATCATTCCTTTGTAAAACAGAACTTTTAAAATTTTCTATATTTCTTAAACGATTTTTAAACTAAATATAGTTCTTTATTTCGCATTAAAACGGTTTTGTATAATATATAATGTATCCCCAATTAAACTACTTATCTGTTTTTACACGAATTTCTGAGGAACATGTCTATTATGTAAAAAAAAAAAAATTCTGTTACTTGTACCTGTTTAAATCTTAAGATTGTGATGATGTACATTTTATACACACAAAGTATAGTATGTACATATTTCATATATTTTTCATACTTTTGTATATTTGACATTTTTTATTTAAAAATTAAATTTAAATATTTACATATGCATATTGATTTACGGGCACCATAAGTCTTTTCTGCCCATACATTATGCCACATAACGGGCCATCCGTTCCAAGTAAACAAATAACGACAGAAAATTGAATTTAACAAGACCACGTAATAGCAACATGCGATGAGAGCGGGAAAAAGACTTGACAATAGAAAATATATAAACGGCGGCTACTTAGAGAATATGTCCTCTTCTCTTTTTCCTTCTTGCAACCAACGGATCTCAACGGGTTAGCGTAAGCGTAATAGATAATTTCATCCTACATATTTCCAAATTCAAGTCGTTAGGACAGTAGCTTCACTAAAAAATCCAAGCGTAGATACTTTCATCGGGGAGGAATATAAATTGCTCCAAATTGAAGTCGTTAAGACAGTAGCTCCATTAAAAAATCTAAGCGTAGACAATTTCATCGGTGGAGGAATATAAATTTTGCCAATTTCAAGTCGTTAGGAGGATAGACCTCACTAAAAAAAACTATATCGTATGCGAGGCCAACGAGGACAACCCAACTAACGACACGATTCACTACGTGGTGCGACAACAAGCAACCGTCAGCGAGAAAAAAATTATAATACATTATCATAACTTAACTTTAGCTTTAAGAAATCATACATTTTCCTGGAATATAAATTTAGTGCACGAACACCTGCAAGCCGCTCCAGCTATACCCCAGCTATAAACACGAGAACAACCAGAGGGTCGTTACAAGATTAATATAACTATTGAAGCAGGAAGCGATTAAATATAGTGTAGTTTTGTGATTATCGTTTATCTGTTTGTACCTTAACATTTTTTAGTATTTACTATTTAGAGAGTACATATGCATATGCATATACATAAAATGTTTTTCGCCATTCATTTTTGTGACGTATGATTATGAAATCTTAGCCATAACGATAATGTTTTTGAGCGAATATAAATTATGTGGATATTAGTTTTCATGATTTCCGACTTAAAATTTTTTATTGATTTTATCTAATTCCTGTTCTGAAATTATCAACAAATTTTTATAATAGCTCTAAATTTGAATAACAATATTTTATTCTAGAATGATTACTTTCACATATTTTATGAAATATAAATTTTATGAATTTATTAATTATACAAAGTACGTTAATTTCTTTGCAGGCGGCACAAAAATTTTATTCATTACTAGTTCTGAAAAAGTTTCGAGCATTAAATGTTTCTCAATCAGCACCATATTCCGACATCATTGTATCACGAGGACCTTTGTTTGAAAATCCAAAGTTATGAATATAAATTTAATATTTCTATAATATATTATATATATATATATATATATATATATATATATATATATATATATATATGTATATATATATATATATATATATATATATATATATATATATATATATATATATATATGTCTATATATATATATATATATATATATATATATATGTCTATATATATATATATATATATATATATATATATATATATATATATATATATATATATATATATATATATATATATATATATATATGTATGTATGTATATGTATATATATGTATATATATTTAGCACAGAAATTAATTTTGTTTATTATAGTGTTAGTAAATATAAATTGAAAGTTCTGCAATCTTTTGATCTATAAAATACCAAAAGTGCAAAGAAAAGTCTTTTTTTATTCATGATTATTGTTTGTTTTTTCAGTCGTCTGCCTAAATATCATCTATATTGACGAAATGGCAATACACATTTTCTTTATTATATAGAACACAAATTACTGTATTATTTTAAGTTTAATCATATATCTAAATAAAATTTCAGATGATGTGATTCGCAATCACGGCCGTGACTTTCTTAATATTTAGCACTGAGAGTTAAACACTAGTTTAAATGGTAATTTATTAATAGTTAATAAAAAATAATAAGTAATATTAAAATATGCATAGGACTTATATTTTAAAAATCATAAGGTAATTTTATGACTATAGTAAATTTTTTCTTTAAGTTGAGATCAATTGGTCAGAAAATTTTTTAATACAATTTGTAAGTTTAGCTCACTGTGCTATTAAATATATTAAACATTAATTCTAATTATATAGAAAAAAATGAAAATAGAACGCAATTTTCATAAAAACCTTTAATTCATATGAGCATATTAATACGAAATTGCCCTCCTGACTATAATAACTTTCAATACTCGAATTCGTACCGCTAGATTGTGTAATAATCTAACATTAGCTTGGATAATTAGAACAATCAGCTTTATTTAATTATTGCAATGCACACTCTTAGTCTTAGGCTTCAAGTTTACTTCAATACAATTTTGCACTTTACTTATTTATTTATTTAATCACTTTATTACTGTTACTGTTACTATCACGATGTACACACTGCTACGATCACTGTTCAACTGGCTCGACTTCAATTGTGTGGCGGCTTGTATACCCCTTGTATGCTGAACCAGAACACGCTAGAATATTCACTACATTTCGAAAGAAGTTTCGTAGAAAAACATGCCTCCACACATGTGCCAGAGCATGCCTGCACGCATGTGCCAGAGCATGCCTGCACGCATGTGCCAGAGCAATCCTGCACGCATGTGCCAGAGCAAGCCTGCACGCATGTGCCAGAGCAAGCCTGCACGCATGTGCCAGAGCAAGCCTGCACGCATGTGCCAGAGCATGCCTGCACGCATGTGCCAGAGCATGCCTGCACGCATGTGTATTTGTGGGGAAAAAGATGAATAGAGTATATCCCAAAAGTATGCAACCATCTATGTTTCGCTAGTCAACAATTAACCTTGTTCGTCCCGAAGGATAGTTCTGCAACCTTTATATGGAGCTAGCCTCTCCAGATGAACGACTTTTATTTTATTCCTTACATTTCTCGCCAACTGGATGTGGTACATCGTTGATCCGCTTTATCACCTTATAGGGACCTTCCCAGTGTGTTTGCAGTTTTGGCGACAAACCCCTTTCCTTTGCAGATTATGAAGCATAACAAGCTGCACTTCCTGAAAACCCTTGGTGTATGCTTTCATTTTATCACTTATTAGTTGTGTACGATTTCTGATGTTTCCATGAATTTCATTCAATTGTTTTCGTTTTTCAGATACATAAATGCTACATGGAAGTTCTGTAGATGAGTAAGCACTGAATTTCAGATCTGCAGGTAATTTAATGTCACAACCGAAAATAGCCTTCAGCTTTAGAACAGTGCTTGCATTCCACATTGCAATGGGGTAGTGATAATGCAGTCTCTCAATCCATCTCACCAGCTGATCTTTTTGAACTGTATTTGCCGTGATCCGTTTTCAACAAGAACTTTTGTCCATACAAATACTTATTAAGTGTTTCACACACTGCATAATCGCCAAAAGTTCTCTCAGTGTTACACAATAATTTCGCTCAGGCTTTGATAAGCTCTTGCTGAAGTCGGCTATTACTCTTTCATGTCCGTCAATAATTTGCGACATGACACCTCCAATCCCGAAGTCACTTTCATCTGTGTCCAAAATAAATTGTTCGCCAGGAATTGGATACACAAGGATCGCAGCTGTACACAAAAGTCACTTCAGTCTGTTGAAAGCATTCTCCAGTTCCTTTGTCCAATCAAAAGAACAATTCTTACTCGTTCATTCATGCAGACTACCAGCCACGTCTGTAATATGTGCAAAGACCCAAAAAGCTGCGTAGCTCATGCAAACTAGTTGGTCTTGGCCATTCTCTTCATGAGTTTATTTTATCTGGATCTGTGTGTACTCCTTCAGGGGTGATGGCTCAATGACGTGGTTCTGGTGCATTTATTTCAGCAACATATTCACGTTCATTGAAATGTTAGTCTTATACTACTCTTTTTACGAATGCAAATGCTATTTTACATCAAGCCTACTTAACCCTTATAGTAGGCGGATTCGATTCGCCATTCAATCGACGATTGGACAGACATTTGTATGGAAAAGATATCGAGTAATTATACTCGGATCAAACTAGCGAATTTTTCCATCCTCGATAGAAAAGTGCTACCAAATTGAAAATTGCTTGAAAACCAGCGTGATAAAAATTACCCTGGGATTTTTTTAGCTGATTAAATTTAAAGAAAACAAAAATTAATCTTTGGATTTTATTTTTTGATATTTAATATTATTATTCTGTTGATTTAAATTATATTCAGATGATTAGTTTGCATAAAAAATATAAAGAAAGCAAATGTTTAAGAAGACAGTTGAAATAGTGCTGCCAAATATGCCACTTAATCGAGTGCTGTTTTATAAGCACAACTCGATACGAGCTCGATACTAGTGACGTATCGAATGCGCCTAGTGTTAATTAGTTCGATTTGAATTTATATTGAGAAATGCCTATTCCTGCCTAATAATCCTTATTACCTCTTTTTCGTACCCTCTTAACCTTCTTATTATTGGTTAAATTATTTCTAAACTTATGAGAATGCATACCACCCATCATCTCATTTAATTTTCCCTAAAATAGTACTTATTAAAATGCACGCTCATACATTTGTTCTTCATATAAATGTGTTGTACCTCCTCGGCGAGAACGGTGCGACACATTTAGCAGCAGCAGCAGCACCTGCATCGTCGCATGTTTCGTCTCCACCGCTTCTGTATTGCCGCTACCGATTTCAATTTTGATGTATCTCCATTCATTTATCGGGGGTACCGAGTTACTTGTTCTGTAGATCCTCATTATTTTCTCTGGGTCGTCCTGTGTAGCCGGAATCCCAGCTCTCGCTCTCGGACGAGAAGGAAAATCTTCCCTATCGACCACTGCCAGCTTGGCAATCGGGTACAGCTCCCCTAATTCTGAGATGGCAGACTTGTACAGCTCTGCCGATCTCTCACAGTCGCAGGCGATCTTCTTTATCTTGCCCTGGTGCCAGCCTGCATCCTCGCCTGTCGGTGGAGGACCGGGATTTTTCTCTAGCACCCCTAGAAATACCTCTGCCAGGGCAACTTGAACTCACTTCCATTGCGTACGCGGACTTTTCCCTTCCGGATTTCCCGTATCTAGTACGCCTATGATTATGAGGTTCTTTGCGACATCCGCGAATGTCTTCCTCGGAGTGACACTTTGCGTCTTCACTCTTTTAGACGACTTGGCTTCCTCGAAGGACCTCTGTCTCTTCGGCACCGGGACATGTTCGCGGTCGAATTTAACATCTGGCAAAACCCGCTTTTCCCACCCGATGGAACTTCTCAATACGTTAGTGAGGTCTTCTCCTGAAGGTTCCCTCTCATGTACCCTTTTCCGATCAGCCTGGCGGATCCTCGGCACGGGTCGCATAACACATTGATCCTGCCCTTTACCCCCGACTATGACAAGAGTGCAAAGGCCAGATGCAGTACTATTAAGGAGTAACAAACACCCGAATTTACATTCTCATCTTAGCTAGATACCTCCTGACACCAGGATAATACTGTGATATCTATTATTAGTCAGCACCCTCGAGGAGGGTTCAGTGGAGGTGTTTTACTAACCAGTGACACACAAGTAGGCATAATTATGTGGGCATACTCCTAAATATGTACATTAGGGTGGGGCGATTTGAACATCTTAATGGGCGCTTCGCGTTTTTGATTCTTGGGATTGTACTGAGCAAAAAAGTCCACTAGACCATATGTCTACGGTGAAAATCGAGCTTCCAGATTTTGACTTGCAATTTTTTCTCAGACTTTATTTTTTTGGAAAATATGCAAATTTTCTTGGGCTCATATTTCGTAAAGTATTTGAAATTTTGACTTATTTAAGTAAAGTTGTAGCTATTGTCTCGGGCTACAATTTCTCTGAACATATTACTTAGAAAAAACTTCGTTTTCATGGTCGAAAAGTCGAAAATGTAGAAAATTCACCACTTTTTGTCACGTTTTTTTGGATATTTTATATTATAACAGCCAAACCATTGAGATTTTCGATCCAATACTCAGACAAAAATTGTAGCCAAGACAATAGTTAAGAACTCTCTAGTACATGTCAAAAGCATTGGAACGCTCCTTCAGGCAGTTTTGGCCTTGTGAAAGTGCAAATTTTTCGTGAAAATATTGATAAATTACCATTTTCAGTTGTTCATAGCGCAAAATCATAAAAATGTTCTATATCTTATTTTTATTCTATTTTTTTTATTTTATTCTATTTTATTCTATTTATTTTATTTCTTATTTTTTATTCTTCTATTGTTTTCAGTTCATTTGACGCATTTTTGTTAGTTTATTGTAAACGATCACAGCATCAAATACACATAAAATTAAATACGCATTTTAAAATATCTGCAGCAAATGTAAGTTTTAGAAATAATTGTTTCGTGTATAAACTGTGCAGTGCTAATAAAAAACATTTTTTTTATTTTAAGATATAAAAAATATGGATAATCCAGTGGATTCTGATAATACACAGAATGTGGAGATGGAGACGCAGCCAGAATCATCAGCGTCATCATCAAATCTAGAACATATGCCTTCGCAAAACGTATTGGCATTCGGTTTAGAGGCTGAATTAGATGATATTTTGCTTCCAACTACGAGCGACATTTTGAAACATTATTTTTTCTTGGCCGCTCGTTGCAAAAACGCAAATAAAATGTTTTAATACGACACATTCACCCCACACGTTTGCGACAAATTGATACAAATTTGGAACAAATTAAATATTGAGGTTATTGAAAAAAAAATATTATTAAGAAATTGGGCAGATTATTGAAAAATTACCGTGAAGCTTGTAAGAGGCAAACAAAAAATGATGCTAAATTCAGAGAATTTGTTGACAGCACAACGAAAGTATTTTACATCGGAAAATGTAAATGCCAGCTCAAAACAGCTCGATGTAATTGTGGCAAAATTCCTGACCGACTCCATGAATTCATGTTGGATCAGCATAACGAACGCAGACTTACAATACCTGAATATTTGCCAGTCGAAACAGAAATATCGACTGGTTACCATCTTTACATTCAGGTGCATCATCTGATCCAATATTTCAACCAACCGCATCAGATGTGCATGACTTGGAAAACTATGATCCTCCTAGTTCGGAAATCCATACACCAACCGTGCGAAGAATGTATACTCCACGATATGTACACCACTGTTTGCAATGATGTGCGATCGCTTTGGGGTATCCGATCGATTAGCATCTGTTTTGGCTTCAGCTTTATTCGCTGACATACAGTTTAAGGATGAGCGAGGTGAAACCATTATTATGGATAAAAGAAAAGTGAGACGAGAGCGTGAAAAATCGAGACACGATATTTTACGAGCAAATCCAAAAAAATAAAGTCTGAGAAAAAACTGCAAGTCAAAATCTGGAAGCTCGATTTTCACCGTAGACGTATGGTCTAGTGGACTTTTTTGCTCAGTACAATCTCAAGAATCAGAAACGCGAAGCGCCCACTAAGATTTTTTTCCTTCCATGCTAATCGCCCCACCCTAATGTACATAAAGCGGAAAGCAGATTTTCTTAATTTTCTAAAAAGATGGAGTAAAGGAAAGAAGTTGTTGATAAAAAAAAAGGTGAAATTTTAGTAAATATTGTGAGCATTCATTTAATTAATAGCAGGAGAATGTGAAGGGCGAGATAGTGTGAAACAAAGTTATGGGTAAAAAAAAAAGTTCAAGGAAATCATTTAAATACAAATAAGAATAGGAATTTCGATGAAATGGAAAAATAGCTAAGAATATACGAGTATAAAAATAATTTTTTTTGTATATTCAAATTACGAATAACGCTTAAAAGAAACACAACACGAGGGTTTGCCTGGAAGGTATGTAGGTAGTCACATATGGGCGGACTAAAGGTGCGATATAATACACTCGTTTATGGGTATAGGTATACCAGGCGATAACTATTTTAGGAACCTTAGTCCCAATGAAAAAATTAATCATACAATTGACAATGCTTTCACATAAACGGGTTTATTTTGAATATTTTCGCTTATGCCAGATGGGCAAAAAATTTGCTCACAATTAAAAAGAAAAACGAATTTGTAAAGAAAAAACAAAATAATAATAAAACAATTTCGATGTATTAAAATTGTATCGATGTATAAAAAATGAACACTTACAACTAAGAAAAATTAAAAATTTATAAAAAATGAAGATAATTTTTATAACGAATTGACAAGACAAGTTACAACAGTAGTTGCAATTGCGTATGTGTGGTTATGCCACCGTAATAATTTTTCAGAAGAAGAAGAGCTCACATCTTCACAAGGATGGGTATGTGCCAAAAATTTGGAGAGAAGTCAGGGTGGTTTTCACTTCAAAAGCGGGAAAAATAAATCACTCTGCTGACAGACATTGCAGATTAATAAGTCTTTGATAATGTATTCTTAAAACACTTGAGAGGCTTATCGATTTGTATTTTAAAAGGATTACCAATATTTGCACAATGGATATTGCGCAAGATGCATACCGTGAGGGTAGATCAGTGGATATCGTACTTCATGAAGTGGTTGGTAGGTCAATAAACTAGGAATATATGCTGGTGGGTTCTCTGTATATTGAGGGGGCCTTCAGCAATGTAAACACAGAGGCGATATGCAAGGCGCTGAGAGATCATGGAGTGAAGGAATTCATTATGAGATGGATTAACACAATGCTAGTAAGCAGGGGCATCACCACCACTATGGGGACGGTCATTACCGTTATCACACCAATGGTTCTACATTGGTGTATTCCGTCGAGCGGACTATGCAGGAGTTGCCATTACGAAGAAGAGATAGAATCGATTAATCATTTTTATGTCAATGTCCAATACTATGTTTGTGGCCGCGCTTCCTTTACAAACTTGACAGAGATAACGAAGTTGGACTTATCTGTTTTCCTCACTTTCGTCTGCAAAACCAAATGTTTTAATAAGGATGGTACTTCCAATGTATACGGAAATCGAGGGTAAGGACGAGTAAGCCTCCTCTTGGAATTTTTGAAGCAGTCACAATGGGCATAGATGTCTCCTAGTTGAAGTGCGGATACTTCCTCACCTCACGCACACGCCTTCCTAACCTAAGCTAACCTAAAGGTAGAAGAAGTACAAGAAGCAAACGAACGACAAAACAATGTCTAACACATGCATGAATCTGGACAAACGTCAAAACTTTAAACGATCCTGGTTGGGAAAATTTTTCTGCTGAAAGATAATTGAAGATTAATTTTGAGACAAAAGAGTTTAGGGGTTTCTAACTCCCCATGCACGAGATGACTGCGAACTGAAGCCTACGAGAAAATGAAGATGGTACCAGTAAAATACCTACCAAATCCAAGAAACAAGACCCACGGCGATCATATATAAATTTCTTAGCTATTTTGACGACACTGAGTATAATTATTATTATGGTGACAATGCTGATGATATGGGAAATTGATTGACAATCCTGTACGGAAGTATCCAAATTTGTATTTTCAGCAAGGAAAGTATCATGGTATCAGCCATTATTTCATACGCCAGGATGCAAATTTTCTGATACTTGTTCAGACCTGTTATATAAAGTCCAAGGTTCCTCCGTAAATAAAATAGGAGCCAGTTACAACAAAAATCACCGCTTAATCTTTCGGCATTAATTTCAAGTCGCAAACTGAAGAATCTTAAAGCGCAAACTTCACTCTAACTATGAACAGATACGTCATTACGTAGCCAAGCTTCACCGGGCTACTTTTCAACCTGTTCTCCAATTCGAAGATCTCCGCCGACACTTACTACCGAAGATCTACATTGACTTCGTCAGAAGCGCAACTACTCGCATAATCTTGCATCATCTGCCACCCATTCAACAAACTACAGAGCAGACATCAAAGGTTTTAAACATTCAATTACTAACACGGCGTAAAAGACTATCGGTGAGCAAAACACACGCCGGCCTACAAGTTTATACTTACCGTTCCAGAAAATGGGGAGGGGAATGCAGCAGTATTGTAAGAATAAATAATAGGAATAAATTGTAAAACAAAAAGAAAAACAAGAAGAAAAGAAAACGGAAAAAACAAAAAGAACAAAAAACTAAAAGAGTCCAATAATATAAAAATAAATAAGCCGCCCTCTGTAGTCTAGTGGTAAGCATGCTAGACTAACACCCCGAGGGTCGCAGGTTCAAATCCTGTCACGGGCTTTAAAATCATTTTCTTTTCGAGTCGAAAGCCTCTGTAGCTAGTACTCATTCCCCCAAAACCTTGCATTCATAATTAATTATGGTGTAAGATATAATAATAATAATAATAAAAATAAATAATAAAATTAAAAAAGTAATACATAAAAAAAAACCAATACGAAAAAAAATAATGATAAAATAGAAAACAAAACACAAAAGCCTCATAAAACAAAAACAAGAGAGACAAAAATATAGTAAAGATAGATAAGAAAAAACAAACTGAAAATAATAATTAAGTTATTGCTTTTCAAGTAATAATAATAATATTAATACTAATAAAAACAAACTGTATGTACGGTATTGTGTAGTAAATAGGATGCAAACATTTTTTTGGTGCAGAATTATTCACTAGCATTACCAACCTAGAAAGAGGGTAGGGATGTTGTCAGTCAATCTCACAAAGTCCACTAAACCCCAGTAGCGTTAAGACTTTATTATTAATAAAATAATAAACGTGCATAGTCCGTATATTTTAGCACTATAATTTAGTAAAACTGTTATTAATAACCAAAAGTCGATTGTATGCTTTTAGGTGCACACATTTGACAATTGAACTGCAATTCACTTTCACTACCATGCAATTTGCAAACCAAAGAATATAGCAATAACAATGTTTGAAGATTCTAACAAACGAAGTCTGGAGAGTTTTATCTCACACAGTTAGACCCACCAAAGTGGATCCAGGCACCAAGCGCCAAGTTAACATGCCTCAGTGCATCATAGATATACCCCCAACATAAATGGCCGGTCGAAGCCGGACAACATGTGAAGATACATGTAAGTATCCTACCCCAACAAAGCTTCATTAGGCAATAAGGTAAATCGTTTTCTCATAGCCGATCGCTAGCAATTTTGTATTGTATCTGGTTTAACCTGAAAGTTTTTTAGTTCTGCGTGTCTCTGCGGGAGGTAGAAAAGTTTGCATCTGTGGTGAATCTTTTGTTATTGCGGTTCAACAAAAATAACATTTGCACAATCCTTCGAGGCAGGAATTAGCAGCCAACTGTACTAACTTTAATGATTAACAAATACGAATACCATATTTTGCTCATATTTTGTCAAATTGATTGGGCCGTGAGATAAGCTGATTCTTCTCAGTGGAAAGATACTCTTATAAATTGTGTTTGAAGATATGTAATGTAATGTAATGTAATGTATTATTTATGTTAAAATTAAAATTATAATAACGTCTAGTTTGCTGCCCGTTCTATAAATAAAATCTAAATAAGATATTTTCATTGTTCAAAAAGTGTTTTTACAAACAAAACGTGTGCTTGCAGATCTTTGAAAAGTTTTTTACAACCCACAAACAGCAGTAGAAAACTTTCGGCACATTACCGGTTGACTATCGTTTACGATTGTTATCAGAATTATTTCTTTTTGGTTGTAAATGCTTTTTAGTTAAGATACGGCCTACAGTTAGAGGAGAAATTTACAAATACAGTAGCTGCCGTTGACCTTGGTGGGAACCCGCCTGGCTCCAGTCACTGTTCTGAGGTTGAGGAGCCAATATAAAGTAGTTCACTTCTGCCTATTCTCAATATTCGTAATTAAAGTGTTTGTTCTCCATTGCATATCTCTCATTACTGCCCTGGCCCATTGAAATTGGAAAAAAGAAAAATTAGGCTTGCCAAAATAATAGTGAAGTATTACTCGTTTAGGTGCTTACCTCGCAGCTGCACATAAAATTGATCTTGGACAAACCTTTCTGAAGACTTTTCCACAACATCATGAGCTGAAGCTGCAGCATCACCAGCAACAACATTAGCACCACCATAACCATATCCATAGCGACAATAACAGAACAACAAAAAAGTGAAAAAATTAAAATTCTTCCTCATGCTGCGCGCAAATTCTTCCTGATGGCGATTAACGTAAGGCTCCTAAATTTACAATTTTCATCAATAAATTCACTGGATGGGTCCACCATACAGCATACACACAGACCCCATGGATCCGCGCAGAAAGACCTCAAACTGATTTTTGCAATAAGCGTTTGCGAGGAAATTGCTGTTGCAGGAAAATGCTCGCTGTAGCTCCACCACCACAACCGCCAACGCCACTGCCACTAGACGAACCACAGACATGCAGACACACCCCGAGATGGAGATAGAGATGAATTGCTATGCTCAGGCTCTGGTGTCGGACCAGGTTTTCAACAGCACCACTTCACATCATCACATAATGCACCAGTCAGGGAAGCATCGGCCATCGACCATCCCAACGGCGACGCGCTGCAAGATGGATGGATTGCATTGTGCTCTGGTGAGCTGTTCCTCTAATGAGCTCTTAGCGAAATTGTATGAAACGGAACGAAAAGAAACAAAACGAAATATACAATTGCAACTAACGAATTTCGTATTATGGATGCGCTCACTTGAAGGTGCATTAAATGGGGGCTCCACAATGAATGATATAAACACCATTAAGCTGCGAGCGCAATTCCACTTAATTTCATTCGCCGGCGCCACAGCCGCCACAGCCGATGCCGATGTGACACGTAACACCGTCTAAGGTGATTGCCTGCCTGGCCACGGAAGAAAGCAATATCGATGGCCCACTGTTGGAAGTGGGTTTTTGGGGGGGTTCAATTTTGTTGATAGATTTTTTCGTTTAATTCCATTTATGCACGCTCGTGTCGATTGGAAAATTGGATATGACATGTTGCCAATGCTGTGCGTCCGTCGTTGAAGTAATCAATATTTCGTAAAAATATTGTGGATTACTTAAACAATATCAAGAACAAAAAATATGTCAACAATTGCTATATTGTTGGCTTAGTTGGCCTACAGTGAAGTGACCAATGCGAGGTGTGTTCTAGCGTTTTTTTTTTTTGTTAATACGAGAAATATATGCAATTTTCTTCAAATTCTCGCAAGAATTAAACCTTCTTTTCATCCGCGCGGAAATTTGTCTATCAAGTACTTGTACTTTCACAATGTTTCTCTGTGGAAAACTGGCCTATTGGGTTCGTCATAAACATCATATTAATCCTCAGTTCATAGCCACAGGATGCCTACCATTTCTTAGTGAATATAAAGGGCATTAGTCCCACACATACGGGCAGATAAATGAGGTGGAGGACCGGTATACAAAACAAGGGTTTTTAGACTGTGGTGAGGAAACAGCCGTAATAACATTTATGTATTAACTTGAATAATTAGATTCAAGTTACAAACCTTACATTTAAATGATATGCACAACTTGGAACGCCTTTTATTGTTATCTTAAGTTTTCCTTTATGCTATAATACAATACAATAGTGAGGTTGTGTCTTTTTGTGTTAATATGAGTCATGCTGTCAGATTTGCACTAATAGACAAAATTCTCGTGCGTCAAGTGGATGAGTGCGACTTTAAAGAGAGCACCGTATAACAATAACGGAGTTTAGTAGTGAATAGAAATCAGCATTGATAATTAATAGTTGAGTCAAAACTTCTTAAACTGTTCTAGTCAATTATCAACACAAAAGGCATTCCATAAAGAACTTTATTTTATAGGGGCCTCTGTGGTCTAGTGGTAAGATTGGTTCAAATGCTCCCAAGGGCATGTTCCGAAAAATGCTTCCTTCTAAATATTTTTCTCTTGGAGTCGGAGGCCTGAGTTACTTGTTTTCATTCCCTTTATTCACTGCAGATATAAATAATTAAGGTGTAAAATATAGTGATAATAATAATAATAATAATAATAATCTGAAAGAGATCGCATTGTAACTAATAATGTAATTTTCTTAATGAAAATCTAGAAATGGAAGAATAGAATCAAACAAATTTTCCTAACAATGTAATGGAGTACAAATTTCGATATAATCCCCAGAAGGAACTATTAGCAGTAATTAATTTTCGTAGCAGTATAAGTTGGTGAAAATGTCAACATAATCCAGATATCGAATTATTAGTATTAAACTAATTTTCCTAACGATGTAAATCGGTAAAAATGTCGAAGTTGATTTTGTACAAAATTACAACAATTTCTTTATATACTGAAGTGTTCGGACTTATGGAAAGATGTAGAATTCATGGGTATCGAACCGGATATCCAAATTAGTCAAATGTTTAGTCTTGATGAATGAATTTTCAACTGGAATAACTCAAATTTTACTAACCATAAACTCCATTTTAAACCACACTCTCTCTTCTCTCGCCTTATGTGGAATCTTTTCGTACAACCAAGTTCAATGCGAGAATGGAACTTCCAACACATCCTTGAGTTTAATATATACCTATCAGAAAAAGAAGTAGGAGAGACGTCTTCTCTCAGCGAAACTCTTTCGTAGTTGAATTATACAAGTGAAAATGCTGAGACTCTCTGTTGTAATAAACTTGCTCGTCCCAAATATATGATCGCAATATTTATCAAGTGTGAGAATAGTAATTTACAGTCATTGCACAATTTTTATCAAAACACATCCCAAAAAAATAAAACACGCGCAGCTGAGGCCCTGAGACTGTGAGCAGCAATGGGATCACCCAGCACCTGGAAGCTGTGTAGACCTACAAATCAGATTTCGATAAGGCTACTAAATAAATAGATTAATCCACGGAAATAAATGTAATTTCGTTCTACCTCCGAATGCAAAGTGAATGTACGGGTCAAGTCTGCCTCAACCAGCATGTAGCATTTTCAGCGCATCACACACTCCCAAAATAACTAAGACACCGCCACTCAACACGCTTCACATCCCCTTAGAATACTTAAATACTAATATTATTATAACATGAGCGTACTCACCACTTGTTGTTCATATTTTCTGTCCTAATTCTTTCCGCGTTGTGGTTCCTTGAACCGGCTGCACCAAAATGTTGTACCTCCTCGGCGAGAACGGTGCGACACGCACGGCAGTTGTCCGGTGGTTCCTGGACCTGAAAATTTAGCACTGACTCTATTATTAAGTATCATGGTATCAGCCATTATTTCATACGCCAGGATGCAAATTTTCTGATACTTGTTCAGACCTGTTATATAAAGTCCAAGGTTCCTCCGTAAATAAAATAGGAGCCAGTTACAACAAAAATCACCGCTTAATCTTTCGGCATTAATTTCAAGTCGCAAACTGAAGAATCTTAAAGCGCAAACTTCACTCTAACTATGAACAGATACGTCATTACGTAGCCACACGCACGGCAGTTGTCCGGTGGTTCCTGGACCTGAAAATTTAGCACTGACTCTATTATTAAGACTGTGCCGAATTGCGGCGCAAAAAACAAGTCACTACCGTTTCGCTTTCAAAAATACAACTCATTTATTAAATTATAAACACTTGTATTTATAAACTTACATTTACGGTATACAGTGTAACCTACTTTCACCTATTCTGTTTTCGCGGCAACTAGGTCACGCACTGCTTACCTTACCAGTTCAGTTACTGGCCCGATTTCATTTGCGTGCTGATCATGCACTTTGATCCGCAGCTGCATGTACCGAGTCACCCTGAAAGCTTACATTGGTTAACACTGTATGGGAAGTCATGTCGTGAGTCGACTATTCGTAGGTAGCCGTATTTTGACTCACAAAATCCCTCCCCTCCTTCTGTAGAAGGTGGTGCAATCACCTTCTGATTTTATACATTATTTTTTAATCTACTGCTACGAATATTTGCTTTGTAGTCTGCGCTTGCCGTCAACATTGTCGTTTTTTTTTCTTTCGCCTTGTTTTATTCCCTTTTTTTTTGTTTATATTCATTATTGTTTTTCTTCTATTACATTTTTAGTGCCGTTGCACTATGGGTAAAAAGTAAGATTTTTTGGCATAAAGTCAATTTTTTTTTGGTTTCATATTTTGAGATTTAATTGATTTCCTAAATCTAGATACCCATATTAGAAAAAAAAACATTTAAGATCAATGCAGGTGGCAACCCTTTTTTGCTGGCGCGCTTTTAAAGTCAGCTGTTTGAAAGTCACTTTGTTTTGGTACAACTGGCGGTAAACATCAGCTAAGTTCGAGTGCTTGTGCTTTGAAAAAGTGAAAAAAATTAAAAAGTGTAATTTTGGAAAACGTTAGTGTAGGTATGTAAAATTAAGACGAGATGCCCTTTTTGTCATAATTGTCTGTGGTTGTAATATTGTGAAATGTTTTGTTTATGTATAATTTTATATAAAATCTATCAATTGTAGTTGTGTTCCGTGGAGTGTAACTTGTGAATGGCAAAGCATTGCAAAAAGTTATAAATGGCAAGTTATTAACAAAAGTGTGTTAATTAACAAGTAACTAGCCTTTTTTATTCTATTTTGTGCCAACACGTGTTTTGCAGATAAACATGTGTTTGCCCATGCAGCGCTTATTGAAATTTGTAGCAGCAACAATCGCTCAGAAGATGCACTTGTGAAATATGTGTTACATAATATCAATAATATCAGTTTAAATGAAGACCAAATGCGTTTGATATCAAAACAACTTAAAGATTTTGTTAATTATATAAAAAAGTATTTGCCAAAGTGCAACCGTAAATTAGAGCGATTTAAAACTAAACATTCAAAATGGCTTAGCAAAAGTATAATTATAGTAATGGATGAGCAGTATGTTTCCCAAACAAAATAGGTCGCCCAAAATTAAATTATGAAGATGCTGGACCTAGGCTAAAAAGAAAATTAGCCTCCGAAGTTGCTTCACAAAATAAACATGCAACGCCGTTGCTATTTCATGCTGCTACGGTTTCAGCCAAAAAATCCAACGACAGAGACATGGCCTTTGTTTTGAATAAAGCAGGCAGTAGTCGAAATATAGCCGAAGTAAGGAAGAAACTTTTTGCTGTTAATCCAACACATGTTTCTGCGGATAACGCATTAGCATTTTTAATAGAAAATAGATTAACAAAACAACAGTACATAAACATGAAGTAACACACCAAGAAACGGATGTGATATTTTTCCTCCTTATTCTGAAGTCGTTGAATCGAAATTACATATAATATAAAATAATTACAAACAATATAAAATACATTACAAAACTTATTACACCATACTGCTCACCGAATTCTTACAATGCAAGACGAGGTGTTTGAACTACTTTCAGATGCAACAAATTGTATACTTATTTTTAGTTACGGATTTGATGGCTCCACAGGCCACAGTTTATACAAACAGCGGTTTCAATCGAATCACAATTCTGGTCTTGATAGTTCACTTTTCGTAACTACGGTTATCCCACTGAAAGTTATAGACGAACTTCATCGAGTTATTTGGCTGAATAAGACTCCACAGTCTGTTAGATTTTGTCGTCCTTTGAAAATCGAATTCGTTAAGGAAAGTACATCCCTCATATTAAACGAAAAAGATAATTTGGATAGTCAGATATTACACCTACAAGATTATTTATATACGCACAAAACGAAAAAAATAATTGTGAAGTTTGAAGGATATATGACACTTATAGATGGCAAAGTACTGAATATTTTAACTGGAACAAACTCCTGCCAATCTTGTCCAATCTGTGGGCAAAATCGACACAGTTACTAAAAACAAAGGACTTTAACTCGAAGATTTGCAGTATTAAAACAAGCAGTCATCAATACGGAATAAGTCCTCTTCATGCATGGATCCGCTTCTTCGAGTTTATATTAAGAGTCTCCTATAGGCTTGATTTCAAAAAGTGGCATGCTAAAGGTAATGATAAAGTCCAAATGGCTTCACGCAAACAGCTTCTACAAGAAAAATTTTGGGAAGAAATGGGCCTTAATGTAGATAAACCTAATGCAAATGGCAGTGGCAATACTAATGATGGAAATACGGCCAGAAGAGCATTTTCGAATTCAATAGTACTATCATCTATATCAGGAATTGATTATGAAATAATTCGTCGTTTTCACATAATTTTAATTGCGATATCTTGCGAGTATGCCTTGAATTCAGACAAGTTTAAAGACTTTTGTGCTGACACATTCACAATGTACATGGAAAAATACTTCTGGTATCTAATGTCCCCTACTGTGCACAAGGTACATGGATATCAAGTAATGGATTTCTGCGTACTCCCAGTTGGTTGCCTAGGGGAAACTGCATCGGAGGCAAGGAACAAGCTATATAAGAGCGACAGAAGATGCCATGCCAGAAAATGCAGTCGCCTAGACAATATTACAGATATTTTCAACAGAGCCATGGATTCTTCTGATCCCTTATTGTCTAGCCTGTGTTGGAAGGAACTTAAAAATCGAAACTATAAGAAAAGCTTACCATCAGAAGTCATCGGTCTTTTACAAACACCAAGCATGGAACTTATAGATGTAGATGAAGGTGGCGAACCCTCTCAGTGCTCTTCAGATGAAGAAGATGATGATCAGGACATTTTTGAACTTGATAATATAGTATTAGAAGAAGAATATGAAGAGAACTAGTTTCAACAACGTGGAATGGTGAGAAGTATACCCACTTTTTTGACATAGCTAATGAATTTTTTTTTGTTCCCAGCATCAAAATAAATCTCCAACATACAAACTCAATCTACATACGTAATATGAATTAATAATGATATAATTTGTACATATGTACTTTATATTGTAATAAATATTTTATTCTTATGAAACTTGGTAGGTCATCTTGTGAGCATAAAAAATGTATACAAACCAAATTTCAATTCAATAGCCCTATAAACATAATAGTTGGGGCAAATCGGCCAGATCGGCTATATGGCAGCTATATGAAATAGTGCCCCCAATCATATGAAACTTGGTAGGTCATCTTGGGAGCATATAAAATGTATACAAACCAAATTTCAATTCAATAGCTTTAAAATTAGAGTTTATGCCAAAATAAACGGAAAAAAACCATAGTGCGTTGGTCCTTTCTTTATTTTTTTTTTAAATTCTTTTTTTTCATACTTGCTGGTTCTCGCCAATTTCTTTGAATGAAATTGCAAGGTGAACAGTCGCAATAATCTTTTATATATATGTTTGTACGACTGTGCACTGATCGACCGTGCTTATGGCTTACGAGCACTGGTAATTTGACACCACTGCGATTTTTCTTTTTGTTTTTGGTTGTTTCTTTAGCGTGTGCCAGTGCAGCGTACATACGAACGGGAATGTAAGTATGTTCGGTATAGCACATTTAGATATGCAGAGTATATATTTAAGTGGATAGATACATACTTTCGTATAAGGTTAATAAATCTAGTAGAAAATATAGTTGAGCATAATTGCATGGGATACTAGGTTAGAAGATAAGATAAGTAAGTGCCTTGCATAGGCTGTGGCGAGCGTGCACCATGCAAGTAGGCATATGGATTCTAAGGATCTTAGGAAAGTAACTAAAGATGATAATTGCGGAAATAATTTAGCAAGTAGGTAGAAACGTAAATGTGTAATTTTGGTGTACTAGTGCAGTTAGTGCGCAGGTATGGTAGCGAGGTGGATAGTAAACATGAATCAGAGGAGTAATAGATTAAAGTAATATTCATTCAGCAACCTTTATTAGTTGGGGGTAATATGCGCGTTAGGTAGGTCACAAGCGCATTTTAGGAGTTAGGTAGGTAATTATTGAATTAAGATATTATATAATCAGTATGATTTAGTACATTTGAAATTGTTGAAAATATCGGATTAAATTTGTATTCATGCAAGATGTGCCGATGGATAATTATTATATGTAGGTATTTTTATCAATAAATGTACGATTGTTCTAGTTTTTGGTTGCTGTTTGGCGTGCTGGCCTTAGCGGTGGTAATTACACATGCAGAGGTAGAATTAAAGCAGATTACTGACACCGCGGTATTCTTCGAAGATGTTGGACAGGCATTGTTTTATACGGAGGAATGGACAATCCTAACGTACTTCAGGCCGATGAACTTGAGCGATTTCCTGAAGAGCACAAGGAAGCTCTTGCGCAAGGCAAGCTCGGTGTGTGAAGTTGCGAGGCGAAAATTTTCATCGGGAGTGGTTGCTTCGTGTAGTGTGCCACTGGTCGAAACTGAAGCTGCTATAGCGACGCTTGAAAATAATGAGCGATTACTGTGGGCAATGTTCAGGAGCAGGAGGGCCAAGAGAGCGGCCAACTTCAACGGAAATTCCAACCGAAACGGAAATTGTAAGGTTCAGCTGTTACAAAGACAGCCTACGGTCACTCGTGGGTGCACTCAATCGGCGGTACCAGCTACAACAGAGCTGTTGATGAAGACAGAAAGGGCCAATAGGTGGTTATTCCGATTCCACAAAGCCACGCAGTTATTGATTTAGCATGCGAAGACGTTTCGGACCCCGTGACGCTAGTCGGGTTTGGATTGTTGTCCCTAAAAAACCATTGCAGCCTGAGAAACGAAGAAGTTGTGGTGCCATTGGAGAATACTCCAAGTTCGGCGTTTGAATTTAAATTCCGCCAGTCCAACCACACAGAGTTCCTAGAAGCACTGAGAAGTAAGTGGTGGCCCGTGTTAAATAATGACACTGAAGACATCGGGACGGCGAGGGTAAGCATAGCTCGATACTCCGAACTACGGCAACAATTACTCAAAGGTCGGCGGAGCTTTGACGAGCTGAAAGGCCGTCTGGACACGAGTAACAGAGTGACTATATTCCACCAGGAGCAGCGCGGTTTCTGGGAGTTAACCACTACGGTCGTCACAACGGTCGCCGCGCTAGTGGCCATAACGGTTGTAATATTTTCTGTGGGGGCGCCGCTGGGGTCGTTGTGGAAGCAGGGCGAAGCCAACCGAAGTAAAGAAGCAGGGTGACACAGCAGCACTCGAAAGGGTCCACATCTCCGGGCCCCTTGTCTGGGATAAGTTTGGCAACCCTTCAGTTCGATCAATACCACCGAGAGATACTCCACCAGTACTATCGCAGCACAACACCGTCACTGTGGGCGTGGACATGCATTGGCCGGTGACGGGAACCAACGAGCAGAGAACATGGAACGCCGTGGGTCGGGCATCACCAGGGCCAACAGCAACAGCAGAAGCTTAGGAAGGTAAAGTTAATATATAGTATAATACACCTAACATAAATAGTAAACTGCAAATTGTCCGTTATACAATACTATGTAATCGCCGATATAAAAATAGTCCATTCAAGAGAGAATGAATAAAAAAGAAAATTTGAAAGGAAAATATATATTTAAAAAAAAAAAACAAAATATGTGTATAAAGAATAATTTTTTGCTTATAAAAAATTACCTTATCGCGACCGATTTCACGCGACGTTGCCCTTGAATTAGCTTTTTTCAACAATATTATTTAATATTAAGTTTTTACCTAATTCCAAAGCCGCTGTTTTGATGTTCTTGATTTGGGGTAGGTCTATATGTGAACACATGTATATTAGTTTTGCAATGCAACTCGAGCATTAACACAGAAAAATCGGTTTTCTTTATGCTACGGCAATAGTGTATGCGCACAAACTATCTACCTGGGGGTTCTTGAGTGGAAAAGCTTTAAAAGATTGTTGTGCAGCTTCGTAGGTTTACCTCTTATCGTTACCACAGTTGTAACCGGGCTGCGGACCTCTTCCACCGCATATGGACCAATCCAAACGGGTGAGAATTTATTTTTCCTGGTCTGGTTCTTCAAAAGTACTCTGTCTCCTATGTTAATCGCGGTTGGATTTAAAGTCTTGTTGTAGGCGTTTCTGGCTGCTTTCTTTGCCTTCTCCTGATTCTCCCTGACCAATTCATGTGCTCTATGGAGCAGATACTTACGTACTTTATTCGGATCTTCAGCGTTGTAAACCGGTGCGCACTTTCGCTTCTGGTTGCTGGGCATGTCAAAGTCAAATCCGTAAAGCATCTTAAACGGTGTTAGCTTCGTTGATACGTGGACTGAGTTGTTATGCACGTGCATAGCTGTAGTCAGCAATTGGTCCCAATTTGATTCGTCCTCCTTACCGCAGCTACTCAAATACTCGGCCAGAGGCCGGTGACTTCGTTCCAACGACCCATTGGCTTGCGGGTGGTTTGGAGTAATATGCAATTTTCTAATTCCTAATAGTTTCCATCTCTCCGAAAACAATTTAGACACGAAGTTTGATCCGTTATCGGTTATCAGAACCTTCGGTATCTTGTACCGCGCAACGATTGCGTCGAAAAATGCTTTGGCCACAGTGCCTGCTTCAGCGTCGGGTATGGCCATGCATGCCAAGTACTTAGAAAAATCATCCTGGAACGTAAGGATATATTTGTTGCCAGATACCGTCTCTGGTAATATGCCCACGATATCTATATACCTTGTCGAATGGTCGAGCTGGTATGTCATTGGCATTTTCGTCAATTTAGAGCTCTTATTTACCTGACATTTAGGGCAGCTTCTTACATTCCTTTTAATGTCTCCAAACATCCCCTTCCAAGTTACTCGCTTGTACGTCTTCCATGATCGTTGGTGCCCGCCCAGAGTTGAATCATGGTGACTCTTTAGTACCTTCAGTATATCTTTTTGGCTTCCTAGCCATTCTAATTCCTTAGCTGGACGCTCCACCATTTCCCTTTGGTTTGTGTCGTTCTCCTCGGGTTCTTCGTCTATACTTTGCCCAAGATTTACTTCTTCCTCTATACTGGCCTTCGTTTTGGCTCTCGTTTGAACCATTGCCACTTTCTTCAGCTCCTGTGGTACCCTGCTGAGTGCATCTGCATTAATGACTATTCTTGTCGACCTGGCACCTACAGTTTCCGACCCTCTGGCACTAATCCCATTCATAGTTCCTCCCTGCCAGGACTGGAGGTGGAAAGTACAACTTCTTTGGTTGTGCTTATCGAAGAGAACTAAGTCTTTTCTCATTGTGTCTAGGATGGTGCGATTCCAGAGGTTATCTCTACTAATGAAGCCGTCGGCCGGAACCCCTTCCTTGTCCAGATCTACTACGTGCATTCTAAATCTTATACCATCGACCTTGCTGTGGTTCACCATTACCGAGCCCATAGTCCTGATGCTTCCTCCGAATGCACCGTTTCAATTTTTCACGTCCACCTGGCTGATGACCAGTCCTCTACGTAAAACACTAGATTTCACCAAACTAGTGTCCGCACCTGAATCTACCAGCAGTACTAGCTTTCCCCTAGCTGCCTCTCTGCAGGGTATCTCAACGAACGCATCGCCCATGCTGCTAGTAACGTAAGAATTCCCTGTTTCACCAAACACGGAAGCATATCTATTTTCCAACTTGCTGACTTTATTCCTCACCTCGTTCGGTAAACCCGCTGATCCAAACTCTTCTTTTGCTGTTTCCACGGAACTTTTTTGTGTAGCCTCCTGCTCCTCTCGGGTAGCCCCCGTCTCCCGTTCTGCTTCTCCCAAGGAACAATCTCGAGAAGCCTCTTGCTCCGCCTGCCACGGTCCTCGTATCACTGCGCACAAGAGAAACTCTCCTTGCTGTTTTTGGCCTAAATTTCGCTTTCTCTGCTTCGGCTCTCCGGTCTACTGGCCTTGACCGGGCCGCTGGAAGTTTCCCTGACCCGGCTGACCCCGTCGGCTCCTGTATTCCGCCGCTCTATGACCGATTTGGCCGCACGAAAAGCACCTCATGCCTTGTATAGGTCTGTTTTCCTTCACAACGACCTGAGGACGAGACCCCGGCTGTTGGTGGACATTACCATCCCAATTCCTAGGACCCGACAACCTGGGTCCTGAATTTCTGACGTCTGTGTTCCCTGGACTGCTCCTGTCAGGACTTCCCCTTAGTAACCCTGACCGCAATGTTCCCGAAGACCTCTCAGCCCTTGCTGGTGTTGGACTTGCTCCGCACATTCCATCTGCCTCATGCCCATATAATCTGCGCTCTCCACAGTATGGAGTATTCTTCCTGACGATACACTCATCTCGTGTATGCCCCCACTTATTGCAGAATGAGCAGACCGGTATTGCCTGACGCAACTCACCTTCTGTTCGTCTCCCGTCCCGCTTTGCACCTCCATATGTACCTGCACCGGTGTCGTAAGTTCCTTCATGTGTTCGTGAGTCTGTCACGTACGCTTCTCCGCCTCTTGCTACAGCCACAGGTACGTCCTGCCTGTTAAATACGGCACTTACTTCGCTGGCACTAGGTTGACTTGTTTCCACCAGAAACTGCGCCCTGATGGCTTCCTCCGCCAACTCTTCCAGAGTCCCGGTCCGAATACCCAGCATGCGCACCATTAACGCAGGCTCCCTTAGTCCCACTACAAAAGCTGTCAGTTCCGACTTGTCAACTTCATATAGCTGCGCCTTGTCAACCACACCGTTGTATTTGTCACAAACCATTTCCGTCGCACACCCCTGCAATGTGCTCAAACGCCTAGCAAAGACTCGTATCTCTTCGCCTGCCAACTGCCGAGCTACCCTGATTTCCTGAGTGACTTCTTCCAACGTTCTTGTCTTCAAGTACGTTTTCTTTATTAACGTATACAATTCTTCCACGCTACTAAAACTTTTCGGCAAAACCAGATTGTACGCATCACCGAACAACCTCTGTTTCACACAATCGAAAAAGTATTGCAATTCGTCAGGACGAATACTCCTCTTTGCTAGTTCACACCGATGGATAGATCGATGAACCTCCGATCTTAAATCCACAGACTCAGCACCCGTAAATACTGGTACTAGCCTGGACACGGTCTTAGAGATATCCTCGATACCCATCCTTCCGTCCCTTTTCGATACCCTCGCTTCTAGCGGAATTTGCCCCGCGCTCTCTCCGACTCGAGTAAATATGCCACCAATCTTTAAACTTAGTGGACTATGTGAGTCCAAACGGGTAGGCGTGTCGCAAATGGGCTCCTCCCCTTGTGGAGCTCCCCCTGACTTTTGAGCAAGCGAAACCCCAACTTCTGACGGCAAGTTCCTAGTCTGACAACAATCACTCACTATTATCCCCGGAACCGTAGGTCGTTGCACTCCCTCGGGTGTTAAATAACCTGGCCAACGGACTTTCGGTGGTAACAATAGCACTGTCTGCGTCTGTGTTTCCGTCGTCGCTACCGACCTAGCCCTAACTTGAAATGGCTTCCTATCTGACTCTGCCTGTCTGATCCCGGAAATATCCTTCTCCAAAGATGAAGCTTCTTCCTCCGTTTCTTCGAGCCTCCTCGAAAGCTCCCAATTCCTCTTTCGCAATAGATCCCCGTCAGCTTTTAAGTCCTCCCTGTCTCTACGTACGGCTGGCAATTCCTCCTCAGTCCTGTTCAAAACCGCCGTTAGCGTCAAGTCAGCTGCTTCCAGGGGCGATAAGCCACCTTTTGCCTTCGTTTGTCCCCAAAAGACTTTTGCTTCCTCCTTGAAAGCTCCCGTCTCAAACTGCTGGAATACTCTTTCCGCAAATAAACCAACCTCAGTCTGCAACGATCTGAGCTGGTCCCGACAGTCACCCTTACTTGACTCTGCGACCTCTTCCGTTGACAACTCTACGCTTCCTAGGTCTGCTCTGAATTTTGCCAGCCACTCTGCAGCCAAATTCTTGATGCCACTCGCGTAACCTTCTGCAAAATAACTAACACCACTACACACCTCCTTCTGTGTCTGTAACCTTCTATCGTTGTTGTCAAACTTCTACTGGAGATTTTCTGACTCTAAAATCCTCTTCCGATAATATCTGCTATCCTTTAAAACCTTACGATCCTTCTTGAAGTTAGTCACTAACCTCCGGATCTCCTTACTCCAAATATCTTGAGCCTCCAACAACTCCCTAACGCCAACTGGTAATCCCATATGCCGTACAACTACCGTCCACTATATCTCCCAAAATAACTAAGACACTGCCACTCAACACGCTTCACATCCCCTTAGAATACTTAAATACTAATATTATTATAACATGAGCGTACTCACCACTTGTTGTTCATATTTTCTGTCCTAATTCTTCCCGCGTTGTGTTCCTTGAACCGGCTGCGCCAAAGTGTTGTACCTCCTCGGCGAGAACGGTGCGACACACAAAGGCAGTTGTCCGGTGGTTCCTGGACCTGAAAATTTAGCACTGACTCTATTATTAAGACTGTGCCGAATTGCGGCGCAATAAACAAGTTACTACCGTTTCGCTTTCAAAGATACAACTCATTTATTAAATTAAAAACACTTATATTTATAAACGCTATAAACCTATTCTGCTTTCACGGCAACTAGGTCATGCACTGCTTACTTTACCAGTTCATTAACTGGCCTAATTTCATTTGCGTGCTGATCATGCACTTTGATCCGCAGCTGCATGTACCGAGTAACCCTGAAAGCTTATATTGGCTAACACTGATCTGAGATTTTCACAACATAACTTTTGTGAAGTACCGGCAACCATACCAGTATGCCGTACAACAAAACCGGTATATTCACTGCTATACTACTGTCTTCCTACACGAATAGAGTGATACTGATGCTTCTCTTACTCTATCCTCTACATTTATTTTCCAATTAAGCGTAATGTCGTAGTGAGCTTTATCTATAAAAGTCAAAGTGATTTCATTTATTTTAGATGGATCTACCACTGGTAATCTATATTTTCTAATAAATATTACCAGCTCTGCTTTCTTAGCGTTTATGGCCAAACCACATGATTCTGAATATAGATTTAGTTCATCTAATATGCTTTGCATGCATGACTTCACAAAGCATGTTGGGGAATTTCCCTATTACCGAAATTGCAATATCGTCTGCATAGGCAACAACGTGCACTCTTCGCCCCTCTAAGCCCTTGAGGAATACCCTTGCTGACGGATTTACGCAACTTCGAGGCACCCAATGTTGAATTCCCAAAACTGCATATGAGCATTTGTTCGATGAAAACAACCAGCGCCCCGGGGAGACTCAAATCCGTCAGTGCAGCGGTTATTGCCTTGGGTAGTATACTATTAAAAGCACCCTCAATGTCTAGGAAAGCTACCAATGTGTATTATTTGTCTTCCATTGATTCCTAAATTACCGTCAGTAGCGAATTCAAAGCCCGACAACGAGCGCGGCAAACACTGCTGCCGTATTTTCACTGATGGCTCCAGGACTGAAGAATGTTCAGGTTCTGGTGTCTTCGTGGAATCTTGTGGGACCCGTTGGTTCTTTGCTCTTGGTCTGCATGCGTCTGTGTTTCAGGCGGAGGTGTATGCGATATTTGAGGCAATGGACTTTGTTGTGGAAAACAGGTGGAAAGGCAATTCTATTTGTGTCTGCAGTGACACCCAAGCTGCGCTCATGGCCTTGGATAGTCCTACCACTACTTCCACGATAGTCAGGTCCTGCAAATTCAGGCTTAATTATGTTGGAAAACATAATAGTCTGACGCTAACTTGGGTACCGGGACACGCTGGCATTGCGGGTAACGAGACCTCTGACTCTTTGGCCAGGATGGGCTCTGAGGCTGTTTTTATTGGCCCTGAGCCTGTTCTGCCACTCCCTTCTGCTGTCATCAAAGCCACTGCTACCAAGTGGGTTGTTTCGACCCACAAGCGAGCATGGCGGGCTGAGAGAGGCTGCGGATGGACGAAAATTATGCTACCTGCTATCTCTGACCGATGGTCACGGTTCCTTCTATCTTTAGGTAGGAGGGACTGCAGGCTGTTGGTTGGCGTGATGACAGGGCACTTTCTATGGGCTAGGCACATGGAAAGGATTGGGATATCAGACAGTGCGCTGTGCCCAGCCTGTGGAGGAGAAGACGAGACGGCGGACCATTTTCTTTGCGTCTGCCCTGCCTTTGCTCGAATCAGGTTCGGGATTTTTGGCACTGATGTGCTGAGGAGTAACCAACTTAGCTCCTTGGCACCACAGGATCTACTTCTACTTCTTCGGAGTCGGGTAGATTTAAAACCGAGTAAAAGGGAACCTTAAGTGCAGTACAATGGATATATACTCTGTCTGAGTGCTGCGTTTACTAGATTGTTCCTACAAAAAAAAAAAAAAAAAAATAATTCAAAGCTGTTTCTGTAGATTTACCTTATTATTTCTCTGATATATGTTTCTACTAATCTCTCTAGAGTTTTTAATAAAAAAGTAGAAACCTGTTTCTGTAGATTTACCTTATTATTTCCCTGATATATGTTTCTATTAATCTTTATAGAGTTTTCAACAAAAAAAGAAGAAAGACTGATAGGCCTGATATCCTTTGGACTAACATGCGTACCTTTCCCCGCTTTAGGAATAACAACTACTTTCACTCCTCTCCAAGGTGAGGATATATGATTTAAAGTTAGCGCACTTTTGAAAATAGTTATTGACCATTCCATAATGTAGCTTACTGAATACCAGTTGAGCTGGGAAGATCCTGTCTGGTCCCAGCGACTTCAAGGGTTTAAAGTCTTTTACGGCCCACGGAATACCGGCCCCCGAAATTGTATTTAGAGTTTCGGACTTTACCCTAGCAATTTCCATTATACACGTTGGTGGGTTGTCAAGAAAGTGTGTATTTAACAACAGAGCGTACAAAGAGGAACTAGATGAATAACAACGATGAATTCAAAAATCCATATATTGACAGAAAATGGTTTTAAAGAAAAAGTTCATCAAATAACAAAATTTTCAGTGGGATGAATGACATTTATCTATTACAACAATTGTAAGGGTATCAGTCTAAAATTGTCCATTAATTTACAATGGACTGCAAAACATTTGTAAAATTGTACCAGACGTTCTCGGTTTGCATAAACTGACTCGAAAAAATATAAAACATGTAAATATAGATTCAAAATTCGGGTTAAACGGAAGAATAGCTTATACTTTGAAAATAAAAGAAGACGTGCACGAGACCGGAAGACTATAGAAAGAAATTAAAACATATGTTTTAACAAAGTTCAAGAACCAAAGGAAGTAATAACAATTTAAAAAAATACCTGATGTATTTGTTGACAGATAATACCATTTAGATTAAATGCAGGAAAATTAAGCTGTTGACACGAGACACTCAACGGCTTCAGTGTCAGCTTTATAAGCTTTCACCATCACCTTGCCGAATCCATAAATTCTGCGCATTTCGCCAACGACTCTACCGTTTCTTTATTTAGAAGCAGCAGCAGCACCTGCATCGTCGCATGTTTCGTCTCCACCGCTTCTGTATTGCCGCTACCGATTTCAATTTTGATGTATCTCCATTCATTTATCGGGGGTACCGAGTTACTTGCTCTGTAGATCCTCATTATTTTCTCTGGGTCGTCCTGTGTAGCCGGAATCCCAGCTCTCGCTCTCGGACGAGAAGGAAAATCTTCCCTATCGACCACTGCCAGCTTGGCAATCGGGTACAGCTCCCCTAATTCTGAGATGGCAGACTTGTACAGCTCTGCCGATCTCTCACAGTCGCAGGCGATCTTCTTTATCTTGCCCTGGTGCCAGCCTGCATCCTCGCCTGTCGGTGGAGGACCGGGATTTTTCTCTAGCACCCCTAGAAATACCTCTGCCAGGGCAACTTGAACTCACTTCCATTGCGTACGCGGACTTTTCCCTTCCGGATTTCCCGTATCTAGTACGCCTATGATTATGAGGTTCTTTGCGACATCCGCGAATGTCTTCCTCGGAGTGACACTTTGCGTCTTCACTCTTTTAGACGACTTGGCTTCCTCGAAGGACCTCTGTCTCTTCGGCACCGGGACATGTTCGCGGTCGAATTTAACATCTGGCAAAACCCGCTTTTCCCACCCGATGGAACTTCTCAATACGTTAGTGAGGTCTTCTCCTGAAGGTTCCCTCTCATGTACCCTTTTCCGATCAGCCTGGCGGATCCTCGGCACGGGTCGCATAACACATTGATCCTGCCCTTTACCCCCGACTATGACAAGAGTGCAAAGGCCAGATGCAGTACTATTAAGGAGTAACAAACACCCGAATTTACATTCTCATCTTAGCTAGATACCTCCTGACACCAGGATAATACTGTGATATCTATTATTAGTCAGCACCCTCGAGGAGGGTTCAGTGGAGGTGTTTTACTAACCAGTGACACACAAGTAGGCATAATTATGTGGGCATACTCCTAAATATGTACATTAGGGTGGGGCGATTTGAACATCTTAATGGGCGCTTCGCGTTTCTGATTCTTGGGATTGTACTGAGCAAAAAAGTCCACTAGACCATATGTCTACGGTGAAAATCGAGCTTTCAGATTTTGACTTGCAATTTTTTCTCAGACTTTATTTTTTGGAAAATTTGCAAATTTTCTTGGGCTCATATTTCGTAAAGTATTTGAAATTTTGACTTATTTAAGTAAAGTTGTAGCTATTGTCTCGGGCTACAATTTCTCTGAACATATTACTTATAAAAAACTTCGTTTTCATGGTCGAAAAGTCGAAAATGTAGAAAATTCACCACTTTTTGTCACGTTTTTTTTGGATATTTTGGCCTATAACAGCCAAACCATTGAGATTTTCGATCCAATACTCAGACAAAAATTGTAGCCAAGACAATAGTTAAGAACTCTCTAGTACATGTCAAAAGCATTGGAACGCTCCTTCAGGCAGTTTTGGCCTTGTGAAAGTGCAAATTTTTCGTGAAAATATTGATAAATTACCATTTTCAGTTGTTCATAGCGCAAAATCATAAAAATGTTCTATATCTTATTTTTATTCTATTTTTTTATTTTATTCTATTTTATTCTATTTATTTTATTTCTTATTTTTTATTCTTCTATTGTTTTCAGTTCATTTGACGCATTTTTGTTAGTTTATTGTAAACGATCACAGCATCAAATACACATAAAATTAAATACGCATTTTAAAATATCTGCAGCAAATGTAAGTTTTAGAAATAATTGTTTCGTGTATAAACTGTGCAGTGCTAATAAAAAACATTTTTTTTATTTTAAGATATAAAAAATATGGATAATCCAGTGGATTCTGATAATACACAGAATGTGGAGATGGAGACGCAGCCAGAATCATCAGCGTCATCATCAAATCTAGAACATATGCCTTCGCAAAACGTATTGGCATTCGGTTTAGAGGCTGAATTAGATGATATTTTGCTTCCAACTACGAGCGACATTTTGAAACATTATTTTTTCTTGGCCGCTCGTTGCAAAAACGCAAATAAAATGTTTTCATACGACACATTCACCCCACACGTTTGCGACAAATTGATACAAATTTGGAACAAATTAAATATTGAGGTTATTGAAAAAAAAATATTATTAAGAAATTGGGCAGATTATTGAAAAATTACAAACAAAAAATGATGCTAAATTCAGAGAATTTGTTGACAGCACAACGAAAGTATTTTACATCGGAAAATGTAAATGCCAGCTCAAAACAGCCCGATGTAATTGTGCCAAAATTCCTGACCGACTCCATGAATTCATGTTGGATCAGCATAACGAACGCAGACTTACAATACCTGAATATTTGCCAGTCGAAACAGAAATATCGACTGGTTACCATCTTTACATTCAGGTGCATCATCTGATCCAATATTTCAACCAACCGCATCAGATGTGCATGACTTGGAAAACTATGATCCTCCTGGTTCGGAAATCCATACACCAATCGTGCGAAGAATGTATACTCCACGATATGTACACCACGGTTTGCAATGATGTGCGATCGCTTTGGGGTATCCGATCGATTAGCATCTGTTTTGGCTTCAGCTTTATTCGCTGACATACAGTTTAAGGATGAGCGAGGTGAAACCATTATTATGGATAAAAGAAAAGTGAGACGAGAGCGTGAAAAATCGAGACACGATATTTTACGAGCAAATCCAAAAAAATAAAGTCTGAGAAAAAACTGCAAGTCAAAATCTGGAAGCTCGATTTTCACCGTAGACGTATGGTCTAGTGGACTTTTTTGCTCAGTACAATCTCAAGAATCAGAAACGCGAAGCGCCCATTAAGATTTTTTTCCTTCCATACTAATCGCCCCACCCTAATGTACATAAAGCGGAAAGCAGATTTTCTTAATTTTCTAAAAAGATGGAGTGAAGGAAAGAAGTTGTTGATAAAAAAAAGGTGAAATTTTAGTAAATATTGTGAGCATTCATTTAATTAATAGCAGGAGAATGTGAAGGGCGAGATAGTGTGAAACAAAGTTATGGGTAAAAAAAAAAGTTCAAGGAAATCATTTAAATACAAATAAGAATAGGAATTTCGATGAAATGGAAAAATAGCTAAGAATATACGAGTATAAAAATAATTTTTTTTGTATATTCAAATTACGAATAACGCTTAAAAGAAACACAACACGAGGGTTTGCCTGGAAGGTATGTAGGTAGTCACATATGGGCGGACTAAAGGTGCGATATAATACACTCGTTTATGGGTATAGGTATACCAGGCGATAACTATTTTAGGAACCTTAGTCCCAATGAAAAAATTAATCATACAATTGACAATGCTTTCACATAAACGGGTTTATTTTGAATATTTTCGCTTATGCCAGATGGGCAAAAAATTTGCTCACAATTAAAAAGAAAAACGAATTTGTAAAGAAAAAACAAAATAATAATAAAACAATTTCGATGTATTAAAATTGTAGAATGAAAAATAAAACACATTATATAAAAAATGAACACTTACAAGTAAGAAAAATTAAAAATTTATAAAAAATGAAGATAATTTTTATAACGAATTGACAAGACAAGTTACAACAGTAGTTGCAATTGCGTATGTGTGGTTATGCCACCGTCATAATTTTTCAGAAGAAGAAGAGCTCACATCTTCACAAGGATGGGTATGTGCCAAAAATTTGGAGAGAAGTCAGGGTGGTTTTCACTTCAAAAGCGGGAAAAATAAATCACTCTGCTGACAGACATTGCAGATTAATAAGTCTTTGATAATGTATTCTTAAAACACTTGAGAGGCTTATCGATTTGTATTTTAAAAGGATTACCAATATTTGCACAATGGATATTGCGCAAGATGCATACCGTGAGGGTAGATCAGTGGATATCGCACTTCATGAAGTGGTTGGTAGGTCAATAAACTATAAGGAATATATGCTGGTGGGTTCTCTGTATATTGAGGGGGCCTTCAGCAATGTAAACACAGAGGCGATCTGCAAGGCGCTGAGAGATCATGGAGTGAAGGAATTCATTGTGAGATGGATTAACACAATGCTAGTAAGCAGGGGCATCACCACCACTATGGGGACGGTCATTACCGTTATCACACCAATGGTTCTACATTGGTGTATTCCGTCGAGCGGACTATGCAGGAGTTGCCATTACGAAGAAGAGATAGAATCGATTAATCATTTTTATGTCAATGTCCAATACTATGTTTGTGGCCGCGCTTCCTTTACAAACTTGACAGAGATAACGAAGTTGGACTTATCTGTTTTCCTCACTTTCGTCTGCAAAACCAAATGTTTTAATAAGGATGGTACTTCCAATGTATACGGAAATCGAGGGTAAGGACGAGTAAGCCTCCTCTTGGAATTTTTGAAGCAGTCACAATGGACATAGATGTCTCCTAGTTGAAGTGCGGATACTTCCTCACCTCACGCACACGCCTTCCTAACCTAAGCTAACCTAAAGGTAGAAGAAGTACAAGAAGCAAACGAACGACAAAACAATGTCTAACACATGCATGAATCTGGACAAACGTCAAAACTTTAAACGATCCTGGTTGTGAATATTTTTCTGCTGAAAGATAATTGAAGATTAATTTTGAGACAAAAGAGTTTAGGGGTTTCTAACTCCCCATGCACGAGATGACTGCGAACTGAAGCCTACGAGAAAATGAAGATGGTACCAGTAAAATACCTACCAAATCCAAGAAACAAGACCCACGGCGATCATATATAAATTTCTTAGCTATTTTGACGACACTGAGTATAATTATTATTATGGTGACAATGCTGATGATATGGGATATTGATTGACAATCCTGTACGGAAGTATCCAAATTTGTATTTTCAGCAAGGAAAGTATCATGGTATCAGCCATTATTTCATACGCCAGGATGCAAATTTTCTGATACTTGTTCAGACCTGTTATATAAAGTCCAAGGTTCCTCCGTAAATAAAATAGGAGCCAGTTACAACAAAAATCACCGCTTAATCTTTCGGCATTAATTTCAAGTCGCAAACTGAAGAATCTTAAAGCGCAAACTTCACTCTAACTATGAACAGATACGTCATTACGTAGCCAAGCTTCACCGGGCTACTTTTCAACCTGTTCTCCAATTCGAAGATCTCCGCCGACACTTACTACCGAAGATCTACATTGACTTCGTCAGAAGCGCAACTACTCGCATAATCTTGCATCATCTGCCACCCATTCAACAAACTACAGAGCAGACATCAAAGGTTTTAAACATTCAATTACTAACACGGCGTAAAAGACTATCGGTGAGCAAAACACACGCCGGCCTACAAGTTTATACTTACCGTTCCAGAAAATGGGGAGGGGAATGCAGCAGTATTGTAAGAATAAATAATAGGAATAAATTGTAAAACAAAAAGAAAAACAAGAAGAAAAGAAAACGGAAAAAAGAAAAAGAACAAAAAACTAAAACTAAATTGTAAAACAAAAAGAAAAACAAGAAGAAAAGAAAACGGAAAAAACAAAAAGAACAAAAAACTAAAAGAGTCCAATAATATAAAAATAAATAAGCCGCCCTCTGTAGTCTAGTGGTAAGCATGCTAGACTAACACCCCGAGGGTCGCAGGTTCAAATCCTGTCACGGGCTTTAAAATCATTTTCTTTTCGAGTCGAAAGCCTCTGTAGCTAGTACTCATTCCCCCAAAACCTTGCATTCATAATTAATTATGGTGTAAGATATAATAATAATAATAATAAAAATAAATAATAAAATTAAAAAAGTAATACATAAAAAAAAACCAATACGAAAAAAAATAATGATAAAATAGAAAACAAAACACAAAAGCCTCATAAAACAAAAACAAGAGAGACAAAAATATAGTAAAGATAGATAAGAAAAAACAAACTGAAAATAATAATTAAGTTATTGCTTTTCAAGTAATAATAATAATATTAATACTAATAAAAACAAACTGTATGTACGGTATTGTGTAGTAAATAGGATGCAAACATTTTTTTGGTGCAGCATTATTCACTAGCATTACCAACCTAGAAAGAGGGTAGGGATGTTGTCAGTCAATCTCACAAAGTCCACTAAACCCCAGTAGCGTTAAGACTTTATTATTAATAAAATAATAAACGTGCATAGTCCGTATATTTTAGCACTATAATTTAGTAAAATTGTTATTAATAACCAAAAGTCGATTGTATGCTTTTAGGTGCGCACATTTGACAATTGAACTGCAATTCACTTTCACTACCATGCAATTTGCAAACCAAAGAATATAGCAATAACAATGTTTGAAGATTCTAACAAACGAAGTCTGGAGAGTTTTATCTCACACAGTTAGACCCACCAAAGTGGATCCAGGCACCAAGCGCCAAGTTAACATCCCTCAGTGCATCATAGATATACCCCCAACATAAATGGCCGGTCGAAGCCGGACAACATGTGAAGATACATGTAAGTATCCTACCCCAACAAAGCTTCATTAGGCAATAAGGTAAATCGTTTTCTCATAGCCGATCGCTAGCAATTTTGTATTGTATCTGGTTTAACCTGAAAGTTTTTTAGTTCTGCGTGTCTCTGCGGGAGGTAGAAAAGTTTGCATCTGTGGTGAATCTTTTGTTATTGCGGTTCAACAAAAATAACATTTGCACAATCCTTCGAGGCAGGAATTAGCAGCCAACTGTACTAACTTTAATGATTAACAAATACGAATACCATATTTTGCTCATATTTTGTCAAATTGATTGGGCCGTGAGATAAGCTGATTCTTCTCAGTGGAAAGATACTCTTATAAATTGTGTTTGAAGATATGTAATGTAATGTAATGTAATGTATTATTTATGTTAAAATTAAAATTATAATAACGTCTAGTTTGCTGCCCGTTCTATAAATAAAATCTAAATAAGATATTTTCATTGTTCAAAAAGTGTTTTTACAAACAAAACGTGCGCTTGCAGATCTTTGAAAAGTTTTTTACAACCCACAAACAGCAGTAGAAAACTTTCGGCACATTACCGGTTGACTATCGTTTACGATTGTTATCAGAATTATTTCTTTTTGGTTGTAAATGCTTTTTAGTTAAGATACGGCCTACAGTTAGAGGAGAAATTTACAAATACAGTAGCTGCCGTTGACCTTGGTGGGAACCCGCCTGGCTCCAGTCACTGTTCTGAGGTTGAGGAGCCAATATAAAGTAGTTCACTTCTGCCTATTCTCAATATTCGTAATTAAAGTGTTTGTTCTCCATTGCATATCTCTCATTACTGCCCTGGCCCATTGAAATTGGAAAAAAGAAAAATTAGGCTTGCCAAAATAATAGTGAAGTATTACTCGTTTAGGTGCTTACCTCGCAGCTGCACATAAAATTGATCTTGGACAAACCTTTCTGAAGACTTTTCCACAACATCATGAGCTGAAGCTGCAGCATCACCAGCAACAACATTAGCACCACCATAACCATATCCATAGCGACAATAACAGAACAACAAAAAAGTGAAAAAATTAAAATTCTTCCTCATGCTGCGCGCAAATTCTTCCTGATGGCGATTAACGTAAGGCTCCTAAATTTACAATTTTCATCAATAAATTCACTGGATGGGTCCACCATACAGCATACACACAGACCCCATGGATCCGCGCAGAAAGACCTCAAACTGATTTTTGCAATAAGCGTTTGCGAGGAAATTGCTGTTGCAGGAAAATGCTCGCTGTAGCTCCACCACCACAACCGCCAACGCCACTGCCACTAGACGAACCACAGACATGCAGACACACCCCGAGATGGAGATAGAGATGAATTGCTATGCTCAGGCTCTGGTGTCGGACCAGGTTTTCAACAGCACCACTTCACATCATCACATAATGCACCAGTCAGGGAAGCATCGGCCATCGACCATCCCAACGGCGACGCGCTGCAAGATGGATGGATTGCATTGTGCTCTGGTGAGCTGTTCCTCTAATGAGCTCTTAGCGAAATTGTATGAAACGGAACGAAAAGAAACAAAACGAAATATACAATTGCAACTAACGAATTTCGTATTATGGATGCGCTCACTTGAAGGTGCATTAAATGGGGGCTCCACAATGAATGATATAAACACCATTAAGCTGCGAGCGCAATTCCACTTAATTTCATTCGCCGGCGTCACAGCCGCCACAGCCACAGCCGATGCCGATGTGACACGTAACACCGTCTAAGGTGATTGCCTGCCTGGCCACGGAAGAAAGCAATATCGATGGCCCACTGTTGGAAGTGGGTTTTTGGGGGGGTTCAATTTTGTTGATAGATTTTTTCGTTTAATTCCTTTTATGCACGCTCGTGTCGATTGGAAAATTGGATATGACATGTTGCCAATGCTGTGCGTCCGTCGTTGAAGTAATCAATATTTCGTAAAAATATTGTGGATTACTTAAACAATATCAAGAACAAAAAATATGTCAACAATTGTTATATTGTTGGCTTAGTTGGCCTACAGTGAAGTGACCAATGCGAGGTGTGTTCTAGCGTTTTTTTTTTTTTGTTAATACGAGAAATATATGCAATTTTCTTCAAATTCTCGCAAGAATTAAACCTTCTTTTCATCCGCGCGGAAATTTGTCTATCAAGTACTTGTACTTTCACAATGTTTCTCTGTGGAAAACT
Source organism: Clusia tigrina (assembly GCA_920105625.2). Classification (NCBI taxonomy): domain Eukaryota; kingdom Metazoa; phylum Arthropoda; class Insecta; order Diptera; family Clusiidae; genus Clusia; species Clusia tigrina. The sequence goes on from OV050031.1 coordinate 119,011,021, forward strand.
GGCCTATTGGGTTCGTCATAAACATCATATTAATCCTCAGTTCATAGCCACAGGATGCCTACCATTTCTTAGTGAATATAAAGGGCATTAGTCCCACACATACGGGCAGATAAATGAGGTGGAGGACCGGTATACAAAACAAGGGTTTTTAGACTGTGGTGAGGAAACAGCCGTAATAACATTTATGTGTTAACTTGAATAATTAGATTCAAGTTACAAACCTTACATTTAAATGATATGCACAACTTGGAACGCCTTTTATTGTTATCTTAAGTTTTCCTTTATGCTATAATACAATACAATAGTGAGGTTGTGTCTTTTTGTGTTAATATGAGTCATGCTGTCAGATTTGCACTAATAGACAAAATTCTCGTGCGTCAAGTGGATTAGTGCGACTTTAAAGAGAGCACCGTATAACAATAACGGAGTTTAGTAGTGAATAGAAATCAGCATTGATAATTAATAGTAGAGTCAAAACTTCTTAAACTGTTCTAGTCAATTATCAACACAAAAGGCATTCCGTAAAGAACTTTATTTTATAGGGGCCTCTGTGGTCTAGTGGTAAGATTGGTTCAAATGCTCCCAAGGGCATGTTCCGAAAAATGCTTCCTTCTAAATATTTTTCTCTTGGAGTCGGAGGCCTGAGTTACTTGTTTTCATTCCCTTTATTCACTGCAGATATAAATAATTAAGGTGTAAAATATAGTGATAATAATAATAATAATAATAATAATAATAATCTGAAAGAGATCGCATTGTAACTAATAATGTAATTTTCTTAATGAAAATCTAGAAATGGAAGAATAGAATCAAACAAATTTTCCTAACAATGTAATGGAGTACAAATTTCGATATAATCCCCAGAAGGAACTATTATCAGTAATTAATTTTCGTAGCAGTATAAGTTGGTGAAAATGTCAACATAATCCAGATATCGAATTATTAGTATTAAACTAATTTTCCTAACGATGTAAATCGGTAAAAATGTCGAAGTTGATTTTGTACAAAATTACAACAATTTCTTTATATACTGAAGTGTTCGGACTTATGGAAAGATGTAGAATTCATGGGTATCGAACCGGATATCCAAATTAGTCAAATGTTTAGTCTTGATGAATGAATTTTCAACTGGAATAACTCAAATTTTACTAACCATAAACTCCATTTTAAACCACACTCTCTCTTCTCTCGCCTTATGTGGAATCTTTGCGTACAACCAAGTTCAATGCGAGAATGGAACTTCCAACACATCCTTGAGTTTAATATATACCTATCAGAAAAAGAAGTAGGAGAGACGTCTTCTCTCAGCGAAACTCTTTCGTAGTTGAATTATACAAGTGAAAATGCTGAGACTCTCTGTTGTAATAAACTTGCTCGTCCCAAATATATGATCGCAATATTTATCAAGTGTGAGAATAGTAATTTACAGTCATTGCACAATTTTTATCAAAACACATCCCAAAAAAATAAAACACGCGCAGCTGAGGCCCTGAGACTGTGAGCAGCAATGAGATCACCCAGCACCTGGAAGCTGTGTAGACCTACAAATCAGATTTCGATAAGGCTACTAAATAAATAGATTAATCCACGGAAATAAATGTAATTTCGTTCTACCTCCGAATGCAAAGTGAATGTACGGGTCAAGTCTGCCTCAACCAGCATGTAGCATTTTCAGCGCATCACACACTCCCAAAATAACTAAGACACCGCCACTCAACACGCTTCACATCCCCTTAGAATACTTAAATACTAATATTATTATAACATGAGCGTACTCACCACTTGTTGTTCATATTTTCTGTCCTAATTCTTTCCGCGTTGTGGTTCCTTGAACCGGCTGCGCCAAAATGTTGTACCTCCTCGGCGAGAACGGTGCGACACGCACGGCAGTTGTCCGGTGGTTCCTGGACCTGAAAATTTAGCACTGACTCTATTATTAAGACTGTGCCGAATTGCGGCGCAAAAAACAAGTCACTACCGTTTCGCTTTCAAAAATACAACTCATTTATTAAATTATAAACACTTGTATTTATAAACTTACATTTACGGTATACAGTGTAACCTACTTTCACCTATTCTGTTTTCGCGGCAACTAGGTCACGCACTGCTTACCTTACCAGTTCAGTTACTGGCCCGATTTCATTTGCGTGCTGATCATGCACTTTGATCCGCAGCTGCATGTACCGAGTCACCCTGAAAGCTTACATTGGTTAACACTGTATGGGAAGTCATGTCGTGAGTCGACTATTCGTAGGTAGCCGTATTTTGACTCACAAAATCCCTCCCCTCCTTCTGTAGAAGGTGGTGCAATCACCTTCTGATTTTATACATTATTTTTTAATCTACTGCTACGAATATTTGCTTTGTAGTCTGCGCTTGCCGTCAACATTGTCGTTTTTTTTTCTTTCGCCTTGTTTTATTCCCTTTTTTTTTGTTTATATTCATTATTGTTTTTCTTCTATTACATTTTTAGTGCCGTTGCACTATGGGTAAAAAGTAAGATTTTTTGGCATAAAGTCAATTTTTTTTTGGTTTCATATTTTGAAATTTAATTGATTTCCTAAATCTAGATACCCATATTAGAAAAAAAAACATTTAAGATCAATGCAGGTGGCAACCCTTTTTTGCTGGCGCGCTTTTAAAGTCAGCTGTTTGAAAGTCACTTTGTTTTGGTACAACTGGCGGTAAACATCAGCTAAGTTCGAGCACAAGCGTGCTTTGAAAAAGTGAAAAAAATTAAAAAGTGTAATTATGGAAAACGTTAGTGCAGGTATGTAAAATTAAGACGAGATGCCCTTTTTGTCATAATTGTCTGTGGTTGTAATATTGTGAAATGTTTTGTTTATGTATAATTTTATATAAAATCTATCAATTGTAGTTGTGTTCCGTGGAGTGTAACTTGTGAATGGCAAAGCATTGCAAAAAGTTATAAATGGCAAGTTATTAACAAAAGTGTGTTAATTAACAAGTAACTAGCCTTTTTTATTCTATTTTGTGCCAACACGTGTTTTGCAGATAAACATGTGTTTGCCCATGCAGCGCTTATTGAAATTTGTAGCAGCAACAATCGCTCAGAAGATGCACTTGTGAAATATGTGTTACATAATATCAATAATATCAGTTTAAATGAAGACCAAATGCGTTTGATATCAAAACAACTTAAAGATTTTGTTAATTATATAAAAAAGTATTTGCCAAAGTGCAACCGTAAATTAGAGCGATTTAAAACTAAACATTCAAAATGGCTTAGCAAAAGTATAATTATAGTAATGGATGAGCAGTATGTTTCCCAAACAAAATAGGTCGCCCAAAATTAAATTATGAAGATGCTGGACCTAGGCTAAAAAGAAAATTAGCCTCCGAAGTTGCTTCACAAAATAAACATGCAACGCCGTTGCTATTTCATGCTGCTACGGTTTCAGCCAAAAAATCCAACGACAGAGACATGGCCTTTGTTTTGAATAAAGCAGGCAGTAGTCGAAATATAGCCGAAGTAAGGAAGAAACTTTTTGCTGTTTCTGCGGATAACACATTAGCATTTTTAATAGAAAATAGATTAACAAAACAACAGTACATAAACATGAAGTAACACACCAAGAAACAGGGATGTGATATTTATCCTCCTTATTCTGAAGTCGTTGAATCGAAATTAAAATGTAGACCTGTCGGAATCCTTTATTCTGAAACCAAGGCAGAAGTTACATTACAAAACTTATTACACCATACTGCTCACCGAATTCTTACAATGCAAGACGAGGTGTTTGAACTACTTTCAGATGCAACAAATTGTATACTTATTTTTAGTTACGGATTTGATGGCTCCACAGGCCACAGTTTATACAAACAGCGGTTTCAATCGAATCACAATTCTGGTCTTGATAGTTCACTTTTCGTAACTACGGTTATCCCACTGAAAGTTATAGACGAACTTCATCGAGTTATTTGGCTGAATAAGACTCCACAGTCTGTTAGATTTTGTCGTCCTTTGAAAATCGAATTCGTTAAGGAAAGTACATCCCTCATATTAAACGAAAAAGATAATTTGGATAGTCAGATATTACACCTACAAGATTATTTATATACGCACAAAACGAAAAAAATAATTGTGAAGTTTGAAGGATATATGACACTTATAGATGGCAAAGTACTTAATATTTTAACTGGAATAAACTCCTGCCAATCTTGTCCAATCTGTGGGCAAAATCGACACAGTTACTAAAAACAAAGGACTTTAACTCGAAGATTTGCAGTATTAAAACAAGCAGTCATCAATACGGAATAAGTCCTCTTCATGCATGGATCCGCTTCTTCGAGTTTATATTAAGAGTCTCCTATAGGCTTGATTTCAAAAAGTGGCATGCTAAAGGTAATGATAAAGTCCAAATGGCTTCACGCAAACAGCTTCTACAAGAAAAATTTTGGGAAGAAATGGGCCTTAATGTAGATAAACCTAATGCAAATGGCAGTGGCAATACTAATGATGGAAATACGGCCAGAAGAGCATTTTCGAATTCAATAGTACTATCATCTATATCAGGAATTGATTATGAAATAATTCGTCGTTTTCACATAATTTTAATTGCGATATCTTGCGAGTATGCCTTGAATTCAGACAAGTTTAAAGACTTTTGTGCTGACACATTCACAATGTACATGGAAAAATACTTCTGGTATCTAATGTCCCCTACTGTGCACAAGGTACATGGATATCAAGTAATGGATTTCTGCGTACTCCCAGTTGGTTGCCTAGGGGAAACTGCATCGGAGGCAAGGAACAAGCTATATAAGAGCGACAGAAGATGCCATGCCAGAAAATGCAGTCGCCTAGACAATATTACAGATATTTTCAACAGAGCCATGGATTCTTCTGATCCCTTATTGTCTAGCCTGTGTTGGAAGGAACTTAAAAATCGAAACTATAAGAAAAGCTTACCATCAGAAGTCATCGGTCTTTTACAAACACCAAGCATGGAACTTATAGATGTAGATGAAGGTGGCGAACCCTCTCAGTGCTCTTCAGATGAAGAAGATGATGATCAGGACATTTTTGAACTTGATAATATAGTATTAGAAGAAGAATATGAAGAGAACTAGTTTCAACAACGTGGAATGGTGAGAAGTATACCCACTTTTTTGACATAGCTAATGAATTTTTTTTTGTTCCCAGCATCAAAATAAATCTCCAACATACAAACTCAATCTACATACGTAATATGAATTAATAATGATATAATTTGTACATATGTACTTTATATTGTAATAAATATTTTATTCTTATGAAACTTGGTAGGTCATCTTGTGAGCATAAAAAATGTATACAAACCAAATTTCAATTCAATAGCCCTATAAACATAATAGTTGGGGCAAATCGGCCAGATCGGCTATATGGCAGCTATATGAAATAGTGCCCCCAATCATATGAAACTTGGTAGGTCATCTTGGGAGCATATAAAATGTATACAAACCAAATTTCAATTCAATAGCTTTAAAATTAGAGTTTATGCCAAAATAAACGGAAAAAAACCATAGTGCGTTGGTCCTTTCTTTATTTTTTTTTAAATTCTTTTTTTTCATACTTGCTGGTTCTCGCCAATTTCTTTGAATGAAATTGCAAGGTGAACAGTCGCAATAATCTTTTATATATATGTTTGTACGACTGTGCACTGATCGACCGTGCTTATGGCTTACGAGCACTGGTAATTTGACACCACTGCGATTTTTCTTTTTGTTTTTGGTTGTTTCTTTAGCGTGTGCCAGTGCAGCGTACATACGAACGGGAATGTAAGTATGTTCGGTATAGCACATTTAGATATGCAGAGTATATATTTAAGTGGATAGATACATACTTTCGTATTAGGTTAATAAATCTAGTAGAAAATATAGTTGAGCTTAATTGCATGGGATACTAGGTTAGAAGATAAGATAAGTAAGTGCCTTGCATAGGCTGTGGCGAGCGTGCACCATGCAAGTAGGCATATGGATTCTAAGGATCTTAGGAAAGTAACTAAAGATAATAATTGCGGAAATAATTTAGCAAGTAGGTAGAAACGTAAATATGTAATTTTGGTGTACTAGTGCAGTTAGTGCGCAGGTATGGTAGCGAGGTGGATAGTAAACATGAATCAGAGGAGTAATAGATTAAAGTAAGAATATTTATTCAGCAACCTTTATTAGTTGGGGGTAATATGCGCGTTAGGTAGGTCACAAGCGCATTTTAGGAGTTAGGTAGGTAATTATTGAATTAAGATATTATATAATCAGTATGATTTAGTACATTTGAAATTGTTGAAAATATCGGATTAAATTTGTATTCATGCAAGATGTGCCGATGGATAATTATTATATGTAGGTATTTTTATCAATAAATGTACGATTGTTCTAGTTTTTGGTTTCTGTTTGGCGTGCTGGCCTTAGCGGTGGTAATTACACATGCAGAGATAGAATTAAAGCAGATTACTGACACCGCGGTATTCTTCGAAGATGTTGGACAGTCATTGTTTTATACGGAGGAATGGACAATCCTAACGTACTTCAGGTCGATGAACTTGAGCGATTTCCTGAAGAGCACAAGGAAGCTCTTGCGCAAGGCAAGCTCGGTGTGTGAAGTTGCGAGGCGAAAATTTTCATCGGGAGTGGTTGCTTCGTGTAGTGTGCCACTGGTCGAAACTGAAGCTGCTATAGCGACGCTTGAAAATAATGAGCAATTACTGTGGGCAATGTTCAGGAGCAGGAGGGCCAAGAGAGCGGCCAACTTCAACGGAAATTCCAACCGAAACGGAAATTGTGAGGTTCAGCTATTACAAAGACAGCCTACGGTCACTCGTGGGTGCACTCAATAGGCGGTACCAGCTACAACAGAGCTGTTGATGAAGACAGAAAGGGCCAATAGGTGGTTATTCCGATTCCACAAAGCCACGCAGTTATTGATTTAGCATGCGAAGACGTTTCGGACCCCGTGACGCTAGTCGGGTTTGGATTGTTGTCCCTAAAAAACCATTGCAGCCTGAGAAACGAAGAAGTTGTGGTGCCATTCGAGAATACTCCAAGTTCGCCGTTTGAATTTAAATTCCGTCAGTCCAACCACACAGAGTTCCTAGAAGCACTGAGAAGTAAGTGGTGGCCCGTGTTAAATAATGACACTGAAGACATCGGGACGGCGAGGGTAAGCATAGCTCGATGCTCCGAACTACGGCAACAATTACTCAAAGGTCGGCGGAGCTTTGACGAGCTGAAAGGCCGTCTGGACACGAGTAACAGAGTGACTATATTCCACCAGGAGCAGCGCGGTTTCTGGGAGTTAACCACTACGGTCGTCACAACGGTCGCCGCGCTAGTGGCCATAACGGTTGTAATATTTTCTGTGGGGGCGCCGCTGGGGTCGTTGTGGAAGCAGGGCGAAGCCAACCGAAGTAAAGAAGCAGGGTGACACAGCAGCACTCGAAAGGGTCCACATCTCCGGGCCCCTTGTCTGGGATAAGTTTGGCAACCCTTCAGTTCGATCAATACCACCGAGAGATACTCCACCAGTACTACCGCAGCACAACACCGTCACTGTGGGCGTGGACATGCATTGGCCGGTGACGGGAACCAACGAGCAGAGAACATGAAACGCCGTGGGACGGGCATCACCAGGGCCAACAGCAACAGCAGAAGCTTAGGAAGGTAAAGTTAATATATAGTATAATACACCTAACATAAATAGTAAACTGCAAATTGTCCGTTATACAATACTATGTAATCGCCGATATAAAAAGAGTCCATTTAAGAGAGAATGAATAAAAAAGAAAATTTGAAAGGAAAATATATATTTAAAAAAAAAAAACAAAATATGTGTATAAAGAATAATTTTTTGCTTATAAAAAATTACCTTATCGCGACCGATTTCACGCGACGTTGCCCTTGAATTAGCTTTTTTCAACAATATTATTTAATATTAAGTTTTGACCTAATTCCAAAGCCGCTGTTTTGATGTTCTTGATTTGGGGTAGGTCTATATGTGAACACATGTATATTAGTTTTGCAATGCAACTCGAGCATTAACACAGAAAAATCGGTTTTCTTTATGCTACGGCAATAGTGTATGCGCACAAACTATCTACCTGGGGGTTCTTGAGTGGAAAAGCTTTAAAAGATTGTTGTGCAGCTTCGTAGGTTTACCTCTTATCGTTACCACAGTTGTAACCGGGCTGCGGACCTCTTCCACCGCATATGGACCAATCCAAACGGGTGAGAATTTATTTTTCCTGGTCTGGTTCTTCAAAAGTACTCTGTCTCCTATGTTAATCGCGGTTGGATTTAAAGTCTTGTTGTAGGCGTTTCTGGCTGCTTTCTTTGCCTTCTCCTGATTCTCCCTGACCAATTCATGTGCTCTATGGAGCTGATACTTACGTACTTTATTCGGATCTTCAGCGTTGTAAACCGGTGCGCACTTTCGCTTCTGGTTGCTGGGCATGTCAAAGTCAAATCCGTAAAGCATCTTAAACGGTGTTAGCTTCGTTGAGACGTGGACTGAGTTGTTATGCACGTGCATAGCTGTAGTCAGCAATTGGTCCCAATTTGATTCGTCCTCCTTACCGCAGCTACTCAAATACTCGGCCAGAGGCCGGTGACTTCGTTCCAACGACCCATTGGCTTGCGGGTGGTTTGGAGTAATATGCAATTTTCTAATTCCTAATAGTTTGCATCTCTCCGAAAACAATTTAGACACGAAGCTTGATCCGTTATCGGTTATCAGAACCTTCGGTATGTTGTACCGCGCAACGATTTCGTCGAAAAATGCTTTGGCCACAGTGCCTGCTTCAGCGTCGGGTATGGCCATGCATGCCAAGTACTTAGAAAAATCATCCTGGAACGTAAGGATATATTTGTTGCCAGATACCGTCTCTGGTAATATGCCCACGATATCTATATACCTTGTCGAATGGTCGAGCTGGTATGTCATTGGCATTTTCGTCAATTTAGAGCTCTTATTTACCTGACATTTAGGGCAGCTTCTTACATTCCTTTTAATGTCTCCAAACATCCCCTTCCAAGTTACTCGCTTGTACGTCTTCCATGATCGTTGGTGCCCGCCCAGAGTTGAATCATGGTGACTCTTTAGTACCTTCAGTATATCTTTTTGGCTTCCTAGCCATTCTAATTCCTTAGCTGGACGCTCCACCATTTCCCTTTGGTTTGTGTCGTTCTCCTCGGGTTCTTCGTCTATACTTTGCCCAAGATTTACTTCCTCCTCTATACTGGCCTTCGTTTTGGCTCTCGTTTGAACCATTGCCACTTTCTTCAGCTCCTGTGGTACCCTGCTGAGTGCATCTGCATTAATGACTATTCTTGTCGACCTGGCACCTACAGTTTCCGACCCTCTGGCACTAATCCCATTCATAGTTCCTCCCTGCCAGGACTGGAGGTGGAAAGTACAACTTCTTTGGTTGTGCTTATCGAAGAGAACTAACTCTTTTCTCATTGTGTCTAGGATGGTGCGATTCCAGAGGTTTGGGTGGATCCTCACAGGACCCATGCCTGAGAGCTCGACACAGACATTCTGTGCCAGGGTACAAGCTGAGACCGGCCACCCGGTCGAAGAGCTCTTGCAGAGATTCTGGGAGGTGGAGGAACCACCTAGGGAGAAACGGTTGTCGCCCGGTGACCAAGCTTGCCTGGACTTGTACACATGGACCACTTATAGAGAATCTTCTGGGCGGTATGTAGTAGAACTACCGTTCAAACCAAGGCACCTGCCTGAGGAGTCACTTGGGGCTTCTCGACACATTGCGTTAAAACAGTTCGAACGCAATGAAAGCAGATTACTTCGCAACCCTGAGCAGAAACATCAATATGACTCCGCGGTGCAGGAGTACTTGACTCTCGATCATATGATCAAGGTCCCGCCACCGCCTTCAGGCGCTTTCGCTCATTCCTATTTGCCTCATCATGCGGTAATGAAACCCGAGAGTACGTCCACCAAGTTGCGGGTTGTGTTCAACGCATCTCAAGCAACCACCAGTACGCTCAGCTTAAACGATGTACTATACACGGGACCCACCTTGCAGGCTGACTTGACACAACTGATCGTGCGATGGCGAATGTTTCAGTTGGTATTTAATGGGGATCTGCAAAAGATGTATCGGCAGATTAGAGTAGCTCCAAAGCACACTCCGTACCAGCGAATTATCTTTAGGGCCTCTCCTGCAGCGCAAGTGTCCGACTACGAGTTACAAACTGTTACCTTCGGAGTCAACTGTGCACCCTACTTAGCGATTAGGACCTTAGAACAGCTCGCGACGGACGTCGAAGAGGACCTACCCCTAGCAGCCCAGGTATTGCGTGAATGTATGTATGTGGACGACGCCTTGGTCGGCACACATGATGTGAACGTGGCGGTACAGACTCGAGATGAATTGATCCGTGCACTCGACTCTGCCGGCCTTTTCATGCGGAAGTGGACAGCTAACACGGAAGCTATTCTCTCCTCTTTGCCTCCGGACCACTTGCTCCGAGAGGACTTCCTGAAGCTAGATGAAGCCAGCCCAGACATTAGGAATTCGGTGGAACGCAAAGACTGACCATTTCTACTTTCACCTTCGACCCACGAGCCACCAAACACAAGGTGCTATCGATTATAGCTCAACTTTTTGATCCAGCTGGATGGCTGGCACCTGTTGTGATCGTGGCCAAGATCTTGATGCAGCAGATTTGGGGGAACAAAACTGACTGGGACGAATCGCTAACCCTCGCCTCATCCAGTCGTTGGGGGGAATTCTTAGGGGCATATGACGACATCTCACAGATTCGTACTCCGCGTTGGGTGGGGTCTGCACCGGATGTAGATATCCAGTTCCATGCGTTTTGCGATGCTTTGCAAACGGCATACGCCGCCGCGCTGTATGTGCGATGCCAGTGCGGCGATACTGTCACGTCCCACTTGTTAGTGGCTAAATCGCGGGTAGCACCTCTTAAGACGTTGTCCTTACCCCGCTTAGAACTCTGTGGCGAGGTATTGTTATCCAAGCTGATATCAGCACTTCGGATAAGGGTGGGAATCACCTCCGGCAACTTGTTCTGTTGGACGGATTCGACCATCGTATTAGCTTGGCTCCATAAATCCCCGCATACATGGAAAACCTTCGTAACTAATCGGGTTGCAACCATTACAAACAAAGTAGGTATGGAATGCTGGAAACATGTCAAGTCTGTAGACAATCCAGCTGACCATGCCAGTCGGGGGGTAACTCCGGCAGCGCTCGTCCACAACCATTTGTGGTGGAACGGTCCGGGATGGCTTCCCCACGATCCAAATTCCTGGCCTCAGCCTTCGAAAAGCACTAGCCCGGACGCCCTGGAGGAACAGCGCCACGTTGCCACGCATACAATCCAGGTCAAACAGCATGACGACTTGTGACCACGCCCCACAGCGTAACGAGTGTGGCCAAAATTGTAAAAATTTAACATTTACTATTCGTAAAAATTTATTTGTACATTTATAACTAATAGTTGTAGTAAAACAAAAGTACTACAATTTGTTTATTATTTAATATATGAGCCTAGCAAGCGAACCTGAAAGTTTCAGATTATTTATGAAACTTTTTTTCAGGTGTTGGAGTTTCTTCATCACCCGCAAGTTCAGTATAAAATGTTCCATTATAAGATGAAAGTATCCATATGAAATAATATTTTTTCAAAGCTGTGAATGTATACAATATGGCAACACTCTTTTTTTGTTTATTATGCCTTTGGCATATTCGTGGTACCGTTATTTTAAAAACATTTTATGTCGCACATGTGTTACTTTATATTAAGCTTTCGGAGTAATTTAAATAAAATTATATAAAAATATATTTGGAAAATTTTGTCTATTAATTACAAAAAGTATGTATTAACAAGTAAACAAAAGTCTAGCTGCAACAAAGTGCAACTTTAATAATTATTTCAATATTTCAGTGGAAACCTCTGTAAAAATTCGACAAATTTTCGAGTTGTGGTTGCAAGTGAAATGCAGAAATCGTCGTGAAGTCATTTTGCAATTGGAAGAGTTTGTGAAAAATGCTGTTTCCACCGAATTAAATTTGGAAATATTAAAAAAGGAAATAAATTTTATTGAGACACAGTTTTCTAGAGAATGGGCTATATGTGAATGGAATGAAAAATCTTTTTGAAAAGAAGCAGCAGTCATGGTTGGACTCATGTGCAAAGCTAAAATTAAAAGAAATAGAAGAAACTGTTGTAAGTTTTATGTCAATTTTTAAAATATTTATATAGAATGTTTACCATACTTTAGCAACCACATACTAGCGCTGGTAGGCCCACATTGAACTATGAAGTGGGTTCTCAACGAACCAAAAGGCGAAGAGTACAGGAGTGTCTCCAGAAGAGATAAAAAGCTGCCAATCTAATTGAAGCGCGGGAAGAATAGCGAATGAAGAAGTCGCTATCAGTTGCGCAAGCATACGCTCTTTATCTTGATATGGGATTATCAATGAGAAAGTATAAATTGATGGCATCTGTTGTGAATGGCGTGCATCTTGGATGTTTTCCAATAGGCTACCTTTAAAAATTTGGCGAGTTCTGGGAGATGAGAACAAAAGTGTATTCAACGAGAATAAAAGAAGGATACAAGAGCAGTTCAGATTACAATTGGGACTCATTGTCGATAAAGTAAAAACTGGATCTGGTACTGATGGCAATACAGCTAGGAAATTTTTCCAAAATCCACATTTAGCTGCCTCAATTACAAATTTGGATTACAAATTTATAAAGAATTTTTCATTGATACTTCGTACTATAAGTAGTGGTTATAACATTAATACTGTAACATTTCAGCATTTATTTAACGAGACAAGACTTATCTATTTAAAAAATTATGACTGGTATTATATGCCCGTTACTGTTCATAAAATTTATATTCGGAATAGATATCATTCAAAATTTTAATCTCCCAATAGGATTATTATCTGAAGAAGCTTTAGAGGGAAACCACAAAATAGTACGTAGAAGTCGACTTTCTAACTGCAGAAAAATTAGTAGAGAAGCGACAAACAAAGACTTGCTAGAACACCTGTTATTGATGTCTGAGCCCACTTTTTCAATCCACAAACAAAATAAAAGCAAAAGACATGAGACAGCCGAAATTGTTAGTTATATAATACAGGACAGTTCTAGCGACAAAGAAATAGACTTTGGAGACTTTGTTTCTAACATATCTACAGATAGTTGTGACTCCGACGATAACGTTGACTCTAATTATTGATGTATTATGTTATTTTTACATTCAATTTTAAGAGGACCATTAAATAAATATTTTATTAAGTTATTTCGCAAAATGTTTACTTAGTGCCACATTCTGTCCATATACTGCTTTTTTAGAAGATATTCATGTTTCTAAAAGTAGGCGTGACAGCTCGCACATCATAATCTATTCATTTGTATGGGCGGTGAGAGTGGCAGTAGTCCGATTTAAAGAATTTTTCGTATTTTTCTTAATTAGACCAAAAAATTGGCGTATACCAAATTTCGTTAAAAATTAACAACGTTTACTATTTTTGGCCACGCGATATATGAAGACCCGACACTGTGCGCCCCACCCCCGGGGTCGCCTATCACGAATGCAGAGATCGCTGCCGCTGCACACTCTCGTTACTCTCGTAACGACAGATGTATTACCGCAGCAGATGTACTACCCCGAGCAGTATGGGTGCCTGCAGAACGGGCAACCCATCTCAAATTCCTTCATTCAGATTGGTCGATTCGAGTGAACACCTAGCGCATTCCACTCAGATCCCGTTCTCCGAACGACACCCACAAATTCTGCCCTACCACGGACAGTTAACACGACTGCTCGTTGAGTTCATCCATCAAATCTCGTTGCATGGGGGAAATCAGCTTATGCTTCGGCTCCTTCGAACTCAATACTGGGTTCCACGCGCGAAGGTTTTAGTCAAGGGCACCATTTTAAGGTGTAAAACGTGCTTGGTAGAAAAGAAACAGAGATTGAGCCAGATCATGGCGCCTTTGCCCCCGGAACGCACCACCCTGTCTCGTCCTTTCAGCACCGCGGAAGTTGACTTTGCGGGTCCTTTTGAAATTAAAACATTTCAAGGGCGGGGGTATAAAATGGCAAAAGGCTACGTGTGCATCTTTGTGAGTTTCGCCACCAAGGCCGCCCATTTAGAACCTAACACGGATTTAACTACCCAGGCCTCTTTAGCCGCCCTGTCTAGATTCATTGGGCGACGGGGGTGTCCGGCTAACATTTATTCCGACAACGGAAAGAATTTTGTGGGAGCAGAAAAGGTAGTACGCATGGAGTTCGCACGCGTGATTCGAGAAGCTAAGGATCAGGCAACCACGCGGCATTGGTTTCACCAATTGAAATATCATTTTATACCCCCAAACGCTCCCCATATGGGGGAGGGGGCTGTGGGAAGCCGCAGTAAAGTGCTTTAAACACCATTTCAAACGAATGGGTGGGCAGATCCGGTACACGTATGAGGAGTTGGCGATGGTATTAGTCCGCGTCGAGGCATGTCTGAACTCTCGACCGATTAGCGCACTCAGTGATGATCCCGACGACCTCCAACCACTTACCCCCGGGCACTTTCTTCTAGGGGGACCACTTCTCGCACCAGCCCTCTCGGAGGAGACCACACCCCGTTTCTTTCCATTCTTAATCGATGGCGTAGGCTTCAAGTTCTCTCCCAACAGTTCTCAGTACGCTGGAAACATGAGTATCTTCTGGAGTGCCAGCGCAGGACAAAGTGGAAGACCATCCAAGAAAATGCAGCGAAAGGAGATCTGGTGGTATTACAGGTTTACCACGTTCCACCCAACGAATGGCGATTGGGAAGGATCACCGAGGTCCACCCGGACTCAGACGGTAGGGTGCGAGTCGCGGAAGTGCGGACAGCACGCGGAGTCGTTACAAGGCCCATCACCAAGATGGTTCTACACCCTCGAGCGGGAGTGCAGGCTGAGTAGCCCCGGCATCCGGTCTTTTGGCCATTTCTGTAGCTAGTCCCATGGTCTTGACGCATTTACCCGCTGCATGGGTAATGAGGGCATCTGTTGCTTTAGAACTGTGCCACGGTAACGGCGCAGTTATGTAAATATCTTATTACAGCCTGCCTTCCATTTAACATCCAATATCGACTGCGTACAGTATGAACCCGTTAGATGAGTTCCACCACGAAGCGTGCCTTCATGAGCTTGCCTACACACCAGTTGAACCAAAGCACCAGATTTGGGCAGGATAATTGGACATCGCTGATCATGGGTAACTGCGGCCCGGTTGATACGACCTCCAACTCGTAAGATACCATTCTCAGCAACAAAAGGATTAAAACTAAGAAGCTGGTTGGAGCTTGGTAAGCTGGACCCGTTTCGAAGACACTGACCTTCCATTGCAAAAGCGCTGCTCTGTTCTATGCGTAAGAGTGCATCCAAGACTGTCCAATTCTGGAGCTGTAATAGCAGGAGGTCGACGTTTTCTGCCAGGGATCCAACGTAACACCCATGCCACCTTGCACGGTAACGAACAGAAACGCTCAATGAGTGCGAGGATTTCACCATTAGGTCGTCGGGTTGTGAGCGATGGAGCCACAGAAGCTATGGCTGACATGGACAATACCTTTCCTTCAACTTTCCCAACATCCAGATAGTATTCGCTAAGCTGGATTTCTGCTATGGGTAACGGTCCATCCACAAGCCATCCTGGTCCTAGCTACCATAATCGATGTTCTAAAAGCTCGGCTGCACTCATGCCACGGCTGGCACAATCGGCAGGGTTCTGGGCAGAGCGTACGTGATGCCGACGATCTGGTGTTGTTAACTCCTGAATTTGACGAGCTCGATTTGAAATATACTGTTTGACTCACTGGTTGCTTGCGGATCCAGCAGAGTACGATGATTGAATCCGACCACAGGTAATAGACTAAATCTACTAACCCTAAAGCCAGGCGGACGTTGTTGAACATCACCGCTAGCAGGTGCGTTGCGAAGAGCTCGAGACGAGGTATCGTGGCACCATTGAGCGGAGCCACCTTCGTACGTGCAGTGAGTAATGACACGCGGGTGGTGCCATATTCATCTGTAGTCTTAGTTTGGCATGCAGGATTAATATATAAAATTCAAAGACTGTTACCAGTTAATGTGCACATGCTACTCGAATCGTATTTGGATAGCCGAAAGTTCAGAGTAAAATATTCAGAATACACCACAAACGACTTTGATATTAATCCTGTACTATATGTATTATTCACTGCAGACCTCCCTACTGATGATCATCTAGTCACTTCAACATTCGCAGACGACACTGCTATTCTTAGTATACATAGCAATCCAATAGTGGCTCCGAATCGCCTTCAGGAGCATTTGACGAAAATGGAAGTGTGGCTGGCAAATTGGCGCATTAAGGTAAATGAGACCAAGAGCAATCATGTTACGTTTACACTTAGGAAAGAAACATGCCCAGTGATTACACTAAACAATGTTGCTATTTCTCAATCGAATACTGTAACATACCTATGAGTCCATTTAGACAGTCGACTAACTTGGCGGAACCATATTGAGGCAAAAAGACCGCAGATAAAGCTAAAGACCCATAAAATAAATTGGCTACTCAACTCCAAGACAAGGCTTCGTTTACAACATAAACACAAAGACTACAGATGAATATGGCACCACCCGCGTGTCAATACTCACTGCACGTTCGAAGGTGGCTCCGCTCAATGGTGCCACGATACCTCGTCTCGAGCTCTTCGCAGCGCACCAAGGGATTGTATAAATATTTTTCCAGCAACAACCACTGGCGCCACCAAACCAGTGGGATCAAATAGTTGCACCAACTTACTTATAACCCGCCGCTTCGTAGGCGGATTCGATGTAGAGTTTACTACTAGGTTGAAAAATAGCTCATCTTCTATTGCATCCCATCGTAAACCAAGCACAGAAGATGTGGACAGTTCTATTACCGATTCTGAAAGAGAAGAAATAATACCAGTTAATTTTGATAATAACTCAATATTGTTGGAGTTCCATTTCCGCAGCTTAAAATGGCCAGCTTATAGGATGATGTCAACATTGGAAGCGACCATAATAACCTCGCATTCCTTGTCGCAGCTGGTAAGAAAATCGTCAACGTAGAACTAAGTTAAGATTGCTGCTCGTGCTGCCTCCGCCTGATGACTGTCTGGTATCAGTTTAAAGTTGTCATAGGCACATTACACGCAGACTGCATTGTAGATACTGCGGGCCATGCCATAAGTAACAGTATTTAATCGAAAGATCTCAAGGCTGTCAGCTGGAGATTCTCGCCAAAGGATTCGTTCGAAATCTCTATGTGCAGGCGCCACTAGTACTTGCCTAAACATCTTCTCGATGTCTGCAGTAAGAGCAATGCGATAACGACGGAATCGAAAGATAATATTGATCAGGGAATCTTGGATGGTAGGGCCAACAAGTTGAATATCACTGAGAGAAACCCCACTAGAAGTTCGTGCTGAAGCGTTGAATACGACCCGGAACTTGCTGATGACTGGATGGTGTGGTATCTAATAGCATTCCGGAGGATCGTCAGGCTGATCAACTCGCTCCATATGTCCAAGGGCACAAAATTTCCGCATAAGCGAAACATATTTATCAAGGAACTGAAACTGTCGTAATGCGTTGGAATACGAGTTTCAAGGCATCACCGCGAAACGGTATTTGCACTACGTAGAGACCATCTGCTGTCCGGTAATGTGTCTCCAAAAACCTGCGTGTACACCCATCGTCTCCATCAACTTCAGAGCCCGGCACTTGCGCAAAGCTCGTCCAGGTGTGTCTCATCATCGCCGAGTTGCGAACTGCATGTGATCGGTGATACCGTTTGAATCTCTGATGCGGATGCTGGTCCAAAAACAATCTAGCCCAATCGAGTGTATTGCGCAAGAGGTTCGTCAGCACCACCCCTGAGAAATTCACTTTCGACGATAAGACTCGACACGTCGGCCCCAATGAGTATGTCGATAGAACCTGGGGTCCCAAATTGCGAATCAGCCAACTGAAGATCTACCAAATGTTGCCACGGCGTTATGTCAATATGCACCGTTGGAAAGTCCGTGGTAATTGAGGGAATAATGAGGGCGTTGACTGCCAACGAAAAATCAGAATGAATAGATTTGAGATTAAGCGCCACGCTGCCTTTTGTTCGGATATGGATTCCCTCCACGTTTGCTTCAAAGTTGCTCCTGCGCAGACATAGATAATTAGCCAAGCGATCTATGATAAAATTTACCTGCGATCCAGGATCGCTGAGAACACAAGCCAAGCGCTGCTGAGTTACTGAGTCACCAGATGCGTAGACGCGTGCTGTGGCCAGCAAGACTGTATGTTGTCCTCTGGCTATGCAGGTGACGAAAGTATGATCAAGTCATAAGGATGATGATGATGGTAGTGTAGTCGCATGGGAATTGTCGGTCGAATTTACTAGTGGAGTTGGGTTTGAACCGCCAGTATACGCTGGAGCATTGTGGCTGCGGCCACACTGACGACAATTGCCTGAAGTACACTGTTTCGATGTGTGTCCATTTTTTAAACAATTATAGCACAGCTTCGAATTCTTTAAAGCGTCAAATCGCTAGACTACACTCAGTGCGATCAGCACCGGGGACCTGGTGATGCGATGCAACCCTTCACAGTGTGCATACCGACCTTCGCCAACAGAAGATACATTAGATTTCAGAACACGTGGAATCTGCCTAGTTTCAGTGCGAGTCAGGTGCCTTGACGAGGATGACTCCAATGTACTCGGCCGTGAGCTGAAATCTGCATTGAGGCTGTGTGCACCTCTTTCCATGAATTTAAGCAACTCTTCCAAGCTCGGAATCTCGAAAGGTGCGCTGCTTAGAGACCACTCCGGTTGAGTAGTAGTTGAAAGCTTCGATACCACAATCGGCACCGCCAGTGCATCCCACTTGTCGACTGGTAAGCCCATCACGCGTAGGGCGCGCAAAGACTCGTGCACCGTGTCTACAATCTGCAATAACGACTTCGATGTTTCATCTACTGCTGACCGAATATTAATAAATCGAGCGACGTGAATCTCGGACAGGTGCCTCTTATTGTCAAAGCGATCTTTGAGAGCTTTCCAGACCTCCGCATAACCACCAGAGTATACTCCACCAATGAGTGGCACAGCACTTGCTGGGACCGACTGACGAAGCTTGCCTAACTTGTAGGCCTCTAGAAAGTCCGTTTTATCTACAAGAGTATCGAAAGCATCCTTAAATAATAGCCAGGTTTGCAGTGTGGCATCGAAAATTGGAACAGCCAGGGCGTCCAGCTTGAGGTCGAACTTTGGTGTTGATGCCACGGGTAATGAGCTGGATCTGGCACTCATCATCAACATCTGGATCATAACACATGTACTCGTATCATTATAAGCGTCCTCTACTTCCTGTTACAGCGAATTATGCGCTCGCAATTCATTATTCTCTGCTACGGAGATCAGGTGATGATGATTTGCAACAAATCTATCTAAGTGTGATGTGCTTGACTTCAACTCTTGTTCCAACTGGAAAATATCTCGCTCTCCAGGTTTGAACCCACGCACGCGGTCCCAAATGCGTCGAATCGACGTTGTAGAGGATGTACGCAGTTTTAGCGCTGACATAGTGACACACAAAACGATGTAAAGGCATTGCGTTGTGTAAGGCACCCACGTGCCGAGCCTCGAGAATCCTAACCACACAAATTGCCACTTGAGATAATGTGCTGGTTTTTGTTGTTGTTGTACTTGTGCACAATCTGCCGGTAATGCGCCAGCAAAAAGTAAGATACCCGCAGTTAAATGCAGTCGCAAAGGCAATACCGTACACTAATTCCGCGAACCGTTGCTGCCTGCTCAATCCTCACAGAAGGCACCAAATTATGTTGGGGAAAATACAATATATACAAACAAAAATACAAAAAATCAATTTAATGTTTAAGATCTCCAATTAAATACAAATACGTTTCAAAACCGAGCAGCGAGCTTAAGCGTACCAACCGAGCCAGAGCAAAATCAAAAAACAATCAAAACAAACTGTCAAAATACAGCCCAAAGAGTGTTGCCACAGGGTTCGCTACAGGGAGCTCGGATCCTCAAACAAATGGCCCTAGACTTAATGGGAATGACAGTTGCGAATTTCGAAAATTTATCAACGCAGGTTAAGAAATGATGTTTATCAGTGGAATAAATGTCCATGTGTAACATTTCTCCGATGCGAGAAAGTATGGGAGTTTTTCCTAACTCAGGTTTAGTCGAATGCCGTGGATATTTGGCCTCTTTACAAATTTTGCAGTTTAATGTAATTTCCTTTAATTTTTTTCCATGTTCGCAAAGTCATAATCATTAAGTACCTGTTTTATATTCTCCCGGATAGAACGATGTGCCCTACTTTGTTCCATCACCAGTATTTCGTTTTGGTTATCTTCGTTAAAAATATCATTAACTTGTTTCATTGTTTGACGAAATTTGATTGATGGGAATTTCCTTATAATCTCATCCTGAAACTTCCCTAAAGTAGGCAAATCGCAGTGGATAGCGTTGACAACATCAGGATTAACGCACTCATCAATCAATGGCATAATATCTTGAAAGTTTTTAAATGTAATTTGGTGCCAAATCCTTGATTTGAAAATAATTTTTGTAACCTTGGTTAATTATTGAATAAGCACTATGTGCTAATTAAATGTGAACCGGAGTTTATTGAGCGCTATGCGCTGTTGTTTATTTTACGAGCTGGTTAGAACTAACTTAAAATTATTTCTTACGTATCTGCCTGTCCCTATGATTGGCACAATTTCGCTGACGGTGCTGTTGTTGTTGCTGTAGTGCTTGCCGGCAAGAGTGCAGTTTTGTTGTTGTAGCGCTTGCCGGTAAGCCTACAATTGTTTGGCGTGGGAAAACGCTGACGCGGACAGTTCTCGCGCTTATTGACTGGCGTGGCGAAATTCCCAGAACCGCTGGGCCAGCGTTTATTCCGTGGCATTGAGTTGGCGATAGACTCAAGTTCTGAAATCTAATGTATCTTCTGTTGGCGAAGGTCGGTATGCACACTGTGAAGGGTTGCATCGCATCACCAGGTCCCCGGTGCTGATCGCACTGAGTGTAGTCTAGCGATTTGACGCTTTAAAGAATTCGAAGCTGTGCTATAATTGTTTAAAAAATGGACACACATCGAAACAGTGTACTTCAGGCAATTGTCGTCAGTGTGGCCGCAGCCACAATGCTCCAGCGTATACTGGCGGTTCAAACCCAACTCCACTAGTAAATTCGACCGACAATTCCCATGCGACTACACTACCATCATCATCATCCTTATGACTTGATCATACTTTCGTCACCTGCATAGCCAGAGGACAACATACAGTCTTGCTGGCCACAGCACGCGTCTACGCATCTGGTGACTCAGTAACTCAGCAGCGCTTGGCTTGTGTTCTCAGCGATCCTGGATCGCAGGTAAATTTTATCATAGATCGCTTGGCTAATTATCTATGTCTGCGCAGGAGCAACTTTGAAGCAAACGTGGAGGGAATCCATACCCGAACAAAAGGCAGCGTGGCGCTTAATCTCAAATCTATTCATTCTGATTTTTCGTTGGCAGTCAACGCCCTCATTATTCCCTCAATTACCACGGACTTTCCAACGGTGCATATTGACATAACGCCGTGGCAACATTTGGTAGATCTTCAGTTGGCTGATTCGCAATTTGGGACCCCAGGTTCTATCGACATACTCATTGGGGTCGACACGTCGGCTTCTTATCGTCGAAAGTGAATTTCTCAGGGGTGGTGCTGACGAACCTCTTGCGCAATACACTCGATTGGGCTAGATTGTTTTTGGACCAGCATCCGCATCAGAGATTCAAACGGTATCACCGATCACATGCAGTTCGCAACTCGGCGATGATGAGACACACCTGGACGAGCTTTGCGCAAGTGCCGGGCTCTGAAGTTGATGGAGACGATGGGTGTACACGCAGGTTTTTGGAGACACATTACCGGACAGCAGATGGTCTCTACGTAGTGCAAATACCGTTTCGCGGTGATGCCTTGAAACTCGTATTCCAACGCATTACGACAGTTTCAGTTCCTTGATAAATATGTTTCGCTTATGCGGAAATTTTGTGCCCTTGGACATATGGAGCGAGTTGATCAGCCTGACGATCCTCCGGAATGCTATTAGATACCACACCATCCAGTCATCAGCAAGTTCCGGGTCGTATTCAACGCTTCAGCACGAACTTCTAGTGGGGTTTCTCTCAGTGATATTCAACTTGTTGGCCCTACCATCCAAGATTCCCTGATCAATATTATCTTTCGATTCCGTCGTTATCGCATTGCTCTTACTGCAGACATCGAGAAGATGTTTAGGCAAGTACTAGTGGCGCCTGCACATAGAGATTTCGAACGAATCCTTTGGCGAGAATCTCCAGCTGACAGCCTTGAGATCTTTCGATTAAATACTGTTACTTATGGCATGGCCCGCAGTATCTACAATGCAGTCTGCGTGTAATGTGCCTATGACAACTTTAAACTGATACCAGACAGTCATCAGGCGGAGGCAGCACGAGCAGCAATCTTAACTTAGTTCTACGTTGACGATTTTCTTACCAGCTGCGACAAGGAATGCGAGGTTATTATGGTCGCTTCCAATGTTGACATCATCCTATAAGCTGGCCATTTTAAGCTGCGGAAATGGAACTCCAACAATATTGAGTTATTATCAAAATTAACTGGTATTATTTCTTCTCTTTCAGAATCGGTAATAGAACTGTCCACATCTTCTGTGCTTGGTTTACGATGGGATGCAATAGAAGATGAGCTATTTTTCAACCTAGTAGTAAACTCTACATCGAATCCGCCTACGAAGCGGCGGGTTATAAGTAAGTTGGTGCAACTATTTGATCCCACTGGTTTGGTGGCGCCAGTGGTTGTTGCTGGAAAAATATTTATACAATCCCTTGGTGCGCTGCGAAGAGCTCGAGACGAGGTATCGTGGCACCATTGAGCGGAGCCACCTTCGAACGTGCAGTGAGTATTGACACGCGGGTGGTGCCATATTCATCTGTAGTCTTTGTGTTTATGTTGTAAACGAAGCCTTGTCTTGGAGTTGAGTAGCCAATTTATTTTATGGGTCTTTAGCTTTATCTGCGGTCTTTTTGCCTCAATATGGTTCCGCCAAGTTAGTCGACTGTCTAAATGGACTCATAGGTATGTTACAGTATTCGATTGAGAAATAGCAACATTGTTTAGTGTAATCACTGGGCATGTTTCTTTCCTAAGTGTAAACGTAACATGATTGCTCTTGGTCTCATTTACCTTAATGCGCCAATTTGCCAGCCACACTTCCATTTTCGTCAAATGCTCCTGAAGGCGATTCGGAGCCACTATTGGATTGCTATGTATACTAAGAATAGCAGTGTCGTCTGCGAATGTTGAAGTGACTAGATGATCATCAGTAGGGAGGTCTGCAGTGAATAATACATATAGTACAGGATTAATATCAAAGTCGTTTGTGGTGTATTCTGAATATTTTACTCTGAACTTTCGGCTATCCAAATACGATTCGAGTAGCATGTGCACATTAACTGGTAACAGTCTTTGAATTTTATATATTAATCCTGCATGCCAAACTAAGACTACAGATGAATATGGCACCACCCGCGTGTCATTACTCACTGCACGTACGAAGGTGGCTCCGCTCAATGGTGCCACGATACCTCGTCTCGAGCTCTTCGCAACGCACCGGCTAGCGGTGATGTTCAACAACGTCCGCCTGGCTTTAGGGTTAGTAGATTTAGTCTATTACCTGTGGTCGGATTCAATCATCGTACTCTGCTGGATCCGCAAGCAACCAGTGAGTCAAACAGTATATTTCAAATCGAGCTCGTCAAATTCAGGAGTTAACAACACCAGATCGTCGGCATCACGTACGCTCTGCCCAGAACCCTGCCGATTGTGCCAGCCGTGGCATGAGTGCAGCCGAGCTTTTAGAACATCGATTATGGTAGCTAGGACCAGGATGGCTTGTGGATGGACCGTTACCCATAGCAGAAATCCAGCTTAGCGAATACTATCTGGATGTTGGGAAAGTTGAAGGAAAGGTATTGTCCATGTCAGCCATAGCTTCTGTGGCTCCATCGCTCACAACCCGACGACCTAATGGTGAAATCCTCGCACTCATTGAGCGTTTCAGTTCGTTACCGTGCAAGGTGGCATGGGTGTTACGTTGGATCCCTGGCAGAAAACGTCGACCTCCTGCTATTACAGCTCCAGAATTGGACAGTCTTGGATGCACTCTTACGCATAGAACAGAGCAGCGCTTTTGCAATGGAAGGTCAGTGTCTTCGAAACGGGTCCAGCTTACCAAGCTCCAACCAGCTTCTTAGTTTTAATCCTTTTGTTGCTGAGAATGGTATCTTACGAGTTGGAGGTCGTATCAACCGGGCCGCAGTTACCCATGATCAGCGATGTCCAATTATCCTGCCCAAATCTGGTGCTTTGGTTCAACTGGTGTGTAGGCAAGCTCATGAAGGCACGCTTCGTGGTGGAACTCATCTAACGGGTTCATACTGTACGCAGTCGATATTGGATGTTAAATGGAAGGCAGGCTGTAATAAGATATTTACATAACTGCGCCGTTACCGTGGCACAGTTCTAAAGCAACAGATGCCCTCATTACCCATGCAGCGGGTAAATGCGTCAAGACCATGGGACTAGCTACAGAAATGGCCAAAAGACCGGATGCCGGGGCTACTCAGCCTGCACTCCCGCTCGAGGGTGTAGAACCATCTTGGTGATGGGCCTTGTAACGACTCCGCGTGCTGTCCGCACTTCCGCGACTCGCACCCTACCGTCTGAGTCCGGGTGGACCTCGGTGATCCTTCCCAATCGCCATTCGTTGGGTGGAACGTGGTAAACCTGTAATACCACCAGATCTCCTTTCGCTGCATTTTCTTGGATGGTCTTCCACTTTGTCCTGCGCTGGCACTCCAGAAGATACTCATGTTTCCAGCGTACTGAGAACTGTTGGGAGAGAACTTGAAGCCTACGCCATCGATTAAGAATGGAAAGAAACGGGGTGTGGTCTCCTCCGAGAGGGCTGGTGCGAGAAGTGGTCCCCCTAGAAGAAAGTGCCCGGGGGTAAGTGGTTGGAGGTCGTCGGGATCATCACTGAGTGCGCTAATCGGTCGAGAGTTCAGACATGCCTCGACGCGGACTAATACCATCGCCAACTCCTCATACGTGTACCGGATCTGCCCACCCATTCGTTTGAAATGGTGTTTAAAGCACTTTACTGCGGCTTCCCACAGCCCCCTCCCCCATATGGGGAGCGTTTGGGGGTATAAAATGATATTTCAATTGGTGAAACCAATGCCGCGTGGTTGCCTGATCCTTAGCTTCTCGAATCACGCGTGCGAACTCCATGCGTACTACCTTTTCTGCTCCCACAAAATTCTTTCCGTTGTCGGAATAAATGTTAGCCGGACACCCCCGTCGCCCAATGAATCTAGACAGGGCGGCTAAAGAGGCCTGGGTAGTTAAATCCGTGTTAGGTTCTAAATGGGCGGCCTTGGTGGCGAAACTCACAAAGATGCACACGTAGCCTTTTGCCATTTTATACCCCCGCCCTTGAAATGTTTTAATTTCAAAAGGACCCGCAAAGTCAACTTCCGCGGTGCTGAAAGGACGAGACAGGGTGGTGCGTTCCGGGGGCAAAGGCGCCATGATCTGGCTCAATCTCTGTTTCTTTTCTACCAAGCACGTTTTACACCTTAAAATGGTGCCCTTGACTAAAACCTTCGCGCGTGGAACCCAGTATTGAGTTCGAAGGAGCCGAAGCATAAGCTGATTTCCCCCATGCAACGAGATTTGATGGATGAACTCAACGAGCAGTCGTGTTAACTGTCCGTGGTAGGGCAGAATTTGTGGGTGTCGTTCGGAGAACGGGATCTGAGTGGAATGCGCTAGGTGTTCACTCGAATCGACCAATCTGAATGAAGGAATTTGAGATGGGTTGCCCGTTCTGCAGGCACCCATACTGCTCGGGGTAGTACATCTGCTGCGGTAATACATCTGTCGTTACGAGAGTAACGAGAGTGTGCAGCGGCAGCGATCTCTGCATTCGTGATAGGCGACCCCGGGGGTGGGGCGCACAGTGTCGGGTCTTCATATATCGCGTGGCCAAAAATAGTAAACGTTGTTAATTTTTAACGAAATTTGGTATACGCCAATTTTTTGGTCTAATTAAGAAAAATACGAAAAATTCTTTAAATCGGACTACTGCCACTCTCACCGCCCATACAAATGAATAGATTATGATGTGCGAGCTGTCACGCCTACTTTTAGAAACATGAATATCTTCTAAAAAAGCAGTATATGGACAGAATGTGGCACTAAGTAAACATTTTGCGAAATAACTTAATAAAATATTTATTTAATGGTCCTCTTAAAATTGAATGTAAAAATAACATAATACATCAATAATTAGAGTCAACGTTATCGTCGGAGTCACAACTATCTGTAGATATGTTAGAAACAAAGTCTCCAAAGTCTATTTCTTTGTCGCTAGAACTGTCCTGTATTATATAACTAACAATTTCGGCTGTCTCATGTCTTTTGCTTTTATTTTGTTTGTGGATTGAAAAAGTGGGCTCAGACATCAATAACAGGTGTTCTAGCAAGTCTTTGTTTGTCGCTTCTCTACTAATTTTTCTGCAGTTAGAAAGTCGACTTCTACGTACTATTTTGTGGTTTCCCTCTAAAGCTTCTTCAGATAATAATCCTATTGGGAGATTAAAATTTTGAATGATATCTATTCCGAATATAAATTTTATGAACAGTAACGGGCATATAATACCAGTCATAATTTTTTAAATAGATAAGTCTTGTCTCGTTAAATAAATGCTGAAATGTTACAGTATTAATGTTATAACCACTACTTATAGTACGAAGTATCAATGAAAAATTCTTTATAAATTTGTAATCCAAATTTGTAATTGAGGCAGCTAAATGTGGATTTTGGAAAAATTTCCTAGCTGTATTGCCATCAGTACCAGATCCAGTTTTTACTTTATCGACAATGAGTCCCAATTGTAATCTGAACTGCTCTTGTATCCTTCTTTTATTCTCGTTGAATACACTTTTGTTCTCATCTCCCAGAACTCGCCAAATTTTTAAAGGTAGCCTATTGGAAAACATCCAAGATGCACGCCATTCACAACAGATGCCATCAATTTATACTTTCTCATTGATAATCCCATATCAAGATAAAGAGCGTATGCTTGCGCAACTGATAGCGACTTCTTCATTCGCTATTCTTCCCGCGCTTCAATTAGATTGGCAGCTTTTTATCTCTTCTGGAGACACTCCTGTACTCTTCGCCTTTTGGTTCGTTGAGAACCCACTTCATAGTTCAATGTGGGCCTACCAGCGCTAGTATGTGGTTGCTAAAGTATGGTAAACATTCTATATAAATATTTTAAAAATTGACATAAAACTTACAACAGTTTCTTCTATTTCTTTTAATTTTAGCTTTGCACATGAGTCCAACCATGACTGCTGCTTCTTTTCAAAAAGATTTTTCATTCCATTCACATATAGCCCATTCTCTAGAAAACTGTGTCTCAATAAAATTTATTTCCTTTTTTAATATTTCCAAATTTAATTCGGTGGAAACAGCATTTTTCACAAACTCTTCCAATTGCAAAATGACTTCACGACGATTTCTGCATTTCACTTGCAACCACAACTCGAAAATTTGTCGAATTTTTACAGAGGTTTCCACTGAAATATTGAAATAATTATTAAAGTTGCACTTTGTTGCAGCTAGACTTTTGTTTACTTGTTAATACATACTTTTTGTAATTAATAGACAAAATTTTCCAAATATATTTTTATATAATTTTATTTAAATTACTCCGAAAGCTTAATATAAAGTAACACATGTGCGACATAAAATGTTTTTAAAATAACGGTACCACGAATATGCCAAAGGCATAATAAACAAAAAAAGAGTGTTGCCATATTGTATACATTCACAGCTTTGAAAAAATATTATTTCATATGGATACTTTCATCTTATAATGGAACATTTTATACTGAACTTGCGGGTGATGAAGAAACTCCAACACCTGAAAAAAAGTTTCATAAATAATCTGAAACTTTCAGGTTCGCTTGCTAGGCTCATATATTAAATAATAAACAAATTGTAGTACTTTTGTTTTACTACAACTATTAGTTATAAATGTACAAATAAATTTTTACGAATAGTAAATGTTAAATTTTTACAATTTTGGCCACACTCGTTACGCTGTGGGGCGTGGTCACAAGTCGTCATGCTGTTTGACCTGGATTGTATGCGTGGCAACGTGGCGCTGTTCCTCCAGGGCGTCCGGGCTAGTGCTTTTCGAAGGCTGAGGCCAGGAATTTGGATCGTGGGGAAGCCATCCCGGACCGTTCCACCACAAATGGTTGTGGACGAGCGCTGCCGGAGTTACCCCCCGACTGGCATGGTCAGCTGGATTGTCTACAGACTTGACATGTTTCCAGCATTCCATACCTACTTTGTTTGTAATGGTTGCAACCCGATTAGTTACGAAGGTTTTCCATGTATGCGGGGATTTATGGAGCCAAGCTAATACGATGGTCGAATCCGTCCAACAGAACAAGTTGCCGGAGGTGATTCCCACCCTTATCCGAAGTGCTGATATCAGC
Organism: Clusia tigrina; assembly: GCA_920105625.2. Lineage (NCBI taxonomy): Eukaryota > Metazoa > Arthropoda > Insecta > Diptera > Clusiidae > Clusia > Clusia tigrina. The sequence goes on from OV050031.1 coordinate 119,039,749, forward strand.
TTGGATAACAATACCTCGCCACAGAGTTCTAAGCGGGGTAAGGACAACGTCTTAAGAGGTGCTACCCGCGATTTAGCCACTAACAAGTGGGACGTGACAGTATCGCCGCACTGGCATCGCACATACAGCGCGGCGGCGTATGCCGTTTGCAAAGCATCGCAAAACGCATGGAACTGGATATCTACATCCGGTGCAGACCCCACCCAACGCGGAGTACGAATCTGTGAGATGTCGTCATATGCCCCTAAGAATTCCCCCCAACGACTGGATGAGGCGAGGGTTAGCGATTCGTCCCAGTCAGTTTTGTTCCCCCAAATCTGCTGCATCAAGATCTTGGCCACGATCACAACAGGTGCCAGCCATCCAGCTGGATCAAAAAGTTGAGCTATAATCGATAGCACCTTGTGTTTGGTGGCTCGTGGGTCGAAGGTGAAAGTAGAAATGGTCAGTCTTTGCGTTCCACCGAATTCCTAATGTCTGGGCTGGCTTCATCTAGCTTCAGGAAGTCCTCTCGGAGCAAGTGGTCCGGAGGCAAAGAGGAGAGAATAGCTTCCGTGTTAGCTGTCCACTTCCGCATGAAAAGGCCGGCAGAGTCGAGTGCACGGATCAATTCATCTCGAGTCTGTACCGCCACGTTCACATCATGTGTGCCGACCAAGGCGTCGTCCACATACATACATTCACGCAATACCTGGGCTGCTAGGGGTAGGTCCTCTTCGACGTCCGTCGCGAGCTGTTCTAAGGTCCTAATCGCTAAGTAGGGTGCACAGTTGACTCCGAAGGTAACAGTTTGTAACTCGTAGTCGGACACTTGCGCTGCAGGAGAGGCCCTAAAGATAATTCGCTGGTACGGAGTGTGCTTTGGAGCTACTCTAATCTGCCGATACATCTTTTGCAGATCCCCATTAAATACCAACTGAAACATTCGCCATCGCACGATCAGTTGTGTCAAGTCAGCCTGCAAGGTGGGTCCCGTGTATAGTACATCGTTTAAGCTGAGCGTACTGGTGGTTGCTTGAGATGCGTTGAACACAACCCGCAACTTGGTGGACGTACTCTCGGGTTTCATTACCGCATGATGAGGCAAATAGGAATGAGCGAAAGCGCCTGAAGGCGGTGGCGGGACCTTGATCATATGATCGAGAGTCAAGTACTCCTGCACCGCGGAGTCATATTGATGTTTCTGCTCAGGGTTGCGAAGTAATCTGCTTTCATTGCGTTCGAACTGTTTTAACGCAATGTGTCGAGAAGCCCCAAGTGACTCCTCAGGCAGGTGCCTTGGTTTGAACGGTAGTTCTACTACATACCGCCCAGAAGATTCTCTATAAGTGGTCCATGTGTACAAGTCCAGGCAAGCTTGGTCACCGGGCGACAACCGTTTCTCCCTAGGTGGTTCCTCCACCTCCCAGAATCTCTGCAAGAGCTCTTCGACCGGGTGGCCGGTCTCAGCTTGTACCCTGGCACAGAATGTCTGTGTCGAGCTCTCAGGCATGGGTCCTGTGAGGATCCACCCAAATACAGTTTCCTGCGCAATTAACGACCCAATAACGTCACGCTTCAACCCATCAAGCAACACCATCGGGTATAAATCACCCCCTATCAAAATGTCAACTTGTGAAGAGTTTGAAAGGCTTGGATCAGCCAGTTGTAAGCCGGCCAATTGGGCATATTGTTGCGTTGATACCCCTAGTCGGGGTAATTCGCTGGTTAAGGTGGGCAGTACTAATGCTGACACCGGGAGCCGCACAGTGCTGTCGATAGGTGACCCTATCAATAGGTCGCACGCTTTCGTCACGTTAGCGGCCACCACATTGCTTACCCAGGACACTTGGGCATGCACGGTACGCGTAGGGAGTCGCAGGCGTCGTTGGAGCTGGTCTGAGATAAAGGACCCTTCCGACTCAGGGTCGATCAATGCCCGGGCCATGTAAATGACTCCCTGATACCAGACGTGAATAATGGCGGTACCTAAAAGCACGCGCTTGGGTAGCTGACCTCGGGCTCGATATGGACCGGATCGTCCCTGGACTGTAGCGGGTACCACCTGTGCAGCGTGGGCGAAAGATGGTGTAGCAGGTTGAGCCGACGTGGTGGCTGCGTTGCGTCCGTTGGATGGTCGTCTGCCTCGAGGCGGCGTCGTGAGTGGTGGGGCTCTTATGCTCCGGTTCGTGGGCGACTCACGGTGTAGCAGAGTGTGGTGCCGCTCTTGGCACGTAAAACACCGATATTTACTCGTGCAATTTGTCACACGATGATCCCCCTTCAAACAATTCACGCACAAGTGGTAGCGGTTTACCCATCCCCATCGCTCTGATACATCAGCGTAGAGCAGTGGGAGACCCGATGGCCTGGTAGTGGACATATCTTACACCCGTCCGGATTGACCCTTGCCTGATGAGCCTGCAAGTGGCTATTACGGAGTGGTTTTGAGCGGTTCCCCGCAGGATCCCGCGCGTGATCCCCTTGGCAGACATCAGAGACCGCTTCCAAAGTTTGGAACCGTTTCGAGAGGAACTGCTCCATCGCTACCCAAGTTGGTATATCCGCATGATCTTCAAGGGACTGCTCCCAAAGAGAAAGGGTCCTCTCCGGCAACCGAATGGAACTCCAATATATAAAGATTGGATCCCAACTGCCCACATCTACCGACAACTCCTGCAGCGCCATAATGCAGTTGCTAACTTCCCACTGTAGCCTTTTTAGCTCCGACCCACTTTATTTACCTATGGTACGCATCGTAAATAAGAACTTCAGCTGACAATTAATAAGCTTGCGCCGATTTTCGTACCGTGCAGTAAGCCTCGCCCAACGCCTGATCAAAGCCGCTATTGGTCAATTGACATTGGTCCACGATTTCTCGCGCCTCCCCCCTAGTCTTTGCCCTTAGATGGTATAGTCGTTCGATGTTAGATAGACGAGCGTTCCAAAGGAAGAGCGCCGTGAACATATCCCGGAAGGTGATCCATTTGGAGTACTCCCCCCCAAAAATCTCAATATCACAGGGAGGCACCGGGATACTATGTGACTGAGAGGACAGCGCAGCAGCCGCCTCGAGGGGCACCGCCGGAGAGACGGTCAGGGATTGCATCACACCACTGATTCGAGCATGGCCCTGTTTATAAATGGCAAAACTTGCTGCGAATCGTCGCCGTATAGACTCTTTAATGGCTGTGCGTTTTTCGTCTAAGTTCGCTTCAATGACCGCTGTAGCTTTCGCTTCCTTCAATGCCTGCCATAGGTCTGCCAATTCAGTCAGATCAAGGCGAAGATAATCAAGGTTTTGGGAGGTTGACGAGTTTCGCTCGAACTCAGTGACAAATGCGGTCAGGCTATCTGCCACTCGTGGGTTCACCGATACAGGGTAATATAAGAGACAAAAAATAAGCACGAAATTTGGCTGAGAAGCTGCATTAAGAACTATCGACAGTTGTATAACGTTATACCGACTACTATAATGACAGTTGGCAGCGCTGTGAGCTGCGAACGCTGTGATATATGGAGAACGAAGAGTATACGTATTTTGCAGAGTAGTAATATGGGGATGTTCAAACACCGGCACACGATTTGCTGTAAAAAGCCGTCGGCAGCGCTGTGACCTGCGTACTGCGAACCTAACGACACCGCACTAGTGTCGAAATTGTCGATTGTCCACCACGTTAACAGATGTTGGCCCGTTAGTACGGTAACCTACCGGCAACGGCGTAAGTTACCGGCTCACCAACAACGGTACGCAACGCACAGTAAAGGCTGTTGGCAGCGCAGTGAGCTGCAGACCCCCACGTACACGTAGAAGCAAAAGCAATATGCTCCTAGTACTTATTTGCAATAATATACTACTTTGACGCAGCGATATGCGCACGCAATACGGACAACCCGAACAGCTGACCCACAAGTGTCGCGAGTGTGACACCCGCCTTAAATCGCACCAACGAACAAAGAAAATCGCGAAACTATGGCACCGAATGCAAAACGGAATAGCGGCAATAAGCAATGCACGAGCAAAAGGTAACAATTGTGGCAGTGAAAAAACCTGCGCACATGCAGCACAAGGTTTATGGTAACCGGCGTCGGCAGCGCTTTGAGCTGCAGACTGCGAACCGAATTGCGCGGCCGTGCTGAGATTTGTTTTTAAAAATTTAAATTCTAGTACCTGCTGCTGTGCAGGAATTTTCACACACACACATGCACACGAGTGACGATATGAAAATGGGCCGTTTACCGTAGCGACCGTACCCAACCGCGAATTACGAGATAGAAAGCAGCAAATCAAAAATAGGTATACAATATTGAAATTAACTAAAAATGGTTTGATAATATATTAAATATAAATAAGTATTAAAAACTTACCGGACGCAGCTGATATCCGGCTCGAAGGACCATGTTTCGGAATGGAGCTTGATAGGTTATCGAATCCATTCTCTGCTGTTGTTTTTGATTTATTATTTTTTATGAAAATTTAATACATGGTTTTTAATAATAAAAAGCAGTTTAATACAATTTTTGTGAGAGTTATTATTTTCGCATTGATATAATGCTGGTTGAGTATGCTATTTTCTAAGAGGAACACAATAGTTGTTAATAATAAAAAGCAGTTTAATACAATTTTTGTGGGAGTTATTAGGATAACCGCACGATCGATGATTCAATTGCAACTGACTTCTCCTCGAAACCGGCTCTTCTCCTTCGCCTGAGTCGGCATTCACACAACAGAAAAAAGATGGCTCAGGAGGGCTCCGGAAAGCATGGGAACACATTTTCACTTCATCATACCCCCACCAAGGTGGTTTATGGGAGGCCGCGGTCAAGTCAGCAAAGCACCATTTGGTCAGGATCATCGGCACGCAAGTTATGTGGCATACTCAAATGCAGACTTTGGCAGCCCGAATTGAGGCGTGTCTTAATTCTCGCCCCCTCACTCCATTGTATGACGATCCAGAAGATAAATTTGCTTTGACTCCAGGAGACTTCCTCGTCGGGACTCCACTCAGTGCCTGAACCTAAGGTCACCGATGTTCCAGCAAATCGCATCAAGCAATGGCAGTGGATACGCCAGATTCATTAGCAGTTTGAGCAGAGATGGAGTGACGAATATTTATCGACGCTACAAAGGAGAAATAAATGGCAAAAACGCATAGCTAATGTCGCCTTTGGCGACATTGTGATCATCAGACACGAAAATTTACCACCCACCCATTGGCGCATGGGTCGGGTGACAGCAGTGCATCCGGGTTGTGATGGATTGATTCGCAACGCGACACTCAAAATTGCGAATGGTTCCTGCACCCGGGCAGTACAGAAGCTATGCCGTCTCGTGGACTTCGATCAACTCGAGTCAGATGACTCGACCGGGCAGGATGTTTGAGGATCCGAGCACTCTGTAGCGAACCCTGTGGCAAACACTCTTTGGCCTCTATTTTCACAGTTTGTTTTTATTGTTTTTGGTTTTGCTACGGCTCGGTTGGTACGCTTAAGTTCGCTGCTCTTCGAGATCTTAAACATTAAATTGATTTTGTGTATTTTTGTTTGTATATTTTGTATTTTCCCCAACACCCTTGTTGACGTTAGGCAAGCGTTATTACAAATTCTTAATTGTTTTGAAAATATGAAAAATGTAACTTTTGATCATGAAAAGTCACTGAATTCCCAGACAATTAAGTCCCTCCTTAAGGATCATTTTGGAGCGGAAATTTATACAACCCCTCCTTTCCATAGTACAACAAATGGGCAAGTAGAGAGATTCCACAGTACCCTTCCGGAAATCGCTAGGTGCACTAAGCTAGAGCAAGCTATAAGTGACACCACCGAATTGATACTTCTTGCTACGGCAAAATACAACAGATCAATTCATTCAGTAACTGGATAATATGCAAAAGCTGGAGATAAAAGCAAAATTAACTAAAGCCCAGGAAAATGAGTTGGAATAAATGGAGGGGCAATAAAGGTAAACTCACCAAATTTTTCAAACCAGGAGATATAGTTTATGTTAAGACCAATAAAATGATAGGTAATAAGCTTTCTAAGGTATATATAGAAAAAGCAGTCCAAAAAGATTTAGGAACCGCTGTTTTAATGTACTCGTATGTATAATAAACTGAGGTAATAGGTTTTTTTTCTCTTTTCAGATTAGTACTACTACTTTTAGGTACTCAGGGATCGGAAAGTAAAATAATCGATTTTTCAAAATACATACCAATAATTGACGGAAATGTAGCAATATGGGACAAATACGATTGTTTAACTCACCGTACGAATCTGACGAACTATTGCAACGTCTTACGGGAAACCGAAAACATATTTCACGTTTTTCCCCAATCTCACACGACAAAAACTCTTCAGGCGAATATAGATTAAATTCATCCATTACTTGACACTTGATGATTTTAATGAAATAAAATATAAGGAACAAGTACTTATAGAAGCCAGTGACCGTCAAATTTTCATCAATACTCAAATACAGCGACAAATCAATAAACTTACGGAGGCAGTTAACAAAATTGTTGAAAACACGAAGAAAACGGAAATTGACACGGGACATCTTTTCTATAATCTACTCTATAATTTTCAGAAAGTTAAATGTTGTTAATCCTATAATTCTGGATACGGAAGAAATTCCAAAAATATTGATCACTGAGTACACTTCTAATGTAAGCATAAGCGATATTGTAATTACTTACAATTACGCTTATGCTTACATTCTAAGTTGAAAATTTTCCAAAATAATGAAATTATTTACTTTTATTATTAAGTTCCCAAGAAAACAGAAATTATGTAATTTAGTTAGGGTCTTTCCGGTGGCACACGACGAAAAAGTAATTTTTTTGGAAAACCACACTTTTGCGGATTACGGTAATTCAACAATTCCTGTTACAAATTGCACGGCGGTGCTATCTGCAAGTCATAAACAAACAAACAGTCGAAATTCAAGAAGCGGAAACTTCATCGGTTATAATATCCGGCACTTATTTGATAACCTTCGAAGGGGAAGTCTGCATAAATGGCACGACCTTCGTCAACGAGAAAGCGAAAGCAACACTTCGGCCTGGAGTTCCTTCAACACAATTCGTAAACTTGACATTTGGAAATCTTAAGCTTGCCTTATTTGCGTAAAATCAATCTGAGGAACCTTGACCACATTGAAAACTTACATAATGTAATCCGAACCCGTTCCACCCAAGGTATGTTGGTAATGCTGATAATCGTTACCACTATTGGTGCAACCCTCATATACTGGAAATGTAAAGTGAACAGACGCATAAATGATACAATTAACAAGGAAAGACGGTAGCTAAGATTATAAAAGCGGTCTCGGACGGCCTCAATTAAGAGGGGGGGGGGGGGGGGGGGCAGTTAACCCTTGAGTCCCCTCGCCAACTCAATGCCACGGAATAAACGCTGGCCCAGCGGTTCTGGGAATTTCGCCACGCCAGTCAATAAGCGCGAGAACTGTCCGCGTCAGCGTTTTCCCACAGCCAAACAATTGTAGGCTTACCGGCAAGCGCTACAACAACAAAACTGCACTCTTGCCGGCAAGCACTGCAGCAACAACAACAGCACCGTCAGCGAAATTGTGCCAATCATAGGGACAGGCAGATACGTAAGAAATAATTTTAAGTTAGTTCTAACCAGCTCGTAAAATAAACAACAGCGCATAGCGCTCAATAAACTCCGGTTCACATTTAATTAGCACATAGTGCTTATTCAATAATTAACATATTGCTTGGCTGTATAAAAAATTTGTTGTAGTGACTGCATTCGATGAGGCAAGAGTTGTATGCATTTTTACGCGTTGTGTTTTTATGTTCTCTTTTAATTTGGTTGGCTCACTCAGAACGTTAAGCACAAACGACTGAAATTTTTGTGGTTCGTGAGCGACCGCTACATTATGTGACAGTTCTGCACAGCCGCTGCGATTCATTTGATCTTGCGGAGAGTGTGCACTGGAGGTAGAGCGGGCTCTTTGATTTGATATGCAAAACACTCATTTTTGTGAACTTACCGGCTTATTAGTTTTGGCTCTTTTCTTTAGTGGCAATTTTATTTTAAAAGTTTATAACTTTATGTTAATTAACACACCAAAATCACTGCTGCACTTAATCAATGCTGAACAAAATTGCCAACGGCGTCTTCCGAAAGCTTCCGCTTCAAACACCTTTTCCGCTGAAGCTCCTTCGTCCGTACGTACAACATGACCTAGCCAGCGCAGACGCTGAATGGTAATGATGTGCTTGAAAATGTTGGGGTCAGCGTATAGCTCATACAGCTCGTGGTTCATTCGAATCTGGTAGTCATTGTTAGCACGAAAAGGGCCAAAGATTTTATGAATAATTTTTCCCGAAAACCCCAAGTGCAGTTGCATCGGTTTGCGACAAGATCCACGCCTCTGCGCCGTATAGAAGCACGGGTAGGATGAGAAGAATTTTAGAATGTCAGTTTTGTCGCTCGAGAGAGAGCTCTTCTACGCCTTTGCTTACTTAAAAAACGTGATTCTTCGCTGAATCTCCAGGCTAACATCGTTCTCGGTGTTAACGGCGCACAGTGGTCGATTTGAAATATTTAGGCGGCCAAAAATATTTTTGGACGTTAATGGCTTCGAAAGACTGTATTTTAAAAAACTATCTATTTATTTTAAAAAATAAATAAGAAAAACATATATTTTATAATAAAAACACATTTTATTCTCATAAATCATAAATAAATAAAAATGCATTAAATTGTCTTATTAAAAGATGTTTCTATCTCGACTTCTTCGTGCTCAATACTTGATTGTCTGTGGGGCTCGGCAGGTTCTAATAGTTCTATAACTTCACTGGAAAAAATGTTGTGTGAAGTTTTCTTTAACGATATTTCACTACTTACGAGTGGATCTGAAGTAAGAAGCAATCTTTGATAAATATCACGGTTGCATTCTTCCCTTGAAAATTTTCTTGAAAAATTCTGTCTGTATGACCGAAAGTGTTTATTTCGTGCTTCTGCAGCCTCCTCCGACAATTGGCCGATTGGCAACAGTGCATTATCTATGATGGTCGCCCCATGTAATAGTAATTTATGCATTGTTGGAGTCATGGGATGCCATCCGTATAATTCCACATACATTTGCGCGGTGTTGAAGGCATATTCTTCGAATTTTGTTGTATTTATTTTGTGTCCACTTGAAATCGCCTCTAATAAGATTTTAAATTTGTGTATTAATTCGTGGTTAATGCCTGTTATGTCCGCAGCTAATTCTGTGTTTTCAAAAAATCTCCTACTCGTATTGCCATCATTACGTATTAGTATTACCAAAATTGGTTTTAGGCATGTCCACCAACAGCCCAGTTTCTAAGCGGAATCTTTCTTGGATTTCTTTTTTCCTTTCTTCTTCTAATGCTTTCTCTTCCTCGGTCCTTTTCTTTCCATATTTCTTCACGGGCAATTTATATGCCAAATGCAGAATGCTTCCAAAAATACGTATTTTTGCGTGCAATACCGAAATGCCAAACTCAAGAGCATCGGGACTTATCTCGTTCTTTTTGCTTAAATTATTGAAATCTTTGGAAGTGGCGCCACATATATAGCATCGGCTAGTTGAGGTCGTGTTGGTTACAGCATTGCAAACTTTGCCATCAATCATGGTCATCTTTAAAATGTGATTATAAGCAAATTCTTTTCCATCAATATTTACTTTTGTAGGAGTGAGGTTCTTAATTTCATTTTGCACATAACTTATTTCCTCTTTTGTTACATCTGTAGTTTCTTTCACATACCGAAACCTGATGGGGCGGTAAAATCGTGGTGATGATGGTGTTGGGTTTTGCCACAACACTTTATTGTTTTCTTTACCACAAATAATTTGAAGTGGGACAAAAGAACTCAAAAATATACTAGCATCGGATTCGGCGTCTTCCGAGAATTTTTGTTTGTACCGTGCTTGCTGTGACCCGTCACACCCCCATTTATAAATGATCGTTAATGACTTTCTTTCAATTTCGTTAAGGGTTGATAACAATTCTTCCAGGTAGATTGATAATCGTTGAATAGTATGATCCATTAGGCATTGTAAATAAATTTCTGCGCAGGTAGCCGTTACTCGCAATGCCGCTTTGGTGGGTAGCATTCTTCTTTTGCTTTCAACAAAAGGTCGTAACAAGGGTAATGCTTTGGGTTAGTTGCCCTTATTATTTCATATTGTCGTCTTGTTAGATCAGCTTCTACGAACATTTTGAGTGCTTGGAACGGGGTCAAAGGAGCAATTGTTTCATTGGTCTTGGAATAGGCTTTTCTATATTTACTTTGTTGGTGAATTTCGTATATCTTTGAGCACTTTTGAGGCATTTGTTTTTCCCTTCGTTTGCAATATGACTTGTGCGGCATGTATAATCATTTCATCATCAACATTTGATCGAATTTCCTCAGTTTTTCTTCTCTTGCTAGTTCACTCGAATCCGAAAATGATTTGCTCGGACGACCTGGTTGATAAGGCGAATGCACTGGTATTTCAAAAGTGCCTTCCAGCCACTTCTGGTTGTTTTTCATAAAAACTTCTTCAACTTTATGAGCTTTTAGCCATCTCTGTTTAAATTCGTGTTTGATGTAGGAAAATTTATGCTTAAGGCTCTTTTTTCTTTCCACAGTGCCTCCGCAAGACAATAGCAAGTGGTTTTCTAAAAACTCCAATTTCTCATCCATACTTGGCAAATTTTGTAGTTGCATTTGCTCAAACATACATTTACGGGTCACTATTTTCACCCCCGACGAACTAGGTATCTCCATAAATTAAAAAAAAACATAAAATTAAAAAAAATGATTTTAAATTTTTTTAACAAAATACTTTGAACTGCTGTCTTTAAGGAATAAGCGGGATTCTGCGGCTCTTGTTTTTTTTTTATAGAAAAGCTGAATGTGTAACGTATTCAATAAACAAAAAAATATGATCCGGACGAATCCTGATCCATAACAAAATTGCTTTTGAAATTAAAAAACTTACATTTTTTATGTGAAAAAGAGGGTATGTTCAACTACCGAAAAATATAACGAAAATTAAAAATAAAAGTTAAAACTATTATTTATTTAATAGAAGCTTACTTGAGCTATGGGAATCACTTTCACTTTCACTTCACTACACAACTAAAAATAAACATACATGCGTATTGCGAAATTTGATATAATTTGGGCACCCAAATAGAAATACGTATCAAGTCAACGATCAAATTGCGTCTAACTGCACGGATGATGACGTATGGTTGTTGAAAAAAAGGGTGGGGGGTAATTCGCGGAAGTGTTTACTATACGTAGACGTCGATATTTTGTGCCTACTACGTATTTAAGATTTTGACTTTTGGCCGCCTAAATACTTCAAATCGACTACTGTGCGGCGGTGCCCAAGGTATGTAAACTCCTTGACTACTTCGAAGTTACAGTTGTCCGCTGTAACATGGGGTCCTAAACGCCGCACATCCTTGCTTGTGGACAATATATACTTCGTCTTGCTCTCGTTTACAGTCAAACAATTTGTCGCTAATCTTTTTCAAAAGCGTTGGACGTTGCAAGCAATAACATCCTGCTTGCAACGTCCAATGATATCGATGTCATCGGCATATTCCAATGTAGACCGGCCCTTCGAATCATCCCTTCCATAACAAAATTGAAGTTACACGCCAACGGATCGCCTTGTCTGAAGCCTCGTACGGTAAATGGATCGGAGAGGTCACTTCCGTATTAGCTTGGCATATAGGGTAGATCGGGCTATCGTGTCGATTTGTTTCTCGTGGGTTGTTTCCAGGATTTGCCACAATGTGAAGATATGGTCGATGGATGACATTCCAGGTCTGAAACCGCACTAATAAGGTCCAATTAGTGTGATGGAATATGGTTTTAATCTATCACACTGTACGCTCGACAGAACCTTATATGAGATTCAACTGAAACTGTTTCCCAGGTAGTTGGTGCACTTTTCTTCAGCACATGACAAAGGACACAGATTCCCATCTTCGGGCATGCTTTCTACTAGCCATATTTTGCAGAGGAGCTGATGCATGCACCCTATAGGTACGTTGCGGCCGGCTTTGAACAATTCCCCACCAGTAGCTTTATTGTTCATGAGTCACAGGATTGCAACTCGGACCTCGTCATGGCTAGGTGGTGGTATTTTCGCACCGTCATTGGTGGCATCGGGTTGATGTCTCCAGTGGCGGAATTGTTGGGATCATCGCCCGCAAGCTGTTTGGAGAAATGCTCCCTCCATAATCTCAATATACACAGCGTATCTGCAACAAGATTTTCGTTTACATCTCTACAGGTAAACGCTCCGGGAATAAAGCCTCAGGTCAGACGTTTAACCTGTTGATAGAATTTTCGAGCATTCTTCATCTCCCGACACGCCTCTTGCTTTTCGCCTTTCTGGCTCACGTTTTTTCCATCTAAAAAGGGACCTCTCTTCCTCTTCTTCAGATAGTTTTCTCGCACGGCCCGCGTGGGAGCCGACCGCAGCGTTTTTTTGTATACAGCGCTTTTCGCTTGAATAGCATCACTACACTTCTGGTCATCCCATTGATTTCGTGGAGGTGGGCGTCGAAAATCAATGGTTTCGTCGGCGGCAGGGCGCATGGAGCGGGATATATGCGCCTAAAGTCCACCGGCATCATCGGGTAGAGAGTTAGGTTGAGTGAGCAGTTCAGAGAGGTTAGCGGAATAGCCTTCGGCTACCCGTTATGATTGGAGCTTAGCGACGTCCATCTTTCATTACGCATCAGTTAGTACCTTAAGCCTGCCGCGTACCACAAATGTACATATGAATTCGCGCCTCTCCACATGGCAGCGATAGTAGATATCATGGCGTCCGCCAATTGGATATAGACACCTTCCCTATTGAGGGTCCAGACATTCCAAGTATACCATTGTCCTTTTTTCGTTTGCGGTGTGTTGTGGTGTGCTTGCTGCTCGTCGGGCGACGTCCTGTCGCGGTTCGCTGGACGCGTAGCTGAAAACTTTAAAACCCTATTGTTTTTAAATGAAGACCAAAGACACTTTTCGTTTTAAGATCAAAATCACAAGACTTTATTTCTTACAAACACTAATTCTTATATACTATTTCTAAACACTCATCTCAGTCTGTGAACTGACCTTTCTGGTGTTCTAGTTCCGCACCTGCTAATTGGTGTCAGTTGGTCAAGCCAACTGACCTACTATGAAATTGTCGACGGTGCATTACACTGCCCTCGTCGACTCGACTGCGGAACTGCAACACCCTAAAAGTTTACATAATAATATTACACAGATCATATTAACTTAAAATACTTGGACCCTAAAAGTATGTTTTATTCTTAAGTAACTTTTAGCACATGCTAACCCCACAGAGTGTGGCATCTATTAGGAGTCGACGCTGTGAGTCAACTACTCGTAGGTAGCTTCGTTCTAACTCACAACATCCCTCCCCTCTTTCTAAAAGAAGTTAGTGCAACTAACTTATAATGAAAGTTTACAATCATTTCTGCACATTAAACAATCTGTGCATTTTCTTAAACCTATAGTACTTATGTATAATTTTTCAATTTTTTTCAAATTCGCCTTATTTGGGTTCTCTTATTGTGTTCTTTTCTTTTTATTTTTGCATTCTCTTTTTTTCTCTTTTCTTTTCTCTTATTACTTCTTCTTTTATAGCTTTTTTTTACTTCTTTTTTTTTTTGGTTATATTCCCCTTTTTATGTTTGGTCTTTCATCGACTCTTTTCTCACTGGCGTAAATACAATCAAAATTACAAACTAATTACATATTTAGCTAATGCTACGCTTTTATAAATATGGTCGTCTGCAATTGTTGGTGCTGGTAATGTCCGTCCTGCGAGAGTGAAGTCCCTCGATGAACTCTGCATACCCTTCCCTTCTTTCTGGATCGGTACGTACAAAGATGTTATAGGTTTACGATCTGGTTTGCCATTAAAACTTTGCTGTTAGTGGCCTTCTTCTTTCCATTTATATAGCGTGCCCCACGGCTGTAGGTGGTACTGCCTCTGCTTATAGTATTCAACTTGTAAAAAACATTTGGAATACATGAGAGATTACAATACTCCTTCTTACTTTGCAGCAATGCGTTTTATGGTGGAAGTGTTTCTCTTGAGCTTCCTCATAATGGTATTTGACATCGTTTGGCTTTGATGTGGAGACAATCGGTATTTCTCTGAGATACACATTTAATGATGTAATTTGTGTACTCTGATCGGTTACCAGTCTCTGTATCCTCTTGTATTAAATCATATTTCGTATGTAAATCACATTTCATATGTTCATATGTTCATATCTAGATTGGACATATACTTCAATGAAGCAATTAACTTCCGTGAGCCAAATTTCTTCTGCTTATTATATTTGGTGGTGGTTTCAGTCACCCTCCTTAAGCTTTTACCCATCTTCAACTTATCCAAAATTGATTTTGTTGAGATTGTGATATACTGGGTGGACATTGTAATGTAAAACTGTCCAATGCAAAGCATGACTCCGCAAGGAAAGTTGTTTCTTCTTCGGTTCTTGTCAATAAACCCATCCACAGCGCGTTCAAATGCTGCGGCCATATGCCGTTTCGCAAAATTAAAATAACATCCGTCGCCATTCATCCCCAATCTAATATGCTGGCATTCACCAGTCCTAGGAATGCTTGCATTTCCTTTGTATTTCTCGGAATCGCAAAATTTTTAACGCATTACACCTTCTGCGGGTCAGGCAGTGCTCCTGCCTCTGAGCAACGATGGCCTAAATAAACCACCTCTCTTCGCAAAAATTGACACTTCTCCGTGTTGAATTTCAAATTGTGGTCGCGCAATTTCTGGAGCACCTTGCACAAGCGTTGCGAATGCTGCTGCAAGTTCTTCCCATAAATTACAATATCATCGAGATACACAAAACAGTCTAACCCTTGCAAGCCTGTTATCACATGGTTCATTAGCCGTTGGAAGGTAGCCGGTGCTCCTGTTAATCCAAACGGCATTCTATTAAACTCATAATGCCCTAAACCGGTGCTGAACGCGGTTTTCTGCTTATCTTGGGTATCCACCAGAACTTGATGGTAGCCACTCGCTAAATCAAGTGTAAAAAATATCTACCATGCCCCAATTGATCCAGAATCTCTTCTATCCTTGGTATCGGGAGCACCTGCTTGATAGTGGAGTCGTTCAATTTCCTAAAATCTACGACCATTCTCCACTTCTTTTGACCCTGAGCACCTCCCTTCTTTGGTACCACAATTATTGGTGAATTCCAAGGCGAGATACTCGCTGAAATTATGTTATCTTTTAACATTCCTTCCACTTGCCTATTTACCTCATCTTTGTGAGCTTGTGGCAATCTGTATTGCTTCTGGTTTATTGTAGGTTGATCCACTCTAGTAGGTATTTCATGCTCTACCTCTGGTGTATATGTCAACTAGTCTCCTTCCAGCAAAAATATGTCATGGAATGACGTACAAATGGCTTCTATCCATGCCTTTTCTTCTAAATTTACGCTTGGGTCTAACTTCAGTGATTCTAGCACTCTCTCCATTCTTTTTCTTATATCTACCTGCTTAATCTGATTAACCGATATATAATTCGGTTCCTTAAAATTGTTGTAACTAGTGAACTTAGGCCTAAAATCCTCATCCATCAGGTAGTCCTTTTCCGAGGCGTTGAGTACGCAAGCATACACCTTACCCTTGTCAACGTGTGTTATGGTCTCTCCCATATATACGCCGTCTAAAATGAACGCGTATCTACTTCCTAACTCTCCAAATTGTTTTCTCCATGCACCACAGTTATCTCTTACAACCCTATACTCCCTCAAAATTACCGTGAATATCCTAACTATACATCCTCTTATCACGTACGCGGCGATTGGCCTATACTCTCTAACCTTATTAAAACTTAATCTAAGTACTAGAATCATCTCCGTTACCCAAATCAATACGCAATCAAACATTTTTTCCCGGAGAGACTCTTGCTCCTCCGTATCTTGAACCATTGTTCTTACGTTACTCGGTACGTGGTATTGGAGAGCGTCTTGCTCCTCCTTTTCCTGGACTGTAATTCCTACATTACCAATCACACGTACCTCCGGCCTAACTGTTACTTCCTTATTTTTGGCTTTCCAGTCTTCTGGCCTCGACTGGGCCGCTGGAAGTTTCCCTGGTTCCTTTGTTGGAACTGTCTATCCCTGCATTCCGCTGCCCGATGTCCCATTCGTCCACATGAGAAGCATTTCAACCCTTGTTGGGTGTTACCTATCCTTGGTTCACTTCTAGAATTCCAATTTGGTCGCTGCTGACCACTCCCAGTGCTGAAAGGATGAATTCCTTGGTTAATTCCTTCCGTTGAATTAACTCGTGGACTACTACCCCTGCTGTCCCTTAAGGGTGGATCCGGCGCCTCGTCGCTGGCTGCCTGCTACTCTGATTCCATTCAGTGTCTACTTGGAACTGTCTACTTGCCTCATGACCATATGTTTGGCACTCCATACAATAGAGCGTGTTTTTGCGTGTAATGCATTCATCCCTTGTATGACCTGGCTTATGGCAGAATGAGCAAATGGGTTTCCTCGGCTGGAATCTCTCGACTAAGAACCCGTGGTCTCTTTGTTGCAGAACTTGGCCCATCAATCTGCCGACTCCACTTGGATTCCGCTGCTGTACCGGTCCTACCTCTGCTAGCGCATCAGTCCAGCAGATTCCACCTGTTGTCGTTCGTTGCTGTATTGCTGCTTCAGAGAAGTAACTGCTTCCACTAGCTCTGCCATACTCCTCTGCTTGAGATTAAGGGTGTAATTAGCCAAGTCCCTATTTATCAGACCTGCCTTAAACACAGAAATCATAGCTCGTTCTACTTGAGCCTTGTATGCTGCAACATTTCCTGGAAACTGCCTGTTGGCTTCTGTGTCAGCAGCGTTCCCCAGAGACTGGAGCCTTCGACCCCAGGCTCTCAATTCCTCCCCTGGTTTCTGAGTTGATTCCTGTATTTCCCGTACAAGACAGTCGTACGACTTTCGTTTTAAATATGTCCGATCTAAAAGTGCGTATAACTCCGGCAGGGTGCTTACTGAGCTATGCGCTAGTAAATCAAACGCATCACCTGTGGTTCTTTGCCTAATACACTTTATTAAGTGTTGCCCTTCTGCTTCCGGAAGACTCTGTTGCGCTAACTCACAACCTTCTTTAAAGCGCCGTATCTCAGTTCTCAGATCATACAACTCGACTCCTGAGAACATGGGCACCAGCTTCTCCACCGGATGAGCTACTTCCAGAATGCCCATTGTACTCCTACGTGCATTCTGTGGGGGTTTCCAGATTCTCTTCTCCCGAATCTGAGAGGTATTTGACCAATGACGGACTCAAACTAATTAGTCTTCGCACGCTCGCTCGCGCAGGCGAAAAACTGTCCACAGTCTTGGAGCTTTGCTGCACAGTTACTGGTACTGATTCCTTCGACAGATATTTCTTGTTTTTACTTTGTACCGGACTTCTCGGCAAAAAAGGTTCGACACCAATTTCAGATGCGTCAAACAAAAATTCCGCTTCCCTCTCTTCACTCAATACTAATCTGGGCTTTACCACCCGACTTATCCCTTCCGGAGTTAAATATTCCGGGCAGCAAACTTCTGGTGGCAAAGCTAGTACTGTCTGCGTATGTATTTGAAAGGTTGAAGCCGATCTTACCCTTGCTGGCTTAGTAGTTGCCCTGATTCTCTTAATCTCTAAATTTTCCTTCTCCAGATACGATGCGGCTTCCTCAGTTTCCCGGAGTTGCCTAGAAAGTACTCTAGTTTTATTTTCGAGAAATTCCGTATTTACCTTCAATTCTTCTGTATCCTTGAAGACTTGGAAAAATTTCTCCTCTGTTCGACTCTGAATAGCCGCTAATGCTTGGTCTGCTGCTTCCAAAGTTGACAAGTTTCTACCGTCCCTCGCTAATCTCCAGAGTGCCTGCGCTTCACTCTTGCTCGTTGCCGATTCCAATTGTTCAAAAAATTTTTCTGCGAACAGCTTTACCTCCGTCTGTAAAGACCTTAGCTTGTCTTCAGCCTTGTCCTCCTGCGAACTAAGACTATCTTCCTGTGCTTCCAGCTCTTCCAGATCCAATCTGAACTTGGTCAACCAGTCCCGTGTTAAACCGTTGACACATAACGGATAATCCTTGGCAAAGTATTCCTTGTCGCCACAACAGTCCTTAAAATTTAACAACTCCTCGTTGTTATCATTGAATGTCTTCAACAAGGCCTCTAGTTCCGCTATTCTCTTACGGTAGTACGCGCTATTTTTTATTGCCTTGCTATCCTTCCTTCAGTTCCTGATTTTATTTTGGATTGCCTCACTCTGCCGCTTTTGCTCAGCAATATTTTCGCTTCTTCTGGTGCTTCCATAGACCGAATTAAATTTTACTTTGCACCCAAGACTCCAAAAACAACGTGGTACCATATCCTAATTTTACAAAATAACTTGAAAATTCTTTCAAATAGTCCAATATGATTACCCCAAATTCAATTAGTACCCAAATAAACGCATAGCAGTATACCAAATTACAGTTTATTCATATTTTCATTAATTTTATTCCACAAAAGTATTACCAGAAAATTTTCACACCCAAAGAAACATTTTACCGCAGAATTATACGCAAATTCATTTCAGTAAAATGCTGTGTTGAGCTGTTTCGCTTTTTCCTGTAGCCTATAGCAAGACTTCCAGAGCCGTTGACTTGTAAAATAATTAAACACTGACTTTCACATTGCGCTTATTAGGGGCCCAAACAAAACACTCGCTTTCAGAGTTAAAAATCATCAGGCCTTTATTGCTTAAAATCCTACACTTTATATAGTAGTTACAATTTGTGCATGTTGGTTACTCTACTATTTGGGTTGCACAATTCGTTAGTTGCTTAATTGCGGTAGTTGCTTGCTAAACGCAAGTTTAGATTAGCAGGCTTTAAAAGCGCTGGTATGGTCTGGTTCCCATCTCCATGCGTTCTCATTATACAATTGAGAATGTAGTGGTTCTGTCAATTTGGAAAGATTGTTGATAAATTTCCAAAGATATGTTACCATGCCTGATCGCTGTAACTCCTTGACGCAAGAATGCTTTTTGAGAAAACATATTGCTTTTACCATGTTTTTATCCGCTTTGTATCCATTCTCGGTAAATATATGGCCTAGAAACGCGCTACTCTAAAGTGACATTTTTTACCGTACTTTGCGCACTCTTTGTTATAAGCTAGGCAACTCTTCGCTCCATGTGTTATTTTGGCGCGATTACAATTAGTACCTTTAATTATTTTATTTACTTTTACTGACGAGCCTGTTTAGATAAAGTATTTGTTTTGCTGCTCTTTTCCTGTGACAAGTTGTCTTCAACACAGCTATTGTCTTGTATGGTCTGAACGAATACCGATTACTATTTGAGCTGCTAAAAATTAATTGTCATTGTTGAATTCGCAGTTTCGTACTTGTTTAACAAAAATTCTTCAAACGCTTTTTCTTTTATTTTTGTGTAATATAACTAAATTTATACCATTCGTAAGTTTTATTACTCCATGGTACAATATATTCTTTCAGTTTCTTTTTGATTTCAGTCAAACTTGCTTTTTGTGCCTCGCTCATACGTAAGTTATTTATTAATGGAATGCCTCTGCGCCTTTTCGTTGTTGACCATTGCTGCAAGAGCATAGCATTCGTACGCCTCCAACCACTCACCCCATTCACGTGCCATTTCCATGTCATTGTCTATTAGCAATAATTTTTTGGTTTTAACATTCTGCTTTAGCTGCTTACACAATTATTTGCTTTTTATTTTTATGTTATATTTATTATATATTTATTCCTATTAGCCCATTAAGGAGCAAAGGGCCGTTACAAGATTATTCCAATCTACTCTATCATTCGCACGCCTTTTAATTTTATTCCAATTTAGCTGGGAGTTCTCTAATTCCGTTTCAATCTGTCTCCTCCAGGTGTTTGCAGGGCGGCCTCTGCGTCTGCTGCCCTGAGAGTTCCACATTATTGGCTCGTCTGGCAATGTCGCCAGGTGGTTTACGTAACGTACGTCCAATCCAGCTCCATTTACGTTTCAGGATTTCCTTTTTGATGGGAAGTTGTTCTGACAAAGACCATAGCCGGGCGTTTGTGATCGTGTTTGGCCAAAATATTTTAAGAATTTGGCGGAGGCATTTGTTAATGAAGACCTGCACTGCTTCTATATCTTTTGTGGCAGCATTCCAGGTCTCGCAACCGTATAGCAAGGCTGATTTAACGTTCGAGTTGAAAATTTTTAGTTTGGTGCGGCGGGAAATGATACTCGATCTTCACACTGGGAATAAAGCACCAAAAGCTTGTTTACCCTTGGCTAATCGGTTAGTGACGTCAGCAGATGAGCCGCCACTTTTGTGAAGCATGCAGCCCAAATACCAGACACGGTCCACGTTCTCCAGTTGTTTATTGTAGATGGAGAAATCCTGGTAGTACTCGGTATTAATACGAAGGACTTTGGTTTTACCAACGTTTATTCTTAGACCTGCTTTGGTTGCGTTTTCAACAACTAGTTCGATCTTCTTCTTCATGTCTGCATGGGTGTTGCTTAAAAGACAAATGTCATCAGCATAGTCTAAGTTTTCGAGTCTCTCCGGTAAACCCAATGGAATGCCTCGTTTATCCTTCGTGGCTTTCGTGAGTACAACCTCCAGAACGGTGTTAAAAAGTAATGGAGATAGGATGCAGCCTTGCCTCACCCCGGATTTTACAATTATCTTGTCGCCAAGCTGCTGGAGAATGAAGAATGCGATACGTTGCTTGAGAATAAAGCGCTTTAACGAGGTTAATCAGTTTTTTTTGGTAAACCCTTGCATTCTAGCGCCTTCCAGATGGCATCATGTACTAAAGTGTCGAAAGCTTTTTCGAAGTCTATGAACACCATGTATAGGGGAGATCTCCACTCGACAGATTATACGTAAGCTGTTAACATGGTCTACACACGATTTATGAGGGCGAAACCCAGCTTGTTCTTTCCTCATGTTGGGCAGAATTGCCTCGGCTAATAGCTTGTTTATAATATACGCTATGATTTTGTTAACCATGCTAATCAATATAATCCCGCGCCGATTCTTCCGCTCAGACAAGTCGCCATTCTTGGAAATCTTAACAACTATGCTCTCTGCTAATTCATCACGCAACAGTTCTGTTTCCCAGAAGTTTGAGATAGTAGGTTGAAGAAGCACTGCGCTCGTGATGGGATCGGCGCGTAGAAGTTCAAGAGCGATATTATCAATTCCTGGCGCCTTACTGTTTTTTTGAAGCATTTGAGTGCATCGCAAATTTCTGCTTTGTTTGGACATTCTTTGTCAATGCTGGCGTTTTCAAAGTGTTCAATACATTCACAAATTGTTTCTGTTTCAGCCTGCTGTGTCTCCAACATATTCTTGTAGAACTCAGTCCATAGCTGAAGTTGCGCATCAACAGAATTAGTTAATTTACCTTTGTCGTCTTTTATTGGTTTACCGGTAGGCTTAGTGCTGCCTGTTAGTCTCTTTGCTGCTTTGTAGAGATCTCTTGTACGATTTGTTTCGGCTGCAGCCTGTGCTTCTTTGGCAATACTATTCTTTGGCTGACCATTTTCGCTTATCGCATCTGGTGCCGTGTTTCACGGCGCGGTCAAGTCTGCTATACTCCAAATGGAAAAACGTTTTTTCTGACCGTGTTCTGGCGCCATTGAGGGACGCTTTAGCTTTTTTTGCGCTCCGCTATTTGGTGCCAGGTATCATCTGAGATCCATTCTTTGCGATTATTTGATACGTAGCCGACTGAGCTCTTGGCAGAGTCCAAGAAGATCTTTTTAGTCCCAGCCCAGCTTCGGTCAGTGAAATCGTAATCTAGCCGTTATTATTTTGTCGGATACCGGTTCCCAGGTAATACGCGCTTTCCGTGCCGCCTAAGCCAATAGAAAGCCAACGCCTCTGGATTTCGGTTGGCCCGTTGGTTTCCCTGAGTGTAAAAATGTAAAGCCTTCGGAGGTTGTGGTTTCACCAAAGTCGCATAAGCGAGTTTCGCACAGACCCAGCAGGAGAAGATTGTAGGCAGGAAATTCTTTACATAATTGACGAATGCGAGATGGTTCCGTAAGCGTTCTAACATTCCATGTTCTAATTCTATTCCTTGTTTTCATGTCAAAGGTCGTCACCGGTTGAGTTAGAGTATTATTATTTTTATTTATTCTTTCTTCGGTTTCAGTAATCGTAGTGATTTAGAATGAGTGGCTGATTAGGCCATTGCATCCGATCCTGGTACTGGGGCTCCCAGTTCACCTCCAGGCAGGACGGGTGCTGGCATTTATTACGATATTCTAACATTTTTATACCATCTGAATTATACGCGTTAGTTTCGGTAATCACTTCTTCGTTTGAGATGAATCTTTTTCCTGCGAACCATTTTTTCAAGTTTGGAAACAGGAAAAAGTCACTAAGAGCTAAATCGGGATGATTAACCAATTCGAAGTGTATTTCACGTAATTTTAGCATCGTATCTAATTCTGTGTGAACCGGTGCGTTGTCTTGAAGAAAGAGCATTTTTTTCTTTTTTAAATATGCTCGTTTTTCCTTGATTGCATCAATCAATTGATCCAATAATGCACGATAATACTTTCCTGTGATTGTGGATCCATTTTCAAGATAATCGATGAGCAATATTCCGTGCGCATCCCAAAATACAGTGGCCAAAACCTTGCCAGCCGATTTCATTGCCTTCGCCTTCTTCGGAGCACTTCCACTAGCTTCCACCCATTGTTTCGATTGATTTTTGGTTTCAGGTGTGTAGTGGTGGACCCATGTTTCATCAACAGTTATTAATCGACGCGAAAAATCAACAGGATTACGCTTTATCATGTCCAAACACCGCTGTGAAGTTGTCTGTCGAACTCGTTTTTGTTCGACACTGAGCAAACGCGGCACCCATCTTGCCGATAGCTTTTTCATATGCAAATGTTCATGCAAAATGTTGAACACACGTTCATATGATATATTTACCATTTCAACAACTTCACGCAACTTGACTCGGCGATCATTCATAACGATATCGAGGATTTTATTGATATTTTCTTCAGTAACCACATCTTTTGGCCTTCCTGTTGATGGTATTGTTGCAGTGCTTGTTCGGCGCGCATTTAAATTCAGCAATCCAATATTTTACCATGTAATCTGATGGAGCAGACTCACCGTAATGTTTATCGAGCTTTTCTTTTGTCTCTTTCGCCGTTTTCCCTTTCAAATGTGTTTAATCACTGCACGAAATTCGCTTTTTTCCATTTTTCAAGAAACACAAAAGTTGCTTACTTCAAACGACTACAACAAATAAACTAATCAATGAATTTGGGAGAAATTTATTCTGTCAGCTGACGTTTGACAGATCGCAATTTCTAAAAAAAAAAGTTTTTGTGTTTGTGGTGCCATCTAGCGCTAGGTAGCTTCAATATCAATCCGCCCTCGTATATTAGATGACAACATGATAGCAGCAGTTGTTGACGGTACTTCTCTGCTTGTATCGCACAAAGATTGGCAATAGCTGCAAAAAATCTCCAACAAATACTTGACAACACTTTATTTTGGTTTGGAAAGTGGAGAATCAAAATAAATGGCGACAAGACTATCCAAGTTATTTACATTAATAGGAGGGCTAAGCCAGTGCATCGAACCATAAATAATGACTAGATTAAGATTAGCACTAAAGCTAAATATCTCGGTAGGACAATTGATGTCAAACTATTACGGAAAGAGCACATAATGCAAAAGAGAAACGATGTCAAAAATAGATTCAGACAACTGTACTGGCTGTTAGGAAAAGAATCGAATCTTTCGCCACTAAATAAAATCCTGATTTACAGACAATAATCATGCCTATATGGAGGAACGGAATATAAATTTTGGGCACTGTATACATAACATCTTACATAAATATCATATAACGTCTACAATCAAAAATTATACGCACAATCACCAATGCTGTATGGTATATACCCAATGACGCTATTCACCGTGATCACAACATTGACATTGTAAAAGAAATTACCCGCACATGTAGCATAAAGCACACACACAGACTATCATTGCACTCAATTCGCCGACCGAGATTTGGTTCGTTTTTACTATTCCTCACATACTTGGTCGTCATCGAAAGGAGGAACCTGCTGGAGTACTACTTCTTGCTCCCAGAGCTGCGTTAATTGAGTGCTAAACAGTTCGTTAGAGACTTATTCCGCTTGCGTCGAGAACGTTCTCACTTTCAGAGTGAGGAGGTCCATCCAAATACACTGTTCTGTACGAGCAGATAGCCACACACCTTTTTATGAATTCTATTAAGCAGGATTTGCGGAGTCTTTTGCTATGATCATATAGATCTGGGTTTGCAAGAATCAGTTTGGATCTGCCAAGTCCAGCATAGAGAGGTGTGTCCAATCCGGTTGCTCAAAAATGATAGGGGGAAGAAATTTGATTAATTGAGGAAGCACTATTGCTTCTGTGTGGATTCTTTCTCCATTTTTGGGGCACGCAGCGTGAGGGAAAACTGTGATTGGCATTCTGGATGGGTTTTCGACCAATTCAACCGCTTCAGCACTGTGGAAGCGCTGAATGTCTTATGGGAACCTCGGTCAATGAGAGATCGTACTTTGTGAAGCTGTTCCAGATGTAAGTAAATCTCTTTCTTCATTTGTAATCAATAGAGATTGCACTTGTGGGTTATGTTCCACCTTTGATGAGCAGGACTGCTCGCTGGTGGTATTGTGATTTTGTATCCTGTGTTGGCTAGGGGGCGTCACATTCCGGTTGCCGTTGGGAACATTATCAGTTTGAACATCAAGCTTCGAATGATGCTTCTTTTGGCAATGCATACTAGCATGTTGGCTGAAGCACTCTTGTTTTGTGTGTATAGAAGCTAAAGAATTCTAGCGCAGCTCGTTCTCAAACACGAATTTCAGCCTCTAACGAGCGGACAACTTATTGAACTTTTGGAAGTATCTTATCGCATGAGTGGTGCTACAAATTGGTCCATTCTGTGGAAGTTTTGGTTTCTGAAGCAACTCTTAGTTTGTGGAAATATTGGCCTGAATGGTTTTACACTGTTAAGGCGCTCCATAACTTCCAATTTTTCATGATGTGCTTCTGGAGCCTCTGATTTATCGGCATTTGACCGTTCACTATTCGACTTGTATACTCCATTGTAGACGGGAACGGCAGTGGGTCCCCAGACAGTAGGAAGACATCTTTGTATTTCTCACATATTTTTGTTACAGAGTGTCTCTCCTAACTGTAAAGTGTAGTTTCTTTTTCCAATTCTTTGAGCAACTTAGTCTTATCTCTGGAATTTTGCCAAATCGTAAAATTTGTTCCCTCGCTTTCTCTCTTAGCTTCATAGTTTGAGACATCGCAGCAGGCCGCATCGCAGGTTTGTTCCCATATGACATCTTGCCCCTGAGTGTTTAAAACTGGTGCTTTGACTACATAATTCGTAGCACACGTCAATGTATCGCTAATATATATTGCAAGCTTAATCTCCTGTTTATTTAATATTACGAGTCCTTCTTTTACCGGTACTCTGATTTTCTTAATATATCTCTTGCTTTCACCGTGTTTTTTTCTGGTTCCCTTTAAAATTGTCAAGTGAATTATTGCTTCGTACTTAATATTCCTCACTGTATGAGCTCTTGTGCAAAATCTTAAAGTCTTCACAATTTTACCATTGACATTGCATATCGATAGGCGTTTTTGTACTGGATCTAGCAATTCCACAAATTATCTCTCCCAGTATACCACCCTACGATATACCGTCTCTTGTTTGTATTATGTGGAAATTGTTGGGGTATTGTCCTTGTTTGACGGGGGACGTCCTTCTGCTGCGCGCGTGTATCTGAAAAGCCTAAATCACTCTTTGGAAAAATCACTACATTACACTTTTAGTTTTAAAATCACAAGCCTTTATTTCTTAGAATACTAACTCTTATATACTATTTACAATTCACAATTACAATACAAAAACTGACCCTTCTGGTGTTCCAGTTTCGCACCTGTTAATTGGTGTCAGTTGGTCAAGCCAACTGACCTACGCCATTCTGAAATGTTGATGGTGCATTCTAACTTTCAATGCCCTTTAGTGGCTCGACTGCAAAACTGTAGCACCCTAAAAGTTGACATAATAAATATTACATAAGTAATATTAATTCTAAATACTCGCACCCGAAAAATATGTGCTTTCTTAAGTAACTTTAACACATGCTAATCACACAGAAAGTGTTGCATCTGTTGAGAGTCGATGATGTGAGACACTGCGCGCAGGCAGCTTGATTCTAACTCACAACATCCCTCCCCTCTTTCTGAAAGAAGTTAGTGCAACTAACTTCTAATGAACCTTCACAATATTTTTCTCTTTTCTGCTCTCTAAACAATCTGTGCATTTTCTTAAACCTATAGTACATATGTATAGTTTTTTCTTTTTTCAAATTCGCTTTATTTGGGTTCAATTGTTGTATTCTTTTCTTTTTACTTTTGTGTTCTTTTCTTTTTTCCTCTTTTGTTTTATTTTGTTCCTTTATTTCTATCTTTTTTTTCTTCTTTTTTTCCTTTTGTTTTATTTTGTTCTTTTATTTCTATCTTTTTTTGTTTAGTTATATTCCCCTTTTTATATTTGGTCTTTCATCGACTCTTTTCTCACTGGCGTATATACAAACAAAATTACAAACTAATTGCATATTTAGCTACGCTTCTTATAAATACGGTCCTCTGCAATTGTTGATCCTGGTAACGTCCGTCCTGCGAGAGTGAAGTCCCTCGATGAACTCTGCATACCCCTCCCTTCTTTCTGGATCTGTACATACAAAGATGTTATAGGTTGGCGATCTGGTTTGCCATTAAAACTTTGCTTTTAGTGGCCTTCTTCTTTCCATTTATATAGTGTGCCCCACGGCTGTAGGTGGTACTGCCTCTGCTTATAGTATTCAACTTGTAAAAAACATTTGGAATATATGAGAGATTACAATACTCCGTCTTACTTTGCAGTACTGCGTTTTATGGTGGAAGTGTCTCCCTTGAGCTTCCTCATAATGGTATTTGACATCGTTTGGCTTTGATGTGGAGACAATCGGTATTTTTCTGAGATACACGTTTAATGATGCAATTTGTTTATTCTGGTCGGTTACCAGTCTCTGTGCCCTTTTGTATTAAATCATATGTAAATCACATTTCATATGTTCATACCCTAGATTGGACATATAATTCAATGAACCAATTAAATTCCGTGAGCCAAATCTCCTCTGCTTATTTTATTTGGTGGTGGTTTCAGTCACCCACCTTAAGCTTTTACCCATCTTCAACTTATCCAAAATCGATTCTGTTGAGATTGTGATACAATGGGTGGACATTGTAATATACAATTGTCCAATTCAAAACATGACTCCGCAAGGAAACTTGCTTATTTTTTGTTACTTGTCAATTACTCATCCACAACGCGTTCAAAAACTGCGGCCATATGCCGTTTCGCAAAATTTAAATTACATCCGTCGCCATTCATCCCCAATCTAATATGTTGGCATCTTTGGGGTCACAAACATTAGATAACTGCCAAAAATCTCTGTTTTTCAAAAACGCTTCTTTCCGAATACTATGTTGGTCCCTTAGTCCGCACCGTATTCCAATATCCGCTGTTCCCGGAACTTCCTGCTTCGCTTCACATCATCAGAGCTATTTAGAGAACACCTACAATAATTTTCTTAATTTTCTAGTATACATTCTAGTTTGATATTTCTTCTCTGTTTAATTTTTGTCGAACATTTCATAAGTCAATTTAATAAATGAATTTCAAAATTATATAATATTTAAATAAATACACTATATGTACTATATATACTCTTGGGTATAATTTTCCACTTTTGTATGATTTTTGTTTTTTTTTTTTATAACACTTATTTCATTATAAAGTTAGATTTTAAACAATTAATTTTTATAACTCTAATTATTTTCTAAACTACCTTTAATCTTAATCTGAACTTTTACACAGATTATAATTTTTTTTAATCTTTAACTTTTCTTAAACATACGCTATTCCTGAATATATAAACAAAAATTAATATTTCTACAACATGCTTTTTCTATAATAGAATGCTATATCATTCAATTTGCGTCCACTCGTCTTCTCCCCTTACATTATCGGATTCGCTACCGTATCCTGGAGGAAAAGAGGACTGGACTATGCGTTTTCATAGCCATATAGGGCATCAGTTTTGCTCTGATTAATTTTTCGTGCTCTTTTTCAACACGTGAGTTATCACTCATTTCAACTTTGAACCAATTCATTGGCCCTCCGACAAAAACCAGATTATACAAAATAATCCCGTTTGTGTCAAAACTTTGTCCATTGCATGACTATACCTTTCATCGCATACAATTACGTTTTATTTAAATTTACTTCTAGCCTGATATATATATATATATATATATATATATATATATATATATATATATATATATATATATATATATATATATATATATATATATATATATATATATATATATATATATATATATATATATATATATATATATATATATATATATATATATTCATTCATTAACGTTTCTATTTTCCATCCTGTAATTAGCTCGTATATGAATACATACATACATTCGAGGCGCTTTAAATTACCTAGAATTAATTACTAACGTTATTTTTCCCCATTAACTATACATTTTTTTTTTATATCCCAACATATACATTTATTCAAATTTCCATACGCTAATTTCCTAATCAATAAACAGTTAAAACCTATGTATATTTACATATAGCTTGCTGCAGTATCTGCAAATTCCCAATTCCTAATCATATGTCCCTACATACTTACTTATATGGCCATACCCATTCCTATAACTAGAATACTTACTTCTTTAAATATTCCCTCGTACATTCATTCTGTACATTTTACAGTTACATACATATATATTTACTTCACCAACGGTGCCGGCGCTACTGCTTTCATTTCATTAACCGCCGTATGTATGTACATATTTGAAGTTAAGTTTTATATTACTTACCCACGACTGTCTTACTATTTTATTTTATTTTTTAAATACGTGCTTGCGTCATTTTTTTTATTTTTGTGTTTTAAATACGTGCAATGAATCCGTTTATTATTATTTAATATGTAAAAAAAAAATATTTTTCTCTACTGTCTTCATTCGGCAATAGTGCTTAATAAGCAGATTTTCATTACGTCAATTTTATTTGCCCGAGTTTAAGTGGCACACTTTTATTGGCATTGACTCTGAAAATCGGCGCTGCGTGTGTTATTTGATACACACACGTACTCGTACATGTTTACATTGTTACTCTTGTGTTAACATTTGTAAAACACTATTAACACATGTCTTTAGTCGCGTGGTCTAATGTGGAATAATTTCCACAAATTATTATGTAGCTTTTTATTCTTGCCCTTAATCGTTACGACTGTTGTAACTGGGCTTCGGATCTCTGCTACCATATACGGACCTATCCACACAGGTGAGAATTTGTTTCTCCTGGCTTGATTCCTCATGAGTACCTGATCACCCACGTTCAAAACGACTGGGTTTAGTACCTTGTTATAGGCCTCCCTAGCTACTCGTTTAGCACAATCCTGGTTTTCTCTGACCAACTCGTGCGCTCGCTGTAGCTGATACTTTTGCACTTTATTCGGGTCATCAGCATTGTACACTGGCGCACATTTGCGCTTCAGATTTGCTGGCATATTGAAATCAAACCCGTAGAGCGTCCTGAACGGAGTTTGCTCTCGATGACTACGTTCCAATGAGCCATTCGCCTGTGGATGATATGGTGTTATGTGCAACTTCTTGATTCCCAGCATTTTACACGTTTCTGAGAATAGTTAGAAATTTGAACCATTGTCGGTTATCAAAACCTTAGGTATGTTGTACCGTGCTATTATTTCATCAAAGAATGCCTTAGCTACCGTACCAGCTTCAGCATCGGGTATAGCCACGCAGGCCATATATTTTGAGAAATCATCTTGGAAAGTCAATATGTACATGTTTCCCGAAACTGTCTCAGGTAAAATACCTACAATATCCATATGAACCTTATCAAATGGTTGTTTTGGTGTGTCCGTTAACACCATTGGTATCTTTGTTAGCCTTGAACTTTTGTTAGCCTGACATTTTGGACAGCTCTCTATATATTTTTTAATGTCCTTGAGCATACCTTTCCATCCGTATACTTGCCTAATTCTGTCATGAGTTTTCCAGAATCCCTGGTGTCCACCTAGAGGTGAATCATGGAAACCCTTTAACACAGCCTGGATATCCTTTATATCCTCCAGCCATTCCACACTACTGGCTCCTCGTTCATTAGCAGCGTAACCTGCATTGCTAACATTTCTTGATACATCAATTTTATCCTCTTGAATTCTCTCGGCCTTCTCCTTATCTGACCGAGCTTTGGCCCTCGTTGGCACTACTGATACCTTCTGTGCTTGCGGTACTCTGCTGAGTGCATCCGCATTCAGATTCTTCTTCCCAGGTTTGTAAATGATTTCAAAATCATACTCAGACAACTTGTATCTGAACCTGGCTAGCCTAGACGTTTGGTCTTTCAAATTGGCTATGCCTCCCAACGGGTGGTGATCAGTGTATATCTTAAATGGGCGTCCTTGCAAATATGCCCTAAAATTCTTCGTAGCCCACACTATGGCTAGAAAGTCCTTTTCTATTGTGGAGTATCTTTTCTTATCGCTAAGCGCCCTGCTTGCGAATGCTATTGGTCGGTCATTACCGACTTCCCCTTGTGACAATACTGCCCCTAATGCTTCATTGCTAGCATCAGTGGTCAACAAAAAAGTTTGCTCAAAGTCGGGGTACGCCAAAATCGGTGGCGAGCTAATTATTTCTTGTAGCTTCTCGAATGCTTGCTGACATCTCTCTGTCCATTCGAACTTTGCCTCTTTTCGTAGCAACTTGTTAATTGGCAACGCAATTCCGGCTAGTCCTTCCACGAACTTTCTATAATAGTTCACTAGTCCTAGGAATGCTTGCACTTCCTTTCTGTTTCTCGGAATCGCTAGATTTTTAACGCATTCCACCTTCTGCGGTTTAGGCAGTGTTCCTGCCTCTGAGAAACGATGGCCTAAATAAACCACCTCTCTTCGCAAAAATTGACACTTCTCCGTGTTCAATTTCAAATTGTGTTCTCGTAATTTCTGGAGCACCTTGCACAAGCGTTGCGAATGCTGCTGCAAGTTCTTCCCATAAATCACAATATCATCGAGATACACAAAACAATCTAACCCTTGCAAGCCTGTTAGCACATGGTTCATTAGCCGTTGGAAGGTAGCCGGTGCTCCTGTTAATCCAAACGGCATTCTGTTAAACTCATAATGCCGGTGCTGAACGCGGTTTTCTGCTTATCTTGGGTATCCACCAGAACTTGGTGGTAGCCACTCGCTAAATCAAGCGTAGAAAAATATCTACTATGCTCCAATTGATCCAGAATCTCTTCTATCCTTGGTATCGGGAACACCTGTTTAATATAGGCGTCGTTCAATTTCCTAAAATCGACGTCCATTCTCCGCTTCTTTTGACCCTGAGCACCTCCCTTCTTTGGTACCAAAATTATTGGTGAAGTCCAAGGCGAGATACTCGGTGAAATTATGTTTTCTTTTAACATTCCTTCCACTTGCCTATTTACCTCATCTTTGCGAGCTTGTGGCAATCTGTATTGTTTCTGGTTAATTGGTGGTTGATCCACTCTAGTAGGTATTTCATGCTCTACATCTGGTGTATATGTCAACTGGTCTCCTTCCAGCAAAAATATGTCATGGAATGACGCACAAATGGCTACTATTGATGCCTTCTCTTCTGAGTTTACGCTTGGGTCTAACTTCAGTGATTCTAGCGCTCTCTTCATTCTTTTTCTTATATCAACTTGTTTAATCTGATTAACTGATCTATAACTCGGTTCCTTAAAATTGTCGTAACTAGTGAACTTAGGCCTGAAATCCTCATCCATCAGGTAGTCCTTCTCCGATGCGTTGAGTGCGCAAGCGTACACCTTACCCTTCACAACGTGCTTTATGGTCACCCTCATATATACGCCCTCCGCTAGATGCTGCTTGTGTAAAACAACAGTCATAAGTTTCGTATTTACATGCATAGTAACTACTCTGGTTGACCTTGCATTTACTACCTCCCTACTATTCTTAACCTTACTCACGGTTCCTTCCTGCCATGACTTTAAAGGAAGAGTGAGGATTCTATTCTTATTATTATCGTAAAATGATAACTGCTTGTGGAGCGCATCTAGTATGGTGCGGCCCCAAAGATTATCGCGGCCAATTATCCCATCAGCCGGGATACCTTTCCTATCCACTTCCACTGCATGCACTCTAAAACTCATACCCTTAACTCCACTGTGCCCTATTCTGAGCGACCCCAATGTCCTGATGCACCCTCCAAACGCTCCGTTAAGCATTCTTATGTCCACTTGATTAATGTCTAGCCCCTTTCGTAAAACACTAGATTTTACGAGGCTACTGTCCGCCCCTGAATCTACTAATAGCACTAGCTTCCAACTAGCTGATTCCCTGCAGGGTATCTCGATGAAGCCATCACCTATCCTGCTCATAGCGAAGCAATGTCCTTCTGTTCCCAACATGGACGCGTATCCACTTCCTAAATCTTCGTGATACTGGAGAGCCTCCTGCTCCTCCTTGTCCTGGACTGTAGTTCCTACATTACTAATCCCACGTATTTCCGGCCTTATTTTGGCTTTCCAGTATATTGGCCTCGACTGGGCCGCTGGAAGTTTCCATGGTTCCTTTGTTGGAACTGCCTATCCCTGCATTCCGCTGCCCGATGTCCCATCTGTCCACATGAGAAGCATCTTAACCCCTGTTTGGTGTTGCTTATCCTTTGTTCACTTCTGGAATCCCAGTTTGTTCGCTACTGACCACTCCCAGTTTTGAAAGGATTTCTTCCTTGGTTAACGCGGGGACTACTGAAATTACCCCTGCTGTCCCTCAAGGGTGGAACCGGGCGCCCCGTAGCTGGCTGCCTTCTACTTTGATCCCATTTAGTGTCTACTTGGCACTGTCTACTTGCCTCATGACTATATGTTTGGCACTCCATACAATAGGGCGTGTTTTTGCGTGTAACACATTCATACCTTGTATGACCTGGCTTATGGCAGAATGAGCAAATAGGTTTCCTTGGCTGGAACCTCTCAACCAGGAATTCTTGGTCTTTTTGTTGCGGAAATTGGCCCATCAATCTACCGACTCCACTTGTGTTTCGCTGATGTACTGGTCCTACCTCTGCAGTAGCATCAGTCCAGCAGATTCCACCTGTTGTCGTTCGCTGTTGTATTGCTGCTTCAGTGGAAGAGACCGCTTCCACTAGCTCTGTCATGCTCCTCGGCGTGAGAGTAAGAGTATAATTAGCTAAGTCCCTATTTATCAGGCCTGCCTTGAACACAGAAATCATAGCCCGTTTGACATGAGCCTTCTATGCTGCAACGTTTCCTGGAAACTGCCTGTTGGCTTCCGTGTCAGCAACGTTCCCCAGAGACTGGAGCCTTCGTCCCCAGGCTCTCAATTCCTCCCCTGGTTTCTGAGTTGATTCCTGTATTTCTCGTACAAGACAGTCGTACGACTTTTGTTTTAAATATGTCCGATCTAAAAGTGCATATAATTCTGCCAGGGTGCTTACCAAGCTATGCACCAGTAAATCAAACGCATCACCTGTGGTTCTTTGCCTAATACAGTTTATTAAGTGTACCCCGTCCGCTTTCGGAAGACTCTGTTGTGCTAGCTCACAACCTGCTTTGAAGCGCCTGATCTCAGTTCTCAGATCATACAACTCGACTCCTGAGAACATCGGCACCAACTTCTCCACCGCATGAGCAACTTCCAGAATGCCAATTTTATAGCTTTGTGCTTTCTCAATTGATGGTAAAACCTTAATCTCTTTGGTAGTTTCCAAATTCTCTTCTCCCAGATCTGAGAGGTAATTGGCCAGTGACGGATTCAAACTAATTAGTCTTCGATCGTTGGTTCGTACAGGCGAAATACTGTCCACAGTATCGGAACTTTGCTGCACTGGTACTGCTTCCGGCTCCTTTGGCGGATATCCCTGATTTTTATTATTTATCGGGCTTCCCGGAGAAAAAGGCTCGACACCGATTTCTGATGCGCCAAACAAAAATTCCGCTTGCCTTTCTTCATTAAGTAATAATTTTAGCTTTACCATGCGGCTTATCCCTTCTGGTGTTAAATATTCCGGCCAACGTACTTCCGGAGGCAATGTCAATACTGTCTGGGTAAATCCAGCCGATGCTGTTTTTGATCTCTCCCTATTCAGTGAGGTCCTATTGGTCGCCCGTCCTCTTTTCAATTCCGTACACTCCTTTTCCAAAAGGGTTGCTGCTTCCTCTGTTCCCGTCAATCTCTGAGAAAGTTCCTTTACCTTATTCTCAAGATACTCTTTTTGTGCTCTCTAATCTTCTGTTTTCTTATGAAAACTGAACAACTTTTCTTCTGTTCTTTTTTGTATTGCCGTTAAGGCTTGATCCGCTACTTCTAATGGTGACACAGCTCCTCCGGCGTTCGCCTGCTTCCACAATTCCTGAGCTTCTTCCCTGCTCGTACTCGCTTCGAACTGGTCAATTATTTTCCCAGTAAACAGCTCCACCTCTGACTGCATTGATTTCAACATGTTCCTTACTTCCTCGTCTGGCGAAACCAAACTCACAGTTTGTTGTCCTAATTCCTCTAATTCAGCACTAAATGTATCTGCCCATTCGTTGACCAGACTATTTATGTAGTCTGCGTAATTTTCCGCAAAATATTTTCCCTTGCCGTACTCAACTGCGTGAGGCAACAACAGTCCGTGATTATTGTTGAACTCTCTCCCCAGATTTTGCAACTGTGTTATTCGCTTGCGGTAATACACGTTGTCCTTACGTAACCTGCCGTCTTTCTTAAAATTACGGACCAATTTTTCAATCGCTTTTCCAATTGGCTCCTGCATCAGCAGTAATCCTTCCGCTTCCTTCGTCATATCCCAAATGCCAGAACAGATGGTGTATCCCAATTACAAATAAAAATCCAATAATTGTTAAAACTTGTTCCAATAATTTATTCTATATTACTTAATGATTTAAAACAGAGTTATTAAAAAAAAACATTCCACCGTAAATTCTATCTTTATATACATATTCTGCTATACTTGTTTTCCTTTACAAAGTTCCATATCCGCTGTCTACCGGCGTCCATTAAGTCCGTCCATCAATGCAAATTGGTCCTTGACTTCCTCACAGATACTCCTTGTTTCCTCACATGTATCCCCATATCCAATCACCAACTTTAATACTCCCAAAAATACTCCCAATTCGCAAAAACCGAAATTGGATTTACAGCCAAAAAAAATTACTTGATTCATTCCCGGAAATTTGAATCCATATTTAATAAAAAAAAACCCGTAACGTATGCGCCACGAAATAATAGCATTTAAATGTTTTCTTCAACATTGCTACGCAAATCGTAGTTTCCGAACTTCAAAAACTTTGATGCAACAACACGTGTTGTCTGCACCTCTTCACCTAATACCCTAAACTCAAAATGCTAAATATTTAAATCAATCTTTATTCTGATTTCAAAACAATATAAATTGAATCATATAAATGTCCCTACCGACAAACAAACACAAATCCCCTATCATAACCGTACGAACCCTATACCGTGGCACGTTCCTTCCGAACCAAATCAACCGGTATACACAAGTTCGCAATTCAATTACGCAAAATCCGTGAATAAACAGACACGTCCCACATCCCCCGAGAATGCTGAAACAAAATGTATTAAAAATTATGAGCCTAATCTCAGTGGAACAACCCTATACAACCTGACCGTAAGTAAAAATTTTTCTTTTGGATCGACCTATTGTCACCTAACCGCAGCGGCTAATCAGCCCCGATGCTGCTTCTTCTGCATGACCGGCGCAAAAGCGCCCACACGGCCAATGAAGAATCGTCGACAAAATTCACTTAGATACTAGAATGTCCTACTATAAGCATAGTCACCATTTTTGTTCTTTTCCTGGCACTCGACATTGGATCCTACCGGCTGCGCCAAAATGTTGGGGTATTGTCCTTGTTTGACGGGGGACGTCCTTCTGCTGTGCGCGTGTATCTGAAAAGCCTAAATCACTCTTTGGAAAAATCACTACATTACACTTTTAGTTTTAAAATCACAAGCCTTTATTTCTTAGAATACTAACTCTTATATACTATTTACAATTCACAATTACAATACAAAAACTGACCCTTCTGGTGTTCCAGTTTCGCACCTGTTAATTGGTGTCAGTTGGTCAAGCCAACTGACCTACGCCATTCTGAAATGTTGATGGTGCATTCTAACTTTCAATGCCCTTTAGTGGCTCGACTGCAAAACTGTAGCACCCTAAAAGTTGACATAATAAATATTACATAGGTAATATTAATTCTAAATACTCGCACCCTAAAAATATGTGCTTTCTTAAGTAACTTTAACACATGCTAATCACACAGAAAGTGTGGCATCTGTTAGGAGTCGATGATGTGAGACACTACGCGAAGGCAGCTTAATTCTAACTCACAACAAAATCCCATACTAATTGTTCAGTACCATACTAGTTGTTCAGTAACAGTCATCAGCATTGTACACTGGCGCACATTTGCGCTTCAGATTTGCTGGCATATTGAAATCAAACCCGTAGAGCGTCCTGAACGGAGTTTGCTCTCGATGACTACGTTCCAATGAGCCATTCGCCTGTGGATGATATGGTGTTATGTGCAACTTCTTGATTCCCAGCATTTTACACGTTTCTGAGAATAGTTAGAAATTTGAACCATTGTCGGTTATCAAAACCTTAGGTATGTTGTACCGTGCTATTATTTCATCAAAGAATGCCTTAGCTACCGTACCAGCTTCAGCATCGGGTATAGCCACGCAGGCCATATATTTTGAGAAATCATCTTGGAAAGTCAATATGTACATGTTTCCCGAAACTGTCTCAGGTAAAATACCTACAATATCCATATGAACCTTATCAAATGGTTGTTTTGGTGTGTCCGTTAACACCATTGGTATCTTTGTTAGCCTTGAACTTTTGTTAGCCTGACATTTTGGACAGCTCTCTATATATTTTTTAATGTCCTTGAGCATACCTTTCCATCCGTATACTTGCCTAATTCTGTCATGAGTTTTCCAGAATCCCTGGTGTCCACCTAGAGGTGAATCATGGAAACCCTTTAACACAGCCTGGATATCCTTTATATCCTCCAGCCATTCCACACTACTGGCTCCTCGTTCATTAGCAGCGTAACCTGCATTGCTAACATTTCTTGATACATCAATTTTATCCTCTTGAATTCTCTCGGCCTTCTCCTTATCTGACCGAGCTTTGGCCCTCGTTGGCACTACTGATACCTTCTGTGCTTGCGGTACTCTGCTGAGTGCATCCGCATTCAGATTCTTCTTCCCAGGTTTGTAAATGATTTCAAAATCATACTCAGACAACTTGTA
Organism: Clusia tigrina; assembly: GCA_920105625.2. NCBI lineage: Eukaryota > Metazoa > Arthropoda > Insecta > Diptera > Clusiidae > Clusia > Clusia tigrina. The sequence goes on from OV050031.1 coordinate 119,077,309, forward strand.
TCTGAACCTGGCTAGCCTAGACGTTTGGTCTTTCAAATTGGCTATGCCTCCCAACGGGTGGTGATCAGTGTATATCTTAAATGGGCGTCCTTGCAAATATGCCCTAAAATTCTTCGTAGCCCACACTATGGCTAGAAAGTCCTTTTCTATTGTGGAGTATCTTTTCTTATCGCTAAGCGCCCTGCTTGCGAATGCTATTGGTCGGTCATTACCGACTTCCCCTTGTGACAATACTGCCCCTAATGCTTCATTGCTAGCATCAGTGGTCAACAAAAAAGTTTGCTCAAAGTCGGGGTACGCCAAAATCGGTGGCGAGCTAATTATTTCTTGTAGCTTCTCGAATGCTTGCTGACATCTCTCTGTCCATTCGAACTTTGCCTCTTTTCGTAGCAACTTGTTAATTGGCAACGCAATTCCGGCTAGTCCTTCCACGAACTTTCTATAATAGTTCACTAGTCCTAGGAATGCTTGCACTTCCTTTCTGTTTCTCGGAATCGCTAGATTTTTAACGCATTCCACCTTCTGCGGTTTAGGCAGTGTTCCTGCCTCTGAGAAACGATGGCCTAAATAAACCACCTCTCTTCGCAAAAATTGACACTTCTCCGTGTTCAATTTCAAATTGTGTTCTCGTAATTTCTGGAGCACCTTGCACAAGCGTTGCGAATGCTGCTGCAAGTTCTTCCCATAAATCACAATATCATCGAGATACACAAAACAATCTAACCCTTGCAAGCCTGTTAGCACATGGTTCATTAGCCGTTGGAAGGTAGCCGGTGCTCCTGTTAATCCAAACGGCATTCTGTTAAACTCATAATGCCGGTGCTGAACGCGGTTTTCTGCTTATCTTGGGTATCCACCAGAACTTGGTGGTAGCCACTCGCTAAATCAAGCGTAGAAAAATATCTACTATGCTCCAATTGATCCAGAATCTCTTCTATCCTTGGTATCGGGAACACCTGTTTAATATAGGCGTCGTTCAATTTCCTAAAATCGACGTCCATTCTCCGCTTCTTTTGACCCTGAGCACCTCCCTTCTTTGGTACCAAAATTATTGGTGAAGTCCAAGGCGAGATACTCGGTGAAATTATGTTTTCTTTTAACATTCCTTCCACTTGCCTATTTACCTCATCTTTGCGAGCTTGTGGCAATCTGTATTGTTTCTGGTTAATTGGTGGTTGATCCACTCTAGTAGGTATTTCATGCTCTACATCTGGTGTATATGTCAACTGGTCTCCTTCCAGCAAAAATATGTCATGGAATGACGCACAAATGGCTACTATTGATGCCTTCTCTTCTGAGTTTACGCTTGGGTCTAACTTCAGTGATTCTAGCGCTCTCTTCATTCTTTTTCTTATATCAACTTGTTTAATCTGATTAACTGATCTATAACTCGGTTCCTTAAAATTGTCGTAACTAGTGAACTTAGGCCTGAAATCCTCATCCATCAGGTAGTCCTTCTCCGATGCGTTGAGTGCGCAAGCGTACACCTTACCCTTCACAACGTGCTTTATGGTCACCCTCATATATACGCCCTCCGCTAGATGCTGCTTGTGTAAAACAACAGTCATAAGTTTCGTATTTACATGCATAGTAACTACTCTGGTTGACCTTGCATTTACTACCTCCCTACTATTCTTAACCTTACTCACGGTTCCTTCCTGCCATGACTTTAAAGGAAGAGTGAGGATTCTATTCTTATTATTATCGTAAAATGATAACTGCTTGTGGAGCGCATCTAGTATGGTGCGGCCCCAAAGATTATCGCGGCCAATTATCCCATCAGCCGGGATACCTTTCCTATCCACTTCCACTGCATGCACTCTAAAACTCATACCCTTAACTCCACTGTGCCCTATTCTGAGCGACCCCAATGTCCTGATGCACCCTCCAAACGCTCCGTTAAGCATTCTTATGTCCACTTGATTAATGTCTAGCCCCTTTCGTAAAACACTAGATTTTACGAGGCTACTGTCCGCCCCTGAATCTACTAATAGCACTAGCTTCCAACTAGCTGATTCCCTGCAGGGTATCTCGATGAAGCCATCACCTATCCTGCTCATAGCGAAGCAATGTCCTTCTGTTCCCAACATGGACGCGTATCCACTTCCTAAATCTTCGTGATACTGGAGAGCCTCCTGCTCCTCCTTGTCCTGGACTGTAGTTCCTACATTACTAATCCCACGTATTTCCGGCCTTATTTTGGCTTTCCAGTATATTGGCCTCGACTGGGCCGCTGGAAGTTTCCATGGTTCCTTTGTTGGAACTGCCTATCCCTGCATTCCGCTGCCCGATGTCCCATCTGTCCACATGAGAAGCATCTTAACCCCTGTTTGGTGTTGCTTATCCTTTGTTCACTTCTGGAATCCCAGTTTGTTCGCTACTGACCACTCCCAGTTTTGAAAGGATTTCTTCCTTGGTTAACGCGGGGACTACTGAAATTACCCCTGCTGTCCCTCAAGGGTGGAACCGGGCGCCCCGTAGCTGGCTGCCTTCTACTTTGATCCCATTTAGTGTCTACTTGGCACTGTCTACTTGCCTCATGACTATATGTTTGGCACTCCATACAATAGGGCGTGTTTTTGCGTGTAACACATTCATACCTTGTATGACCTGGCTTATGGCAGAATGAGCAAATAGGTTTCCTTGGCTGGAACCTCTCAACCAGGAATTCTTGGTCTTTTTGTTGCGGAAATTGGCCCATCAATCTACCGACTCCACTTGTGTTTCGCTGATGTACTGGTCCTACCTCTGCAGTAGCATCAGTCCAGCAGATTCCACCTGTTGTCGTTCGCTGTTGTATTGCTGCTTCAGTGGAAGAGACCGCTTCCACTAGCTCTGTCATGCTCCTCGGCGTGAGAGTAAGAGTATAATTAGCTAAGTCCCTATTTATCAGGCCTGCCTTGAACACAGAAATCATAGCCCGTTTGACATGAGCCTTCTATGCTGCAACGTTTCCTGGAAACTGCCTGTTGGCTTCCGTGTCAGCAACGTTCCCCAGAGACTGGAGCCTTCGTCCCCAGGCTCTCAATTCCTCCCCTGGTTTCTGAGTTGATTCCTGTATTTCTCGTACAAGACAGTCGTACGACTTTTGTTTTAAATATGTCCGATCTAAAAGTGCATATAATTCTGCCAGGGTGCTTACCAAGCTATGCACCAGTAAATCAAACGCATCACCTGTGGTTCTTTGCCTAATACAGTTTATTAAGTGTACCCCGTCCGCTTTCGGAAGACTCTGTTGTGCTAGCTCACAACCTGCTTTGAAGCGCCTGATCTCAGTTCTCAGATCATACAACTCGACTCCTGAGAACATCGGCACCAACTTCTCCACCGCATGAGCAACTTCCAGAATGCCAATTTTATAGCTTTGTGCTTTCTCAATTGATGGTAAAACCTTAATCTCTTTGGTAGTTTCCAAATTCTCTTCTCCCAGATCTGAGAGGTAATTGGCCAGTGACGGATTCAAACTAATTAGTCTTCGATCGTTGGTTCGTACAGGCGAAATACTGTCCACAGTATCGGAACTTTGCTGCACTGGTACTGCTTCCGGCTCCTTTGGCGGATATCCCTGATTTTTATTATTTATCGGGCTTCCCGGAGAAAAAGGCTCGACACCGATTTCTGATGCGCCAAACAAAAATTCCGCTTGCCTTTCTTCATTAAGTAATAATTTTAGCTTTACCATGCGGCTTATCCCTTCTGGTGTTAAATATTCCGGCCAACGTACTTCCGGAGGCAATGTCAATACTGTCTGGGTAAATCCAGCCGATGCTGTTTTTGATCTCTCCCTATTCAGTGAGGTCCTATTGGTCGCCCGTCCTCTTTTCAATTCCGTACACTCCTTTTCCAAAAGGGTTGCTGCTTCCTCTGTTCCCGTCAATCTCTGAGAAAGTTCCTTTACCTTATTCTCAAGATACTCTTTTTGTGCTCTCTAATCTTCTGTTTTCTTATGAAAACTGAACAACTTTTCTTCTGTTCTTTTTTGTATTGCCGTTAAGGCTTGATCCGCTACTTCTAATGGTGACACAGCTCCTCCGGCGTTCGCCTGCTTCCACAATTCCTGAGCTTCTTCCCTGCTCGTACTCGCTTCGAACTGGTCAATTATTTTCCCAGTAAACAGCTCCACCTCTGACTGCATTGATTTCAACATGTTCCTTACTTCCTCGTCTGGCGAAACCAAACTCACAGTTTGTTGTCCTAATTCCTCTAATTCAGCACTAAATGTATCTGCCCATTCGTTGACCAGACTATTTATGTAGTCTGCGTAATTTTCCGCAAAATATTTTCCCTTGCCGTACTCAACTGCGTGAGGCAACAACAGTCCGTGATTATTGTTGAACTCTCTCCCCAGATTTTGCAACTGTGTTATTCGCTTGCGGTAATACACGTTGTCCTTACGTAACCTGCCGTCTTTCTTAAAATTACGGACCAATTTTTCAATCGCTTTTCCAATTGGCTCCTGCATCAGCAGTAATCCTTCCGCTTCCTTCGTCATATCCCAAATGCCAGAACAGATGGTGTATCCCAATTACAAATAAAAATCCAATAATTGTTAAAACTTGTTCCAATAATTTATTCTATATTACTTAATGATTTAAAACAGAGTTATTAAAAAAAAACATTCCACCGTAAATTCTATCTTTATATACATATTCTGCTATACTTGTTTTCCTTTACAAAGTTCCATATCCGCTGTCTACCGGCGTCCATTAAGTCCGTCCATCAATGCAAATTGGTCCTTGACTTCCTCACAGATACTCCTTGTTTCCTCACATGTATCCCCATATCCAATCACCAACTTTAATACTCCCAAAAATACTCCCAATTCGCAAAAACCGAAATTGGATTTACAGCCAAAAAAAATTACTTGATTCATTCCCGGAAATTTGAATCCATATTTAATAAAAAAAAACCCGTAACGTATGCGCCACGAAATAATAGCATTTAAATGTTTTCTTCAACATTGCTACGCAAATCGTAGTTTCCGAACTTCAAAAACTTTGATGCAACAACACGTGTTGTCTGCACCTCTTCACCTAATACCCTAAACTCAAAATGCTAAATATTTAAATCAATCTTTATTCTGATTTCAAAACAATATAAATTGAATCATATAAATGTCCCTACCGACAAACAAACACAAATCCCCTATCATAACCGTACGAACCCTATACCGTGGCACGTTCCTTCCGAACCAAATCAACCGGTATACACAAGTTCGCAATTCAATTACGCAAAATCCGTGAATAAACAGACACGTCCCACATCCCCCGAGAATGCTGAAACAAAATGTATTAAAAATTATGAGCCTAATCTCAGTGGAACAACCCTATACAACCTGACCGTAAGTAAAAATTTTTCTTTTGGATCGACCTATTGTCACCTAACCGCAGCGGCTAATCAGCCCCGATGCTGCTTCTTCTGCATGACCGGCGCAAAAGCGCCCACACGGCCAATGAAGAATCGTCGACAAAATTCACTTAGATACTAGAATGTCCTACTATAAGCATAGTCACCATTTTTGTTCTTTTCCTGGCACTCGACATTGGATCCTACCGGCTGCGCCAAAATGTTGGGGTATTGTCCTTGTTTGACGGGGGACGTCCTTCTGCTGTGCGCGTGTATCTGAAAAGCCTAAATCACTCTTTGGAAAAATCACTACATTACACTTTTAGTTTTAAAATCACAAGCCTTTATTTCTTAGAATACTAACTCTTATATACTATTTACAATTCACAATTACAATACAAAAACTGACCCTTCTGGTGTTCCAGTTTCGCACCTGTTAATTGGTGTCAGTTGGTCAAGCCAACTGACCTACGCCATTCTGAAATGTTGATGGTGCATTCTAACTTTCAATGCCCTTTAGTGGCTCGACTGCAAAACTGTAGCACCCTAAAAGTTGACATAATAAATATTACATAGGTAATATTAATTCTAAATACTCGCACCCTAAAAATATGTGCTTTCTTAAGTAACTTTAACACATGCTAATCACACAGAAAGTGTGGCATCTGTTAGGAGTCGATGATGTGAGACACTACGCGAAGGCAGCTTAATTCTAACTCACAACAAAATCCCATACTAATTGTTCAGTACCATACTAGTTGTTCAGTAACACAGCTTGAATAGGCAAACCGTTTTTACACTTCCTCCGAATTCACTGCTTAAATATGTTATATTGCAGATAGACTCCGCCTCTTTTAGACTGAATGACCACTTTCTCCGTGAATAAAGCTTCAACTAACTCGGCCATAGATTTTTGTGTAATATTTAGTATGTAGTTAGCTACGAATTTATCTATCAAGCCTGTCTTGAACACCGAGATCATAGCCATTTCTATTTGTGCTTTTAAACTGAAATGTTTTCTGAGAACTGCGTGTTGGCTTCCGCTCCAGCAGCATCTCCCAAAGATCTAAGTCTATGCCCCCAAGCTCTCAGATCCTCCCCAGGTTTTTAAGTAGTCTCTTATATTTCTCGCATGACTGCATCATACCTTTTCTGCTTGAAGTAAGTTCTGTCCAAGAGCGCGTACAAATCCGACAGGGTGCTTACTGAGCAATTCTCTAGTAAGTCAAACGCATCACTTGTGGTGCTTTGTCCAATGCACTTTATTAAGTGTTCTCTGTTTGCCTCAGCTAGATTCTGATATTTCAGTTCTGAGATCATAGATCTCAACGCCCAAACCATATGTACAAGCTTTTCGTACGTGACCTGTGATGGACTCAAACTAATTAGTCTTCGAGACGAGATTTCCCCTGGAGTTTCTATCTCCTCAAGATCCAAGTTAAATTGTTTCAACCACACTGATTAAATATTACCTATGAACCCCGAGTAACTTCCTGGAAATTTCTTCTTATCCTTGCCGGAGTCTGCCCGCAACTTTATATCATTAACACTAAACTTTCAGCAAAAGTTTGCAGCTCAATTTCCCTCAACCATTTCTGAAGTCAACAGGACATTTTTTTCAGAATGTGACTAAATAAAAAATATTTTATATTTATTATCATTTTTCTTTTCTACATTTAAAAAATTTAATTACTACTATCTTATCTCTATTCAAAAACTTCCAATTATCCTAGCATATCATACCAGTGTCCACAGAATTCCTTAATTTATATTTGATATAGCCTTCGACTGCTATCTGCTTCCGGAAAACATCGAAGTCAGCTTCAATTGTTTCGCGCGAATCTGGTATATATTCCACCGAGGGAACAAACTTACAGACGTTAAGAATCGGAATTAAATGAACTATAATATAACTCCAGTATGCAACAATCCTTCTCGTATGCACATCGTGTTAAGAGAATTTGTTCATTCTCAAAAATGTGTTATAAAAATATCCCTACCGACAAACAAACACAAACCTCCACAAAAAAAGCTGACATACATCGACCGACCGATCAGCTGACGACGATACCAACAGAGTTCCGTGGAATAGTGCTAAGGCGCCCTAATGTTACTCTTCTGGCGACCGGCACTTAAAGCTGCCTATACGGATGCAGAATCCTCTACATCTTAAATACCACTAATACACTATACTTACCCATTTAGTCCCACCTTTCTTCATTGTCCTTGCAGAACCTGTTTACAGAAATGTCCTGAAGTGATGTCCTGTAGCCTATAGCAAGACTTCCAGAGCCGTTGACTTGTAAAATAATTAAACACTGACTTTCACATTGCGCTATTTATGGGCCCAAACAAAACGCTCGCTTTCAGAGTTAAAAATCATCAGGCCTTTATTGCTTAAAATCCTACACTTTATATAGTAGTTACAATTTGTGCTTGTTGGTTACTCTACTATTTGGGTTGCACAATTCGTTAGTTGCTTAATTGCGGTAGTTGCTTGCTAAACGCAAATTTAGATTAGAAGGCTTTAAAAGCGCTGGTATGGTCTGGTTCCCATCTCCATGCGTTCTCATTATACAATTGAGAATGTAATGGTTCTGTCAATTTGGAAAGATTGTTGATAAATTTCCAAAGATATGTTACCATGCCTGATCGCTGTAACTCCTTGACGCAAGAATGCTTTTTGAGAAAACATATTGCTTTTACCATGTTTTTATCCGCTTTGTATCCATTCTCGGTAAATATATGGCCTAGAAACGCGCTACTCTAAAGTGACATTTTTTACCGTACTTTGCGCACTCTTTGTTATAAGCTAGGCAACTCTTCGCTCCATGTGTTATTTTGGCGCGATTACAATTAGTACCTTTAATTATTTTATTTACTTTTACTGACGAGCCTGTTTAGATAAAGTATTTGTTTTGCTGCTCTTTTCCAGTGACAAGTTGTCTTCAACACAGCTATTGCCTTGTATGGTCTGAACGAATACCGATTACTATTTGAGCTGCTAAAAATTAATTGTCATTGTTGAATTCGCAGTTTCGTACTTGTTTAACAAAAATTCTTCAAACGCTTTTTCTTTTATTTTTGTGTAATATAACTAAATTTATACCATTCGTAAGTTTTATTACTCCATGGTACAATATATTCTTTCAGTTTCTTTTTGATTTCAGTCAAACTTGCTTTTTGTGCCTCGCTCAGACGTAAGTTATTTATTAATGGAATGCCTCTGCGCCTTTTCGTTGTTGACCATTGCTGCAAGAGCATAGCATTCGTACGCCTCCAACCACTCACCCCATTCTCGTGCCATTTCCATGTCATTGTCTATTAGCAATAATTTTTTGGTTTTAACATTCTGCTTTAGTTGCTTACACAATTATTTGCTTTTTATTTTTATGTTATATTTATTATATATTTATTCCTATTAGCCCATTAAGGAGCAAAGGGCCGTTACAAGATTATTCCAATCTACTCTATCATTCGCACGCCTTTTAATTTTATTCCAATTTAGCTGGGAGTTCTCTAATTCCGTTTCAATCTGTCTCCTCCAGGTGTTTGCAGGGCGGCCTCTGCGTCTGCTGCCCTGAGAGTTCCACATTATTGGCTCGTCTGGCAATGTCGCCAGGTGGTTTACGTAACGTACGTCCAATCCAGCTCCATTTACGTTTCAGGATTTCCTTTTTGATGGGAAGTTGTTCTGACAAAGACCATAGCCGGGCGTTTGTGATCGTGTTTGGCCAAAATATTTTAAGAATTTGGCGGAGGCATTTGTTAATGAAGACCTGCACTGCTTCTATATCTTTTGTGGCCGCATTCAAGGTCTCGCAACCGTATAGCAAGGCTGATTTAACGTTCGAGTTGAAAATTTTTAGTTTGGTGCGGCGGGAAATGATACTCGATCTCCACACTGGGAAGAAAGCACCAAAAGCTTGTTTACCCTTGGCTAATCGGTTAGTGACGTCAGCAGATGAGCCGCCACTTTTGTGAAGCATGCAGCCCAAATACCAGAAACGGTCCACGTTCTCCAGTTGTTTATTGTAGATGGAGAAATCCTGGTTGTACTCGGTATTAATACTTTGGTTTTACCAACCTTTATTCTTAGACCTGCTTTGGTTGCGTTTTCAACAACTAGTTCGATCTTCTTCTTCATGTCTGCATGGGTGTTGCTTAAAAGACAAATGTCATCAGCATAGTCTAAGTTTTCTAGTCTCTCCGTTAAACTCAATGGAATGCCTTGTTTATCCTTCGTGGCTTTCGTGAGTACAACGTCCAGAACGGTGCTAAAAAGTAATGGAGATAGGATGCAGCCTTGCCTCACCCCGGATTTTACCATTATCTTGTCGCCAAGCTGCTGGAGAATGGAGAATGCAATACGTTGCTTGAGCATAAAGTGCTTTAACGAGGTTAGTCAGTTTTTTTGGTATACCCGTATACCGTAAGCTGTTAACATGGTCTACACACGATTTATGAGGGCGAAACCCAGCTTGTTCTTTCCTCATGTTGGGCAGAATTGCCTCGGCTAATAGCTTGTTTATAATATACGCTATGATTTTGTTAACCATGCTAATCAATATAATCCCGCGCCGATTCTTCCGCTCAGACAAGTCGCCATTTTTGGGAATCTTAACAACTATGTCCTCTGCTAATTCATCACGCAACAGTTCTGTTTCCCAGAAGCTTGAGACAGTAGGTTGAAGAAGCTCTGCGCTAGTGATGGGATCGGCGCGTAGAAGTTCAGGAGCGATATTATCAATTCCAGGCGCCTTACTGTTTTTTAAGCATTTGAGTGCATCGCAAATTTCTGCTTTGTTTGGACATTTTTTGTCAATGCTGAGGTTTTCAAAGTGGTCAATACATTCACAAATTGTTTCTGTTTCAGCCTGCTGTGTCTCCAACATATTCTTGTAGAACTCAGTCCATAGCTGAAGTTGACCATCAACAGAAGTAGCTAATTTACCTTTGTCGTCTTTTATTGGTTTAGCGGGAGGCTTAGTGCTGCCTGTTAGTCTCTTTGCTGCTTTGTAGAGATCTCTTGTACAATTTGTTTCGGCTGCAGCCTGTGCTTCTTTGGAAATACTATTCTTTGGCTGACCATTTTCGCTTATCGCATCTGGTGCCGTGTTTCACGGCGCGGTCAAGTCTGCTATACTCCAAATGGAAAAACGTTTTTTCTGACCGTGTTCTGGCGCCATTGAGGGACGCTTTAGCTTTTTTTGAGCTCCGCTATTTGGTGCCAGGTATCATCTAAGATCCATTCTTTACGATTATTTGATACGTAGCCGACTGAGCTCTTGGCAGAGTCCAAGAAGATCTTTTTAGTCCCAGCCCAGCTACGGTCAGTGAAATCGTAAACCAGCGAATTTCGTAAAGAGTCCGAATACAATTTGCACGTGGCAGGATTTTGCAGCTTTTTGATATTAAACCTCTTGTCGATTGTACGTTCATTCCGTTAAATTGCAGCTAGCTTTATGCGTATTGATGCAATGATGTGGTGGTGGTCGCTGAAGATGTCGGCACCTCTTTTATTGCGCACATCCAAGAGGGAGCCGCGCCATTTCTTGCTTATGGTTATGTGGTCAATTTGATTTTCTGTTTTATGGTCTGGGGACATCCATGTGGCCTTATGTATCCTCTTATGGGGAAATAACGATCCACCTATAACTAAGCTGGAAAAGATTTCCGTTTTCCGAAAGTCTACCAGTGCCATGCTTACCCATTACTGCTTCGGCGAATATGTTGTCACTTCCAGTTTGCGCGTTGAAGTCGCCCATTGTGACAATAATGTCCCCCTTATGAGCAGAGGATATAAGTTTGTTAAGAAGACCATAAAAGGCTTCCATAGTCGTGATGTCAGACGCTTCAGTTGGGGCGTAACATTTTATAAACTTTAGGTTTCTAGCTCTTCCTCGTAATCTAGCCCTTATTATTTTGTCGGATACCGGTTCCTAGTTAATAAGCGCTTTCCGTGCCGCCTTAGCCAAAAGAAAGCCAACGCCGCTGGATTTCGGTTGGCCTGTTGGTTTCCCTGAGTGTAAAAATGTAAAACCTTCGGAGGTTGTGGTTTCACCAAAGTCGCATAAGCGAGTTTCGCACAGACCCAGCAGGAGAAGATTGTAGGCAGGAAATTCTTTACATAATTGACGAATGCGAGATGGTTCCGTAAGCGTTCAAACATTCCATGTTCCAATTCTATTCCTTGTTTTCATGTCAAAGGTCGTCACCGGTTGAGTTAGAGTATTATTATTTTTATTGATTCTTGCTTCGGTTTCAGTAATCGTAGTGATTTAGAAAGAGTGGCTGATTAGGCCATTGCATCCGATCCTGGTACTGGGGCTGCCAGTTTACCTCCAGGCAGGACGGGTGCTACTTATTACTACTTATTTATTACTATTATATAATATATTCGGAAGCATTTAAAAAAAATTCTTTTATCGGAAGCCTTTCTGCACTTTTTATACCCTTTACCTTTAAAAAAGGTAAATATAGAGGGATAAATATCTATGCCTAGGGAAAAGCTGGGATACTACTCCGGTTAATTATTTCTAGTGTCGCACAGCCGCAGAGGCCTTGGAGTGTTTACTGCTCCCTTAACCCATGTCAGTTTTGGTTCGACATTGCATTTCAGGATTTTAACCCTTTTTTAATCAACCAGCCTCATCAAATGATAGGATTGGGGTGTCCGGTGGAGAACAATGCTTCCAGTAACTGCATTTCCACTACTTTCCACTTCTCCTCCGTCATCTGTCGAAGCGAGTTACTGCTTTCAACCAGTCATACGATCATATGGTTGCAATTTCACTATCCTTTGGACGTGCTTGGTTTGCGGGTCAGTTCTGTCCGCTTGTGAACCCTCTTTTCGCTGAGGCCTCCGATGGAGGGGCCTTCGCCATAGGTGGAGCGTTGACGCTTACTCACTATCCAGCAAAATGCAACCACCTCCTTTCCACTGTGCCTTTGGCCCATGCCATCTTCTCTTCTTGCGATCTCAAACTTTGACCGCTGCTTTGTGGCCTTCGTCTTTATCTTTTCTCTACTTTTCGATTTAGTGCGAGTCCCCTTCTTACCACCGTATCTGTCATTTTCGGAGTGGTCCCTGTCTCTAAGGACACTGGCACCCACTTCCAGAGTTTTGACTTGGCCCCAACCTGCAAGGACTACGGAAATTATACATTTTATTTGTATGATAATGTAGTGCAATTGATTTTTAAAAAAATTTATTTTTTATTTACAATTTCTACATAAAAAATTTCTTAAGTATATTGTTAAATATTTCTATGAACAAAGACCACTCCTACAACACATATATGGCCCGTTTATCACCTTTTTAAAATGTCTATAAATTCGTTAGAATTGATGAAATAGTATTTAGATGTAGGTCCTACTAGCACTACGCAAAATGTTGGCGGTATATATTAACTGTCACACCCACTATTAACAAATATTCATGACTGCAGATCTATAATAACAAAATGTTATATGAAAGTCGGCACATGGACATTATAATACCAACTGCCAGAAATAAGATTGATCAAAAAAACGAAACAACCACTTCCCATATTAGGATTTTTAGAGACTAAAAATATAATTAGCCATCTATGCTTAATATGATGATGCTTGGGGAATAAAAATTGGCAATCCTAGTGTGTCTGCAAAATATGGGAATCATACCACTTCATCCACTCCCACAATTAAGCGGTTAGTTAACTCACATCTGCACCGTAGTAATTAACCTTAAGAGACACTACACCTCAGTCACTGCAGCGAATATTTAGTGTTTTCACAGCACGCAATAAAATGTTTTTAAATGAGGCGTCTTGTAGAGGGAGGCTTTAGTAGGCTCCTCGTCAAGCAGTTCGGGTGATTTTCCAATTTATGAGCGTACGTTTTGTAGGTGTTTACCATTAGATTTTCAATCGTGGGTATATTCAGGTCACGGTGGATGTTTATGTTCCTCAAGTACCATGGAGCACCGGTGATCATTCTCAAAAATTTTCGATTGCAGTGTCTCCCCATTTGATGGACACGAGGTGCCCCACAATTGAATCCCATATGTCCATATAGGCTTAATGATGCTAGTATAATTTAGTACCTTATATTCTAAGGCAAGGTATGGAGTTTCAATTTGATCTGAGCAGACTTTGAGTCAATGTGTTAATGTCAGAGCGTTGTGGAATGTTTTTGCCATTGATGCGAATAGGGGCACGTGTCCTTCCTTAAGGCAAATGTTAGGTGTCCACATTTAGCATCGTTGACCTTTATTCTCCATTTGTTAAGCCACTGTTCAATAGACAGTAAGTAGCTCTGAAGCCATTGCGAGGATTCAAGATGGGAGCTGTTTGTACTCAGTATGGCGGTATCATCGGCAAATATGAATATAGCCGTGTGATCGGAAGTTGGCAAGTCAGCTGTAAAAAGCAAATACTGCAGTGGTCCAAGCCCACTGCCTTGAGGAACTCTTACTATGCGATGAACTTGCTCTATCGTTCCATGCTTTTCACGGAAGACCTGCTGATAAACTATTTTTTCTAAGATATTAGATAAGATGGGCAGTATACTAATGGGTACTGTGACTAAGTTACATACAACTATATTATGGTAATTCTTTTATCATGTTTGCTGATATCTGATCCATTCCTGGTGCTATTTTAAGATTTAAGTCTTTAAAGATGTTATTTACCTCCTTCCTTGAGGTTTTCAGCCGCTGACGGTTTCCGCTAGTCGGTATTTCACAAAGTTCAAACGATATAATGGGGGGATTTGGGCAGAAGACATTACTCAGATGATATGCAAAAGCAGTACATTTTTCATCATCGCTTTTACCCCAAGCGCCATTAACTTTACGAAGTGGTGACTTATGTTGTATTGTTTGACTTTCCTAGTAGCACGTCTTAATGAATGCTCATGCTTCCAAAATAGTCTGCAACTGATTTTTGTTATTTCTGCTTCAATGTGTTCTTTAGTTTGCGGGTGCAACACTTGAGTTCAGTCTTGGATTTTGTTGATCGATAATTTTGCTAAGATGTCACTTTTCTTTTACCAGTTTTATTACATCACTAAGACAGTACAATAGTGAAGGTTTTCGTGTTACGGGTGTGGTGGATATTGGATATACGGCTTCCTTTAAAACATTTACCAGGCATTTCAAGGTATTTTCGATGTCACGATCATCTTTTAAGGAGTCTTTATAGTTAATATGAGTACTTATAATTTTTTTGTATTTAAGGTAGTCAGTGCATCTATTTGTCAGGTGAATAGAGTTGAAGTTTGAAGACACTGATGAGGTTTTCAGATGAATGAAGTCTGGCGAGTGGTCAGATGAAAAGATCGAACGAAATAAGCATGTGAAGTACAGTTTCCATCGACTTTCCCATGGTGTAGACATCTTGGGATTTATACAGAAGAGTTTAATTGATGGCAGGCCTGCTATGTAGATCAAGGATCCTTTCCAACGTCTTCAGAAGAAAAGAAGGCAGACTGATTGGTCTGTAGTCATTGGATTTTATGTGGGATGCTTTCCCAGATGAAGATTACACGTGACTGCCTCCGGCCAATAGGAATGTACATCAGTCTGACGCTGCGTTGTAAGTGCGCACTAGCCATGGTATTATTGAACAGGCTCCCTTTTGTATGTCCGCAGGGATGATATTATCCGGTCCCCGGGGACTTAAATGTATCGAAAGTGTGGATGGTCCACGTCAGTTGTGTATTGGTCATGCAGAAGCTAGCAGGGATAGTTTAATTGAACTGATAATGTACTTGAATTATACGCTGCGCATCGTTATATGCACATTGACCATCAGTTCTCTGAATACAGTTGCCTTGTGCGAAGGATTGAGGATACTTCGTAGCCAGTCAGTTTTGGCTAAGGATTGTAGTTGTTCACAGAAACTCCTCTTTCCGCACTCCTAATGACTTGAGTTAGAATTTATTTATTTTGAAAGGGGCCCAAGCATTTGTGGCTTTCGCTTTTTAGACGACCTTTCTACAAGCTAGACGTAGACCGGGAATCTCCCTGCGCCACCATGGATGTTTTGATTTACCTAGAGAATTGGGGGGATGCAAGATGCTTCTACCACTTGCGAGAGGGCTGCTGTGATTGTGTTGATCATATGGTGAACATGAAGCTGGTTCTAGATGGGAGGGGGAGAAGGTGGCAAGCTAGACCCCAAAGTGGACTGGTATGAGCATCAGTTTGTGCCCTTTCTATTGAGAAATTTAGTTGACGTAATGTCAGTGGTCGCTGCTACAGGAATTACAAAAGTTAAGTATCTATGGTCTTAAAACGAACACTCCTAACAGACGGACCTGTTGGTAACCAGTTGGATCCAGAATTTCTCACCGATTACTGTGATATCGAGGACTTGCCGTCTGTTTGGTTCATCTCCTCGATTAGCAATTACAAGATTTTCCGCAAATAAGAAATCAGAAAGAGATTTATATGGCATCCGTACCTATCATTACAACAATCTTCTTGTGTGTCGCATCCAAGGCCAGATGTTTAGCTGAATCTATGTGGTGGTGTGTCACCGTAGTCGTGCCGTATATAGCAAGACAGAAGTCAGATAACCATTATTACGTTGTCCCTAGCACTGTACCTAGGGAGTAAGATGGCAATAATCCTGCTCTTGATAGGGCTATAGGATCTTAGTGTACCTCGACATTTGACACTGAGTCCGCAAACCTCGTCATTGTGGATTCAGGCTTTTTAAACTAGTACAATATACCCCCTTTATTGGTCAGGTGGAGGATAAGGGGTTACACCGGCAGTTTTGGCATGCTCAAGGTCAATTTCAGCACTTTGCATATTGGCAATTACGGTGGCGTTCACACTTTCCTGATTGGACGTAGGCAAGACTTTGCCACCATCAATCAAGTCCTGTTGATGTACTCAGAGTTGGTCCCGGAGGAAACGAAGCTTCGTCTATCACCTCGGGTCACGCTATCTCCTCAATTGGCCTCATTGGTGTTCATGGGGACCGCATTAACATCGGCACCCCCGGAAGGTGTTGCCTTAAACTTTGCTGATCACCCTTGTACACTCAGAGACAGATCGAACCGAAACCATAGTTGATCATTCATCAACAGGCCTCAAGAAAAGTTATTGATTGCTCATTGAAGATAATGGTGACCTCGGGTCCACGGTCTTTGAGTTCGCTTATTTTCGCGAATTTCTAATCGAAAAGGCAAAATCCAAACTCATCTTAAGGATAGCCAGGATCTGATCTGGCGTAAAAGGATCCAAAGGAACCCAAGCTTTAAATCTCGGAAGCAGTGGGATATCATTAACGGCTTTAATCTGGGCACTAAGCCGGATTTCTCCCACTTTGTCAATTTCGAGCTTGTTTAAATCTGCTGAGCGTTGATCCGAGCAAGTGATTACTTTAACGTGACTCTGGTATCATCCAGTGTTACGACAGCAGGGTGATGGACCAGAATTGAGCACCATGATTCAAAATAAATCTTCAGAATCGCCCGCTGTTGTGAGTTAGAATTAAGCTACCTGTGTGTAGTTGACTCACAGCACCAACACCAATAGACAACACATTTGGCGTAGTTAACTCTATACAATTAAATTCATTAAGAGAGGACATATTTTTAGGGTGCAAATATTGTAAATGAATAGTATTTATGTATTAATTATTATGTAAACCTTCAGGGTGTCACAGTTCCACAGTCAAGCTGACGAGGGGCATTTAGAATGTACCGTCGACAGCTTTACATTCAGGAGGTCTGTGGGCTTGACCAATTGACAATAATCAACAGTTGCGTAACTGGAACACCAGAAAAGTCAATACGTAGACTGAAAGTGTTCTTGGTAAATAGCATATAAGAATTATGATTTTAAGAATAAACTTCTTGGTGTTTTTAACTTCAAACAATAACGTAGTGTTTATACTGAAAGTGATTGTTAAGTTTGCAGCTACACCCGTGCCCAATACAGGCAGCAAAAGGACGCTCGCCACGGACATCATCAAACACGGTCATAATTCTTATCACCTGAGAGAATAAATGGGGCAATATGCCCACGAATTGTATTCAGTGATCTACCAGAGTTACTGGCAACGACATCTGAAACCGAAGACGTGCTTCTTTCTCCAGGAAGTCAAGAAAACCCTCAATATCTTGTACATCCATCAAGGGAGTCAAAGGGCAATAGTGAGCGGCATTATACCTGTTTGGGAGTTTTTATACCCAAACAACATTAATCACAATGATCATCCCCACGGTACCATGCAAATCCACATCTGGTATCCCTGGATACCAATATCAACATTACATATACATAGTCAGTTCATATTTACATACATATTAACTAAGGCAAATCAGTCAAAGTTTTACGGTTGTCGTTTTGTCATAATTTGTGCATGCATGCCCTTTACACCGCTAACAATACCCCTCAAGTTGGACCTACACATTAAGCAACAGTTAGAATTTTTTTGTCTCTGTTGCTTTGCGCTTGTGTTTTGTTGTTGTGTTATTGGAAGTAAATGCAATTTCTGCTGTAGAGTTTTTTTAACATTAACTTCGAGAAGAAGTTCAAGAAGATTTTAAATGAGTATGAAAAATATTGTTGACTAATGAAGAGCTCCTCAAGAAAAGAAAAAAAATTAAATAATTAATAGTGGATATTAAAATCCTTGTAAATTTACTAAGAGAATAATAAATGAACTGAAAAAAAAAGATAAAATTAACAAAAAAAAAATGAATTTTTATTAAAAGAAAAGAACCCCTCGTTTAAGCTTCTTAAAGAGAAGCTCTCATACATAAAAGTGGAGCCGAAACCCGGGACTGTCCATGTGCTGACACAAGTCCCTCATATTTTACATAAAAAAGTTACTGCCGTCGTGCTACGGATAACATAACCTCATTTTGTTGCCACGAATTTCGCGCTAAATTAACTACAAAAGGGAGACAGTTATTGAAGATCAACATAATATAATCAACTATATCGCTCGTAGGGAGCAATCTTTTAATGCTAAACTAAATAGCGTAAGTCCAAAGGCTATGCTCAAGCTATGCTCGAAGACTTGGAGCAGAATTTCAAATTGTTTAAAGATGGCCACGAGTTGGTTATGAGCATAGTTCGAGAACAGTCCGTCGCGAAGAAGGATGTACCCTGCCTAAGTACCAATATGTATTACACTTGTTGTGATACATATATCTCATTTAAAACTAATATTCTTGATTTAATGTTTGAATTTGATTCTCCACAGACTCCAACCGTCCACGCAAGTACATTCGCCGCAAGCAGCCGTAACGAAACATTTGTCGCCAAAAATACAACTTCCAACATTTTCTGGAGATTATCTCGATTGGGTCTCTTATCGCGATACGTTTTTGTCACTAGTTCATGAACCAGCGTCACTCACTGATATCCACAAATTTTTATATTTGAAAAGTTCGTGCACAGGTACTCCCCTTTCTATGATCAACGAATATCCAGTTGCCGGTTCTAGCTATGCACTTGCATGGGAAGCTCTCGAGAGGAGATTTCACAATGAAAGAAAGCTTGTCGATCAAATCTTAATGCGATTATTTTCCATACCGCCCACCAAGGGAAATGTTTATTCTATTAAAGACCTTCTCGATACCACCAGAAATTGTTTAGCTCAACTAAAAGCATTAAAAATCGATACTACCACCTGGGATTCGATTTTGATTTATTTGACGTCTCAGAAGCTAGACGTTCAAACCCGCAAAGAATGGGAGCAGTCGCTCAATGTCAGTACAACGGTACCTCCTATGACTGAAATGCTTGTTTTTTTGGAAACTACTTTTAGAGCTTTGGAATGCGTTGAAGATGCAAATATTCCAAGCAGTTCAAACAAAAGTTATGGGGACAGCAAATTTGAAAATCGTCGTAAGCCAACGAAAATTGTTCGAGCCCACACAGCTACTTCTAATTTTTTAAATTTGCAACGATATCTTCAGCAGAGACATCGAAAAACATCGTCAATCAACATCGGCTGTGTCGAAACTGTCTTCGTACCGGACATTTACAAGCCGCATGTAAGTTGAAGTCAGTTTGTCAAAACTGTAGTGAGCCACATCACACTGTTGTCCACAACGAGTACTATTCTGGAAACACCTCGCTGACAACTGCTACGACACCAAATGCTACAGCAAACCAGACTTTTGCTCAACCTCCTACTACTTCTACTCCTACAACTGCAACATCTGTAAGTACGCTTCACTCCAATATGAATACATGCCATATAAATCCTGCCTTACTTGCCACAGTAAAGGTAATTATAAAAACTAATAAGTCTGCTTATAGTGTAAAAGCCCTTGTAGACCAAGGATCTCAGGTCTCATTTATATCTGAGGAATTAGCCCAGCTATTGCCCATACCGAAATTAAAAACGCATGTCGATGTCTGTGGGATTGGAGGAAACAAATCCGTCACGGTGAAGAAGTCCGTAAATTTAAATCTCTACTCCACATATGATCAACAATTTGAATTGCCGATAACTGCACTTGTTGTACCATCAGTTTCATCATATATTCCCCCCAAATTAAATTTGATCACAATTCCAGATTTACCAGAAAATCATCTTGCCGATAAAGATTTCTTGTTAGCAGAAAAAATTGATCTCCTTCTCGGAAATGACGTCTATGGTGATCTATTACTAGCTCAGACGAAAAAATTAGAAAATGGTCTATTTTTACAAGAAACTCATTTTGGATACATGGTTTCTGGGTCTCCAAGATCAAATTTGTCCGCAGCAACAATTTCTGCTAATTTGTGTTCGCTAGAAAATCAGCTACGCCTATTTTGGGAACAGGAAGATTTTGTAGATGAGAAACAATTCACACCCGAAGAGATGTTATGTGAAAAATTGTTTAATGAAACGCATACTAGAGATGATACCGGAAGCTATACTGTCCATTTACCCTTCAAGAGTATACTTCAAGGTCAACCCCCTCCAACTTTTTCCCACACGGACTACAATGCGCTTAAACGGTTAAAACAGCTGAAATCTACTTGCAAAAATAAACTTAAATTTGCTGAGGAATATAAGAAATTCATGACGGAGTATGAAACGCTTAACCATATGGTAAAACTTGGTGAGTACCCTCATGCAATACCGAAAAATGCTTATTTCTTTCCCCATAATGGTGTACTCAGAGAGAGTAGTACAACAAGAAAATTACGTGTTGTTTTTGATGGTCGAAATCACAGACCCCCTCAGACTTCTATAAATGAGGAACTATCAGTCGGGTCTGCACTGCAAAATGATTTGTCTACTATTATATCTCGTTGGAGGAGATATCGAATAGCTTTCACAGCTGATATAGAAAAAATGTTCAGACAAATTAATGTCTGTAAAGAACATCAGCCTTCACAATGTATACTTTGGAGAGACGAAACTACAAATAAAATTAACATTTACAGCTTACTTACAGTGACGTATGGTACTACGTCAGCTCCATATTTGGCAATCAGAGTACTACAACAGCTCGCCGAAGATGAAGAGAAACAATTCCCACAAGCGAGCCAAATACTTCGCTCAGACACATATGTCGATGACGTCATATCTGGCGCTGATAGTTTTGATGACGCTCTAAAATTACAGCAACAACTTTGCTCTTTAGTGAAATCTGGTGGATTTCACCTTCGAAAATGGAACTCTAATTCTTCACGATTAATCAATCACATTCCAGAGGAAGATCGTGAAAAGAAAGAGCTATTTACACTCAATGAACCAAACATGGCGAAAACTCTTGGTCTTTATTGGGACATTACAACCGATTCTTTTTGTTTTACAATAAATTTTACATTTTCTCAAACTGTTACTAAACGCACCTTGCTTTCAGATGCAGCTAAGTTATTTGATCCCCTAGGCTGGTTATCTCCCACAACTATAAAAGCGAAAATTATGTTCCAGCTACTATGGAAACTAAAACGCGATTGGGATGATACACTACCAGAACAGATTCAAAACGAATGGATAAATTTTCGATCAACGCTGAAGTCTTTTGAGAAAATACGAATTCCTCGATGGCTTGGATATACATCTAAACAATCTACAATTGACCTTCACGGCTTTAGTGATTTTGCTATTGTCTACGCTCGAATGACGCTGCTGTTGTCTACGCTCGAATTGTAGCTGAATCTGGTGAGATAATTATTAATTTATTACAGTCAAAAACAAAGGTAGCCCCTTTAAAAAATTAAACAATTCCGAGACTGGAATTAAGTGCAGCTACGCTTTTAGCAAAATTGATCGCTAAAATTAAATCAAACACCGATGTCAACATTGGGCGCATCGTATACTGGACGGATAGTACCATCGTTCTTGCGTGGCTCAAAAATTACAACAGACGGTTGGAAGTCTACGTGACAAACAGAGTTGCACAAATTCATAAACTTTGCGACGTCACCGATTGGAGATATGAAGAACTTATAAAGCATTCATTATGGTGGACTGGTCCATCATGGCTGAAAACTAATTCAAAGGATTGGCCTTCCTCCCCGGCAAATTCATATATTGATAAATCTACTGTAAACGCTGCTACAGAAGAAAAAATTTACAACAACAATGTTATTGTCTGTCACTCAACCAATACAGAAACAACAACAGCATTCCCTAAATTCCTGTCGAAATATTCCAGTTTCACTACGTTAATACGTGTGATGGCATACCTTTTTCGTTATTTCGAAAATTTAAAATGCAAAATAAAGAAGATCGAAATAGATACAAGCTTTTTAAAAACATGGGAACTTAAAAGAGCAAGGAATCATCTAATTCGAATAACGCAAGCTGTAACATTTCGGGAAGAAATACAATGCTTAAAATCAAGTAAACCTCTTCCTAATAATAGCCGAATTCTGAAGTTATCACCATTTTTAGATGAATTGGATATTGTCAGAGTTGGTGGTCGCATATCTCAGGCCGAGATTCCATTCCACACGAAGCATCCTATACTTTTGACCAAACAAAATCCTATTTCCCTTCTTATCTTTTCAGAAGCACCCATGCATCGTGTGCTTCAAATACAAAACTCAGACTTGTCAACAATTAATGGGTAACCTTCCAGCTGTCCGCCTTCAGCCAGCCCGCCCCTTCAAGCATAGTGGGCTCGACTACGCCGGTCCCATCAATATAAAAACATCATCCTTAAGAACGGCATCTACTTCTAAGGGATACATTTGCCTTTTCATATGTATGTGCACCAAGGCAATACATTTGGAAGCCGTCACCAGCCTTAATGTAGATGCATTCTTAGCAGCTTATCGCCGTTTTATTGCTCGTCGAGGAATTTGTACGGACCTATACTCCGATTGTGGTACAAATTTCGTTGGTGCGAATAAAGAGCTGCAAGTCATTTATCAGCGCAATAAATTATCCCTTCCCGAGCATCTCGCTGAAACACTGGCCAATCAAGGTACGAAATGGCACTTCATTCCTCCTGCTTCGCCTCATTTTGGTGGACTCTGGGAAGCAGGAGTAAAATCCACAAAACATCATTTACGTCGAATAGTCAATGATCGTCTCCTCAACTACGAAAAACTAAGTACGATTCTCGCACAGATTGAAAGCATTCTAAACTCCAGACCTCTATGTCCCCTGTCAACTGATCCCCAAGATCACAACGCGCTCACACCTGCGCACTTTTTAATCGGTGAACCTACAGTTTCCATTCCGGATGAAGATTTATTGGATGCAACCGTTGATCGACTCTGTCGTTGGAAACAGATTGTACTTCTTAAGCAACACTTCTGGGAAAGATGGAAAAGAGAGTACATGTGTCGACTACAATCACGCCCCAAATGAAATAAAATAATCGATAACATTAAAGTTGGCGACATCGTACTCTTACTCAATGAAAAAAGTGTTCCTGGTCAGTGGCCTCTCGCAAAAGTTGAAGAATTACTTCCTGGTAATGATGGCTTGGTTCGAGTTGTTACTCTCTACTGCAACAAGAAATATATTAAACGTCCAATTGCCAAACTGTGTCGATTACTAACAAATGACATCACGTCAACAGAAGATACGGAATCATCAAGCAACAGTCCTTATTAAAAACAGAGGTTCTTGGCGGGGAGAATGTTTGGGAGTTTTTATACCCAAACAACATTAATCACCATGATCATCCCCACGGTACCATGCAAATCCACATCTGGTATCCCTGGATACCAATATCAACATTACATATGCATAAGTCAGCTCATATTTACATACATATTAACTAACGCAAATCAGTCAAAGTTTTACGGTTATCGTTTTGTCATAATTTGTGCATGCATTCCCTTTACACCGCTAACAATACCCCTCAAGTTGGACCTACACATTAAGCAACAGTTAGAGGTTTTTTGTCTCTGTTGTTTTGCGCTTGTGTTTTGTTGTTGTGTTATTGGAAATAAATGCAATTTCTGCTGTAGAGTTTTTTTAACAATAACTTCGAGAAGAAGTTCAAGAAGATTTTAAATGAGTATGAAAAATATTGTTGACTAATGAAGAGCTCCTCAAGAAAAGAAAAAAAATTAAATAATTAATAGTGGATATTAAATTCCTTGTAAATTTACTAAGAAAATAAGAAATGAACTGAAAAAAAAGATAAAATTAATAAAAAAAAAATGAATTTTTATTAAAAGAAAAGAACCCCTCGTTTAAGCTTCTTAAACAGAAGCTCTCATACAATACCAATTTTTTAACAAGCAAACCTCCTTTTGGAAATCGATATCAGGGACCAATTTGGTTCAGTCCGATCTTGGTCTCGTACCCTATAGAACCGGAAGAATTGAATCTAGAAACACCCGCAAAAAAAAAATAGCACACAATAAAATGTGTATTCTAGAGGTTCTCAGGTGTCGAGATTTCATTCCTGAGAGCTGAAATTAGGCGGTCAAGGCAAACGATCAAAAGCTTAAAGCCAAGAAAGCCCCTACGATCTCATTAGTGAAGAAATATTAAAACAGCTTGCAGAAGAGAAATTCACTTTCCTGGCTTATATATACAACGCTGTTTTATTACCTAGTTTTGCTCCCCTTCAATGGAAAGTACTCAAGATCCTTAAGCCCGAAAAAAGTCCAGACAAACTTGAATCATATCGCCCCAGCTTGCTGCCGATCGCCTCTAAAATTTTGGAAACTCTCTTCTTCAAAAGATTAATGTCAATAATAGAAGAACGAAAACTAATTCCTAATCACCAATTCGGCTTCTGGAAACAACACAGTACAATTGCACAGGTTCATAGACTTGTAAACTGCATTCACAATTCATTCGAGCAAAAAATATACTGTACGGATGACTCTACAATATAAAGAAAATACTTCCTATAAACTATCATTTATTTATCTTCGGTTGTTTTGACTGGAGTAATTTGATTCACAAGAAAATAGTCTACGATGCCGTCAGTGTATCGATCTCGTAGGTGCGGATTTTGCTAAAGCCGAAACAAGTTTTTGAGCTGAAGTCGTACAAGCTTTTGAAAGGCAAACGAACCAAGTATTTACCATTTGATTGTTTCTAGTTGAACAGTGCTGTGATGGCAGCGCACATGGAATGAGTCGGATAAGATCCAGCCAAGATGTGTGTTTTGAGCAACCAGCTGATCGGGTTCGCCAATTATAATTTGTGGTAAGATGATGTGTGCGAGCATGTCAGCGTCTATGATCAAATCAATCTTCTTGGGCTGATAGTACGTAGAGTCTGCTAAATGTAGACCATGGATGTGAGACCACTATGTGGGGTCTATTGGCAGACTCGGCAAACGTGTGGTGAGAGCTTTCAGTACGTGCGCAATATCGATGTGGGTGGAGAAATCCGTATCTGAGCAAGATCGTAAGGTGCAGCTGATGGTGAAGTTGGATTCGTTGACTGCGTTGTTGCCCACTCCACAGATTTGCGTTGAGGTGGATTTTCGCTTTAGTCCCAGAATCTGTACATCTGTGCCGAGCTGATGGTAGCTTTGGAGCCTTGATCTATGAGCGCATGAATGCATATTGATTGGCCAGATTCGTCGTTGATCAACTCCACCATGGCTGTTGCCAGAAGAATTTTACGCGATGTGCTGCCCGCATTGACGCCTGCAAGAAGTTGTATCGTGTTGGAAAATTATGTCGCAAGCGCGTTGAGAACGTGGTTCATTGGATAAGCGACAGCTGATGAGGCGGGCCCGTAAATGGGCAGTGCCATTTGGTTACTGTTTCCTGAAAACGAAACATTAGGTTGAGTTGTGTGTGCCCACATATATTATACCGTTGGCCACATTTTAGGCAGTTTCTAGTGCTGGTGCACTGAGATAGTGCATGAGACTTACTCAGACAATTTTGGCAGAGTTTGGATTTATCTACTATGCTTTTCCTTTCGTAGCAAGACTTGGAGAGGAAGATTGGACATGCTAACCGCAGTGTTGTGCCTCGATGAAAGCGTTGTCGCGTGTGGAATGGTGCGATTTTCGATTGCGTCAGCGGTAAACAACTGAATATTTAGGAAAGCTTCCAAATCCGAGAATGTATAGATTTTGATCACTCAGGTGTCTTTCCCAGGACTCGTGAGTTTCCTTGGGGAGTTTAGTCGAGAGGTAGTGCGCCATCAAATGATTACACTGTTTGATGGGAATTTTCAAACGTATAAATTAATTTATGCAAACATTTGCGGTATTCAGGAGTCCTTTGATGTCGTCAGACCGCTCCCTTGTGAGTACTGGCAAACTATAAAGTACATTCATATGATGCATGAACGAGATGCGTGGGTTGTTGTACCGCTTAACCAACATCTTCAGTGCTTTTGCATAATTGGCTTCTGTAAAAACCATTTGCTGTATGTTCGCAACGCGTTCATGGGGAATTGCCTTTTTAGGTAGTGAAATTTGTCCACCACATTTAGGTCGGTATTTGAGTGCACGAGGCACTTAATGGCATCAAGGAAGCTTGGCCAATCAATGAACTTTCCTGAAAATGACGGTACTGGTAATTGTGGAAATTTTATCGATGAAGTACTTCGTTGTTCTTGCTGTGTTGACGCCGGCACGGGCTGCTCCTGAAGGATAGGTTCTACTGGAAAAATCTCGTTGAAACGTTGATTGAAGGCGCAATACGCATATATAAGCGAAATATAAGTCATCGAATGAATTGGCAACATCTTTTTTGATATAGTCGTAATAACTGCTAATATACGCACAAATTAGAGCTTCGTGGTCTTTTAGAAACCTTTCCCGAATCTCGTCGATTCTCTGGAGATGCTGCGTGAAATATGGCTTCATTTTGCGCGAAACGGGGTCTTTCTTGAAGTTGTCAAGGACTTTCGTCAATTCACCACACCTATCTAATTGAAGTTTAATAATTGATTCAATCGACTGTATTTTGTTCTCAACTTTCTCACTCATAATCGGCACTCACTAGATTACTTTGTAGACACTTACCTGATTTTGAACTTGAAATTGTTACTGGATGATTACCAATACTATTGATAACTGCACCAAAGTTCTGACTGGATTGTAGATGGTAATGTTCGGTGGTTCCCGTTGTCCAAATGCAAGAGTCGCTTGATGAAGAGTATAAGGCGAACATTTTAGTGTTGATATGTTGATCTGCCGTTGATTCAAATCAGCTATATAATTGACCTCAACATTTATTGACTTCGCACAAACAACTGCCTTGTGAGAAACAGCGTAGACAGTATACGTGCCCTTGGGACGAGGGCGTAGGCGTCGCAGCGTATCGGTGCAAACGCAGTGGATTATATCAGAGCAGAGACGAGAGCGAAAGCAATATCGCAGTGCAGGCTGCAGTAACGATAACAGCAAAATTCCAATGCCGGCTGCTGGGTTGCTGCTTGTAGGAGCGAGTATGTGAGATAAAGTCCGAACTGCGCTGCCGACTGGTTACAATGTGTGTGTGTTGTCAATCACATTTACTTAGACTTTAAATTTATTAATTACATTCAATCAGAATTAAAATGTATGCATATATATATATATATATATATATATATATATATATATATATATATATATATATTTTTTTTTTTTTTTTTTTTTTATTTATTTTTTTTTTATTTTTTTATACCATCTGAATAATACGATTTCCGGAACCCCTCAAAATACGCGTTAGTTTCGGAAATCACTTCTTCGTTTGAGATGAATCTCTTTCCTGCGAGCCATTTTTTCAAATTTGGAAACAGGAAAAAGTCACTAGGAGCTAAATCTGGACTATAAAGTGGATGATTAACCAATTCGAAGTGTGTTTCACGTAATTTTAGCATCGTATCTAATGCTGTGTGAACCGGTGCGTTGTCTTGAAGAAAGAGGATATTTTTCTTCTTTAAATGTGGTCGTTTTTCCTTGATTGCATCAATCAATTGATCCAATAATGCACGATAATACTTTCCTGTGATTGTGGATAGTTTTTCAAGATAATCGATGAGCAATATTCCGTGTGCATCCCAAAATACAGTGGCCATAACCTTGCCAGCCGATTTCACTGCCTTCGCCTTCTTCGGAGCACTTCCACCAGCTTCCACCCATTGTTTCGATTGATTTTTGGTTTCAGGTGTGTAGTGGTGGACCCACGTTTCATCAACAGTTATTAATCGACGCCAAAAATCAACAGGATTACGCTTTATCATGTCCAAACACCGATGTGAAGTGGTATGTCGAACTTGTTTTTGTTCGACACTGAGCAAACGCGGCACCCATCTTGCCGATAGCTTTTTCATATGCAAATGTTCATGCAAAATGTTGAACATACGTTCATATGATATGTTTACCATTTCAACAATCTCACGCAACTTGATTCGGCGATCATTCATAACGATATCGGGGAATTTCTTGATATTTTTTTCAGTAACCACCGTCGTTTTCCCTTTCAAATAATAGTGTTTAATCACTGCACGAAATTCGCTTTTTTCCATTTTTCAAGAAACACAAAAGTTGCTTACTTCAAACGACTACAACAAATAAACTAATCGATAAATTTAGGTGAAATTTTAACAGCTGACGTTTGACAGATCGCAATTTCTAAAAACAAAAGTTTTGGTGTTTGTGCTGCCATCTAGCGCTAAGTAGCTTCAATATCAATCCGCCCTCGTAGGTTAAATTTTGCTAAAGCTAAGAAATTTAGCCTAATCGCTCCGAACGCGGTACGGTAGTTTATATATAAGGCAGTTAGTTTAGTTTGTAATGGGTGAAATCATAAAATTTAACTATGGTTCACGGTGTAAAAAACTCATAGAGTTAGGAAGTGATGCATCAGTTTTTGG
Organism: Clusia tigrina; assembly: GCA_920105625.2. NCBI lineage: Eukaryota > Metazoa > Arthropoda > Insecta > Diptera > Clusiidae > Clusia > Clusia tigrina. The sequence continues at coordinate 119,105,862 of OV050031.1, forward strand.
GTGGATGAAATAATTGGGTGCGATAATCTTTGGGGTCGCACCATTCTGGATACATTAGACAAAGAGCTGTCGGTTTTTGATAAAAATAGGCGTAGGGTACTCACTCCCCCACTAAAATCATGGCAGGAGAGTAATGTGAATCGGGTTAGAAATATTGGTTGGGACGTACTGACGTCAGCGAGAGTAGTTGCACTACATATAACCACTAAATTTCCGACTTTTTTTTTGGACAAGCCACAGTTTGCGGAAGATGTCTACATAGGAGATTTTATAACACACGTGGACAGGGGTAAAGTGTACACTTGCGTGTTGAATGGCTCCGAAGCGAACTTCATAGATAGGGATTTTAACCAGATCCGAGGTCGGTTATCCGGATTAAACAGGTAGAGATAAGGAAGTGGATAGAAAAAGTACTGGAATCACTAAAGTTAGTTCAGAGTACAAACTTAGAGGAAAATGCCTCCATAGAGCTATTTATGCGTCTTTTGACGACTCTTGTTCGAATGAGACCAGCTATTGTATACACCGGATGTGGAGCACGAGATTCCAACTAGAGTAGAGAAGACCACGTTTGGTACCGTTTTGGACACTATGAGTCCAATAAGATACTATTTGGGTAGACAGTAACACATGCTGTCTTTCAATGGCTAATAAACCCATGCGCTACCAGTCTCATAGGGTTTAGATTGCTTTGTGTATCTCGATGATATTGCAATTTTTAAGAACAGATTGCAACAATATTCGCAACGCTTCTGCAAGGTGTTCCAGAAATAACCACAAAACATTTTTCAATTCACCACGAAGCGGCAACGGACAAGTGTCAACTTTTGCGAAGAGAGGTGACTTATTTGTACCTTCGTTGGTTAGAGGGAGGAGCACTTCCTGTTCCTCAGAATGTGGAATGTGTGAAGAATTTACCCATTCCGAAGAGTAGGAAAGAAGTACAAGCAGAGACCAGCATATATATATGTCAAGAATTGTCCAAATGTCAGGACAACAATAGATCCCGGCCAACAAAAATGCCAATGGTGCTGACCGACAAACCAAAACAACTATTTGACAAGGTTCTCTTGGACATCGTAGGGATCTTGCCGGAAACAATCTCGGGAAACAAATACATATTGACGGTCCAAGATGACTTTTCAAAGTATATGACATGCTTTATGATATTGTAATTAGAATCGTCATCAGCATAAGCGAAGTGTGTTTGCGCTTATGCTTGCTCACGGTATACAATATAAACTCACAAAAGCTATCCACATGAAGCAATGCTCAATGCTCACGTATATGCTGACACAGCAACATACATATTTACATATACACAGCATACATATCAATTAAGAAATATACATTCATAGATATATGGGAATATGTACATCAGCGTTAATCTTAAGCATACAATAATATATTGTGATAAATTGTGAAGTTAGCAGCATATGGAATTTTTGTTGCATACACATCCGCAAACCAGTCGCAAACATTTTCCATAATAGTCAGTAATACTAACAAAAACGCAACAAAATCAAATTTTAAACTGAAAGCTACAAATTTAAATGAATATGAAATAATATAAGCTAAACAAATCAAGAAAACAACTGGAAGAATTATCCAAAAATTATTCAAATTTTGTTAAATTTAAATTGCACTAAATATGTTCAGACTTTATAGATATATTGGCACTAGAAAAAGAAAAAAATAACTTGCATTCATTTTTACAAACAAAAACATAAAAAACAGATAATGATCCAGTATTTATTAAAATGTATAGAATCCCACATGCTCATATATAAATAATTAACAAACAAATAGCCATCCATTTCTGAATACAATATTCCGTTGGTATCAGTACAAAAAAAATCACACCTTGGTAGTAAAGGAAAAGATGGTGACTCCTAGTGGATTACAGAGGAGTTAACAAAAAATTAACAGCAGATAAATTGCTATTGCCAAGAATTGATAAAATTCTCGATCAACAAGGCAGAGCTAAATAATTCTCTTGCCTTGACTTAACATCTGGTTTTCACCAAATTGAGCTTGGTAAACATTCTAGAGAAAGTCTCAAATAAAATAAAAAATCTTCCACATGGACAAATTCATTCCAAAGAATGATGACATTATCACCAGCACAAGCTTTTCTATCTATAGGCAATTTAGTTGTATTAGATTGCTCTGGGAATCACATGATAAAGAACCTTCAAGACATCTTTTCAACATGAAGACAATAAAATTTAAAATTACATCCTAGTAAATGTTTATTTTTCAGTCACTAAGTAACTTATGTTGGTCATAAATGCACTGACAAGGTTATACTGCCCGATGACAGGAAATATCAAACCCTTCTCCTGAGAACTCTGAGGAAGTAAAACGTTTTGTTGCATTCTGCAATTATTACAAAAAATTCATAAAAGACTTCGCAGAACAGTCACGCATCTTAACAAGACTTATGAAATTAATGATTTATGCTTTAATGGTAAATTTGTTTTAGATCAATATTTTCTAAGGCTTGAAAAGAAGGCCGCTGTATTAAACATTAATAAATTACAAATGGCGCTAAGCGAAACAAGATTTAAATAAATCTGGATTAATGAATTTAAGGAAAAGGACAATATATTATTAAATAATATACAAATAGCTTGGAAGCTGCTCGGGACAACCGTACATGGAGATAATGAAAAACTGCAAATAACCGAAAAATATCATATTGATCCCATGCATGGAGGACATGCTGGAGTTAATAGAACAGTACAAAAGATAAGAAAACATTTCTGTTGGAAAAATATGACCAACATATAATTAGTTATATCAAGTAATGCTGTGAGTGTTTCAAAAATAAAACTCTTAAACATAATAAATAACTAATGACCATAACTCCTACTAGAGCAAGAATTCGACGTAGTGCAAATTGACACAATTCCAAAACTAATACATCGAAATGAATTTGCAGTCACAATTATTTGTGATTTAACCAAATATTTAGTAGCTTTGCCAAACAAACAGCTAAGGGGATTTTTAATAATTTCATTCTAACCCATGCGCCGATGAGGACGCTCGTAACGGACAATGGTACAGAGTATAAAAATCAAATACTGACAGAAATTTGTAACCTATTAAGGATAGAGAAATAAACATCCACACTATAGCATCGCCAGATGCTAGATCCAGTAGAATGTACACATAGAACTTTCAATGCATAGGAGATTTAGTTCTAGTTAAAAATGAATCAGGACATAAGTTAGAAAATAAATATCAGGGACCTTATAAAATTCGATCGCGTACTTACTATCGCGAACAATCTAATCCAGAAAGCAAAATGTCTTTCACTACACATACACCCGATGCAGATGCATGTACGGTAGCCGATGAATTTTTCGATGGAATTATATCACGGCACAACATAGCAAAAGGGGATCGACATCTGTTCAAACTTCGTGTGAAAGTTGTTTTCGGCAACTTGTAGAATGTTGGATATTGAGAAATTGCACATTACTACATACCATCCGAGGGCTAATGGTTGGTTGGAACGGAGTCATCGGCCTCTGGCGGAATACTTGAGTAGTTTCTCCAAGTTGCGTAATTTGTCTACGGCGATGCATGTGCATAACAAAACGGTTCACGTGCCTAAACAGACGCCATTTATAATGCTGTAAGGGTTAGAGTTTGATATGACCGCTAACCGAAAACGCAAATGCGCTCCGGTATACAATCCCAATACGGTGTGCAAACATCAGATTCAACGAGTACACATGAGTTGGTTAGAGAAAACCAAAACAATGCTAAGCATCTGGCCAGGGAAGCCTATAACAAAACTCTAAACCCAGTAGCGTTTCAGGTGGGAGATATTGATGAAGAGACAGGATAGGAAGAATAAACTCTCACCAATGTGGGGAGGCCCATTTACGGTAGCAGAGATCCATAGTCCAGTTACAAAAGCAGTAACATTTAAGGACAAACTTGGAAATTGCACAACAATATGTTGAAGCTATTCCATGCAAGACCACACTTAATCAACTTGTGTTCATTATGTTCTATACTCGTAGGAACTCTTATATCTGGTCCCATAATCCCTCATACATACATATACATGCAGTTTTATATAATGTATCGTAGACTATTAGAATAAGAACATGAACATTTTTTTATTAAAGATATTAGAGTACGTATTATGGGAACTTTTTAATAGAGTATTTTTAATTGACTTAGGGAATAGGAGTTTCGTAAATAATTCAAGTATTATATTTTTTATTATAATTTATTTATAAATTAGAATTACAGAGAACATGAGGTGGTTTTCGGAATGTACGAGTATGTATAAATTCCAGAAGACAATTAATTTAAATATCAATTGAAGAAGGGGTGATCAGAAAAGCATTACAAATACTGGTCATAGCATGGTTTCTCAATATGCTGAGAAAAAGAAGCATTTATATTTGAAACAGGTGCGCAAAATTTAATTGTCAGGTCAACCAAAGGATGCTCCCAGGGAGCCGACCTATCTCCGCTCCAATAATTATTGGTTAGTGACTAGCTGCTAAAAACTCCCGATGACTTCGGATAGAAAGTTCAAGGCTTTGAGGATGGTTTGGTAATCATGTTTAAAGTTAAGTTTGACTACCATAACTGATCGCAAACAAAAAGCTCTTGACATCACGCAAAACTGGTCTCAGGAGAGAGGACCCTCGATAAATCCGAACAAAACAAAAGTGGTTCCTTTAACCAGAAGAAGGAAAATGAGTCTGGGGACCTTAAACTTAGATGGTAAGATGGATTGAAATATCTGGGAGTAATCATATCCAAAATTCTAACTTGGAAAAAATATTTATCATACATGACTAGAAAAACGTTAAGAGCAACCTACTCCTGCCAGAGGCGGTATGGTAAAAAATGAAGACTAAGACAAAAATTTATGCCGAGGTCGTACAAAACAGTAATGCCTTTTTGGTATGGTGGCCGAAAGTTAATCAAACAAAGGCTCAGAGGATGTTTAACAAGATTCCACGAATCGACCGCTTGAGTGTAACGGGAGCAATGAGGATATCCCCCACAGTAGCTTTAGGAATGGTCACTGGACTCACTCATATGCAGCTTGCAGTTAAGAGGACGAAATTATCCTAAAATAGGACACATGGCTATGGTATACTGATGGGTCCAGAATGGAAGATGGCAGTGCTGTTGTTTCCTTTTTTCAGGCGTAGGTCTACGTTATGTGCCAGAGAATGTCCACGTAAAGGCACCCGTTGTAGGGAGTGACCACAATTTGTAAAATTTGTTTTTATATTCGCCAGAAAGTAAAGAATCAAAATAATCTTCTTATTATTATATATACATATATATATAAAAGAGAGTGATGTTAGTTACTACGCTTATAACTCAAGAACGCCTGGACCGATTTCGATGATGACCACCAATTCGGTTAGGTCTCCACCCAAACAAGAAGAATACCCAAGAAAATTCCGGAAATTTTCCCGAAAAAAAAATTATGAAGAAAATTCATTTTCCCATACATTTCGTATGGAGTGATTTTACAACGCCATCTTAACTCAAGAACCCATAAAAACGAACATAATTTTAAATGCTGGTTCCGGTATTGCCTGTAGATGGCGTTGTGTGCATCAAATTTTTTACAACGCCATCTTAACTCAAGAACCCATAAAAACGAACATTATTTCAAATGCTGGTACCGGTATTGCCAGTAGATGGCGTTGTGTGCATCAACTTCTGACAAACAGAACAGTTGAACAGTTTCTCAAATTTGTATCAGCTTATGACAGTTATTGTAAATAAATTTGATTAAATACATTTATTGTTTTGAAACGATTTTTTGTGAATTTGCTATTACCCGCGAAAAGAGACGTTAATTTCGGATTGTGCAATTAATTTTTAGGTGGATTACTTTGAAAATCAATTCTTATTCCCTGATTATTTCATTCAGAGTGATCATTTTAGTGTGGAATTCTATTTTCAAACGGTAAGTTGCAATGAAAGTTGTTTATTTTGTGAGGTTATGAGCACATGTTTTGTGTGTTCATTTCTCAGTGTAATTCACAATGCCGGGAGCCAGAAGATCTAATCTTTCGCGTCGAACCTGAAATGCAAGTAGAGTTCGGAATATCGTCTATCAATTGACGACGGATGAACAAGAAATCGCACGAGAAGAGCGTCGTGTTAGTATGGCCCGACTTCGTGCATCACAAACACAAGAAGAAAGACAGGCGGCAGATGAAACGGGTCAGTTAACAATGAGAAATCGTCGGGCAAACCAAACAACTCAACAACGTGATAATCTAAATCAACGCATAAGAATAACTGCTTCAAGTGTTGATTTGAATCGAGTAGCGTTTCATTACTATTGCAGAATTGACTACGGCTCGTATCCTTCCGTTCAAATTGGCCCAATGGAGGTTGTGTGCAACCATTGCGGTGCATTGAAGTTTTCTGGAGAAACACCTGGATTGTGCTGTCTCAGTGGCAAGGTTAAATTACCACCATTGCCCTTGCCAACAGAGCCATTGCGTTCTTTGCTTCATGGTGAAACATCAGAATCCCGTCATTTTCTATCTAACGCTCAGAAATACAACGGATGCTTTCAAATGACCTCATTTGGAGCAGATATTATTTATGAACGCGGATTCAATCCGACATTCAAAGTAATAAATTAATCAATCATTTTCTTTTGATGCACAAAAAATTTTGAATCTAATTTCGTCATTGACTCCAAGGCCAAATTCACCATCGAATTGGATCATTGCTACCACTTGAAGACGCACAACATAAATTCCTCCAAATCTACTTCATGGGCAATGTGGAACATCAACTTGATCAGCGCCAAACAATCAATACGGAAATGAGAAGAGGAATTCTTCGAAATCTGCAGCAGCTGCTTCATGAACATCATTCATTGGTTCGTTTATTCAAAACTGCGTTGGATCGCATCCCAACTGATGACTATAAAGTCGTGATCAGAGCGGATAAACGACCTGCAGGAACACACGAACGCCAATTTAACGCTCCAACAATAGATGAGGTTGCAGTTGTGATTGTTGGGGAAAACCGGGAATCACGCGATATTGTGATCACACGTCGGGACTCTGGGTAATTGCAACGAATATCCGAAAGACATCATTCATACGATGCATTGCAATACCCACTGATGTTTTGGCAAGGAGACGATGGATATTATATCAACATCAAGCTGATAAATCCTTCGACCGGTGAGTATAGATATCAAAATAATTTTCATTTCAATATGACACTAATGTCACTGATATCATTTAGGTGAGGAAACTACCAGGAACGTCAGCGCAATGAATTTTTACGCGTATCGTTTGATGATTCGCAAAATGTAGACAACTATTTGCTTCGATTTAGCCGATTGTTTCAGCAATTTTGCGTCGATATGTATGCCAAAATAGAAGCAGAGCGCCTCCTTTTTATCAGTTTAAATCAAACCAAACTACGTACGGAGGCGTACATTCATTTACGCGATACAATTTGCACCGAAGGAAATGCATCTGATTTTGGTCGGTTGACCATTTTACCGGCGACGTTCGTCGGCAGCCCACGTCATATGCATGAATATACGCAAGATGCAATGGCATATGTACGTCATTACGGCCGTCCAGACCTGTTCATCACCTTCACGTGCAATCCAAAGTGGATAGAAATTGTTCAACTACTGCTTCCTGGCCAAACATCAAGTGATCGGCATGATATCACCGCACGAGTATTCAGGCAAAAAATCCGGTCGCTCGTGGACTATATTGTTAGGCATCGTGTCTTTGGGGATACTCGATGTTGGATGTATTCGATTGAATGGCAAAAAAGAGGATTGCCGCATGCGCACATTCTCATTTGGTTAGTCCAAAGAATACAGCCACACCAAATTGATGACATCATATGTGCCGAGATTCCTGATCCCGAAACCGATATAGACCTGCATGATGTCGCAATAACAAACATGATTCATGGACCGTGTGGCACCATTAACCCACAATCACCATGCATGGTTGACGGCAAGTGTACCAAGCGTTATCCACGAAATTTGAATGATGAGACCGTCAGTGGCAACGATGGTTATCCACTGTATCGGCGTCGATCATCTGATGATGGCGGTAGAACAATTACAAGCAAAGTAAAAGGAAATGATTTCGTGGTCGACAACTCTTGGGTTGTTCCGTATTCGCCACTTCTTTCCAAAACATTCAAGGCGTATTGTAACGTGGAGTATTGCAATTCAGTGAAGTCCATCAAGTACATCTGCAAATATGTCACGAAGGGCAGTGACATGGTGGATTTTGGTCTTCAAGCTCCTGACCCGAATGATGAAATCACGCGCTATCAAGTTGGTCGGTACGTACGAGTATGCTGCAATGAGGCGATTTGGCGTATATTCTCATTTCCCATTCACGAACGCTATCCGACTTTGCACATTTGGCAGTGCATCTGGAGAAAGGTCAACGATTACCACGATCGACCGCTGCCGATGAGATCAATGCTTGCCTGAAATCATCACCATTTTGGCGTTATGTGAAGAAACTTCGGCTGACGACAAACATGCGAGTTGCATTGCTAAACGATCCATCTGCCGAAGTGTTCTCCAATCGACTGCTAACTTCGGTAATGGTCGTGTTCCTGTCGACGCTTCGAATGGATTGATTTCATTCCCGTCAAATTTTTGCAATTTCGTCTCAACGAAAGAGGAGCTCATCAACAAAGTGTTTCCGAACATCATTGCAACAAAATTTTGCAACGGAACGCGTTTAGCGGTCACAAAACTCATGAGCAATGTGATTCACGCGAGACTACTAAAAGGAAAATTCAAAGGTGAGGAAGTTCTCATTCCGAGAATTCCAATGATGCCAACGGATACGCCATTCGAGTTTAAGCTAATACAATTTCCAATTCGGCTCGCATTCGCCATGACAATTAATAAATCACAAGGCCAATCATTGAGTGATTGTGGCATGAATCTGGAAAATGAATGTTTTTCACACGGACAACTGTATGTCGCATGTTCCCGTGTCGGAAAACCATCTGCTTTGATCGTTTTCGCACCTGACAACAAAACGAAAAATATCGTTTATCACAGAGTGCTTCAATGAGGGGAAATACAGTTCAATAAATGCAAAAATAATTTCATACGAGTAAGTACACATAAAGTACTGGCGACGAGGAGTATCAGTTTAAAGCCGGATTTTATTATTATTTTAGGTTCGTCAGCGGAGGGACGTGGCAAATGAGTTGTTTAGAGCAAGAAGGCTGGAGATATATAGTACTGACGGAGACTGATATCAATTTATATCTGCATTTTTCATTTCAGTTTAATTGGTGGAGGTGTATGATCAATGTATGTTTTAGTCCTAAATACATATACTCGTATGTACATCTATAGTACAGATCATGGGACATTTTTAGGCAAAACAACGTTTGCCGGGTCAGCTAGTAGTAAATAAAAAACAGATATAAAATAAAAAAGGAGAAGAAAAAAATAAGGACTAAGAGAACATATATAAAAAAAGATAAAAGGATATCCCAAAATATATAAAAATTTATGTGTTGAATAATGTATGAAAAGCACAAAATTTTTTCTGTGTAAATATAATACTGGATCCTCTACGCTGGGTAGTCACCTTATTGCGGTGTTGGGGCTTACTGTATGCTGGAACATGGCACATGAAAGACAGTGACATGGTCCAGTTACACAAACTAAGAACTACCTTCAACGCACAGGTTGAAAGTAGTGTTCTACGATTCCTGCTCAGTCGTTAAGCCTATCAGTTGTCCTACTGGCCCATATCTCATTGAGGCCGCCAGATCGCCCAGATACTAACGAATTGGTCAGCCCTTCGGGGCAGTGCGGCAAATTCTTTTTCAGACCAATGGCCCACTTTCAGTAAGATCATGTCTCTGCTGGACTTGGGTCGCAGATTGCCGGGCGGGGGAGAGGGAAAACTTCCTGTGGCACGGTTCATCAGATCTATTGATCCAAAAAACACCCTAAATCACGTTGGAACAGCTATGCCAGTGAGCTTGTTTGACGGGGTAGAGTCAAGCTTAATAGCGAACTCCGTGCGAGGTCCAGTGAACGTACGGTTTTAATTAGCCTTACCACGGGGACGCCCGTGGGTGACCAAAACGGAAAAAAGTAAAGAAAACTATTTGGAATATTTAAGTTTATATGAAAAAAATGGACTCCACACCTTCAAATGTGCATAATGTGGCTACAAAGAGCCAAAAGCCATCGTTGGCCGACGGGGCATCTGGTCCTATCGACAATGAAAGTATGGAGCACGAACTGTTGGGGTGGCACCTGGTCCTTTATCCGACAGGCCGCATGAGATGGATATCCCACTTAGCCAGGAGTCGGCTGGGATGTCTATCTCTTCGTAACAAGAGAGAAATCTTCCTGAACCTGCTCCAGAGAAGATCCAAAACTTAAATTGAAGCTGTCCGGTGCTGGACGTAAACGATTTAAGGCTTTGCTTTCCAGGGGCATATCGCTGGAAACAGCTCGATCGTTGGCGGCAATTCCAGCCAAACATGTCTGCGCGATGGAACCCTAAAAGATCCCGATCAGATGGCTCCACGCCGACATCGAGCTCCAGGGCGACAAAGCGGTTTGCACAAGAGGGCAACAAAAACATTGATAAACTGTCAATAATGCCCCCAGCTGACCCTCCGGTTTGTGGTGAGATGAAGGAGGAGACCTTACTTGGCGCCGAACCTGGAAGAAGCTGGCGGGGGTCTCTGCAAGACATGGCGTGCAGGGCGCAATATGTGCAGGGTGTTCCCTGTTCAAAGCCTACTCTAGCGGATACAGTCTGCTCCAAAAAGATAGGGGTTATACCTAGCAATTTCCCGGAGGGCATATGGTCCACTGAAGAATATTGAAGGTATAACGATCTTGACAAGATGTTCGAGACTTGTGGGGGCCCAGTGAAGACTCACTTTGCAGGCTGTAGTTTCAAGCCTGGATGGTTGACGATCACCTCTCTGGACGACGAAACTGTAGACTGGGCTGACGACAGTCCAACTGGTCGATATATAACTTTTACTTAGATCAAAATATTGCGTGCCTTAGTGAAAAAATAACTATCTCTCAGGAATTAGATCTTGAAGTTAACAAATTAAATAATACAATAATTGAGGCTTTTGAAAGTAGTTGCAATTTAGTTATGCAGAAACGTTCTAGGAACGTACCCTGGTGGAGTGGGGAGCTAATTATTTTGCACAAAAAAGCCCGTCAACTGTTTAATAGAGCCAAATCTAATGGGGCCTGGGCATCCTATAGAGTTGGTTTAACGGCCTATAATAATGAGTTGAGAAGATCTAAGAGAGACTCATAGCAAAAGTGCTGTGAGAAGATTGAAACCCTCCCAGCAGCTACCCGACTCCAGAAATCACTCAAGAAAAATCACTCAAATGGCCTTTCTACACTCAAGAAGCCTGACCGAAACCAACAGATTTTGTTGGACACTCTTTTTCCAAGCTGTGCCACTAGTGGAGAATGATGAAATCATCGAGAATGCTCGTTTCTTGATGCCTACACGGAGGGAACTCTCACTGGCTCGCAGAATCTTTACCGTCAACAAAACCAAATGGGCTATCTCCACTTTTATACCATTCAAATCCCCAGGTGTCGATATTATCAACCGTACCTACTTCGGCAAGGTGTTGATGTATTGGCACCTGTGCTAACAAACATTTTCAGGATAAGCTTGGAACTAGGCATAGTGCACATTACGTGAACAACTAGGCATAGTATACATTACGGGGCCTTTTGACAATGCTACTTTCAGATCAATTGAGGAGGGGATGAACAGGAAAGGTATACAAAGACTGATCATAACATGGGTTCTCAATATGCCGAAAAACAGAACAACAATCTTTGAAACAGGGACAGCAAAGCTAATTGTCAGGTCAACCAAAGGATGTCCCCAGGGGGGCGTCCTATCGCCACTCCTATGGTTATTGATTATCGACGAGCTCTTACAAACTCTCAATGACCTCGGATACGAAGTTCAGGGCTTTGCGGATGATTTGGTAATTATGGTCAGAGGCAAGTTTGACTCTACTATAACAGATCGCATGCAACTAGCTCTTGACATCATTCAAAACTGGTGTCAGGGGAAAGGACTATCGATAAATCCGAATAAAACAAATGTGGTACCCTTCACCAAAAGAAGGAAACTGAATCTGGGGACCTTAAGCTTAGAGACCCCGAACTTAACAATGTCCAATGAAATGAAATATCTGGAAGTAATCCTAGACAAAACTCTAACTTGGAAAAACCAGTTATCATACATAACTAGTAAAGCCTTAAGAGCAACCTACGCTTCCCAGAGGTTGCACGGTAAAACATGGGGACTACGGCCAAAAATGGTGGAGTGGTCATATAAAACAATAATAGTACCAATTATTACATACGCTTCGTTGGTATGGTGGCCAAAAGTAAACCAAACAAAAGCTCAGATGACCCTTAACAAGATTCACCGTATAGCCTGTTTGAGTGTGACGGTAGCAATGAGAACGTGCCCCACACTAGCTTTGGGAATGATCACCGGACTGACTCCTCTACACCTTGTAGTTAAGAGGATGGCGGCCAGCGCGGCCCTAAGGCTACCTAATCTAGCCCATCTTAAAGAAGGCAATCTATCGAGGCACGCAAAGATTCTGAACACTGTCAGGAATTCTCCGTGCCTCATGGTCTTCGACAAAATGGACAGAAAATTAGACTTCTCCAAGCACTTCAACAATGATATAATAATAAAACAGGACACACAGGTGTGGTATACAGATGGGTCCAAAATGGAAGATGGCAGTGCTGGCGCTGGAATTGTAGGGCCATATTTCCAAAAAACAATTGCAATGGCAAACCAGCCTCCATTTTTCAGGCGGAGGTCCACGCCTTAGAGTTATGTGGTAGAGAATGCCTATGCAGGGGTACACGCAACACCAAAATATTCATACTCTCAGATGGCCAGGCAGCTCTGAAATAATTAATAAACTCCTCATTCCAATCAAAGCTGGTCTGGGAATGGTCTAAATTCCTCAATACTGTAGCAGCGAGAAACTCTGTTACGCTAATGTGGGTACCGGGACATGAGGGACATGAGGGCAACGAAATGACAGGTTCTTTAGCAAAAAGGGGTGCCATTCTGTGGGGTAAACAGTAGCTTCACAAATAACTTGATGTGCGAACAGGAAAAACGAGGTCTGCTAAACTACTGGAGAGCCCAAAAAGGCATGCGGCAGTCGAGACTATTCATTGATCCTGAACATATCAGGGTAGATGCTTCTTTAAACCTCAGCAGAAATGACATCAAACTCTATACTGAACTTTTAACAGGACACTGTAGACTAAATTACTATCTGAAAAAATAGGCGTGGTAGAAGACGATTCCTGTCGACTCTGCCAAGAGGAGCAAGACGCAGACATAATTACCTAGGCAATGGGTTCATATCTCCAAATCACCTAGTTAAAATTAAGCCCACAGCAGTTACGAGATTTATAAATAGTCTAGGACCGTTTTAGTTAGGCTGCACAATAGATCTCTAAGGTCGCGGTGTTCTTTTAGCCTGTTAATAATAAATGCATAATACTGGATAATAAGAATAATTATCCACCCATAATTACCCTTTTTCTGACTGTTACCGAAAACCAAAGTTCCAAAACAAAAAGCGTTACCGGTTTAATTGTTACCAGTCATATGGGATTTGTGCAGCTCGGTAACTATTTCAAAGTTCAAGAAAACTCTTTTCATATATATGTAGTAAGTAAAATAAACTCTGAAAAATTATAGTCATATTCTTTTTGCTTTTTGCTTGATACCGCGGTTTTTACCACCTATCTGGCTGCGAACTTATCATTACTGGTTAATTTGTGCGCGAAATTTCAATTGGTAACAACTTTTTCCAAAGCTTTTATTCTGCGGTAACTATATAACCGCAGCCGATGCGGAATAAGGGCATAAGATGCATGTCCTCTCTAGAAAGAGAGGAGGGATATTGTGTGTCAAAACCAAGTTATCTACGTGTAGTTTACTCAAGGTATGAACCCTAGTATTTAACTCCTAAGGGACACTACCAACCGTGTAGTTATTGTTTAAAATCTATATGTAAGTAATAAATAATTACGCAGATAATTTTAGGACTTCAATTTACTAGCATTCGTAAATAATCACAAGATACACATGTAAAATTTTAGGGAGGTGTGATTTCGCAACTGCCAAAATGCACTTTTGGCATTTTCAAGTAGTCCAGTTAAATCAATAGCTGACCTCAACAAGCAATTGCGCAGTTAGAGCATCATAAAAGAGCTTAACTATTAAGTAAGATTCAATTGTAAATAGTAGGGAAAATTAGATCATAAAGTAATTCCAATTTGCATTGACAAATTTAAAGAGTTTTATTTTTCTGGCAGCTACTAGCTTCTCTAAACACAGGGATACAGAAAGCGCCTCTACGATCCACAGAAGGGAATATAAATTGGAGTCCAGTTTTGACTGGATGACACAACACTGATTTTTCGAAGCCACTCCCAAGAGATGGGGACGATCAAATCAAAGCCACGCCTACCTCCATTATAATCGGCTCAGGGTATTTTTCCGATGTTGCAGTGAAGCAATTGATAGCAACAATACACCGCTGTGAGTAGTATAGAAAGCTCTCTTCTGGACCATTTTGCTCCACTTTTGCTCCATTGGCATGTTTTGTAGTTGTTTTGTGTGGGGATTGTGAAGTAAAAATGTAGAAATAAGTAAAAAGAATGTATGTGAATGTAAGAATTGTAAATATTGTTACGAAATTGCCGTCTTGACAATTTATACTATTACGAAATTGCGATCCTGACAATTTATTCTAGCTCTCTATACTCGGATACGTACCACTAGATTGTGTAGTAATCAAAGAATCGCTGGTTAAATTAAAAAAACAAACTTTATTTAATTATTGCTATTTACACACTTAATATTAGGCTTAAATTTTACTTTATTACAATTTGCACTTTATTTAATAAATAATTTCATCACTTTACAAAATCACAATACAGCTGTTTCGATTAAAAAGCATGATGCACACACTGTTACTTTGAATATCGTGTGGGCTTTTATAGCTTTCTTATGCTTGTAGTAGAAAATTATACACTATTCAAGAAGTTTCTGGCTCTTTCTAGAATTTTCTATTCACCTGGAAGGAAGTTTTTACTTTCGAGAACATTCTTTACACCATCGACAGGTTGTTCTTGTCTTATATACTCCTACACAGGGTGCACTCATTCTCAAACTCCAGATGGGATCCTAAAAGTATGCAATCACGTTTCAGTCGTAAAATATTTAAGAATTGTTAAAGAATTTGGTATAAATTTGCTGGAGTAAAGTTGTGCTTTGCTCCGATTTGCTCCTAAAACTCTCCATACTGATTAGTCATAGTTGTGGTCAAAAAAATACCTTTGTATATTCGAGCGCCAAATTATTTTGTTGTTGTTGTGGTGAGTTGGATTGCCTGCACCAGAAATTTGAATGCAATTGATGGGCTTGGGTATAGACTAGAGGGGTGCGGGCGCGGTGCTGAGCTTTTGATAATAATAGCTGGTGAAATAGTTAGAAGGCAGCAGGCAGCCACAGCCTGGTTGTATCTGTGTTTTTTTTTTTTGCTTTAGTTGGAAAGCATCATGCCTAGGTGTAGGACTCTAACCCAACTAAAACCACCTTTGCTTCGATCCCGTGGGTCCCCGTGGTACATTCAGTTAAGCTGCTGTATCCCATGCATCCTGTGACCCAAGCATGTACCGAAGAGCACCAGCTGGGGTTACTTTCTCTCTTATATAACGCTCAAGCAGGCGTTTTGCACCAGTAAACTGCTGCATTCCATCAACACATGTTCTGCATTCTCATAGCGGTCAACACAGTACAGGCAGTAAGGGTCCTGCACATGTCTGTACTTGTGCATATACTTTCGAAAGCATCCGTGTCCCGATAGAAAATGCGTTAGGTGGTAGTTAACTTCACCGTGTCTTCGGGCGATCCACATTTGTATGTTTGGGATCAGCTCATGGGTCCACCGTCCTTTGGACGTCGATATATCCCTTCTTTTCTGCCATTCATTTTGTGAGCTCTTTCTGATTAAATCAGTTTTGGCTGGATCCAGTTTGTCTTGACTATTCAAGTTTCAGCCTCTTTTACGGCGAGATGACGCTGACTACATCAGTGGATGCACAGCACACTCTCATTGTTGTTAGCGTATACGCCGTTGTGACACCTCTCCTATACACTTTGCAGCTTGTTGTTGGAGCCCATATGGGTGCTGCGTACATTAAAATGGAGGTATTAATGCTGGCTAGTAGCTTCCTTACATGCTGCCTTGGTCCTCCAGTGTTTGGCATTAACCTTGCCAAGGCTGCTCCTACTCTGATGGCTTTATCACTTGCAGATATCAAGTGTTCCTTGAAATTGAGCCGATGATCTATGAATACTCCCAAGTATTTTATATATGGACGTGAGGTGATCATATGTCTTCCTACCCTTAATTCTAAGCTCTCAATCTTTTTGCGGCTACTGCCTCCGTTTTGTGTTCGGCTAGTTGTAATCCAGCCATCTGCAAACACATCTTGGCACTTTCGATGCTTTCATTACATTTGGCTGCCACGTCCACAAGTTTCTTGGCTACTACTACTATCGACCCCTTTTGGTCGCTCAATTTCCAGAATACCATCGTACATGGCGTTTCAGGGAAGTGGCCCTAGCACCGAAACTGGTGGAACTCCTCCTGTGATGCTGTATACTTTTGGACCTTCGTCTGTGTCGTATAACAATATTTTATCCTTGAAATAGTTTTCTATGACTCTTAGTATCCAGGGATATGCAAGTTGCGTAGAGCACTTTTTAACGACTAATGTAACTACCGCGCAATATTTTTGTAGCGGGGTTCCTTCAGTATAGCATTCAAGTCTGGTGCAGATTATTCTTTCCAGTGTGTGTGTGTGAGTGGATGTGTAACGTGGGCACGTAATGTGCTGGAAACATCCATATAAATTTTTAAATGAAATGTGTTCGCATACATTATATATATGTCAATATATTGTGTGTATTAGGGTGTGTGTGTGCTATATTATTATTGAAATATTTAAATGTGATAAGAGTTCAAGCTGACCGCCGGCATGTTCTTAAAGAAATTTTTATGCGTGTGCGGCGTTATGAGCCGACAGTGGAGCAAGCAATATTATGCAAGTTTTTTAATAGGTATGCATGTATGTATGTATGTAAATGTATTTTGTGTATTAGGGGCGCGTGTGCATTATGTTATAATTAAAATATTTGTATGTGATAAGAGTTGAGGCTGCCTGTAATGTTCTAATGTAAATTTTTGTTTGTTGATAAGTATGTGGATATGTTATTGAAAAAATATAGTTTCACAACATTATGCAATTTATAAATCAAATATATTAAAGGTATTATGTATGAATGCAATTTTTTTAATAATAACAACAGTAATAACAACACTACAATTGATAGTATAATTAATAATAGAAATAATTTTAATATACATATGTATATGTATATCAATATGTTTTGGATTCAAAGCGATAAATTTTGTATTTGTTAGGGTGCATGGTTACATTTTAATATTGCACAAATTGTTGTAGTAGACAATTGGTTAGATGTATTTGTCACACCAGAAGATGGATATAAGTGTTTATTATTATCTATACGAAGAGGTGAAACACATCCATATACGATAAACCTTGAATTAAAATCTTCAACAAGACAACATGTTGGATTTGAAGTGAAGGGCGGGACAATTACCATTGTAGGTATCTTTTATATTAATGGTAGCAGAACAAAAAACACAAAAAGTTTCCAACATCTTGTCCATTTAGCGATATAGATGATTTATATACTGGAAAGTATTATAACCATCTTAGCATTGATGAAGATTTTAATCTTTTAAAACTCTTTGAAAAGAATAGTTTGCACCCCACTGCAAGAACAACAAAAACAACAGCACCAATATCATCACCAACAGCAGCATCACCATATCCAAAATCATTTTTAAAATTTTTATTTTTAATTTAAAATAATAATAATTATTATTATTATTTTTAAATATAAAAAATTAAATAAAATATTTATAATTATTATTCTAGGGAATATTTCCCTAGATAATAAATATCATTTTCCTCCTCTGGACTTTCATTTAAGAATTCCGTGATAGGATCTTCTTCTAAGTCCAACAAATATTTTCCTTGCTGCATACTTTTCACGATCTAGATAGTGTTAAGAGGGTTATTATATATGTAATTTATCGCATTCTCACTATATGAATTAAATCGTTCAGGTAGAAACAATACGATATCTTCTAAATTCGCCATCATCCGTCGTCCATATATCCATATTTCTAACTAACATAAAATATATCTATCTTATTTCTACTAGTTACAAATCATATTCCCAAAATTAGTATCAAGTATCGGATTACCGATATTATTCATTGACGAATCATCGTATTTGTTTATATTAATAATTTTGAGTGCAAGTTCAGGCCTAAAGTCACTGCACTGTCCAATATCCATACGACGCTGCAATATCGGCAGCGTGTGTTATTGCACCACCAAAATGCTTGTCTAGCGTATTTGGGTATTGAGTGCAATTGCACACGTTCTTCTATTGTCAGTTCGTTCGCATATGCGACTTGCTGCGGTGCTTATGACGATGTGTGGTCGTCAGTGTACATTTGTGTGGTACACTACACCCTCACCCTTAAGAGAAAAATTAGGGGTGGCGAATAATTTTTCTGGAAATATGGCTTGTGCTGTATTACAATTGTCTTATTTTATGATCATGTTACATGATTTTCATATTTTCTAATAATTGGTGTTATTTGTTTATAAAAAATTATTTCTTATTATTATAATTACATGTTAATGTTTTTAATTATATTTAAAATTACATAGTGTGATAGTTATAATTATAAATCGTATTGTTTAAATTACATTTTATGGTTTATAAATTCAAATTACATTATTTTGGTTACCTTATAGTTTTCAATTATATAGTGAGAAAGTGAAGTAAGGAATCCACTTATCCCATTCGTCGTCGTCTGTCGATGTCAGTAGGAATTCATTCAAAACTCCGTGGTTGCGTTCTAGTGAGCCTATTGTTTCGTGGTGGTACGGTTTCGAAAATTTTTATTGTATTTTGAGGAGTGCACATACGAGTATGTTTGCCATTAGCTCGTTTGTAAATTCTGTCCCGTTGTCAGATTTAAGTATTTTAAAGTGTCCGTATTTTAGAATGAATTGTTCAACTAGTGTCGTGGCTGTTGTGTGTGCATCTTTTGTTATCATTGAGTGTGCGATTACAAATTTTGTCAGCTCGCACTGCATGGTCAGTTTTCGTTTCAAATTTTAAGTGGTCCTACGGTGTCGATGAATATTACTTCAAATCTGTTATTGGGGGTGTCTGTTATTGTAAGTGGTTCTTTTGTGTGTGTTGTTTGTTTGTGTCGTACACATAAGTCATAGTTCGTAATAAATTTTTTTACCCCTTTATTCATATTTTTAAATATATATATATATATATATATATATATATATATATATATATATATATATATCTGTTTTAATTTATTTATTTATTTATTTTTTATCAGGATTTTTCTAATTGTTAAATGACCTCCATGTGTTGCATTCTGATACTCATCTATCAGTTTAATTCTCTTTCTGGGGCGGCATATAACATAATTTTTAATTTGAGGATTTTCATTCATTATCTTTATTTACGCATTCATTTCTTTAAATTCTTCTTTGGCACATATTTTGAATATTTCATCATTGTTTGCTATATATATGTATTTAGCTTATTCATTATCTTTTCTTTGTTCGTTTTGGATATCAATTTCTTCAGAATCGAGTCTAGTCTCGCTGATTTATCATTGATTCCTGCATGCTTTATATCTTCATTATTCCTTCTTGATATCAGTTTCTTCAGTATCGAATCTTATTTCGCTGTATCTTTTATTTATATTTGATGATAGCTTCTTCTGGTTCGAATCTTGATTCGCCGAATTTTCACTAGGTCCCACGTGGATTTCTTTATACCCAATTTTTATTGTGCACTTTCTTTTCTTTCATTTGCCATTATTTATTCTTTTATTTCCTCTTATATTTGACGTCATTTATAGATGTGCAATCCCAAATTTGAAGTTGATCAGACTCCTGCCGAGATATACAGTTCTCTATTTCCTCTCTTAACTTTTCCGCTTTAGACATGCCCCTTGTAATTATTAGCGATTTTTATCAATATTCATTGGTATCATATTCTTGAGTATGCTGGAGTTTAATTGTATTTTTGATAACGCGTCTTTGTTCGAATTCATTTTATCCTCTTTTCTATAGTATGTTAAAATCAAAATGGTATTTTTGTCATTGTTAAAAATGATACTAATGGTTAGTTGCAACTATAAATTTTTAACCATATAAATTGTAAAAATTGCTTTTCAGTTACTGGTTTATCTAAACAAATTTTAAATTCAAAACTTAAGTATAAAATTGTTGTAAAATTGTTATTACACTATTTTTTAAAAATGAAATAAGTGGTCTTGATTGTTTGTCAAGTTCTATTTGAGGGAATGAACTAGTCATATCTAGAGTTGAAAACCAATTTTGCTCTGCCTAACCTGTCTAGAATGTCTTGTAGTCGAGTTAGCGGGAATTTGTCATTGATTGTATTGTCGTTCAGTTTTCTAAAGTCCACTACAAGTCTCCATTTCTTTTTGTCATTTGTGTTATTTTTGGGAAGCATTTTCTATACTTGTTCATTTACTATTTCTGTATGAGTTTGTGGTAGTCTATAATTCTTCATATATACTGGTGTTTTGTCATAAAATTGTCTTCTATTTCTTAAAAATTAAGCTCAAAATTTATTTAATTTTAATCTGATTTTACATTAAGATTTTTTGTTGTTGTTTACGTCCCCATTATCATTTTTAATCTATTTTGCTTTTTTTTCGCAGTACATTTTTGGGAAGTTGGAGTTATATTACTTTTATAATTTTTATTTTTCTAATGCTTTTGTTTCATTTCAATACATGTATGAATTATTACATAATATTAGTAATTTTAGCAATAAAATGTTTATATTTTAAAGCAAACATCAAATTGTTGATTAACATTATAAATCTATATCAAATTTTAATTCAATTACTCGTAGTAGTCGTACTTTAATATGATTGTTTGTCTTCTCTATTCTTCTTCCTTTTGCTCTAATTATGTTATCACTGCGTCTCGTTTTCTCTCTTCGTCTTCTTTTCTATCTGTTGCTTCTTCTCTATATGCTTCTTTTTCTCCTTGACTTCTTCTTTGCTGTCTCCTTCGTCATTTTTCCAATTCTTGAGCCAAATTGGCTGCGTCAGTTGCTGCTTCTTTTTAATTTGTCGCCTCTTGTACTCTTTGATTGCGGGTCACAGTTGATAATCTTTGATGGAACATAAGCTGGATATTTGACTGCTCTTCAGTTCCAGGTCAGTTACAGGATCGGTTGCTGTATCGGTTGCAGGATCGGTTGCTGTATCGGTTGCAGGATCGGTTGTTGTATCGGTTGCAGGATGGTTGCTCTATCGGTTGACTACTTTTCAGTTCCTAGCTCAGTTGCAGGATCTGTTGCTGGATTTTTGGCTACTTTTCAGTTTAGTTCCAGGTCAGTTGTAGGATTGGTCGCAGGATCTTTGGCTGCTTTTCAGGTCCCAGGTCAGTTGCAGGATCGCCATGTAGGGTATGTTGAAAAGTTAGGCTGGCAGTATCGCCATGTAGGGTATGTTGAAAAGTTAAGCTGGCAGGATCGCCATTTAGGGTTTGATGAACGCTAGCCTTGTAGGATCGTCATGTATTTTTTTTTGATTCAATTGCAGATTCCATACAAATTATAGATGCAAAAGAGTTCTATAGAAAAGAAATGCCTGACACGAAGCGGAATGACGCCCTCAGCAAAGGTTTTGACCGGCAGAGTGTGCCGTTGGCCAAGCTATTGGTTGTGCTGTTCCAAGTCTTTCCTGACTTAGAGCACGAGAGATAAAGGAATTGACTAATGCGAGTAGGAGTTTTAGTTGTCTTCAGGTGAACTCTAGTTTATTTGGTGGCTCGCTGGCTCTTTTATATCATTTAATTCTTATTGTTTTCTTATTGTAACTAACATAAAATATATCTATCTTATTTCTACTAGTTACAAATCATATTCCCAAAATTAGTCTCAAGTATCGGATTACCGATATTATTCATTGACGAATCATCGTATTTGTTTATATTAATAATTTTGAGTGCAAGTTCAGGCCTAAAGTCACTGCACTGTCCAATATGCATACGACGCTGCAATATCGGCAGCGTGTGTTATTGCACCACCAAAATGCTTGTCTAGCGTATTTGGGTATTGAGTGCAATTGCACACGTTCCTCTATTGTCAGTTCGTTCGCATATGCGACTTGCTGCGGTGCTTATGACGATGTGTGGTCGTCAGTGTACACTTGTGTGGTACACTACAAAATACAGAATTATGCTATCAATGTTTTAATATGTAGAACAGGTCCAATGAATTTATTTAACATAAAATTATTGAATTATTTTATTAGTATGCCTTATTCTTAAATATGAGAGACACGTGTATCAGTTTTTATTTAGTAACGTGTTTGTGAGAGTGTAATTAATATGAAGACATTTTTTGTGAATTTTGTGGATGTGTTTTCATTCAAAATGGAATTTGAAGAAACATATTCTACATAAAAAAAACCAAGGGAATATTCATTCTGTCAAACAAAAAAATCATATAGGAAGAGAACATAAAAATCAACAATTATATGAAATAATTAAACAACAGAAAGCATTAATAAAGTAACAAGAAAAGCAATTAATTGAAGCAAAAAATAAGAAGCTTCATATAATCAAACAGCAACAACATAAATGCGAGAATATGCATAGTAAGATGAAAATATTAATTCTACAGAAGTTGCGATCAGTCAACTATCTTTAAATTTCAACAAATCTATAAATAATGATATTAATGAGAAATAACCAACTTGCAGTTATAAATATTGTGAAACATGCAAGCTTAAGATATCAACGAAATCATGGTATCATCACTTGAGAAACAATCAACAAAAAAAAAAAAATTTGTTCACAATTAAAAGATGATTTGTATTTAGTGAAATGGTTATATAATAATCGCATTGAACGACATGTATTTAAAAACCGACATGAAAATATTATCATACCAAATACTTTCTTTAAAAATGCAAAATATATGATATTAGAATTATTAAATAAGCAACTAGAAAAACATCGGTCATATAACTATAATTTTGAACTGTTTTGTGAATATATAAGGTTCAAACCAAAAAATATTGGTGACAACAGTGATTGTAAATACGAAACAGCAACTATAGATGTGAAATCTTTTCAAACGAAAATGATATTAACACAAAACTTTGAAGAAATTGAACTTGAATATGATGTACTCGTACATTGTTCTAATTTAATTACAAAAATGGAAGAGTTTCAAGAGAAGGATAGTGGATGGACTCTAGTTAAAATAATTGAATTAGAGATTAATATTAATCAATATAAACCATTAAAGGGTTCTGCTTATATTATGATGACTATTGCTTTAAATGGGCTATACTATCTGCAGCTAAAAATGTGCAACATAGTAATAGATATTCATAATATGCAGTGGAAATTAAGAATGATGTGATTCATGTTGGAAGTATGATATTAAACTTTAAAAACTTGTCATTCCCAATGCCATTAGACCAAATCAGAAAATTTGCGGAAAATAATAATATCAGCATTAATGTTTTTGGATGTTCTGAGAAAGGAGATCAAATTGTAGGTCCCGAACATACCACAAAGTTGGAGAGAGATGTCCATATAAATGTATTGTTTCTGCAAAGCGGTGACAATTCACATTATGTTTGGATTAAAAATATATCAAGGTAAAAAGAAAACAAAACATGACTTCCTATACCTTATAAAATTACTATTTACCGATTAATTAAATCACAATTGACATTAAATACAAAAGCTCTACTATTAAGCAACTTTTACTTGCAGTACACCAGACATAAGGATGTTATGTTAAAACATAAAGCAGCAAAGTAGTGAAAGTGCAGCAAAGTAGTGACCACAATACCGATTCGTAAAAATAAGGATGATATTTTAAAGTCTACTTCTTTTAGGTCTAAGTTATATTTACCGTTTGTAATTTATGCTGATTTTGAGAGGATTTTAGAGAATGTACAGATAAATTATTCTGAAAATATTTGCACATAAGCCTATAGCAATTAGTTATTACATAAAGTGCGGTTTCAAATTATTAACCTATTCAGGAGAAGATTCTGCTAAGGTATTGATAGATAATTTAATTACTGATACTAAGCCTCTATATGTAAATTTTTTAAATAGAATAGTACCAATAAAGTCTCTAACTTTTGAAGAAATTGAAATCATAAAACATATTCAATATGTCATATTTGTAAGCAAATAATTGATCAACAAAAGTTTGCTGATCATTGTCATCTTACAGGTCAATATCGTGGACCTGCACACTCTAGTTGTAGCTTAACACGTAAATTTATACCAATTTTTTTCATAAGTTTTCTGGTTATGACTGTCATCTGTTTGTTAAAGAACTCGAATTTAAAGGACACATTAAAATAATTCCTCTGAATGAAAAACTATATATATCGCTTTCGAAAGATATTAGTGATAAAGAATTCTTTGAATTACGATTTTTAGACTCATACAGATTTATGAGCTGATCTTTAGAAGTATTAGCTAAAAATCTTGATGCTGATGATTTTCACATTTGGCACTCATTATATACAAGCATTGACGAGTTTAAACTCTTGAAAAGAAAAGGTGTTTTGCCCTATGAATATGTAGATTCACTAGCTCGACTTAAAGATATCAACTTACCTTCACGTGAAAACTTTTTCTCCACATTAAATAATGTATAGTGTTCTACTGATGATTATGATCATGCTGAAAAAGTTTGGAATACTTTCAAATGCAAAACTTTACTTGATTATATGCTGTTTTATTTAAAAACAAATGTTATACTTTTACCAGATGTTTTTGAAAACTTTATAAAAATATGAAAAAGTATTTATGAATTAAATCCTGTTCATTATCTAATTACAACAAGGTTTATCCTGGGAAGCAATGTTGAAGAAACCAGGTTTATTTAAAGATATTAATATGTATAATTTCATTAAAAGTGGGATTAGAGGTGGTATTGGTCAATGTTCTAAACGACATTCAAAGGCTAATAATAAATGTCTTCCTGAATATGATCAAAGTTTCAGAATAGTTTCAGAAAGCTTCAGAATAGTTGATGTAGTTAGATGCAAATAACTTATATGGTTGGGCAATGTCTGAATATTTACCTTATGGTGGATTTGAATGGGTTGAGGATATATAAAATGTTGATATTCTTAAAGTAACTTTAAAATCAGACTTTCGTTATATTTTAGAAGTTGATTTAAATTATCCTGAAAATATTCATGATATACACAATGACTTACCCTTCTGTGCTGAGAGTAAAAAAGGACAAGTAAGTCCAAAACTAAAAAATTGATTATAGATTTAAATAATAAACGAAATTATATATACATTACCGTAATCTACAGCAGTAGTTTAAAGGTTGTGAAAATTCATGGAATTTTGAAATTTCAGCAATCTAACTGGTTGAAGAATTATATTGATCTGAATACTTTTCATAGAACACTTACGAAATATGAATTTGAAAAAATTTCTTCAAATTATTAAATAATGCAGTTTATGGAAAAACAGCGGAAAATGTTGAAAAATGGAAGAATGTAAAGATTGTTATTGAATGGGAAAACAAAGGAAGATATTTAGGCGCCTGAGCCCTAATTGCAAGACCAAATTTTCATAGCTTCAAACTTTTTACAGATAGCTTGATAGCAATAGAACTCTCTCGTGAGCTAGTCGCATATAATAAACCAATATATATGGGACTTACTGTTTTAGAAATATCAAAATGAAAAATGTATAGTTTTCACTATGACTATATGAAACCTAAATTTAAGGAAAATTACAGTTGAACTATATTTGAATACATATTCATTTCTATATTCTATAAAAACAGATGATTTTTATGAAGATATTCGTAATGATATTGATCTAAAGTTTGAAACATCAGAATATCCTAGTGATAATAAATTAAATTTACCTTAAAAAATAAAAATAAAACATTAGGAATGATGAAAGATGAAAATAATGGTCGAATAATGAAAGAATTCATGGGGCTACGCTCAAAAATGTATTGTATTAATATTTTAGACTGTAATGAAGTAAAGAAGTGAAAAGCTGTGAAGAAATTTGTTTTATCGAAACTGAATATAAATGATTATAAAGATTGTTTACTACAGAATAAAAAAGTCTACGACAAAATGTATGTTTTCAGATCAAAAGTTCATGAAATTTATACACAACAATGGACAAAAATAATATTAAGTAATGATGATGATAAACGATATATTAAAGAAGATAAAGTAAATACTTACGCTTGGGGGCATTATAAAATTAATTGTAGTAGATAAATTAAGTTTTAGTCTTTTTATTAAAATATTGTATGTTTTTATTATTAGATAATATATAATAAATATTTTATTATTTTCAAAACAAAACTATACATTGTTTTTTATTTCAATATCAATAAATTTTCTTAAAACCAAAGCATTTTTTAATGCACAACATCCATAGTATGCATTGCATTGAGTAACATTGGACATTTTTTGTTTAGAGTTTTTAAATTATCACATCCAAATTCTTCCAAGTTGCAAACATTTTTGTTAAGTATATTTTCAATCCACATTTTTTTATTCCAATCCTTTAACATAAACTGTTGTAGACAGTATATTTGCCTTTAAAAAGTCTTTTACAATATTAAATGAGATGAAACCTTCATTCCACGCAAATCCATGACGATTTTTTGCTAGCCAATTTCATTCTTTTTAATATTTCTGAGATAATTATCTAAATTCAAACGGAGGTTTAATGATAAAACTTAGAAATTCTGCGTAGAGAGTTAAAAGTAATAGCCAACTCTTTTGCTATAAATCTATCTGCACCTCCTTTAAAACCTTGCAGATCTAATATTATGCAACTATCTGGAGCCATTTAAAGGTTTGTAATAAATAGTTCAATGGTATATATTTTGCTAAAATATGTATAGATAATAAATCAATTTTTTGATTTTATTATTTAAAGGCAAAAATAATAGAAACAAAGATTGCACAAAGCGGTGTACAAAATTTTTTTCGTTCTGCGCATATAAGCCTTAGTAGAATGGTTGCAAAGAGAAATGTCAAACTAGCGTGGATTTTGTAAACAAAGAAGTAAACAGTGCTGAGGAATATTAAAAAAAGAATCATTTATTTTTATATATGAAACATTTTTCGGCGAAATACACTATAAATTTAAATTGCAATTATTTCTATTAGAAAACCGCACATCATATATCTGTAGTAAGCATAGGCGGCATCACTAATATATATTGAGTATATTTGTCTTTAGAATACGCTACATTAGTTTCAGTTATTTAAAAGCTCTTAATATAAAATACAGCACTGTAAGCAACCCATGGAAATACTAACTTTTATATAATACTGTACGTAGCCTTAAGAATACGACTCTGTATAAATGTAAAAGAATGACTACAATGAGATTGAAATAAAGCATTACTTTGAGAGACGTGAAACAGTAAAGTCATTAGTTTGAGTATATTCCCGTACACTACAATTTCAGAAGTGGGATTATAACCTAAAAAAAAAACCCTCTAAAAGACTTGAGAAGTAACAGAAAAGACTTTGGTCGTCATAGAAAACGAGTGTTTCTAAAAATAACGTTTGAGAATAAAACGATAGAAAAACGAATGTTGGAAAATGAGTGTACAGAGAGAGAGCGGTGAGGATATATTGTGCGACAATAATGTAGTCTGCGCTGTCGACTATACTGCTGCTCAATTAAAAGAATGGTTGGATCGTTTAGACATGTCGACACAGGGGACGAAAGCTGCACTTGTTGCGCGTTTAAACCATGTCCCCACAGCCTTGCGAGGAGAACCACCGCTGCGTAGGAACGAAGTGGAATTCGAAGATGTTACGCAGCAGCAGTTAACAAGCAGCGTAAACGCTGCTGACAAACATGTAAATGCGGAAGTCGTAAATCAGCTGGAACACACAAACAAACCCAACGACATAAACTTATAAGAGAATGGTGTGGAAACCGAACTGAGCGAAGTGGAACCAACATACACTGATGGAAACAATAGAACACATCTCGAGTTAACTAGTGACGAATGCAGTTTTCGAACAACAACAACTACAATGAAGGAGATAGAATTGTTGAAAATGCAAATAAAGTTGCTCGAGAAAGAGAAAGAACTCAATGCACGACAGCAACAGATAGAAAAGGCGACTGCGGGCGGTACAACACGTATCGAAACAAATGTTTCAGCACTGTTTCATGTTGCTAAGGAAATGTTGCCAGACTATAGTGGTGATGATGGTTTCAACGTTTGGCTGACTCAAGTTAAGAGTATTAAAAATGTTTATAAGCCGACAACATGATGCGAATGGTCGTGGTGCAAGCAAGCTGTAATTACGGAGGAAATTTGAATTGCGTTGTTGGGAGTTTGGGGAAAAATTTGTCAACTATTAGAACCACAAAATGTTGTTGGCGGCTGGTGTTATGATGGATAACGACGAATTGGTTGCGTGTTGAGTGGCCGGAATTCCTGAAAAGCAACTCCGAGTGCAGGCTCATATACAACGCTTTAAGTGTCCGTCTGATTTGCTGCACGCTTTCGCAAAAGTTGAGCTAAGCGAGCCTATTGGAATTGAAAGGCCGGTGAGAGAAAAGTCGACGATGCGTTGCTGCAATTGTAATTCTGTGGGTGATATTGCAGCAAACTGTGTGAAGCCGAAGAGAGAATATGGAGCATGCTACGCTTCTGGAGGCCGTGATCATAGAGTTGCAGATTGTCCTCAACGAAAGATGCCGTCGAATAATTATGTAAGATTGTTTGATTTGTATATAAGAAATGTTCGGAATGATTTTAATGTCCTCTCCGTAGAATGCCTCCTACACTCTGGTAGCCGCATCAGCTTTATAAGAAAGTGCCGACTAGCTGAAAATTTTTATATTTTGGATCATGAAGATCATTTTTATTTTGGCTTAAATAAAAGCAGATTAATAACCTATGGGAACATTTTTTGTTTTATTGTTTTTGAAAATAAGAGAGTTGATATTGAATTAGTTGTTGTGGCTGATGAGTCTATGGGTTATGATGCGGTGTTAGGTAGAGATTTTTTGGATAAATGTGGATTTAAATTTGTGTGTACAAATTTTAAATATAGTAACCAAGTTTTAAGTGAAAGTGGTGCTGGAAGGCAAAATGTTATGAGACAGGAAATAATAGATATAAATGAATGTGAAGATTTTTAAAAGGAAATTCTAGCCATTGAATATGATACGGGCACTGAGAAAATTAACTACAATATTTGTGAAGATGTTTGTTATGAAATTAGGGAAAAGTTTATTTGCTTATTTCGGGAGCATTATTTGATGCCGGAACGTCCCAGTGAGCCTGCTATAAGAACTGAAATGAAATTGGCTTTTAATGACCTGAAACCATTTCATTGTTCTCCGAGACGACTTTCATACGCGGAAAGAAGTAAGTTACAGGAATTGTTGGATGAATACTTGGCAAAAGGTTTTATTAGGCCAAGTGATTCGGAGTATTCTTCACCGATTGTTTTGGTCAAGAAGAAAATGGGAGATCTTCGTATGTGCATTGATTTTCGGGTACTTAACAAGTCTACGATGAAGGATAATTATCCTATTCCAATAATTGATGATTAATTGGAGAAGCTTGCTTCAAAGACTATTTTTACTAAACTAGATTGGAAAAACGGGTTCTTTCATGTGTTTATGCATGAAGATTCGGTAAAATATACATCCTTTGACACCCCTTGGACAGTTTGAGTTTTTAAGAATGCCATTCATCTTGAAAATGCGCCTTCTGTATTTCAATGGTTCATTCATAGAATTTTTGCTGATATGATTAGAGAGGATAAAGTGATAGTATATCTCGATGATATAATGATAGCTTCGGATAATATAGAGGAACACTTATTGGTATTGAAGGAGACTTTTAACAGATTAGTTGAAAATAAACTTGAGCTACGTTTGGATAAGTGTGAATTTTTACAGACTAAGGTGAAATATCTGGGTTATACAATCGACGGACAGGGCATTAAGGCTGACGAAGCATACAGGCAATAGAGGACTTCCCAGTACCGACTAAGCATCATTCCGTTCAAAGATTTTTAGGATTGTGCTCTTATTTTCGGAGATTCATTGAAAATTTTTCAATTCATGCTAAACATTTACACGATTGTTTGAAGAAGGATAGGAAGTTTTTATTTGGGGAAAAGGAACTTCAATGTTTTGAACTTCTGAAACGGAAACTGTTAGAGTCACCAATATTGGCTTTGTATAACCCCAGTGATCAAACGGAACTGCATTGCGATGCAAGTTCTATAGGTTTTGGTGCCATTCTCATGCAAAAGAAGAACGAGGGTAAATGGCACCCGATATTTTATTATTCGAAGAGAACTTCTGATGTCGAGTCAAGATTTCACAGCTTTGAGTTGGAGACTCTTGCGATAATTTATGCCTTGCAACGTTTTCGAGTATATTTGCAAGGCATTCCTAAAATAGTAGCGGATTGCAATTCACTTGCCTTGACTCTCGATAAGAAAGATTTGAACCCTCGAATTGCACGATGGGCTCTAGAACTTCAAAGCTACGATTACACGTTGGAACACCGTTCTAGTACTCGTATGCAACATGTCGATGCTCTCAGCAGGTGTACTAATATTCTAGTAGTGGAGGCGAATACATTCGAGAAGAACCTTATTATTTGCCAAAGTAGAGATGAGAAACTGGGAAAATTTAAGGACTTATTGGAGAACTCTGAGCATGATTTATATGAAATACGTAATGGGGTATTGTATAGGAAATGGAGAAATGGCGGTTTATTATTTTGTGTGCCTCAGGAGATGGAGGAACACGTCTTGTATAAATATCACGATGAATTGGGTCACATCGGCATAGACAAGACGAGTGATATAATTTCCAAGAGCTATTGGTTCCCAAGTATTAGAGCAAAGGCCAAAATTCACATCGATAACTGTTTAATATGTATCTCTTTCTCGTCGAAATCGGGAAGAGAAGAGGGATTCCTGCATAACATACCCAAGGGCAATAAACCTTTCGATACCATTCATATTGATCACTATGGACCAGTTGATGCAAATAGATCGAATAAACACATATTAGTTGTGGTCGATGGTTGTACGAAATTCGTTAGACTTTACCCCACCAAGACGACGAAGACTAGGGAAGTAGTTCGGGCAATAACAGATTATTTTAGATCGTGCAGTCGTCCTAGATACATAATATCGGACAGGGGAAGTTCTTTTACTTGGAATGAGTTTAAAGATTTTATAGATGGAAACAACGTGACACACATAAAAGTGGCAACTGGTTCCCCACAGGCAAATGGACAAGTTGAGAGGATTAATAGGAGTTTAGGTCCTATGATTTTTAAGCTTACTGATGCGGGAAAAGGATTACATTGTGATTTGGTTATCGAAACGGCTGAACATGCGCTTAATAATACCCAACATCGAAGTATAAAACAGTATCCCAGCGTTATGTTGTTTGGTATCAGGCAAAAAGGTGATGTCGTGGACACGTTGCGGGAGAACGTCATTGAACAGTAACAACCCATAGAAGAGAGAGACGTAGAGCAAATTAGGGTAAGTGCGGAGGTAGAACAGCGTAAAGTGCAAGCGTATAATAAAAAATTGGTCGATGTCAAAAGGCAACGTTCACGAAAGTATGAACTACGTGGGGGCTTCTAAAAAGTTAATACCAAAGTTCAAGGGACCATATAAAATTTCGAAAAAGTTGGAAAATGATAGACACGTCTTGGAGGACGTTGAGGGGTTTCAGCAAACAAGAGTACCATATAGTGGAGTTTGGGCGGCGGCAAATATTAGGCAATGGTTTGGGACAAAACGGCGTTGAAAATTGTAACAATAATTTAGCAATATTGAACAAAACTTTAAATGTAATGAGATCCGAAGATCTACAAGTCAGGAAGGCCGAGTTGTAGTAAGCATAGGCGGCATCACTAATATATATTGAGTATATTTGTCTTTAGAATACGCTACATTAGTTTAAGTTATTTAAAAGCTCTTAATATAAAATACAACACTGTAAGCAACCCATGGAAATGCTACCTTTTATATAATACTGTACGTAGCCTTAAGAATACGACTCTGTATAAATGTAGAAGAATGACTACAATGAGATTGAAATAAAGCATTACTTTGAGAGACGTGAAACAGTAAAGTCATTAGTTTGAGTATATTCCCGTACACTACAAATGCTAAATTAAATAAATCAGTTGTGCAAACAAATTTGGAAGAATTGTACAAGTTCAGCAATACGAATGCAATTTAAATAATTCTAATTTTAGCAATTTGATACTTCAAGCTATTAGCAAAGTCATCATTTGTGAAATGCTCCATGCAAATGAAGCTGGTCCTCGAATTGAAAATGTTTTCTCGCCGGCAAAAAGTTGTGACGAGCAAAATTATTGACTAATTTTGCTCACACAATAATTCCCCAACAAAACAATAGTCACTGCGAAAATGGACCGTCAGCATCACTCATGTGCGAAGAATTGTCAGTGCCGTAGCGAATCATCTTGCGCGGCCCCATCAACGCTTAATATTAATTATTAGAATACCTTCGCACCAATGGAAACCACGGCGAAGGCGGGAGCACATGAAATGCACGAAGTATTAAATGTTGGTCAATAAATCACATGCAAATTATAACAACAACTACGCAACCGGAATGTCAACAACAGCATTGGCAAAGCCAAGCCAGCCGCTTGCGTAAGACAAGGAAAATGAATTGAATGTGGATTATACCAACAAGAATGCGCCGACAGACTTGGCGAACTCAAACCAGCCGTTTGCAGTGACCGACAACAACAACAACACTACAGGCAGACCACAATTAATCGTGCGTTAATTTCAACAACAAGACTCGGCAGAATTTACCGGGTGCGTTAGCTCTGGAAATAGTACAACAACAACACGAGGAAGGAATGAAAAGTAAAGAGACGACAACATAACTATAGTTGTGCCGACAAGTGGCGCGGACATCACACAAAGGAGAAACACACAAATAGTGTTCAAAAGCTAATGGATAATTTACATAATATTAACCACCAGCAGAAAGAAATCATGCGCGCAACAACAACAACAGGGCGTGCAATAGCAACAACGTGCCGCTGCAACTACTACGTGCTTGACAACAGCCGGATTTTTCCAGGAAAACGATGAGGGTCCCCTAAGGTCATGCGGAAAACACCAACAATGCCTTGGCCTTAGCAACAGGAACCGGTAGTCGGAGCAACGGCCAGCGGGACTAGAAGAACAACTAGAGTTGTAATAGGTGGATATTAAAGCACCTGCACCCTGACATACGGGCAATTTTCCTGCTACACATCGCGCAAGTAAGTATTAAAGAAACGTTGCCACATAGACGCCCCGAGATTAGAAATCAGTAACAATGGACACACACACACACACAAGCCCTGCATTTACTACGAATGCTGGATTTTAATAAACTGTCATTGTAAACCAGAATTTGTTCGTCAACGTTAGAACGGTGGAAGTGGTTTGTCAATCCACCACCGTTGAAACGAAAGACTCAAGACACGGACCTAGACACTAAGAAGTACTGCGTTTGCTACGAACGCTGGGTTTTTCAATCCGCCTTCATAGAAAACCAGGACTTGCTTCTCAAAGTCAAACCGGTGGAAGTGGTTTTTTAATTCACCACCATTGAGACTGGAGACAAGGCGGCACAGTACCGACTTCAGGAGCGGCCTTCATAAAAACTTTAAACTATAATGTGTAAACCTAGATATAACAATAAGGATTTAATAAAAAAACTTGAACATTACAACGCTCGAGTAATTTTCTGTACACGACCCTGGCGAACCGCTGAGTATTTACCCCAGCAAATTTGAGTCGTTACAAAGTCATCCACTTTTTAAAACTGCACTCCGACGCTTTACTTTCATTTCAGTTATTGCAGCCTGCCACCGTACATTTTTAATAATTGTCTGTTTATTTTCTTATTTATTTTATTATTTAAAAATACACTTTCCGCACTATGTATTTTTTGCTACGGTGACGTCACAACCCAGCAACGAAATGTCAAACTAAGAAAGAAAATAATAAAGGACCTGCGCAATGCATAATCTTGTGAAGACCTAAATTTTGTAAAAATTTATGGTCACACAAAATACCGCCCTCACCGTATACCAACACCATGCGAGCACATGTAGCCAAACCACGCCACACGTGGTTATGCTCGAACACGACACAACGCCGAAATATGGGAATTCCGTATGCTCGAACACGACACAATGCCGAAATACGGGACTTGTCGATGCTCGCATGAAAAAATGTATAAAAGGCCGGTGCACAGAGGAACCGGTCTCTTGTGATTTCAACATCGGCGGCGACAACAGCGGACGTGCAGGCTCTCTCTCTTGTGATTTCAACAGCGGCGGCGACAACAGCGGACGAGCAGTCTCTCTCTCTCTCTTGCGATTTCAACAGTAGCGGCGACAACAGCGAACGAGCAGGCGAGTAAGTGGGTATAGTATTCGCAGACAGTGGCGACCACGGCAGACAGTTCCTGACTTTTGAGACTTCTTACGTGATTGGTGGTGTGAGGTTTTAACCGACATCACTACCACGTAAGAGAGTGCTCCACCCTAAGCGAAATAAACGCGTGGTCTTAACCGGCGTTCAATTTCAAAGCAGCTGTTGCTTCACTTTAGTTATTTGAGACTTCTTACGTGATTGGTGGCGTCAGGTTTTAACCGACATCACTACCACGTAAGAGAGTGCTCCACCTTAAGCGAAGTAAACATACGTCTTAACCGGCGTTGAACTTCAAAGCAGCTATTGCTTCTACGTCTGCCACGTCTACCCCACTTCACCGCAATTAGACAAAGCGGAAATTTAGTTATAATCAGTTTAAGATGAAGTTATAGTTTACTAAATAATAAAAGAAAGTAAAACAGTCTACATCAAACGTGTTGTGTTAAGGTCAATAAAACAAATATTGTACTAGACTCTGGGAAGGCTGAGCGTGCCCCAGCTAGAGATTCCTTACAATAATCTTCTCTATCATTCTTGATTTAAGGGTATATATTCTATAACTCTATAATGAATGAGAACACAATATGCTGATGTATTTGCTGGAATATTCTTTAATGTCTTCAATTCGATTTTGATATCAATTGGTCCAGTTTTAACAGCTTCGTTTTGATGTGTTATATCAACCTCTATTATTGGAGCTACAGTCTTAAATTCATCAAATAATAATAGAGGTTGAGGATTACGTAATAACTTTGTTGAAACTGTGAATTTAAATGGCATAACGATCATTATCCAATTTCAAATTAAGACCATAATATGGATCTGTAATTGAGGTTAGATGTTCTTTTACATCCGTTAGATCACAATGTTGAAATTGGTTTCCATTTTGGAATCCGATCAAAATGATGCGTGGTCTTTCACCCTGTGTTGAAAGTTTAACATTCCACAAGTGATTTATTCCTTGGGAGAGCATGGGATTAAAGTGGCAAGCCCAACTGCGAAATGCAAATGTTAATGGTTTACCGCAGCTCAATGTCTTAAATATTCCTAATTTGTCAAAATCAGATAATTTTAAATGCGGAATTTTCCATGTGCTATATAGTATGTTTAGCATTATATTTTCCTTTGAATCGCTTGAGGTCACAACATTTTGACCGTTCTTTGAACGTAATAATATTAATTCATATTTACAGTTTACCGCCACTTTAAGTTCTCAGAAAATCCTAATAACATTTTCAGTGGTATATAAAAATTAATGTAACCATTAGATAATTGAATAGTATTTGTTGATGTCCAACCAGCAGTTTTTAACATATTTCTCACACTTTTATTCAAAGAAATTAATTGTTGTAGTGATTCCCAACGTGAACGAACAATTTGCAAACCATTAAGCTCATATCGAATTTCATCAAACAAATATTCCGTAAAATTTTTTTCAAATTTATGTTGCTGAATACTCTATATATATATATATATATATATATATATATATATATATATATATATATATATATATATATATATATATATATATATATATATATATATATATATATATATATATATATATATATATATATATATATATATATATATATATATATATATATATATATATATATATATATATATATATATATATATATATATATATATATATATATATATATATATATATATATATATATATATATATATATATATATATATATATATATATATATATATATATATATATATATATATATATATATATATATATATATATACGAGTATATATATGAGGGCGGATTGATCTTGAAGCTACCTAAGTAGGAAAAAAAAATTTTTTTTTCAAAAACCATTTATTTTTCAACATACGAGTGATCAAAAAATATCCGTTATTTTCATCTTTTCGTGAATTACGTATGTTCGATGTTCGCATTTTTTTTCTGTTATGTTGGTACACATGTCTGTTATATATGTTGGCAATACCAACCATTTTGGATTGTCAGATAGTTTTTGACAGATAAAAGGTTAGTCGTCTTTTGGTGTGCGCTTCGATTTTGTACTATTCGAAAAAATGGATCAAAGAAACTGTATTCAGTTTTTGTAAAAAATGAAATTAAATGCGCAAGGACATTTGAAATGTTGACTGCGGCCTTTGGCGAGTCTACTATGAGCAGAACACAAGTTCAATTGTGGTATAACCGGTTTAAGGAAGGCCGAGAAGATGTCAATGACGATGCTCGTCCTGGTCGCCCGAGCACGTCAACAACCGATGAAAACATTGACGCAGTGAAGAAAATGATTTTGGATACTCGTCGAATCACTATCAGAGAGGTTGCTGATGATGTTGGCATATCGTTCGGCTCATGCCAAGCAATTTTTACGGATGTTTTAGGCATGAAACGTGCGGCAGCGAAGATTGTTCCAAAATTGCTAAATTTTGAGCAAAAACAACGTCGCATGGACATCGCTCAGAAGCTGTTTTTGGCCAAAAACAAAACCGTTATCATGCCTCAACCACCGTATTCACCGGACTTGGCCCCCGCTGACTTTTTCCTTTTTCCAAAACTGAAGACACCGATGAAAGGAAAGCGTTTTGCTACGATTGCGGAGATAAAAGAAAAATCGAAACAGGAGCTGTTGGCGATACCAAAAAAGGGTTTCAGAAGTGTTTCGAGGATTGGAAAAAAAGCAGGCATAAATGTATTATATCTGAGGGGAATTGCTTTGAAGGGCACAAGATAGTTGTTGATGAATGAATAAATACATTATTTTTTTATCACACAATAACGGTTATTTTTTGATCACACCTCGTAGTCTCCTTTTATTTCGACACACTTAGTAAGACGATATTCCAACTTTTTTATACCATCTGAATAATACGATTTCGGGAACCCCTCAAAATACGCGTTAGTTTCGGTAATCACTTCTTTGTTTTAGATAAATCTTTTTCCTGCGAGCCATTTTTTCAAGTTTGGAAACAGGAAAAAGTCACTAGGATCTAAATCTGGACTATAAGGTGGATGATTAACCAATTCGAAGTGTATTTCACGTAATTTTAGCATCGTATCTAATTCTGTGTGAACCGGTGCGTTGTCTTGAAGAAAGAGCATTTTTTTCTTTTTTAAATGTGGTCGTTTTTCCTTCATTGCATCAATCAATTGATCCAATAATGCACGATAATACTTTCCTGTGATTGTGGATCCATTTTCAAAATAATCGATGAGCAATATTCCGTGCGCATCCCAAAATACAGTGGCCATAACCTTGCCAGCCGGTTTCACTGCCTTCGCCTTCTTCGGAGCACTTCCACTAGCTTCCACCCATTGTTTCGATTGATTTTTGGTTTCAGGTGTGTAGTGGTGGACCCACGTTTCATCAACAGTTATTAATCGACGCCAAAAATCAACAGGATTACGCTTTATCATGTCCAAACACCGCTGTGGAGTGGTCTGTCGAACTCGTTTTTGTTCGACACTGAGCAAACGCGGCACCCATCTTGCCGATAGCTTTTTCATATGCAAATATTCATGCAAAATGTTGAACACACGTTCATATGATATGTTTACCGTTTCAACAATCTCACGCAACTTGACCCGGCGATCATTTTCATCTTGATA
This sequence comes from Clusia tigrina, assembly GCA_920105625.2. Taxonomy (NCBI): domain Eukaryota; kingdom Metazoa; phylum Arthropoda; class Insecta; order Diptera; family Clusiidae; genus Clusia; species Clusia tigrina. Next base: position 119,144,303 of record OV050031.1, read on the forward strand.
TTTTCTTCAGTAACCACCTCTTTTGGCCTTCATGTTGATGGTATTGTTGCAGTACTTGTTCGGTCGCGTTTAAATTCTAATGAGTCATAGTGAGTAGACGTGTTTTTGGTGCTAACGAGTTGAGAGCGGCTTTTATGCTATTTGCCATATATATTGATCTGTTAATCCGCCTACTAAAGCTTGAAGTTGTGACTGAGTGTCGGTGTTTGTGTTGAGTTTTTTCTTTCTGTATCGTCGATATATAATAAAGAAACCTGTTTTTGCAAAAATGTCATTGGCAACCAGACAGGCAGCACAAAGAAGAGAGAATCAAAATTTGGCGCCAAGTTTGCACTCAACACCAAATGCGAACAAAGCAACTGCAGATAGGCTCTCTGACTCTGGTTTTCTGGCTGCATGGGATGAGCGGTTGGTTAAGCTCAAAGAGAGCATTGTCACAAAGCTTAACGGGTCTGCGAAGCTGCTTGAGGATCGTGTTATGCAGAAAATGAGTGAGTTGGCCGGTGAGTTGTCTAATATCAAGAGAGATTTTAGGCAAATTGAGTCTAGAGTGTCGACAATTGAGCGATCCATCACGGAGGTTGAAACACTGAAGTCAAATGTGCACTCTCTGCAATCCCAAGTGGAAAAATTTTAAGGTGATGCTGTCTCAACGGATATATTAATTAATGGAATACCTGAGAACGATAGTGAGAGATTGGGTGATACATTTAATAAAATCTGTCAATCGGTCAAATGCGACTCGTCGCGGGTTCGGGAAGTATTTCGTCTGCGCTCGAACCGTAGCCAATCTCAAAATGGATGCGGCGGTTTTGGTGAGACTGCCAACGGCACAACAAAGGAGTAATCTCTTTCGGGCTATTGCTGGGTTCTGCAATGAGAAGAAGAGATCCATCTTACTCTCTGATATCGGTGTCGTTGGACAAACTCCCGTATTTGTACATGAGAGCCTAACTAAGAGCAATCGGGTAATTATGCAGTATGCATCGAGGCTTAGGCGGCAGCGGCTGTTGACTTCTGCATTATCCATGCGAGGCATGGTATATGTTCGAGTGAATCGAGATTCTGAAGCGAAACTGGTTACAAGCAAAGAGGCCGTGGATTCGCTCGTTGGCGCACCAGCAGCTACTAATTTACAATAATGTTGTGTTCATTCCTTATGTTTATTTCAAACTAAGCTATAAGTTTTCTTCTTTTTATTACTTTATTCTTTTATATATTTTTAACTCTTTACTTTTCATATAGGTATATCTATTCTTCCACTTCTTTCTATACATTTAATTTGCTTTCTGTTGTTGCGGCTGCTGCTTATTACTATTTCGGGCTTTGATTTCTGTGGTTGTGCTAGTGGTAATCATAAGGTATTGGTTGATGTATTGTGCAAACAGCGTTGTGGCTTACAAATTGTACATTTTAATGATAGAAGTCTTAACTCTTCCAAACTTGATTATGTGAGGTACATTTTTGCTGATTCCTCTGTTGATGTGATTTGTGTGTCTAAAACTTGGTTTGGGAATGGAGCTAGTTACCTATATTTCAATATACCCACTTACAACCTTTTTAGGAATAATAGAGTCGGCCGAAAAAGAGGTGGTGTTGCTATTTTTGTTAAAACTTTTCTAAATGTAAAAATCGTAAATAGGTCTGATGGCACCGCAGTTGAGTTCGTAAATCTGGAAATATCTGACAATAATTCTAAAGTCATGGTTTCATGTGTGTATAACCCTAATAAATGTCACAGACTTGAGCCGTTTTTCTCTGATTTGTCGTTGCGTGTAATTGACGATGACTACTATATTGTGTGTGGGGATTTTTATGTAAATCTGCTCTCTGCTGATGCTGTTTCGGATAAACTTCGTGACCTTATTAGTGCGTCTGGCCTCTCTGTTGTGAGCTCCATCATGCCTACTAGATTTGCAAATAATGCTGGTCCTAGCTTACTGGACCTCTTTATTATATCTGACATATCAATGCTATTTATCTTTGATCAGCTCACTTTTATTTCTGATCATGACTTGATATTCTGTACACTAAATGTTAATATTGGTCGAAAAATGAAAACTACCTCTATCTCGTACCATGATTATAAGTCCATTGACTTGACTTCTTTGTTTAGTACGCAATTACAACTACTGTTGTAACTTGTCTTGTCAATAAATTCGTTACAAAAATAATCTTCATATTCACACAATTGACGACTATCGACATACTCACATTTATAAAAAATTATAAATTTAAAATTGATGTAAAAGTAAAATTATAACTAAAGGTAGTTTATAAAGTAATTTATAAATATATAATAAATGAAAAATTGGTAAGTAAGAAGTATATATAGGTTACATATATTTTTAAGTTTTAATGCGTTTTTGGGCAAAGAAGAATATCCGGGAGGATCATCATTATGCAACATGGACCTAAATGAAACGTACTTCAGAGTCGAAGCCAGAGCGTGAGACAAACCAACGTCCCTGAAGGTCAACCAAAGTCCCTGAAGGCAAACCAACGTCGGTGAACGTGAGGCAAACCAACTTCGGTGAACAGTAGATAGATTGCCAGCCGGAAAATAAAAGTTTGCGCCAGAAAAGTCAACTGAAGAAGACAATGAAGTAAAGGTAAAATAAGTAAAAGTTTTCTCTCTAAAGGTTCGCGTGCCGGGTGACCGGTCAAATACCAATGGAGAGGAAGCTGTTAGGATCACTCCATCTCAGCCTCGCTTGATTTAATTAAGTTAATCGCAGAGGACGATGTGGACGTAGCCCTTATTCAAGAGCCTTGGCTCGTCAGAGGTAACGTAAATTAGAGGTAACTTAGATTCCACAGACATAAGTTAAGATAAGAACGTGTATAGTTGCCAAGAAGGATATTAATATTTTTCATCTAACTCCCTACAGCACTGAAGACCTTACAATGGTGGTATGCGAGCACAAGCAAAAGCCAATGTGGAATGGCCACCACCACAGATCTTCCGGCAACTTGTCGCTCACGGTGAGTTACGCAGACTGGGCATAGTGGAAGACTGCGACCCAAATGGGCACCATGACCTCTAGGGCAGTACTGACACCAATGGTAGAGGTGAGTCCATTTTTTATTACATTCTCTCCACTAGCCTAACATTATGTAACAAGGACGTAAGTAAGGTTAGGGATGAAGTTATTCACATCACTGTGGCAACTGGACCTAATACCATACGAGTCGACAGTTGGAGAGTACCTGAATCTTGCTCCTTTTCGGATAATAGTCGCACACGCTTCTCAGTTTACTTAGAGGTAGAGACCCCACGGCCTTTTACCAACCCAAAAAAGACTGACTGGTCCAAATTCTCAAGACTGGCGACCCAAATACTTACTTTGATGAAAGTCAAAGTCGGCGAGGGGAATGCTAACATTGACAAGGCGGTAGGTCGTCTTACGGGAATACTGAAAAAATCTCCTGAACTATCTTATCCTTTGACTAGGCAGCGAGCTAAACCAAAACCAGTTTGGTGGAATGCAGAGTTAGGACTTTTTAGGAAAAGATCAAGAGGCCAAAAATTCAGCAAGGCCAAAAATAGTCGGCTGGAAGAGGATTGGGAAAATTATAGTAAGTTTTTATGAATACAAAAATAAAATTAAGGCTGCGAAGAGGGAGTCCTGGCAGCAGTCTGCGGAACTCTAGAGTCGGTCAATGATGCAGCAAGACTTAGGAAAATACTGTCCAGAAATACGACTGTTCTCGAAAGTGTGAAGAAACAAGATGGCTCATGGACTGGCTTATTGGCAGGAGTACTTTCCAGATTGCACGGACTATTACAACGTTGATACGCAGTCGATAAATCTTGCCCGTGTTTCAAGGACCGACGTGAAGGAGGGCAAAATTACGATAGGTTCCTTCGACCCGTATAAATCAGCGGATCCTGATGGAGTTATAACGGCTATGCTGCAACATTCTGCTGAGGGCGTGATCCCTCATTGAGCTCACATCTTCACAAGGATGGGTATGTGCCAAAAATTTGGAGAGAAGTCAGGGTGGTTTTCACTTCAAAAGCGGGAAAAATAAATCACTCTGCTGACAGACATTGCAGATTAATAAGTCTTTGATAATGTATTCTTAAAACACTTGAGAGGCTTATCGATTTGTATTTTAAAAGGATTACCAATATTTGCACAATGGATATTGCGTAAGATGCATACCGTGAGGGTAGATTAGTGGATATCGCACTTCATGAAGTGGTTGGTAGGTCAATAAACTATAAGGAATATATGCTGGTGGGTTCTCTGGATATTGAGGGGGCCTTCAGCAATGTAAACACAGAGGCGATCTGCAAGGCGCTGAGAGATCATGGAGTGAAGGAATTCATTGTGAGATGGATTAACACAATGCTAGTAAGCAGGGGCATCACCACCACTATGGGGACGGTCATTACCGTTATCACACCAATGGTTCTACATTGGTGTATTCCGTCGAGCGGACTATGCAGGAGTTGCCATTACGAAGAAGAGATAGAATCGATTAATCATTTTTATGTCAATGTCCAATACTATGTTTGTGTGCCGCGCTTCCTTTACAAACTTGACAGAGATAACGAAGTTGGACTTATCTGTTTTCCTCACTTTCGTCTGCAAAACCAAATGTTTTAATAAGGATGGTACTTCCAATGTATACGGAAATCGAGGGTAAGGACGAGTAAGCCTCCTCTTGGAATTTTTGAAGCAGTCACAATGGACATAGATGTCTCCTAGTTGAAGTGCGGATACTTCCTCACCTCACGCACACGCCTTCCTAACCTAAGCTAACCTAAAGGTAGAAGAAGTACAAGAAGCAAACGAACGACAAAACAATGTCTAACACATGCATGAATCTGGACAAACGTCAAAACTTTAAACGATCCTGGTTGGGAATATTTTTCTGCTGAAAGATAATTGAAGATTAATTTTGAGACAAAAGAGTTTAGGGGTTTCTAACTCCCCATGCACGAGATGACTGCGAACTGAAGCCTACGAGAAAATGAAGATGGTACCAGTAAAATACCACCAAATCCAAGAAACAAGACCCACGGCGATCATATATAAATTTCGTAGCTATTTTGACGACACTGAGTATAATTATTATTATGGTGACAATGCTGATGATATGGGATATTGATTGACAATCCTGTACGGAAGTATCCAAATTTGTATTTTCAGCAAGGAAAGTATCATGGTATCAGCCATTATTTCATACGCCAGGATGCAAATTTTCTGATACCTGTTCAGACCTGTTATATAAAGTCCAAGGTTCCTCCGTAAATAAAATAGGAGCCAGTTACAACAAAAATCACCGCTTAAACTTTCGGCATTAATTTCAAGTCGCAAACTGAAGAATCTTAAAGCGCAAACTTCACTCTAACTACGAACAGATACGTCATTACGTAGCCAAGCTTCACCGGGCTACTTTTCAACCTGTTCTCCAATTCGAAGATCTCCGCCGACACTCACTACCGAAGATCTACATTGACTTCGTCAGAAGCGCAACTACTCGCATAATCTTGCATCATCTGCCACCCATTCAACAAACTACAGAGCAGACATCAAAAGGTTTTAAACATTCAATTACTAACACGGCGTAAAGGACTATCGGTAAGCAAAACACACGCCGGCCTACAAGTTTATACTTACCGTTCCAGAAAATGGGGAGGGGAATGCAGAATTCACCGAGGGAATGCAGCAGTATTGTAAGAATAAATAATAGGAATAAATTGTAAAACAAAAAGAAAAACAAGAAGAAAAGAAAACGGAAAAAACAAAAAGAACAAAAAACTAAAAGAGTCCAATAATATAAAAATAAATAAGCCGCCCTCTGTAGTCTAGTGGTAAGCATGCTAGACTAACACCCCGAGGGTCGCAGGTTCAAATCCTGTCACGGGCCTTAAAATCATTTTCTCTCCCAGTCGAAAGCCTCTGTAGCTAGTACTCATTCCCCCAAAACCTTGCATTCATAATTAATTATGGTGTAAGATATAATAATAATAATAATAAAAATAAATAATAAAATTAAAAAAGTAATAGATAAAAACAAAACCAATAGGAAAAAAAAAATAATGATAAAATAGAAAACAAAACATAAAATCCTCATAAAACAAAAACAAGAGAGACAAAAATATAGTAAAGATAGATAAGAAAAAACAAACTGAAAATAATAATTAAGTTATTGCTTTTCAAGTAATAATAATAATATTAATACTAATAAAAACAAACTGTATGTACGGTATTGTGTAGTAAATAGGATGCAAACATTTTTTGGTGCAGAATTATTCACTAGCATTACCAACCTAGAAAGAGGGTAGGGATGTTGTCAGTCAATCTCACAAAGTCCACTAAACCCCAGTAGCGTTTAGACTTTATTATTAATAAAATAATAAACGTGCATAGTCCGTATATTTTAGCACTATAATTTAGTAAAATTGTTATTAATAACTAAAAGTCGATTGTATGCTTTTAGGTGCGCACATTTGACAATTGAACTGCAATTCACTTTCACTACCATGCAATTTGCAAACCAAAGAATAGGGCAATAACAATGTTTGAAGATTCTAACAAACGAAGTCTGGGGAGTTTTATCTCACACAGTTAGACCCACCAAAGTGGATCCAGGCACCAAGCGCCAAGTTAACATCCATCAGTGCATCATAGATATACCCCCAACATAAATGGCCGGTAGGAGCCGGACAACATGTGAAGATACATGTAAGTATCCTACCCCAACAAAGCTTCATTAGGCAATAAGGTAAATCGTTTTCTCATAGCCGATCGCTAGCAATTTTGTATTGTATCTGGTTTAACCTGAAAGTTTTTTAGTTCTGCGTTTCTCTGCGGGAGGTAGAAAAGTTTACATCTGTGGTGAATCTTTTGTTATTGCGGTTCAACAAAAATAACATTTGCACAATCCTTCGAGGCAGGAATTAGCAGCCAACTGTACTAACTTTAAAGATTAACAAATACGAATACCATATTTTGCTCATATTTTGTCAAATTGATTGGGCCGTGAGATAAGCTGATTCTTCTCAGTGAAAAGATACTCTTATAAATTGTGTTTGAAGATATGTAATGTAATGTAATGTAATGTATTATTTATGTTAAAATTAAAATTATAGTAACGTCTAGTTTGCTGCCCGTTCTATAAATAAAATCTAAATAAGATATTTTCATTGTTCAAAAAGTGTTTTTACAAACAAAACGTGCGCTTGCAGATCTTTGAAAAGTTTTTTACAACCCACAAACAGCAGTAAAAAACTTTCGGCACATTACCGGTTGACTATCGTTTACGATTGTTATCAGAATTATTTCTCTTTGGTTGTAAATGCTTTTTAGTTAAGATACGGCCTACAGTTAGAGGAGAAATTTACAAATACAGTAGCTGCCGTTGACCTTGGTGGGAACCCGCCTGGCTCCAGTCACTGTTCTGAGGTTGAGGAGCCAATATAAAGTAGTTCACTTCTGCCTATTCTCAATATTCGTAATTAAAGTGTTTGTTCTCCATTGCATATCTCTCATTACTGCCCTGGCACATTGAAATTGGAAAAAAGAAAAATTAGGCTTGCCAAAATAATAGTGAAGTATTACTCGTTTAGGTGCTTACCTCGCAGCTGCACATAAAATTGATCTTGGACAAACCTTTCTGAAGACTTTTCCACAACATCATGAGCTGAAGCTGCAGCATCAGCAGCAACAACATTAGCACCACCATAACCATATCCATAGCGACAATAACAAAACAACAAAAAAGTGAAAAAATTAAAATTCTTCCTCATGCTGCGCGCAAATTCTTCCTGATGGCGATTAACGTAAGGCTCCTAAATTTACAATTTTCATCAATAAATTCACTGGATGGGTCCACCATACAGCATACACACAGACCCCATGGATCCGCGCAGAAAGACCTCAAACTGATTTTTGCAATAAGCGTTTGCGAGGAAATTGCTGTTGCAGGAAATGCTCGCTGTAGCTCCACCACCGCAACCGCCAACGCCACTGCCACTAGACGAACCACAGACATACAGACACACCCCGAGATGGAGATAGAGATGAATTGCTATGCTCAGGCTCTGGTGTCGGACCAGGTTTTCAACAGCACCACTTCACATCATCACATAATGCACCAGTCAGGGAAGCATCGGCCATCGACCATCACAACGGCGACGCGCTGCAAGATGGATGGATTCCATTGTGCTCTGGTGAGCTGTTCCTCTAATGAGCTCTTAGCGAAATTGTATGAAACGGAACGAAAAGAAACAAAACGAAATATACAATTGCAACTAACGAATTTCGTATTATGGATGCGCTCACTTGAAGGTGCATTAAATGGGGGCTCCACAATTAATGATATAAACACCATTAAGCTGCGAGCGCAATTCCACTTAATTTCATTCGCCGGCGCCACAGCCGCCACAGCCACAGCCGATGCCGATGTGACACGTAAGACCGTCTAAGGTGATTGCCTGCCTGGCCACGGAAGAAAGCAATATCGATGGCCCACTGTTGGAAGTGGGTTTTTGGGGGGGTTCAATTTTGTTGATAGATTTTTTCGTTTAATTCCATTTATGCACGCTCGTGTCGATTGGAAAATTGGATATGACATGTTGCCAATGCTGTGCGTCCGTCGTTGAAGTAATCAATATTTCGTAAAAATATTGTGGATTACTTAAACAATATCAAGAACAAAAAATATGTCAACAATTGTTATATTGTTGGCTTAGTTGGCCTACAGTGAAGTGACCAATGCGAGGTGTGTTCTAGCGTTTTTTTTTTTTTGTTAATACGAGAAATATATGCAATTTTCTTCAAATTCTCGCAAGAATTAAACCTTCTTTTCATCCGCGCGGAAATTTGTCTATCAAGTACTTGTACTTTCACAATGTTTCTCTGTGGAAAACTGGCCTATTGGGTTCGTCATAAACATCATATTAATCCTCAGTTCATAGCCACAGGATGCCTACCATTTCTTAGTGAATATAAAGGGCATTAGTCCCACACATACGGGCAGATAAATGAGGTGGAGGACCGGTATACAAAACAAGGGTTTTTAGACTGTGGTGAGGAAACAGCCGTAATAACATTTATGTGTTAACTTGAATAATTAGATTCAAGTTAGAAACCTTACTGTTCAGTCACACTGAACAGATCAACAATTGCACTTTATGTTTATTTTTTATCAGTACTCTGGACTCTGAGTTTCTGGACTCTGACTATGCGGAACAGATGTCGGAAATAATCAACAACGTTAAGACAGACGAAGCTCACACTATAAGGCTTCTTAAAAACCAAACCTCTATCATTGATTCCACCATAAATGTCATCAAACACAATTCGCTTACAACAAAATCAAATATCGTAGATCTGCAGCAGAAGATGAACTCTATGATGAAACAAATGGAAATTGAAGGAGAACAAATTAAATTCTCCCAACTCTTTGCACCACTTTCAAACCAATTAACACTGATGGCTATCAATTTACAACGGGTACAGGCAGAAGTAATAAGTGTACTCACCGACACCCACCATGGAAAAATCAGTCCGTTACTAATCACGCCTCAACAACTGAAGAATGAAATCAACATTATTAAGGCCCATCTTCCTCCATCACGACTTCTGCCCATAGAACAAGATAATTTGGGGAAGTTCTACAAAATCATGAAAGCGAAGGGAGCAATAACCAAGAATGAGGTCATCTTCGAAATTAAGCTGCCATTAATCGATCAACAATCCTTTGATCTTTTTAATCTCATCCCAATTCCTATGGTCAAAAACAAAACTATGATCACTATTGCAACCGATGCACAATTCTTAGCAGTACATGCTCATCGAGATGAGTACATTCCACTGGGTGCAACCGATCTTAGAGCATGTTTTAAATCTAAGGAAGACACCTACATCTGCGATAACAAGAAACCCATATTTGGAAAGGAATCATCCATGCATTCCTGCGAAATTCACATGTTCAACGACAAGAATACTACGCAATGCAGACTGACACAACTTCAAGGAACCCTGGCGTGGATACAAATGCATCACAGAAATCAATGGATATTTTCAACTACGTCAGACTATGAAGTATCAGCAGTCTGTGGCACAAATCTGACGCAATTAATACTATCAGGATCCGGCATATTAATAATAAAGCCTAACTGTGTAATTAAGGGAAACCTAGTCACCATTCAAGGCTTCCATACATCGTCTAGCACCATACATACATCATACGCCATTGACAGAAACCAGCACACGCAAAACCAAAATTTCATATTATCAAGGCCAACACTTGCTTGTTGAACTCATTCCCTTCAAAGTAGCTGCCCAGTGCATTGACTTAGGCGATCATATTTCACTTGGTTGCAATGTGCGCTAAATTATGTATGGGAATGATATAATGATGTTGGCTCGAGTTTGATTATTGACAACGGTGCAGTTTTGTCCGTCACTTTATTGTTAATTATATTTAAACCAATCAGCATAAAATTGATATAAATAATTGTACAATTCTAATAAAGAATCAGAATCACCTTAACTGCCGAAGTGTTCTCAATTAAAGTTATACGGTTTCAAGTGACCTATAACATTTCAACAAGTTCTTGGTTTATGTACCAAGGAGCTATCTTCATCATTTGAGCTTAACTGCCTAAGTGTTCTCTATTACAGTTATACGGTTTCAAGTGACCTATAACATTTCAACAAGCTCTTGGTTTATGTACCAAGGAGCTGTCTTCAACACTTACATTTAAATGATATGCACAACTTGGAACGCCTTTTATTGTTATCTTAAGTTTTCCTTTATGCTATAATACAATACAATAGTGAGGTTGTGTCTTTTTGTGTTAATATGAGTCATGCTGTCAGATTTGCACTAATAGACAAAATTCTCGTGCGTCAAGTATATTGCGACTTTAAAGAGAGCACCGTATAACAATAACGGAGTTTAATAGTGAATAGAAATCAGCATTGATAATATAATAGTAGAGTCAAACCTTCTTAAACTCTTCTAGTCAATTATCAACACAAAAGGCATTCGATAAAGAACTTTATTTTATAGGGGCCTCTGTGGTCTAGTGGTAAGATTGGTTCAAATGCTCCCAAGGGCATGTTCCGAAAAATGCTTCCACTAAATATTTTTCTCTTGGAGTCGGAGGCCTCAGTTACTTGTTTTCATTCCCTTTATTCACTGCAGATATAAATAATTAAGGTGTAAAATATAATAATGATAATAATAATAATAATAATAATAATCTGAAAGAGATCGCATTGTAACTAATAATGTAATTTTCTTAATGAAAATCTAGAAATGGAAGAATAGAATCAAACTAATTTTCCTAACAATGCAATGGAGTACAAATTTCGATATAATCCCCAGAAGGAACTATTAGCAGTAATTAATTTTCGTAGCAGTATAAGTTGGTGAAAATGTCAACATAATCCAGATATCGAATTATTAGTATTAAACTAATTTTCCTAACGATGTAAATCGGTAAAAATGTCGAAGTTGATTTTGTACAAAATTACAACAATTTCTTTATATACTGAAGTGTTCGGACTTATGGAAAGATGTAGAATTCATGGGTATCGAACCGGATATCCAAATTAGTCAAATGTTTAGTCTTGATGAATGAATTTTCAACTGGAATAACTCAAATTTTACTAACCATAAACTCCATTTTAAACCACACTCTCTCTTATGTGGAATCTTTGCGTACAACCAAGTTCAATGCGAGAATGGAACTTCCAACACATCCTTGAGTTTAATATATACCTATCAGAAAAAGAAGTTGGAGAGACGTCTTCTCTCAGCGAAACTCTTTCGTAGTTGAATTATACAAGTGAAATTGCCGAGACTCTCTGTTGTAATAAACTTGCTCGTCCCAAATATATGATCGCAATATTTATCAAGTGTGAGAATAGTAATTTACAGTCATTGCATAATTTTTATCAAAACACATCCCAAAAAAATAAAACACGCGCAGCTGAGGCCCTGAGACTGTGAGCAGCAATGGGATCACCCAGCACCTGGAAGCTGTGTAGACCTACAAATCAGATTTCGATAAGGCTACTAAATAAATAGATTAATCCACGGAAATAAATGTAATTTCGTTCTACCTCCGAATGCAAAGTGAATGTACGGGTCAAGTCTGCCTCAACCAGCATGTTCAATTTTCAGCGCATCACACACTCGCATTATGTCAGCCTGCTTCAATACTGTGTGTGCCACATGAAGGAAGTGTGCAATAAATGCTCAATCGGCTTGTATTATTTACTGGCGGACTATTGCTCACGGAAGATGCGCTCACTTGCTTTCGAGCAATTGCAAATGCACATTCGTGGCAGTCGAGCAAACCAGAAGGCAAGATTATCATGTGCGCGAGTCGTCGCTGGGATTATCAAGTGTTGTCAATCCGAAATTCAATTTGCTGATACCTGATGCCTGACTTGCCTCCCAATATGGAAGAGCGGATGGTAATCGCCATCCTGCTTATATATGTTGCTCTTTTTTTTTTGCTTTAGTTGGAAAGTTTCATGCCGAGGTGTGGGACTCTAACCCTACTAAAAGCACATTTTCATCAATCCCATGGGTCCCCGTTGTAAATACATTCAGTTAATGAATTCCTTCACGTGTGCTTCGCATTGACTTAATTGCCATATTTCCAATTGTTTGAATTTGGGGAATTTGCTCAGATATGGCGCTGCAGAATTTTTCTGGGGAGGTGACTTCATCCAAGTCGCGGCATTCAATCGTTACTTCTTGACAAAGAGCTCTCACATTTGCCGAGCGCTCCAGGATCTGATCAGCTTTTTGTTAAAGTTTAATTGCCTGATCCTCCCCTGATCGACCTTTGAGATCAATAAGCAACTCGCCTTTAACAGTCTTCTAATTTTGTTGACGCTATCTCCAGATCTTTTGGCTCCGACTTCAGGGTTTTTAGCTTGTCTGCGTAAGACATGTCGCCAGTTTTTGTTATGAGTATAGCATTTGGGTGGGTGATCTTCCGGTTAGACTGAATGATCTTTCGTCCCATTTTATGACTTTCTTTGGATCTAATAGCATAGGCAGACTCTGGAGTTAATCGGACTAACGGCACACTTACTCCGACTAAAATTTGACTGGCAGACTACAGTATTGCGGATAAGGTAGTCAGCTGATTTGCTAGTTTGATTCTGTTATAAATTTCATCGAGTTAAAATGAATAGAAATCAAACATTAATATTGGCAGCTGCTCCAAAATGTTGAAGCTATCAATGCAGTGGCAAAAGTGATAGTGCAAACTGGTCGCTGCAGTGATTCAATCTGAGAGAAGAGCAAGACAAGTTGGGAAATTTGTTAATTTAATATTATACATATATTCATGAGGGGTGCAATTTATAAATAACATTTCTTAAAGGACTGCAATTACACTTTTTGGTAGTATGACGTTTTTAGAATGGATGACAACAGATTTAAGGATCACTTTCACCTCAATAAAAATTCCTTCGAAAAACTTTGGAGAATCGGAAAGACGGATACAAAATTGAGACTTTGCACTTCACTGCATAGGACAGTTGCTATTCCATTGTAGTACCAGATTGTTGCCAGTTTCTTCGGTGTAGGACGACGTACTGTTGGGGAAATAGTTTTGGACCTTTGTAACGTACTACACGAAAAGATAGCCGATTACATCAATTTCTAGCCTGCAAAACCTAACTAAATGAAGAAAATTGTCTATTGCTACACACAAATGGGACTTTCGCAATGCTTTGGAGCTGTATATGCATGTCCAGCAGAAAAAATAGGATGCAGTCGACTACTATAACTATAATGGGTGGTTCAGTAGTTTTGTTTTCGAGCTTTGATCACAGGTACATTTACTTATATATATTATTGGAAATTGTGAGACCTATGATCCATCTTTGACTGATTGAAATTTACCTATGTACACATTGGATCAACTGGGAGAAAAATGACACTTAAATTTTGAACGCAATAATTTGAAAAAGTGCCATGAATGCGCTGATATTTTTGCAGACTAATTGGAGGCGTTAGTGTGCCTGTGCTAATATTGGCGACGCCGCTTTTCGCTTGACGCGCCGTATAATGAAGCGTTTTCCATATTCGCCAAATCAGCCACATGTGGAAAAAACGTTCAACTACCGATTATCCAGATGTCATCGTGAATTGTAGCTCGATTCCGAAAAAGGGGCAGAGGCTTAAAAGTAGCGCCAAAAAAGTAAATATAATAATTAGAGCCCCTAAAAAAAGTTAAATAAAATAAACCGAAATTGTTAGAAAAAAGAAAAATTGTTCAAAACGAGTACAGAAGTCTGAAGTCAGGTTAGACCGACTTCGAAATACCCTTTACCTTTCCTTGTGCGTGCGAGTTCAACAATGTAGTCCTAAAATATTGTATAGGTCGTAAATTATAATAATATATCAATAGTGTGCGTGGCTCTAAAAATAACATGCCCATACTTTTTGTGGGGTTTAATGTTAGTACCCGCAAACTTCCTGTGAAATTCCTGTGCTGTTCCAAAAATATAGTGCTTTGCAGCATTGGATTTGTAGCTGTTCCATCTAATCTTCGGACTAAAATATTTAATGCAAACCGCTTACAAGCATCTGTAGTTTCATCGATTAATTATATTGGATTATCGCCGGAGTAATCTTTAATATTTTGCAAAGTGCTTTCATAAATAAACTAATATTTTTGTAAATGTGTGTACACTGGGTAAAACTTCATTATGTTGTTGTAAAAATAACCTTTTAATACTTGGATGTCGCAGTTTCCATACAGGAATCCAAGCTTCAATAAATGCTGTAACTAAATTCGTCAAATAGATTTCAATTTCAGTGGATATGGACGGCTGCAAGATTTTAATTAAATGATCGAAAAATTGTTGGATCTTCATCCAAAAGTTTTACAAGTGATGAAAATTATTATTATTTGTAAGATTGGTAGAACACTGCTAAATTGTTTTTCTAATAATTTTAACAATTTTTAGAGGTGCTAGTAATAATACATTTTGCACAACTTTTTAAAAGCGCGAAACGACGAAATTCTTTCTACATGGATCCTAGATGCAGCAGAAAACGTAACTGTACAAAGTCAACCCACTAACACCACAAGAGCTGGCCAAAAAGACGTGAGTGCCACAGCTATCAGGAATGCGATAGCTCTGAGTTTCTGTAAGTTCAAATGTTAAGCTTAAACATCTCGATCAAAACAATTCGCTGAAAACAAATCAACTTTCACAATTCAATTGAAACATCACAATCAACATAATTCTCTTGAAAAAAATCAACTTTAATAATTTAATTCAAACATGTCAGTTCGCAATCGCAGCGTGAAACACGTTAAAAGTGGCAATCTTCTTCAGCTGCATAGCGGATAGATCGGAAAGTGAAGAAAAACAAAAACAAATTGATTTAGTGTGCTGAAACAAAAATAAAATTTTTTGGCGCGCTGAATTTTTTGAAGCCAAAAAGTATGCAGTGGTTTTCGATTTTTGATTTTGTCCAACTAATATAATTGAAAATAGAGTTGCCAAAAACTTTTCAAAAGAAAATTAAACAAAAAAAAAATCTAAAAATAAAAACCCGAAAATGCTGAAATGTCCAAGGGCCAGTCCTCACCCAAATGGGGCGGCCAAATACAGTAACAACAACCAATACAGCAACAATCACAACAACAACAAGCCCCTCAGCGGCAACAGCAACAAACATCGAGCCTCCCACAGCAGCAAACGCCGCAACAGCAACAGCCGCCGAATTCGAAGCGCAACAATAACAACAACAAATGGAAATAGAGGAACCGAAGCCGCACAGCTACAACAGCAGCAGCCGCCGAATACGAAGCTATCCCCAAATAGTAGAATAAGCCCAAACATGAATGTGCAACAACAAATTCAGCAACTTCAGCCCCAAGTAAAAGCCCCCTGGCCCCCACCAATATTTGCTGACAAAGTCAACAACATTACTCCTCTAATGAAGCTCCTAATGGAAACAGCTCCTAGTCCTTATGATTTAAAACTCGCATCGAGTCCTGAACCCTGCAAAGCAATAATAAACTAGAGTAAAAAATACCGAACTCTACACATATAAATCAAAACACGAATGAAGCTTTAGGATTATACTCAAAAACATGCGCGCGTCTATAAGCACTGAGGAAATTGCTGAATCACTACTAGCACTCGGCCACACTACCATGAACATCTGGAAAAATAAACAAAGAAATACCAAAAAACCACTGCCAATGTTCATTGTTCAGCTAAAAGCGAACCCAAACAAAAAGGATATTTACGGAGTCAAGTACCTCTTCAATATGAACATTTTATTTGAGCCACCTCGTCCAAAGCGCGAGGTCCCTCAATTCCCTAACCGCCAGCAGTATGGTCACACAAAAACCTTCTGCAACAGAAAACCGGTCTGCATTAAATGCACTGGAACTCACTCGTCTGCAGATTGCTCGCGTAAGACTAGAACTGATGACGTCAAATGTGCATTGTGTGAAAGTATGGTTTCTTTCACTCTCATTGCAAATCTAAAAAACTTCAAAAATAAAGTGTCAAAGTGCGACAGGACATTTAATTGGCATTTTTTGATAAACCGTGTTTAGTGGTGATTGCAGTCTGCTATCTAATAAAAACAAATAGTGATAATAAGTTAAAACAAAATTGCCACAAAACAAACAATAACAATAAATATACATATATATTAAGCGGTAAAAGCGCCAATGAGTGTTTTACGCTCGCCATAGAGAAAGCGTAAGAATACAAAAAAAAAATTATATAGCTTCAGTTATGGAAAATTAAAGAGCCGGTTCTCCCATGAGTGCGTTCCCTATGAGAGCCAATAGCGGTCCATCTATACCGGACACACTCAGAGAGCGATCTTCTCCACAAAAAAACCAAAAGGTTGATGGTATAAATATGCAAGGTACCCTGTCCTCCTCAAACTATCTCTCCGATGCCCTAACGACCACTAATCGATGCCTTAACGACCACTCTCCGATGTCCTAACGACACTCTTGCATGCCCTAACGACCGCTAACAAAATAATAACTTTAGCCTCATCAAATGCAAAAACAAATACAACATTTTCGTACACAAATTCAATATGTGTAAGCAAACTCACTACAGCTTCGGCTCCACCTCTAATTACTGAATTTTGCTCAGCAGCAATTGCCCGTTCAACACATAACAGCATTAACACACTCACAATTAAGCACCCATTAGGAAATACACAAAATGAATCACCATATAAAAGCCGTGTACTTACTCCTGAAATTCACTCAACAACAATAACCCACTCATCAGATAAACATATATTCACTCACAATAAAACACCAAGTAGGTAATATACAAACCGATCCACAATCTAAATGTCGTGTACAAATTCCTGTAGTGAAAACAAACCAAACCTCTAAACGCATTAGATCAAGCCCAGAAAACACAACACAAAATAAACAAAAACAGTCAAAACTAGGGGACTACTGGCTTGATTTGCCAGCTAGCTCAAATAGTTTCGCGACACAATCAGAAGTTGAAATCGACATTACTAGTCCAGAAGAAAGGGACCAAAGAGTCCCGAAACCTCCTCCAATCTACGTCTATGGAGTAAATAGTGCTCAACCGTTACTAGATCTGCTAAAAATATTGTCAAGAATTAATAGTTATTATTTCAAATAAA
The DNA here is from genome assembly GCA_920105625.2 of Clusia tigrina. NCBI lineage: Eukaryota > Metazoa > Arthropoda > Insecta > Diptera > Clusiidae > Clusia > Clusia tigrina. The sequence continues at coordinate 119,161,958 of OV050031.1, forward strand.
AAACGAGTAAAGAAGTCTGAAGTCGGGTTAGACCGACTACGAAATACCCTTTACCTTTTCTTGTGCGTGCGAGTTCAACAATGGGGATGTTTTCATCATAAATCATCATTAGGAGCATATTGACGGTAATTTTTGTTAGGGTACCTTGAAATAATTATATAGACCCCATTTCTTGTATATGGCTTTATAGGGTCCATACACGTACTAATATAAAATTTCGTCCAAAAATATTGTAAAGGTCGTAAGTTATAATAATATGTGAATAGCGGGTGTGGCTGTAGAAATAACACTCCCATTTTTTGTGTGGTTTTTAATGTTAGTACCCGCAACCTTCCTGTGTAATTTCGTTGATAAATATTCAATAGGAACATAGTAATGATTTTTGGCTAATTGTGGGCGTGGCAGTTCTAGTATGATCTCCATAGTCTGGACACACACTATTATGGACCCCATGTATATTTCTGCAAATATTTATTCAGCTGGCATCAATACGAGCATAGGTAGCCTAATTTTAATTTTAGACCCGAAAGTTCCCTATATCAAAAGTGGGCGTGTATTTTCTGTGATTAGCCCCAATTGTTGCAGATAGCTTTGTAATGTCCATATGTTCCTTTCCGTAAAATTTCGTCCGTAAATCTCTACTAGATCTTACGTTATTAATATTTGTTAATAGTGGGCGTGGTAGTTAATATATACCACCCACTTCTTGCACAATGTTTAGTGGGATCCACGTCTCCATAACTGCCAAATAACTTCAAGATTCCGTCAATTGGACCGAAGTTATAGTCATTTTAAAAAAGGTGAAAAAAGTTCCTTATATTGGAGGTAGGCGTGGTCTTTGTCCAAATCGGCCCAGTATCTTTGTCCAGACTATACTTTTGCAAAATTTCATTAAGATATCTCTGACGGTGTAGAAAAAAACTGGCCACAGACGGACAGACGGACGGACAAAATAAAAATTGCTTAGAAAGTGATTCTGATCATATCTGTATATATATATGTCCATACCTACCACTCCTCCTTCTTGAAATTGCAACCCCTCTCAAAAGCACAAAGTTAGTATACCATATTTTTTGGGGTTCTCGGACAATCAATCCGAAAGGAAGAGAGCTACTAAAATCAATGCAAGACCACAACCTTACACACGTATCAACAGGTCAACCCACATACTGGCCATCTGATAGCAACAAAATTCCAGATGTCAATGACTTCTGCGTGATGAAAGGTGTATCTCAGAAGCTGCGTTGAGATATCCCCTTCGCTGGATCTGTCATCAGACCATTCTCCTATTATTGCAACTCTAAAGTCGAAGGTAGAATGCACAATAAAACCACCACACTACATACGAAACAAACAAACTGGTTGCATTTCAAGGAAATGGTAGATGAAATTCTGCCACTCAATATTTGTCTGAAATGTGCTGAACATATTGAGTTTGCCGTTGAAAATTTTAACAAAATGGTCCAATACGCTGCATAGAACTCTACTTCGGAACCTGAAAATCAACTGAACAATCATCCTTCCCATCCCATTATTAGGGAGACGGTTGAAAAAAAACCCAAACTAAGAAAGGTTTGGCAAAGTACCAGGCATCCGAAAGACAAAAATTATTTGAATCTTAATCTTAATAGAGCTACATAAAACCTTAAGCCGTACTTGGCGCAGAAGCAAAATGAAGAAATGCGAGTACAGCACTACTTCTCCACTTTGTCAGGAAAAGAGAACACATTTTGGAAGACGACAAAAAAGCTGAAGAAAGCGAACAAACGTGCTCCTCCTATGAAAAGCGCTAAGAGATCCTGGGCAAAAACTGATAAGGAGAAAGCAATTACAATTGCCAAACACCTTATTTCACAGCAATAGGAAAATTAGCTATTTTATCTTCTCCATAGTCCAGGACAATTAGTGTTCCCTATCACGCCCTTTACAAAAAAGGAAATACATAACGCTATGCACAGGACACTGAATATGAAAAGGGCACCGGGCTACGACCTGATAACAGGTAAAATATTAAAGAAACTACCAAAAACAGGAATAAAATACCTTTCCTATCTCTTCAGTGCAATAATTAGATGTGGATATTTTCCGCGTCAATAGAAAGTGTTGTGAGTTAGAATCAAGCTACCTACGCTTAGTTGACTCACAGCACCGCCTCCTAACAGATACTACACATTTGGTGTGGTTAGCTTTACGCAATTAAATTCATTAAGAGAGCACATATTTTTAGGGTGCAAATATTGTAAATGAATAGTATTTATGTATTAATTATTATGTAAACTTTTAGGGCGTCACAGTTCCGCAGTCAAATTGACGAAGGGCATTTAGAATGCACCGACGACACTTTTACATTCAGTAGGTCAGTTGGCTTGAGCCAACAAAATCAAATTTTAGAGCACGGCATCCTTCCACAAACTTGGCTCACATCTGAAATAATTCCGATACCTAAGCCCAACAAACGATTTTTTGAAATTAGTAGCTATCGCCCCATATCTTTTGCCTTGTATCGAGAAGGTCCTGGAAAAAATAATTGCTAAAAGATTATTATGGTATATAAACACTAACAATTTTATCAGCTCCAACCAAGTAGCTTTTAAAAAGAGGCAGGGCACAATTGATGCTCTCCTCCATCTCGAGCATTTCGTGTCAACTGCACTTTCGAATAAAAGTCATGTGTCTGTACTGGCCACTGACTTTGAAAGAGCATTCGATCGCATTGGTGTTCATGTTGTCCTCCAACAGCTATCGGCTTGGAAGATTGGTCCAAAGATCTTTGCTTTTGTAAAGGCCTTCCTGATCCATCGAAGGTTTCGGCTGAGAGTTAACCAAAAATTTTCAAATACTCGGTCTCTCGTTAATGGGATACCACAGGGGTCTCCTTTGTCTGTTGTTTTATTTATAGTAGCTTTTGACGAAATCAGTAAAATAGTAGCCGATTATAAAAATATTAAATACTCTATATACGCGGATGATGCTATCTTCTTTACTAATAACAATTCTAACATTGATGTTAAATGTATTTTTTCTAAAATTTTGTATTATATTGATAAATGGTGTACTCGTTCTGGTGGCCGACTCTCTATAAACAAATGTAAATTAATTCACTTTTGTAAAAAAAGAAAATGTAAAATGTTTACTTTAAATTTTAACAACGCTTCTATTGAACTAGTTAATGAATTGAAAATTCTTGGCGTCATCTTCGACAAGAAATTTAACTTTAAGGCCCAATGTTTAAATTTAAAAAAAAATATTCATGCCAGGCTTAATATTGTTAAATTTTTATCTTCTAATCATAGTCTAGTACATATTTCTACACTAATCAATGTCACAAGATCACTAATACTTTCCAAAATAAACTACGCTCTCCCAATTTTTGGATGGTGCGCTCAAAGCAACTTAAAGCAGTTATACGCACCCTACCACGCAGCTGTTCGAAGAGCCACAAGATCCTTCCCTACGTCGCCGACAAAAAATATCTTAGCCGAAGCTGGTTTATGGAGCAAGTACGTGCATCAACTTTTCACCTTATACCAAAATTATTTAACGCCAGAAATGCAACTCTTTTCAAAGACGTCCAGTGTGCCTTCAAACACTCCAAAAGGTATACTAAAAAATCCGTAGTCAGCCGCTGTCTTATGCCTAACACAGCTCCTCGGCTAATCAAGCAGAAAAGAGACCCACCTTGGCATCTCAAAGACTCATCATTTGTCCTAGATCTGGTTTCGTACTCTAAATCTACCACAAATCCTGAAGCCTACCGACAACTTTTTGCAGAACATACAAGCAAATGCACTATTAATAACTGGACCCTTTTATTTACTGATGGCTCAAAACAAACCAAATGCACTACCTTTGAGGTAGTATCCTCTACCGGAATAGTAATATCCACTGGCCTTATTCAACAACATTGTTCAATCTTCACAGCCGAAATTTTGGCAATAAAAATAGCCACGGACTATGCTCGTTTGCACAAAGGCAGATTTCTTATATGCTCTGATAGCAAATCTTCCATAGAGGCGATTCGAAATATAAGCAATGAGGGCATCCTTGCTTCAGATATAAGAGAAGCATGCATAAAAAGCGCTAATAAATTAAAAATCATGTGGGTACCCAGCCATGTTGGGATTGACGGCAACGAATTCGCTGATTCAACCGCTGTTACAGCAGTAAGACATCCCCTATTGTACTTCCCTACACGAGAAAATACAGATATGCGTAAATTAATTGAGAAATCCTTGTATATACGAAAAATGGAAGAGTGGAACAATTATACACATAATTATAAATCGTATAATCGAGAAGGAATCAAACCCACCTATCCAGGATTATGCACCTTAAAGCAAATACAAATTTTTGTTCGACTTCGGTTGGGACATGCCTCATTTTCGCACGAACACTTACTGCGTCGAGAACCAGCGCCAAATTGTGATTATTGCACCGGACACAGAGCTTCAATAACTCATTTATTGAACGAATGTACAGCTTTCAGAGCAATTGGAAGGAATGTATTTGGTACGGAAGTCCCTAGTAATCTTTTAAAAAATGTGACTCTAGATAGTATAAAATCAATATAAACCTTTTTAAGTTGTATATATTTCAAAAATAAAATTTTAAATAAAGTAGATTAAGATCGAGTCGATGACGCTGGCAGCCAGTCCTCATTAATTTATTAGAATAAAGTGTAATAATAATAATTAAAGAGTGATTCTAGGTTTGCAGGTACACGCGCCACCAGGACAAGCAGCAAGTGGACGCTCCCGAGGGCAAACAAATACGGTTCCCAACATTTTGGCGCAGCCGGTCTTAACGAGGAATCCCAGGGCAAGGATCCCTGAAGCAGGGAAGCATCCTGCCACATATTTGACAAGGATCCCAAATTTGAAGGATAACCCTGAAGCGAAGATGTCATCAGACAAGATAATGGTGAGTAGAGTGTAGAGAGTATAATAGCGTAGGTAGATACATCTGCGACCCTGAGGGCCCGGCACAGAGGCATTTTGGTGGCAAAAAAGCAATCATTGAATTTTAAAAATCTAATGATGCAGTTTTATAGAGAAATGCTTCATTAAGAAAAACCATAATTTGTTTTCCTTAAAAATTATATTTTTTCTTAGAAAAAATCGATGAAGTCACTTAAGGATTGTACAGCGGAAACTGTTGAAGGTTTTCATGTATTTCAGTGGCGTATCTATGTGAGACGTTTTTGTTACTAACATTTTAATGGCGTTTTTAATGGAAATAAAGCTTTTTTTTTTAATTAGAAAAAAAAATTTCTGGTTTACGCACTTGGTTCAAAAGATATGCGCGAATCAAAATGGCTTTATAAAATTCAGCGTTTGCAATTTTCTTTGGAAAAAACTAAGTTGGCTCCGGCTACCTCCGTCTTCTCACTGCAATAAAATGGAAGGTTAGATTATATTATTTCAATTTATGTAAAAAAATTCACCGACCTTTACCGATCCTCTGCAATCTTATGAATTTTCTACCAAAGGCCACGAAAATTAATCAATATAAATTTGCAATAAAATATGTTGCCTACTTAAAGGCTTAAACTTCTCTAATGATGGGTTCAATAAAATAATGTGTAGTTTTTATTTAATATTCTATTTGTTATATTTTTGTTTTAGAGCAGAACTTCTCTCGGTCACAGACGACCACCAATTGAAGTATATTTTCTACTTAATGTATTTCATATTCTTCTTAACTGCCTAAAATAATAAATTATGAATGCAAATTTCAGAGACAAATATTTTTCACAATTATTTAAATTTTGATTATGGTAGTTGCAGTTATCTGCGACATGCGACTGCAAAAACAAATCAGCATTATGTGACCTAAGGGTACTGATCATTTTTTTTTTTTTTGGTGTTCTTACTTTTAAATGCACATCACATTCAACAATCAATTATAACAACAACTAATTAACAATTCATTGACAGCAATATAAAAGAAGTGCATAACGAAATAAGAAAATCAAAACCATATGATTTGATAAACAAATCCATTTGAATTGATTGATAATAACATTTTGCAAAGCAGAAGTAGAAGAAAATTATTAAACATAATTATTAAAATGAGTTTATTTTCTGTGTCATATAGTGAATTGAGTTGGGAGCTTATTATTTGCGGTCAAAATGTTCTTTTATTAACAGACTTCATAAAAGCAAAAAATTCGGTGCTTACGAAAGAAGACATCGAAATCGTGAAAAATGCAGTTCAGAAGAGATTTCTTAGTCACTTTTATAAACGCTGGGAAGAATCGCAAAAAGTCCTATTTCTTGAAAAAAATGATACATGGCTAAAATGTACGTTCTGAAACAAAATAATTTAATGCGAATTTTAAATACCATAACAAGTTTTTTTCAGCTATATTACTTGCTGATAACGAAAAGGGGAAGGCCAGTTAAGGAGTTCGGCGATTGCGGAGATCGTAGTAAAAGTTATAAAACTGCTAATTTAGTGTCCCGGTATACACAAGAACAATTAGTCACGGCGAATACAGTAACGGGCGCAGAAATAAAATCACAATCACATATTCCTTCGTCAACTGCGCTAGCATTAATAATGGATGCAGAGTTAACAGTTAATCAATACGAAACAATAAAAAATGTTCTCCAAGGAGAAGGATATGATATTTTACTACCTTATATAAAGGAAAAAAATGAAAAGAAAAAATGTTATCCTGATAATTTCGAATATCAGAAAAGGAAGCCTCTGTTAGCTTGAAAAGATTGATGGATCACACGACAAAACGTATTTTTAAAAGTTTTTCCAACGAAAATGGTAATGCTATCACAAATTTGAAATGCACTCTTACGTCTAAGTGGGTTGCGATGGCTCCTCTGGTACAATCAGAGTTTGCCATCTAATGTAAGCGACAGGAAGTTGCTATTGGTATCGATGGTGCCTTTAAGTTTGCAATCAACCACTGAAGAGGAATACTGGCGTAATAAAAGTCCATCATCAACGAGATACAGTCGTCCAATTTTCTTCGAATTCGCTAAGGAGATCAAAGAAAAAGTCTTAACAGTTGTTGTGAAAATGAAGTCGGACATTATTGCTTTGCGGAATACGGAGATTCTAGTATGCGGCAGAGAATTCAATATTAAACACAACTTGGTTACAAATACTGCAAATAGTTACAAATACTGCATCATCAGCCGTATGTTATATTTGTAAAGCGAAACCCTCCGAAATGAACAATTTGAATACAATTTCAAGGAGAGCTGTTGATAGTGAGGCTTGTAAATTGGGCATGTCATCATTAAACGCTCGAATAAAGTTAATGGAATGCATACTCCATGTTTCTTATAACATATCTTTTGAAAAGTGGTCTGCGATCGAAGCTCGAAATAAGATTTTAAAACAAGAAAATTAGCATCCAATTCAGACGGCATTCAAAGAACGAATGGGCATGCAAGTGGATGCAGTGCAACAAGGAACTGGGTCTTCGAACGATGGCAATACCTCAAAGCGTTTCTTTTCCAACCCTACAGTCGTTGTTGATATAATAGAAGTTGATGAAGAACTTATAGATCGCTTTCATATTGTTCTTCAGATAATAACATGTGGCCAAAAAATTGATACTGACAAGTTTAAAAAATTTGCGTGGGATACAGCTGAACTATTTGTTAAAAAATATAACTGGTACTTCATGCCTGTTACTGTCCATAAAATACTTATACATGGAAAGGACATAATTGATGCAGCAGTACTCCCTGTTGGTCTGCTCTCCGAGGAAGAAGAGGCGCGTAATAAAGATTACAGGAAGTATAGGTTGATGTTTTCTAGAAAGTGCAATAGAACTCCAACAAATACTGATGTTTTCCATCGTATGCTTGCATCATCTGATCCTTTCATAAGTAGTATAAGACGTCAACCTCGTAAACAGATTTTAGAACTAGATGATGTAGTTAAAGAAATGATAGTTGATGAATAAAATGTTTGATTATATTGAACTCATTTTATTTATACTTAAATGAAACTATTTAGAAATATTCACTATACACAATATGATCTATTATGGGGTTAAGGGGGTAGTCCTCAGGGTAGTGATATGCGTAATATAGTCCTATGTTGGATCCTTAGCCTATACTCTACCAAGACCGTTAGTGCGTGGCGTCCTGCTCGAGGTGACCCTGCCACTAACTGAACACAACGGGTTTAGACTGGAGAGTCAATAAACACTTCCCCCCTAATCCAGGGTCTTATGCGTGTCCGTGCCTATTGGATGGGTTTTGCAGTCAGCGGGTTATCCGCGTAGACTGTATTCGAACGGCGCCTCTCCGAAACCAGGCCGCATCGGGGAGTAACGGTGGCCTTACCGTGGCATAGGGCTCTGGCACGGTGGATTGCCATTTCCCTCAAAAAAAGCCTTGACTGCCCAAGCTTTCGGATGAGGGCAGTCGTACGAAAAAGATGGAAAAAAAATACAAACAAAAAAACACATAGAAACCACCCCGGTGCTTTGCACCACGCACTCAGAGGATGAGTTGCTGGCCCCCAGTCAGCAGACCATTGAAGCCGACGATGGCAAGAGCACGTCGGCAAACAGTGAACCCACTGCTAGCACAAGCAGTGCAACAACAACAACACTAACAAAAACAAACACGTCGGTAGCGGCGAAGAAGGACTCTAAGCCAAAACCGAAAAAGCCAAAGTCCGAGGCAGCGGCCGGGAAAAACCGGTACCAGAAAGCTCTCTTCATCCTAAGCAGAATTGCTAAGAATGAAGCGGAAGGGTCGGTACATGAGTTTGACCAGGCGGACAAGGCCAAGTACCAAACTGTTGTCGCTGAGTACGAGCAGTACCAAATCTCCCTCCCAGAAAAGGCGACGAAGCGAAACAGGTCACAGGATGTGACGTTTTCGGCTTCAAAAAGACACAAGGTCGCCAAAACATCTCCACCAACAGAGGGTCCATCGACGAGCACAAGGCGACCATACAGCGAAGTGGCAAGGGATGAGCTACATGTGGCGCTCATCGACGATATAACCAAGGGGGGTTAGAAAGTCCTGGAGAAATGGGGGAGATTGAATCCAAATTGGCAGAGATGGTGATGGAACACCTCTTGTACAATGCGGATGATTCTCCCTCTGGCTTCGACTCGTCCAATGTGGTACGGGGATGCAGGGTGCTCAGGTGCGACGATCGGCCGTCGAAGGAACTCCTCGGCAAGTGCATAGCTAAGATTAGCGAAGCATGGGAAGGCTTAAGGCTTAAGCTGATACCAGCCGGGGATATCCCAAGACGACCGAGAGCCCGTATTTGGCTACCCATACTGAAGCTCGAGGACGGGAAGGTGCTCCAGCTATTACAGCGGCAAAACCCCAATATGCCAATGAACGACTGGGCGATCATCAAGAACGAAGGTGCCCGAAGGTGGTGTCCTGGAAGCAGCCGACTGCAAAATGCGTTTTGGCGTTAGGTACGCCAAATTAAAAATCTTCCGCCCGACCGAGGGCGACGCGGATGAGTTGGAGGAGGCCAACAAGATTCCAGAGGACACGGACCTTCAGGAAGCAGTCTCCAAAGCGCCTGCACAAAAGGGTACCGATGCTGAAGGTGCTGCAGATTAATCTGCAGCATTCTAAGAATGCATCAGATAACTTAGCCGTTTTTCTGGGTGAAGAAGACGCGGACATCGTCATTGTACAGGAGCCATGGGTCAGAGGAAATTACGTTATGGGGCTCAAGCTGACCAAATACAATATGCACTATATCAGGAACGGTGATAAGATTCGATCATATATCCTAGCTAAGAAAACAATTAATGCTTTTATCTGCCCACAGTACAGCACAGGCGATTTAACAGTCGTAAAAATCGAGGTGCCAAGTGGACCAGACCTACTAGCGGCATCAGCTTATATGGCGCACAACAGTGACGCACCACCGGAAGAGGTAGCGACCCTGGTCGCCAATGCTGCTGCCAAAAATGTCCCACTCCTTCTGGGATGCGACGCCAACGCGAGGTACACGCTATGGGGTAGCACTGAGGATAATGAAAGGGGTGAGTCACTTTTTAACTTTATAAATAATTCGAACCTTACAGTATGTAACAGAGTGAATACTCCCACATTTACCTTCCCCAGCTCTAATAAATGTGCTGGATGGGAAGATGTCCTAGATTTAACTCTAATTTCAGAAGACGCATCAGTCCAAGTAGGAGAATGGAGGGTATCCAACAAGAAGTCCTTCTCGGACCATAGTTGGATAGTTTTCAAGGTAAATTTGAAAACCGTAGATGCTATTTCTTACAGAAACCCCAGGAGAATAAAGTGGGATACTTTTACGAGGGTAGCTAGCTCAAAACTTAAAATTTCTAACACAATGAAATTTGCAACTACTGAGGCGATAGACAAAAAAGTGGGGAATCTTGAGGAAGCTCTTAATATAGCTTACAAGTGCGCTTGTCCCGTCACTAGGAGTAGAAAAACTCTTCCACCATGGTGGTCCAAAAAATTATCGGATCTCAGGAAGAGAACCAGGAAACTGTTCAACAAATGTTATAGGGACGAAGATTGGGCACGATATAAAGGAAGTCTCAAAGTTTACAAAAAATCTATCAGGGAAGCAAAGAAAAATGGCTGGAGAGAATTTTGTGAATCAATTGTGGCAAACTCTACTTCAGCAAGACTCAGCAAGATACTGTCCAAGGAACACACCAGCCCCTCTTTCCTTAGAAAGAGGGATGGTGCATGGACGGAAACATCTTCTGAAACACTAGATTTCTTACTTCAAACACACATGCCAGACTGTAAAGATACCGCGCATGTATCTCAATTACCCGTTATGGTCAATCAGATGCCACCGGTTTGTGACCTGATATTCGAAGACGAAAAAATCAAACACTCTATAAATTGTTTCTCGCCTTACAAATCGCCGGGCTTGGATGGGATTATCCCAATCATGCAGCAAAGGTTACAGGTTGTGGTGATCCCATGGCTGAAGGGGATATATAAGACATGTATACGATTCAACTACATCCCCCTCATTTGGAGGAAGGTAAAGGTAGTTTTCATCCAAAAGCGGGGAAGATTGGGCATGAGTCGGCAAAAGATTTTAGACCCATTAGTCTTAAGTAGTTTCTTCTTAAAGCAATGGAGAGAGCTCTGGAAATCCACCTTAGACATACAGTGGATCAGTTTCCCCTCTCGAAGTCGCAAACGCATATCTCAGGGGTAAATCTACGGAAACAGCTTTACATGAGGTAATTCGATCAGTAGAAAAGACAATCCACCATAAGCAGTACACGTTGGCGGCCTTTCTGGACATAGAAGGGGCTTTTAACAACGCTAGTAACAAAGCAATTCTGGTCTCTCTCACCAGGGTAGAGGTTGAGGAAGTTCTTAGGGATTGGATAGTTACAATGCTTAGGACTAGGGTCATTCAGTCTGAACTGGGGAACACGGTTCTCGTCAAACACGTCAGTAGAGGAACACCACAAGGTGGGGTGATTTCACCCTTATTGTGGCTATTGGTAACTGACAACATCCTCGGCATACTAGATTCAATGGGGGTTAAGACGGTAGCATACGCGGACGATGTAGTGATAGCAGGCATGTTCCCCTGTGTAATAACTGATATTATGCAAAAGGGGCTGGACAAACTGAATTCCTGGGCCACAGGATGTGGACTAGGTGTGAATCCAGAAAAGACAGAACTGATACTTTTCACTCACAAGACCAAGATTCCGATCTTTAAGCTTCCGACACTTAACGGACAACAGCTAAAGCTAGCGAAGAAAGCGAAATACTTAGGAGTTATCCTAGACCCCAAGCTAAATTGGAGAACCAATATAGAGTTACGGGTCAGGAAAGCCCACGTAGCTTTCTACGCATGCAAGAAAATGTTTGTGAAAAAATGGGGACTACGCCCCCATATCACTCACGGGATGTACGAAGCAATCGTGCATCCAATACTAACTTACGGTTCAATAGTCTGGTGGCCAGCTCTAGATAAGGACTATAACGTTCAGAGACTTAGTAGAGTTCAAAGAATAACTGCCGCTGGCATTGTAGGGAGCCTGAGAACATGTCCAGCGGAGGCACTCAACGTATTGCTACACATCCTCCCTATCGACCTGTACATTAAGAACGTAGCCTGCAACAGTGCGCTAAGTTTAAAAGCGACAAACTGCTGGTCTGAGCGAACGTACGGTCATGGTAAGGTGCTATACACAGGGCCGAGGGAATTAACACAAATGACGATAGATTACATAGTACCACAACTGGACTTCAAAAAGGTTAGATTTCCCTCAAGAAAATTGAGGTCGAAAAGGAAACTCCAAATGGAGTACGATATTCCCATTTATACATAAATACTATTCATTTACAATATTTGCGCCCTAAAAATATGTGCTCTCTTAATGAATTTAATAGGAGCCGGTGCTGTGAGTCAACTACGTGTAGGTAGCTTGATTCTAACTCACAACATCCCTCCCCTCTTTTTAAAAGAAGTTAGTGCAACTAACTTCCATTAAATGTCTACAATATTTTTCTTGCACTGCAAGCAATTATGTGCATCGATGTAACTCTATATTACATACATATAATTTGTTTTTATTTTTTTTTTTAAATCGCCTTATTTGGGTTCTATCACGGTTTTTTTTCTTTTTTTTTTTTGCTTTTTTATTCCTTTCTTTTCCATATTGTTTTTTTTCTCTAGCTTTTATTTCCTTTTGTAGTTTTTTTTTGTTTTTTCTTATTTTTATCTATCATTTTTTTTTATATTCCCCTGTTTATAATTTGTCTTTCATTGACTCTTTTCTTATTGGCGTATATAAGTTAACACCCCATCCATTATTTCATTATTTTCCACATTTCGTTCCACCGTGAACGAAATATTTATTACTTTATTTAAAGGTGCTTAATTGCATTTATCATTTTATTATTTAAAGGTGTTTAATTGCACATTCCTTTCCCACCAAAATTTGTCAACCACAACTGCCTGCTTGTGCTACACGCGCAACTCAATTTTGATGAACAAGCAAATGTGCAGGTGAACGAAAGCTTTATTTAGAAACAAATTAGTTTTAAGTTTTAGTCTAAATCAGAACTGGTAGAAGCACATAGTGCTGTAATAAAGACTATTAAAAAAATAAATAAATCTTTGTATTTTTATTTGGCGCCCGAGCAAAAAACGTGAACCTTGAAAAAAATTAAATCTAATAATAATACTGTGAAAATATTTAATCAAAAAAGAAATATCAGAAAAATATCCAATTTTTTAAAATTGAAAATTAAATTCAGTTGAAGAAAAATTTAATTCAAATTTTATTCCAAACACTGTGGAAACCATTGTTTTAAAAGAGTACCAAAATCCATTTTTTTTTTAAAGAAAAAAAAAAAAACAACTATAAAATTTTATTCAGAACACTCTGCAAACAGCTAAGAAAAAGCAAAGACAAAGTAAACCAACAACGAAAACCAACATTTTATCAACACAAGCACCATAAGGAGCAACCAGAACAAATATCGTTATCAAGCCTTGACATTGGTTCCTTAGTAAAACTCTTGAAAGGGGGCGTACGTATAGTCGCAGCCAGTCAAGCCCGGCGAAACGGAATTTTCAGCATGTTCCAGGCGAGCAGAATATTAATGTAAGATTATTTCATGCTTAAAATTTAAATAACCTATTGAATATAAGATAAAACAAAAAAAATTTTTTAAAAATATTAATAAGATAATATTAATTAATTAAAATTTTAAATTACCAAAAAAAAGTATTTACGAATATTTAAGAAAATGACAGAAAGTGAGCAACTATCTGCGACTTTGGCAAAATTAAACTTAGGAGCTTCTACGAGTACTAACCTCACATCCTCATTCACTAACAATCAAAAAAAGGAACTTGTGAGTCTGATCGCAGACACAGTCTCTTCCATCCTTAACCCTAGGACAGAAGAAGATGAGGAATTGACAATAGACTTTTCCATAAACAGTGACTCATCAGAAAGGGTACCTGATGTGGTCAAGTGCTTTAGGGAATTCTCCGGGAAACCGGGCGAATTCAATTCATGGCGAAAATCGGTAGATAGGATCCTTCTAATGCACGGACAAAATAAAAAAACTCCAAAATATTTTGCAATTCTACATACTATAAGGCATAAAATAATCGGCGAGGCCGATGCAGCCTTAGAATCTTATAGAACCCCACTGGAATGGAGCAAAATTAAGAAATGCCTAATGTTACATTACGCCGATAAAAGAGACGTCGGAACCCTTGAGTACCAAATGACTACTCTTGCCCAGCGTGGAAGTTCTATTGAAGAATTTTACCAACAGGTCTACCAATACCTTTCTCTCATATTGGACAAAATAGACTGTCTTGAGTTAGGAGAAGAAGCGTTATCAGCAATGACGGCAGCCTACAGGGGGAAAGCCCTGGATACCTTCGTGCGGGGATTGAATGGTAATTTACCAAGTCTTTTAAGCGTAAAAGAACCAAGCAGCTTACCGCAAGCTCTCCATATGTGCCTGAAATTAAGTAATATGAATTATAGGACAAATCATGCCAACAGCATGGTAAGGGTACAGTCAAATATTAAACCTGTGGGCCAATACCGACCAAACCAAATTAAACGTCCTTTTTATCCAGAGCTTACCAACCCACATGGACAATTTCCCAGGTCAAATAATTTCTACCCATATAGGCAAACCCAATTTGGCACAAACCATTCCAACTTCCCAATACAAAATAACGCCAAACCTCCCTTACCACCTAAACCACCAATACCCATGGAAGTTGACAGATCTATTCAAACAAGACAAGTCAATTATGAAAATCGAGCTCAAAATCAAGAAACTCAAAATTTTGGACGGCCAATTTGGCAAAATCCCACTAACAGATTCCCTCAAAATAACTATAACCAAGCTAATAAGCGTCCACCCTCACAAAATACCCAACAACCCAGTAAGGTTCAACGAGTTTTTAATACGGAAGCAGCAGAAGTTATTCCGCCAGATTACAGCAACGATAGTGAAGGGTACCCTATAGAATATTATGAGGACTCCCAAAGCCATCAATATGGATATGACACAGAAAACTATGAATTTGAACAGGTAGAACCCACTAATGACGACATTAATTTTTTAGACTAAACTCCTCATTGCCATATTTTCTTTTCAAAATGAAAAATGGCAATGAGTTAAAATTTCTTTTAGATACCGGTTTTAATAAAAACTACGTAAGTTCAACTTATATTCGAAATCCCATTCCAAACAAACCTTTTTTTGCAAACTCAGTTGGTGGACTAGTTAAAATTTCTCAACATGCAAACATTGATATTTTTAACAACGAAATAGGTAAACTTCAATTTTATATTCTACCCAATTTAAAAACCTTTGATGCCATAATAGGCAATGATACCTTGAAAAATTTAAATGCAGTGATTTTTACTAAGGAAAACTATTTTACATTACTGAATAAATATAGTTATCCTATGCACCAGTTACAAATAAATTCTATAGCACATACCACACTGAGACTAGATCATCTTTGCCCCAACGATAATGAAAAGCTAAAACAAATTTTTAACCTTTATCCAACTTTATTCTCCGAGCCTGACAAAGCCCTCACCTATGTCACAAATGTAAAAGCAGAAATTAGAACAAAGAGCGATAGACCAATATATTCCAAAACGTATCCATACCCTATGCCACTAAAAAAAGAAATTGACAAACAAATCGAGGAGTTATTAAAAGATGGCATTATTCGCCCATCGAAATCCCCATACAATTCACCGGTGTGGATCGTACCGAAAAAACAAGATGCTTCCGGAGAAAAGAAGTTTCGTATGGTTATCGATTATCGTAAATTAAACGAGGATACCATACCAGACAAGTACCCTATTCCGGATATTACTACTATTTTAGCCAATTTAGGATCAAATAAGTATTTTTCAACAATTGATCTTAAAAGCGGTTTTCATCAAATTACTCTCAACGAAGCTGATATTGAGAAGACAGCCTTTTCCGTAGCTAATGGTAAGTTTGAGTTCACTCGACTTCCATTTGGCCTAAGAAACGCGCCCGCTATTTTCCAGCGCACTTTAGACGATGTGCTAAGAGAACACATAGGAGTCCGTTGTTATATTTATATCGACGATATAATTATTTTCAGCAAAACCAAAGAGGAACATTTTAATAACCTTAATATTGTCTTCGATACACTGGAAAAAGCGCATTTAAAGGTTCAATTTGATAAATGTGAATTTATCAAAGATGAAACGGAATTCCTTGGTATCATAGTCGGTCAAAATGGTATTCGCACTACATCAAAAAAGATAGAAGCAATAATAAATTTTCCACAACCAAAAAATGTTCATGACTTACGTTCCTTCTTGGGAATGACGGGGCACTACCGAAGATTTATAGAAGCATACGCGCAAATAGCAAAACCACTCACTGAAATACTTAGAGGAGAGTTCGGAAGAATTCCAAAGAACTTGTCCAAAAGGACATTGCTAAATTTAACAGCGGAACAAAGAGAAGCGTTTAATCAATTGAAAAATTGTTTGATCTCAGATGATGTAATGCTTCATTATCCCGATTTCGAAAAAGCCTTCGAGCTAACTACAGATGCTTCTAATTACGCCTTAGGAGCCGTACTCTCGCAAGATGGAAAACCGATCAGTTTCCTTTCCAGAACGTTAAGCAGAGCAGAAGAAAGCTTTGCAGTAAACGAAAAAGAAATGCTGGCAATAATTTGGGCCTTACAGTCACTCAAATGTTTCCTATACGGATCAAAAAAGGTAAAAATTTACACTGATCACCAGCCCCTGACATTCGCTCTAAGCAACAAGAATACGAATGCGAAAATGAAAAGATGGAAAGCGCAATTAGAGGAATATAATCATGAGCTAATTTACAAACCAGGCAATACGAACATAGTTGCGGACTTCCTTTCTAGACCCCCTATACCAAATATAAATTCGATTACAGTTCATAGCAGTGATAGCTCTTCTGAAAATCTGATACCGTCTGTAGAAATACCAGTCAATGTCTTTAAAAACCAACTTCTTATCTCAGAAGATTCTAATAGTTCATATCAATTTAAAATTATTTTCCCCACTTACCATAGACATCTTATAACCGAGAAAACGTTCTCAGAAGAATCATTGAAATCACTTCTCAGGAAATACCTGAACCCGGCAGTAATAAATGGTATTAAAACAACAGAGCCAATAATGCTAAAAATCTAAGGCATTTATCCAACATACTTCAGCAATTATAAAATTCGGTTTACTCAACAAATGGTCGACGACGTTACCAATACAGAAGACCAAACTAGAATTATAATCGAAACACATAATCGTGCTCATAGAAATGAAAAAGAAAATAGATTGCAGATACTAGAGAAATACTATTTTCCCGCTATGGCGAAAAAAATTGGAAATATAATAAAAATATGCAAAATCTGTAAGGAATGTAAATATGACCGACACCCAAATAATCCAAAATTAGGTGCTACACCCCTACCTGAATATCCAGGTCACACTATCCATATTGACATTTTTTCAACGGACAAACACAAAGTACTCACCTCAATTGATAAATTTTCAAAGCTAGCTGTTGTCAAAATGGTAGACGGTAAAAGTATAGAAAGTATAAAAAACCCACTAAGGGAAATAATATTTTACTTTGGAGTTCCAAAGGCAATAGTTTTTGACAACGAAAAAACGTTTTGTTCCCAACCGATAAAGTTTATGCTCGAAAACGAATTCAATATTCAAATATTTACGGCACCACCCTATAAAAGTACTGTCCCTAGGGGAAATTATGAGATGCCTAAAACTAGAACACCCTGGGAAAAATTTCGAAGAATTATTAGAATGGTCTGTCAACGATTACAATCACTCCGTTCATTCGGTAATAGGGAAAAAGCCCGTGGACATATTTTTTGGCAGACCCACTTCAGTTAACCCCGATAATATAAAAGAAATAAGGAATGAAATTTTTGAAAAACTAAAGGCAAAACAAGACAAGGACCTACAATATCACAATAAAAATAGACAAGAAATAGCAAATTATGAAATAGGGCAAAGAATTTTCGTTAAACAAAACAAAAGATTAGGCACCAAACTCTCAAAAAGATACAAGGAGGAAGTAGTGAAAGAAAACAAACATTCTACAGTTACAACAGAATCAGGAAGAATAGTTCATAAAGACCGCATAAGAAACTAATACAATTGCAATTTTTTTTTAGATTACTGCTTTCCCTAAAACTTGTTTGTTGTTTCGGATCGGTCGAAATACTTGACTATACGCAGTCCGAAATAGTTACCATCGAAGATGGCACAGGAAAAATCCAGAGTGGGACATACAGGATCCTACACATGATCAATTTGACGGAATATTCCATAGCAATAAGAGACCTACAGGAAAACTTTGGCAAAAACATACCCTCATCCCATCCCCTACATCCATTCATAACTGATGAAATTAACAACATAATTATTTCCATTAACAACATCCTCCCGAAAAATAAAATCAAACGATCAATAAATGTCTTGGGTTCAGCAATAAAATGGGTTGCTGGAAATCCCGACCATGATGATCTGATCGCCATAAACAAAAAATTCGAGGAACTAGTGGAAAATAATAACCAGCAAATAGTCATTAACAAAAACATTTTTGACAGAATTAACAAGATTACCCAAATAAGCAACTCAATAATTAAAACGGTCCACAACAGTAATGAATTTCAAACTGCACTAATTCTCCAATTTAAATTCAAAATAGACATAATAAAAGAAGAAATAGGAAACATTAATAATGCAATTCACCTAACAAAAGCCGATATCATTAACACATTCATAATATCAAATCAGGAAGCTCAAAGAATTAATAAAATTTTTATAGAAGAAAATATGCCATTCGATTCTTTAGAAGAATCATTAAATTTTGCCGACATTCAAATTGCTATAAGAGAAAATATTGTCATTTATATTATAAAAATTCCAAAAACAGGGAAAGAAATTTGTAATTCATTTGTAATTAAACCATTAAGTAGAAATAATACTATTTTAAAAATTAATTTTGAAAAAATTTTGAAATGTAGTGATAATTATTATGGCATAGAAAAGCATTCAAATCAATAAATAAGATAAAAATTTGCAAACAAGCTCAGATTGTAAACTTGGAAAATGAAAATTGTACAAAGAACTTATTAGAAAACAAACCATATAATTGCATTGTATCAAACTCAGACCATATTAAAAAACTCGAAATCCTTGATAATGGGCTAATATTGTTAAATAATTTTGATGGAAATATTTGTATAAAAATAAACACAAGAAATATAAATGGATCATTTTTGATAAAATTTTTTAACGAAACTATTAAAATTAATAATTTAAGTTTTACAGCTTTCGAAATGCACAGCTTGAGACCACTACCTGCACTCATAAAACACTCAAATTCTCGTTCAGAATATGAAGAAGTGTTATCATTAAGATTGATGAAGGATCTAAATATTAAAAATATAAAGAAAATTAGTTCCTTAAACTTGCTGGTTAAGTCTAGCTTGTTTACTCATTTCGGGCTAATAGTCTTCATAGTAATCCTAATTTTGATTTTCAAATTTCATAAACGCAATACAGCGGAAATTATTATTCAAAACAATGAATCTTTCCAGTTGCCAATTAAAACAGTTTCAAGGCACAAGAGTCTAAACGACATTCCATACTTTTAAACCAATCGGGGACGATTGGAATTTCGGAGGGAGGAGTTAACACCCCATCCATTATTTCATTATTTTCCACATTTCGTTCCACCGTGAACGAAATATTTATTACTTTATTTAAAGGTGCTTAATTGCATTTATCATTTTATTATTTAAAGGTGTTTAATTGCACATTCCTTTCCCACCAAAATTTGTCAACGACAACTGCCTGCTTGCGCTACACGCGCAACTCAATTTTGATGAACAAGCAAATGTGCAGGTGAACGAAAGCTTTATTTAGAAACAAATTAGTTTTAAGTTTTAGTCTAAATCAGAACTGGTAGAAGCACATAGTGCTGTAATAAAGGCTATTAAAAAAAGAAATAAATCTTTGTATTTTTATTTTATACAAATATCTAAACAACAACACAATTCTATTCTATACCTAAAATCTTATATTATACTGCGCCCTCTGCTACTTGCTGGTCCAGTTGACGACCGTCGTTGTCGAAGTGAAGTCCCTCGATGAACTCCGCATACCCCTCCCTTCTTTCTGGACTGGTACGTACAAAGATGATGCAAGCTTGTGCGACTAGATGCGCTTCTGACGAAGTCGAAATAAATATTCGCTTAGTAATTGACAGTGGATATTTACTCATTGGAGAAATCGTTTCATAGTTAGCCGACACACCTTGGCTATGTTATGCTCGACCTTTTC
The DNA here is from genome assembly GCA_920105625.2 of Clusia tigrina. Taxonomy (NCBI): domain Eukaryota; kingdom Metazoa; phylum Arthropoda; class Insecta; order Diptera; family Clusiidae; genus Clusia; species Clusia tigrina. The sequence continues at coordinate 119,182,338 of OV050031.1, forward strand.
GTGGTTAAAACGATTTTTTGCGCCAGGAGATTATTCTGCGAAGCTAATTGAACGATGGTAGTTATGGCTGATATTGTTGTTGTAGCCGTTTCTCGCTAAAATTACGGAGTAACCTCGGGTTTTGGCTAAAATTATCTCTTCTTCTTTCTATACGTATAACGTACACGTTGGTGTTTTCATTTCATTTTGTCAGTTATGCAATTAAACTCAAGTATTATCAGCTTATACTTGTCAGATAGAGATTCTTGAATTCAGCCGGCACCATCTCAATTTTTTCATAAGCGCAAATCGTAGGCATCTCGCACATGGGAAACTCTTCCACTCTTTCATATAAAAAGGAATTCCCACTAATTTTGTTTTCTCTAGTATTTTTCCCTAAAAATATCTCGGGACATCATCGTTGCAAACCTCGTATTTATTCCTTTGCGGCTTGTTGATTATCCTTCTCTACGCCTTTTCACTTCTTTTATCAAGTCGGATATTTGTTCGCTGCTCTTGCATTTAATCTACCGGTCTCCTGGATGTTGGTTAATTTCTTACTCTGCCTTTGACGCTGCAGGAAGTCCCTTCCCGGTTCATGCTGCACGGTATTGAACCATCCAGATGTCCTTGTCTGTTCAGCGACGCTTGAATACCTAAAAACCATACTTTTATACATGTATCGGACTTACCGAGCTTTAATTATTCTTACAGGCTATTACATTTATTTCATTTTTAATATTCTTGCTAACGAAAATAGTAAATTTTATGTATTATTTAAATTTATATATCGTATATCTAATACGTCTTAATAACCATACTATAAATAACTATAAATAAGTAATAAAAACAGTTTTCTTTACAAATATTATTAACTAACTATGACACAATTTTCTTTAAATTGTTAGCGGCATTCAAAATTTAAATTATTCTCAATGAATATACATTTTATAATAATTTGATTCATACATAACAATTATTTACTATATCGAATTACATGCCGCCCAAAAATCAAAAATGTTTACATCAATTCTGGGCAAAACTAGTTGCCCATCTTACATAAGCGAGTTTATAAAAGATAAACCCGCTCATGTGAAAAAATTGTACATTGCATGACTGAACTTTTCATTGCATATACTACTCTATATATTTAAATTTACTACTAGCCTGGTATGTATATATCCATTAGCAAGTCTATTTCCCTACACCATGTAACATGTACTTACATGAATACATACAGACATCCAAGGCATTTTATAATTAATTAAAATGTTGGCATCATTGCTGTCCATCCTACAGTTATTACCTAATCTGCTATGGTAAGATAAATACATTGTTCTAATTCAATATATACGAGTATATACATTTCCATTCCCCACACGCTAATTCCCTAAGCGATAAACCGAAACACCTATATAGACTTACATATCGCCTGCTGCAGTATGTAAATATCTGTAGATTCCCAATTTCCCATCGTATGTCTCTATTTACTTACTCTGCTTAAATATACGTTCGTACATTCACACACATACTCGTATATCTATATATATATATATATATAAAACTGAATGTTTGTTTGGTAGTCACGCTAAGGCTCGAGAACGGCTGGACCAATCTTGATGGTATTTTTAGAGGTTATTCGTTGTGAATCTGGGAAGTTTTAGAAATAAAAAAAACCTAATATTTTTTCTGAAGAAAAGTCGGAAAATTTAAAAATTCCAAAAAGGACTTTTTTCCATACAAAAATTGTTTTCTTTCAAATTTTTTTTCCAATTGTTTCTTGCGATCTCAAAACATTCGGAAAAGTCGGAAAATTCGGAAAATTCGAAAATTAGAAATACCTAATCTCACTTTTTGTTCTCATTTTTTTTGTATGTGCGTGGTGTTGCACGCGCATATTTAGTTTCATATTGGTGTTGTAAGCACTGACTGATACTCCAATAACTCAACATATGGAGCTGTAGACGCTTATTTATTTTGACAGCTGCGTATATTGTTTGCTCTTTCTGATTTGTTTATTCGAACAGTGCGGACATGGTCAATTGACTTTCTGACATTTTTCCAAATTTTAATTGATTTCTCGAGTTAAATTCATTACATTAAATTGTTAACTTGTTTACATTCACGAAATATTTGATTTTAAATCTGTGGATTATCAGTTTTTGAGTGAAATTATTGACATTTCAAACAAAAAAAGTGAGTTCATTATTTTTGTTTGTTGGTGAATACCTAACATCATTTCCGTTGGAATTTATTTGTATTATTTCTTCAGCTGATTTGTAAATTATTTGAATCGTTCAATTTCGGTCGTTTGCTTTCTTTATTTCGGCTATTCAAAATGTAAATTATTGAAAATTATTCCGTGAAAACTTTATGTGTGTTTCATACAAAGTGATCAATTACAGATTGAAATTTGTTACGATGCCACAAAGAGGTCGCGCTAATATCGGTCGGCGTTCCCGACGTACAACGGACCAACGTAATTATACAGCACGTTGTACGGAAGAGGAAAATGCTACTGCAAGGGAATCTGCTCGAATCGGAATGATTGAACATCGTGCGCGACAATCACAAGAGGCTCACGAAGCTCACATTGAGTAACAACGATTGAGAAGAAGACAAGTTCGTGCTCAGGAAATTCATGAAGCAAGAGAACAACGTTTGGCTGCTCACCGACAACGCCAGCAACAACAACGATTGCCTAATTTGAATATCGAACGTGCAGCCTTTCGATATGAGCCGGACATTGAATACGGTGCGCACGCATCAGTTCGATTTGGTTCGATGTCTGTCGTTTGTCCGCATTGCGATGCACTGAAATTTCCAAAAGAACCGGCCGGATTGTGTTGCGCAAGCGGAAAAGTGAAATTACTAGAGTTACTTCCTCCACCAGAGCCATTGCGGTCGTTGCTTTACGGTGAATCACCAAATTCGATTCATTTTTTACAAAATTCCAAGATGTATAACGATTGTTTTCAAATGACGTCGTTTGGTGGGGAAATTGTGAATGAACATAATTACAATCCCACATTCAAGGTTAGTTCACCAACAATCTAACACTTATTATCTCGCCCTAAAATACAGAAATTAACATATTTGTCTGCAACTATACAGATTCACGGGCAAATTTATCTTCTTGCTGGACCGCTGTTGCCGCATCCTGATCAAGATCACAAATATCTCCAAATACATTTCCTTGGAGAATTAAAAGGAAGAAGTGAATCGACGTTGTGCAATTTTCAATGCGACGAAAAGATAAATTGTGCATCAATTGCAAGAAATGTTGCATGAACACAACGAACTAATTCGATTATTCAAAACTTCGTTAGAAAGGATGCCATCTGATGATCACAGAATCGTCATAAAAGCGGACAAACGACCAGCAGGCACTCAAGAACGGCAAAATATTGCACCGACGGCCGATAAAATATCAATTGTTGCTGTTGGCGATAATTTAGAATCCCGTGATATTGTTATTGCATTAGAGCGAATCAATGAAACTCATCGATCGTATGACTCACTACAATATCCGCTTATGTTCTGCCGTGGTGAAGATGGATATCACTTGAGATACAACATGATCAATCCTGCCAATGGTTAGTAAAAGAAAAACAAACACTCTTGATTGTAACCTCATTTTTTGTTAACTTTTAGGTGTCGATACAAATAAGAAGGTCAGTGCAATGAACTTTTACGCGTATCGATTGATGATTCGCGAAGGAATTGACAACCATCTCTTGAGATATCGCCGATTGTTTCAACAGTATGCAGTTGATGTGTACGTGACGATGGAGACAGAACGACTCAATTTTATTCGCTTCAATCAGACCAAGCTTCGATCTGAAGAGTATATTCACTTGCGAGATGCGGTCAATAGCGATGAAGATGTGACAAACCTTGGCCGACTCACGATTTTGCCATCAACATACATTGGCAGCCCAAGGCACATGCACGAGTACTTGCAAGATGCGATGACATAAGTGCGGAATTATGGACGGCCGGATTTGTTTGTTACATTCACTTGCAATCGAAAATGCCCACAGATAACGGAATTATTGAATCGCGGTCAATCAGCAAGCGATCGTCACGATGTCACAGCACGAGTTTTCAAACAACAGCTACGATATTTGATGGACTTTATCATGAAGCAACGTATATATGGTGCTGTTAGATGCTGGATGTACTCTGTTGAGTGGCAAAAAAGAGGTTTGCCGCACGCACACATTCTTCTTTGGATGGTGGACAAGATTACACCAGACGAAACTGATGAATTCATATCTGCGGAAATTCCTGATTCAGAGATAGATCCAGAATTATACGAAGTGGTGAAAACCAATATGGTTCATGGACCTTGCGGACACTACAATCCCACTTCGGTTTGTATGTCTGACAATAAATGCACGAAACACTATCCACGTGCTTTTCTTTCGGAACCGCAAACTGGAAATTATGGATATCCACTCTATCGGCGTCGCTCATCAGACAACAATGGCAGAACATTCAGCATTCAATTTAGAGGAGTGAATATCGAACTTGACAACACATGGATCGTACCATATTCGCCAATATTGTCTAAGACATTCAAAACTCATATCAATGTTGAGTATTGCAGTTCTGTGAAATCGATCAAATACGTTTGCAAGTACATCACCAAAGGAAGTGACATGGCGGTTATTGGCCTTGAACGAGATGAAATCAGCAAGTATCAAATGGGTCGATACGTGAACTGCAATGAAGCGCTTTGGAGAATATTTTTTTTGTAATTCATAAGCGTTTTCAGACAGCTGTGCATCTCGCAGCTCATTTGGTGAATGGCCAAAGAGTGTATTTCAACCCAGAGAATGCAGTACAGCGAGCGGAAACACCACCAGCAACAACATTGACGAGTTTTTTCTGAACTTGCGCCAGTGATCCGTTTGCGAGAACATTGCTTTATTCGGAAATGCTTCGATATTATACATGGAATGCATCGTCGAAGAAATGGTTACGCAGAAAGCAAATAGATGGAAATCAAGTAGATAGAGACCCAGGTGTGTTCTCAACAAATGCATTAGGACGACATTACACAATCCAGCCGAAAAACTACGATTGCTTCTACCTTCGGTTGCTATTGATTAATGTACGCGGTTCAACTTCATTTGAGTCATTGCGTACTGTGAATGGTACGGTGTGTGCAACTTTTCGAAAAGCATGCCAGCAATTACAATTGCTGGAACATGATAATCACTGGAATCAAACGATGGACGATTCGATAGCTACTTCGCATGCCACTGAAGTTCGCACACTTTTCGCGATGATCATTTTGACATGTCAGCCTTCAAATCCGCGTCAATTATGGGATACGTACAAAAATTACATTGCCGAATACATTTTACATCGTATTCGAGTGGCAACATGGAATTCAGAATTGCAAATGAACGATGACATCTTCGATGTAGCATTGGTGTTGATTGAACATTTGTGTTTGCTTATGAGTGGCAAACTATTGACTGAAATTCATATACAAGCGCCAAATCGTCAAATCAGAGATGTACTGAATCGTGAATTGGAACGTGAGCGTGCATACGACAGAATAAAATTGGAACAACAAGTACAAAGAAATGTTCCATTATTGAATGAGCAGCAAAAGAGTGCGTATGATTAATTGATGAAGGCTGTCAATGATGGAAACGGTGGACTATTTTTTCTTGATGCGCCCGGCGGAACTGGGAAAACGTTCCTGATATCATTGATTTTAGCAACAATACGATCTCAAAATGGCATTGCGTTGGCTCTCGCATCTACTGGGATTGCTGCAACTCTACTAGAAGGTGGAAGAACGGTACATTCAGTACTGAAGCTTCCGTTAAACATGCAATCAATGAAACAGCTGTTTGCAACATTTCAAAGCAATCAGCTATGGCAAAAGTGTTGAAGAATTGTAAACTGATAGTATGGGATGAGTGCACAATGGCTCACAAACGGTCTCTAGAAGCACTTGACAGAACAATGAAAGATCTGCGGAATAATAATCGTCGCTTTAGTGGCGCAATGATACTGTTAGCAGGCGATTTTCGACAAACACTTCCTGTTATTCCGCAATCAACAGCGGCGGATGAATTGAACGCATGTCTCAAGTCAACGTATTTGTGGCGGTACGTAAAAACCATACGATTGTCTATGAATATACGAGTCTTCCTGCAACAGGAAAGCACCGCAGAAGTTTTCTCTAAAGAACTGCTAAGAATTGGAAATGGGCAAATTCCGGTTGATACTTCCAGTGGTTTGATATCAATTCCACCTGCCATTTGTCAATTCACTTCAACGAAAGCTGAACTCATCACGAATGTTTATCCGAACATTGGCCAAAATTATCGTAACTACGATTGGTTGAGTACACGCGCAATTTTAGCTCCCAAAAATACCGATGTTAATGACTTAAACTGGACTGGATTCAAAGTCAAATTCCGGGAAATTTGCGCTCATACAAATCGATCGATCGTGTTGAAAATGAAGACGAAGCCGTGAATTATCCAGTGGAATTTCTAAATTCTTTGGATTTGCCTGGCATGCCGCCGCATCATTTGCGTCTCAAAGTTGGATCTGTCATTATTATGCTTCGCAATCTTCATGCGCCGAAACTGTGTAATGGAACCCGACTGATTGTGACGTAGCTATCGAAAAATGTGATAGTTGCAAGTATTTTGAAAGGGACTTACAAGGGGGCTGAATGCTTGATTCCACGAATTCCTTTGAGTTCCAACGATTTGCCATTTCTGTTCAAACGTATTCAGTTTCCAGTGAAACTTGCATTTGCGATGACAATAAACAGGTCACAAGGACAGTCGTTGGAAGTATGTGGCATAAATCTGGAAATGCCATGTTTTTCACGTGGCGTGTTCACGAGTTGGAAAACCATCTTCTCTGTACATTTACTTACCGGAACAGAAAACAAAAAATGTTGTTTATCAAGCTGCGTTACATTGAAAAATATGTAGAAAAATCGCAAAGAAATGATTTTCAACACAATATAAATTCAACTTTCTTTTCTTTTCAAAACAAATAATTTCACGCAGGGCAACGCCTGCGGGGTCAGCTAGTACATATATATATTTACTTACTTTACCAGCGATTGCGTTGTTTCTTCTAGCCTGATTCTTCATTAGTACCTGGTCACCCACATGAAAGATTACTGGTACCTTGTTATAGGCTTCCCTGGCTACTCGTTTAGCACAATCCTGGTTTTCTCTAACCAACTCGTGCGCTCGCTGTAACTGATAATTTTGCAGATTATTGGGATTATCACCATTGTTTACTGGCGCATATTTGCGCTTCAGATTTGCTGGCATGTTGAAATCAAACCCGTAAAGTGTTCTAAACGGAGTTTGCTTCGTTGATACATGCACAGTATTATTGTGTACATGCATTGCAGTAGTCAACCATTGTTCCCAATTCGATCCGTCTTCCTTGCCAAAGCTGCGCAAGCTCTCTGCCTGAGGTCGATGACTACGTTCCAATGAGCCATTCGCCTGTGGATGATATGGTGTTATATGCAATTTCTTAATTCCCAGCATTTTACACGTTTCTGAGAATAGTTTCGATACAAAATTTGAACCATTGTCGGTTATCAAAACCTTATGTATGTTGTACCGTGCTATAATTTCGTCAAAGAATGCCGTGGCCACCGTACTTGTTTCAGCAGCGGGTATAGCAACGCACGCCATAGACTTTGAAAAATCGTATTGGAACGTCAATATGTATTTATTCCCCGAACCGGTCTCAGGTAAAATACCTACAATATCCATATGAACTTCATCAAATGGCTGTTTTGGTGTGTCAGTTAACACCATTGGCAACTTTGTTAGCCTTGAACTCTTGTTGGCCTGACATTTTGGACAACTCTTTATATATTTTTTTATGTCTCGGAGCATACCTTTCCATCTATATACTCGCTTAATTCTGTTATGAGTTTTCCGGAATCCCTGGTGTCCACCTAGAGGTGAATCATGGAAACCCTTTAACACAGCCTTTGATATCTTTTTTATCCTCCAGCCATTCCACATTGCTGGCTGTTTTGTTCATTGGCATCGAAACCCGCATTGCTAACATCTCTTGTCGCATCAATTTTATTTTCTTGCATTCTCTCGGCCTTCTCCTTATCTGACCTTGCTTTGGCCCTCGTTTGCACTACTGATACCTTCTGTGCCTGCGGTACTCTGCTGAGTGCGTCCGCATTCAGATTCTTTTTCCCAGGTTTGTATATGATTTAAAAATCATTCTCAGAAAATGTGTATCTGAATCTGACTAACCTAGACGTTCGCGAAATACTCGGTGAAATTATGTTATCATTTAGCATTCCTTCGACTTGCCTGTTTACCTCATCTTTGTGAGCTTGTGGCAATCTCTACTGTTTCTGGTTAATTGGTGGTTGATCCACTCTAGTAGGTATTTCATACTCGACTTCTGGTGTATACGTCAGCTGGTCGCCTTCCAGCAAAAATATGTCATGGAATGACGTATAACTGGCTTCTATTGATGCCTTCCTCCTGAATTTACGCTTGGGTCTAACTTCAGTGATACTAGTACTTTCTCCATTCTTTTTCTTATATCAACTTGTGTAATCTGATTAACCGATCTATAATTCGGTTCTTTAAAATTATCGTAGCTAGTGAACTTAGGCCTAAAACCCTTACCTATCTAGTAGTCCTCTTCTGATGCATTCAGTACGCAAGCGTACACCTTACCCCTGTCAACGTGCGTTATGGTCTCTCCCATATATACGCCCTCCGCTAACTGCTGCTTGTGGAACACCACAGTTCTAAGTTTCGTGTTTACTACCTCCATACAATTCTTAACCCAATTTACGGTTCCTTCCGGCCATGAATTTAATGGAACGGTGAAGATTCTATTCTTATCACCATCATAAAATGATAACTGCTTCTCGAGCGCATCCAGTATAGTGCGGCCTCAAAGATTGTCGGGGCCAATTATCCCATCAGCCGGGATACCTTTCCTATCCACTTCCACTGCGTGCACTCTAAAACTCATGCCCATAACTTCACTGTGCCCTATTCTGAGCGACCCCAGTATCCTGATGCAACTTCCAAACGCTCAATTAAGTGTTCTTATATCTTTTGGGTTAACAACTAGTCCTTTCCGTAAATCACTACGTTTTACGAGGCTGGTGCCCTCCCCTGAGTCTACCAAAAGCACTAGCTTTCCACTAGCTGCCTCCTTGCAAGGTATCTCGATAAAAGCATCACCTATCCTGCTCACAACGAAACAACGAACTTTTGATAACAAAATGGACGCGTATCTACTTCCTAACTCTTCAAATTTTTTCCTCCATGCACAGGAGTTATCCTTTACAATCCTATACTCCCTCAAAATTACAGTGAATATCTTAACTAAACATCCTCGTACCACGTACCTTATTAAAACTTAATCTACGTAGTAGAATCATCACAGTTACCCAAAGCAACACGCAATCCAAAATTTTTTCCCTGAGGGACTCTTGCTCCTCCGTATTTTGAACCAGTTTTTACTTTACCCGGTACGTGGTGTTGGAGAGCTTCTTACTCCTCCTTCTCCTGAACTGTAATTCCTACATTACCAGTCCCACGTACTTCCGGCCTAAGTATTACTTCCTCTCTTTTGGCTTTCCAGTCTACTGGCCTCGACTGGGCCGCTGGAAGTTTCCCTGGTTCATTTGTGGGAATTGTCTATCCCTGCATTCCGCTGCCCGATGTCCCATTCGTCCGCATGAGTAGCATCTCAACCCCTGTTGGGTGTTGCCTATCCTTGGTTCACTTCTGGATATCCAATTTGGTCGCTGCTGACCACTCCCAGTGTTGAAAGGATTTCGTCCTTGGTTATCGCATTCCGCTGATTTAACTCGGGTACTACTACTCCTGCCGTCCCTTAAGGGTGGATGCTGGCGCCTCGTAACTGGCTGCCTTCTACTTTGATCCCATTTAGTGTATACTTGGCACTGTCTACTTGCCCCATGACCATATATTTGGCACTCCATACAGTAAGGCGTGTTTTTGCGTGTAACGCATTCATCCCTTGTATGCCCTTGCTTACGGCAGAACGAACATGTGGGTGCCCTCTGTACAAACACCCTGTACGGTTTTCTCGGATTCGCGGCTCTGTACATCGGCAGTTAAACTGTCCTGTTTGTTTTCGAACATATGTACCTCCCCCATACCGGCCGTCCTCCGTTCCACGAGGACTTGTGCTCTAATTGATTCTTCTACTAATACCTCCAGATTTCCTGTTCTGCTATTCAGCATATGAATCTTTAGAGCGGAATTGCGGAGTGGGCCTCCGCAATTCCGCTCTAAATGTTGTTAACTCCGACTTGTCAACTTCGTATAATAGTGCTGTATCTCTAACGCCATTGTACTTATTTTTTATTATTTTCTGGGCCATCATCCGAAGTGACTCTAAACGTTTGAAAAATGGGCGTATGTCTTCACCTGCCAGCTGTTTCCCGATTCTGATCTCTTGGTATATGTCTTCCAGAGTCCTCCCCTTTAGAAGGCCGTAAGGCTCGTTCACACTGGCGAATTGCTTTGGCAGCACAAGGTTGTATGCATCTCCAAATAACCTATGCTTAGCACAGTGGAAGAAGTGATGCAACTCATCAGAGCTTATGCTGCGCTTTGCAAGTTCACAGCCTTGAATGAACCTATTGAGTTCTGACCTTAAATCTTCTGAAACAGCACCAGTAAACACAGGTACTAGCCTGGCCAATGCCTTTGAAATCTCCTCTATACCCATTTTACTTATTCTTGATTTACTTATGGCTGGTAAAACTTGAGCGTTGTCTCTTTGGGTGATTTCCAAATTCACTCCCGGATCTGAGATGTACTTGACCAGTGACGGGCTCAAACTGATTAATCTTCGATCGTTTGCTCGAACAGGCGAAATACTGTCCACTGTATCGAGACTTTGCTGCACTGCTATTGCTTCTGGCTCTGTTTGCGGATATCTTCAGATTCATTTCCATTCCAAACGACATTCTATTAAACTCATAATGGCCTAAACCGGTGATGAACGCGGTTTTCTGCTTATCTTGGGTATCCACCAGAACTTGGTGGTAGCCACTCGCTAAATCAAGTGTAGAAAAATATCTACTGTGTCCTAATTGGTCCAGGATTTCTTCTATCCTTGGTATCGGGAACACCTGCTTGATAGTGGCGTCGTTCAATTTCCTAAAATCGACGACCACTCTCCACTTCTTCTGACCCTGAGCAGCTCCCTTCTTTGGTACCAAAATTATTGATGAGTTCCAAGGCGAGATACTCGGTGAAATTATGTTATCTTTTAAAATTCCTTCTACTTGCCTATTTACTTTGTGAGCATGTGGCAATCTATACTGTTTCTGGTTAATGGGTGCTTGATCCACTCTAGTAGGTATTTCATTCTCCATCTCTGGTGTATACATCAACTGGTCTCCTTCCATCAAAAACATGTCATGGAATTACGTACAAATGGCTTCTATTGATGCCTTCTCTTCTAAATTTACGCTTGGGTCTAACTTCAGTGATTCTAGCACCCTCTCCATCCTTTTTCTTATATCTACCTGCTTAATCTGCTTAACCGATCTATAATTCGGGTCTTTAAAATTATCGTAACTAGTGAACCTATGCTGAAAATCCTTATCCATATAGTAGTCCTCTTCTGATGCATTAAGTACATAAGCGTACACCTTATTCTTGTCAACGTGCGTTATGGTCTCTCCCATATATACGCCCTCCGCTAACTGCTGCTTGTGCAAAACAACAGTCCTAAGTTTCGCATTCACACGCATAGTAACTACTCCGGTTCACCTTACATTCACTACCTCCATACAATTCTTAACAATTCTCCAGGCATCACCTATCCTGCTCATAACGCAGCAATGTCCTTTTGTTCCCAACATGGACGCGTATCCACTTCCTAACTCTTCATGATATTGGAGAGCCTCCTGCTTCTCCTTCTCCTGGACTGTAGTTTCTACATTACTACTCACACGTACTTCTGACCTAAGTATTACTTTATTTCTTTTGGCTTTCCAGAATACTGGCCTCGACTGGGCCGCTGGAATTTTCCCTGGTTCATTTGTTGGGGTTGTCTTCCCCATCTCAACTCCTGTATGTTATTGCCTATGCTTGGTTCACTTCTGGGAAGACAATTTGGTCGCTGCTGACCACTCCCAGTGTTAAAAGAATTTCTTCCTTGGTTAACTCCTTCCGTTGAATTAACTCGGGGACTACTGAAGTTACCCCTGTTGTCCCTCAAGGATGGATCCGGGCGCCTCATAGCTGGCTGCTTTCTACTCTGATTCCATTCTGTGTATCCTTGGCACTTTTTCCTAGCCTCATGACCATATGTTTGGCACTCCATACAGTAGGGTGTGTTTTTGCGTGTAATGCATTCATCCCTTGTATGACCTTGCTTACGGGTGCCCTCTGTACAAACCCAATGTACGGAATTCTCGGATTCACGGCTCTGCTGTTGGAGACACCGGGATTATACGCTACTCTGTATATGTTTAGAACTGCATTACTTCCCTCTGTATCCATAACAGCGGCAGTTAAACTGTCCTGTCTGTTTTCGAACATATGTACCTCCCCCAAACTGGCCGTACTCCGCTCCACGAGAACTTGTGCTCTAATTGCTTCCTCTACTAACTCCTCCAGATTTCTTGTTCTGCTATTCAGCATATGAATCTTTAGAGAGGAGTTCCGGAGGCACACTACGAAAGTCGTTAACACCGACTTGTCAACTTCGTATAATAATGCTGTATCTCCAACGCCATGGTACTTGTTTTTTATTGTTCCCTGGGCCATCATCTGAAGTGACTCTTAACCCCTGGCAAAGGCAAGTATGTCTTCACTTGCCAGCTGCTTCCGATTCTTATTTCTTGGGTTATGTCCTCCAATGTTCTCTCCTTCAAATAAGTTCTCCTTATAAGACCGTAAAGCTCGTCCACACTGGCGAACTGCTTTGGCAACACGTCTCCAAATAACGCGTCTCCAAATAACCTTTGCTTAACACAGTCGAAGAAGTCCTGCAACTCATCAGGGCTTATGCTTCGCTTTGCTAGCTCACAACCTTGAATGAATCTGTTAACTTCTGCCGTAAATCTTCTGAAGCTGCACCAGTAAACACACTAGCCTGGCCACTGTCTTTGAAATCTCCTCTATACCCATTTTGCGTATTTTTGTTTTACTTATGACCGGTAAAACTTGAGCGCTAACTTTATGGGTAGTTCCTAGATTCACTTCTCCCGGATCTGAGAGGTAATTGACTAATGACGGACTCAAATTAATTAGTCTTCGATCGTTTGTTCGTACAGGCGAAATACTGTCCACAGTATTGGGACTTTCCTGTACCGTTACTGCTTCTGGCTCCTTTGGCGGATATCCCTTATTTTTATTAGTTATCGGACTTCCTGGAGAAAAAGGCTTGACAACGATTTCAGATGCGCCAAACAAAAATTCCGCTCCCATCTCTTCACTCAATACTAATCTGGGCTTTACCACGCGGCTTATCCCTTCTGGTGTTAAATATTCCGGCCAGCGAACTTCAGGAGGCAATGTCAATACTGAATGTGTAAATCCAGCCGATGCTGATTTTGATCTCTCCTTTTTATGTGAGTTGCTATTGGTCGCCCGTCCTCTTTTCAATTCTGCACACTCCTTCTCCAACAGCGCTGCTGCTTCCTCTGTTTCCGTCAATCTCTGAGAAAGTTCCTTTAACTTATTCTCAAGATACTCCTTTTGTGCTCTCAAATCTGCTGTTTTCTCATGAAATTTGAACGACTTTTCATCTGTCCTTTTTTGGAATGCCGTTAAGGTTTGATCCGCTACTTCTAATGGTGACACAGCTCCTCCGGCGTTCGCCTGCTTACACAATTCCTGAGCTTCTTCCCTGCTCGTACTCGCTTCGAACTGGTCAATTATTTTCCCAGTAAACAGATCCACCTCCGACTGCATTGATTTCAATCTGTTCCTTACTTCCTCGTCCGGCGAAACCAAACTCACTGTTTGTTGCCCTAGTCCTTCTAATTCAGAACTAAATGTATCTGCCCATTCGTTGACCAGACTATTTATGTAGTCTGCGTAATTCTCCGTAAAATATTTTCCTTTGCCGTACTCAACTGCGTGAGGCAACAACAGTCCGTGATTATTGTTAAACTCTCTCCCTAGATTTTGCAACCGTGTTATTCGCTTGCGGTAATACACGTTGTCCTTACGTAACCTGCCGTCTTTCTTAAAATTACGGACCAATTTTTCAATCGCTTCTCCAATTTGCTCCTGCATCAGCAGTAATCCTTGCGCTTCCTTCGTCATATCCCAAATGCCAGAACAGATGGCGTATCCCAATTACAAATAAAACCCAATAATCACTTTATCAACACTTTTTATCAAATTATTCCAATATTTTATTCCATCTTACTTGAATACAAATTACTGATAAATACAAATTCATTAAAAACGAGTAAAGAAGTCTGAAGTCGGGTTAGACCGACTACGAAATACCCATTACCTTTTCTTGAGCGTGCGAGTTCAACAAAGGGTATGTTTTCTTCATAAATCATCATTAGGAGCATATCTACGGTTATTTTCAGTAGGGTACCTTGAATTGATTATATCGACCCTATTTCTTGTGCTTGGCTTCGTAGTGTCAATATAACCATTAATATAAAATTTTGTTAAAAATTTTTGTATAGTTCGTAAGTTATATTTATATGTCAATAGTGGGCGGGGCTGTAGAAATAATACGCCGATTTTTTATGTAGTGTTTAATGTTAGTACCCGAAACCTTCCCCAAAGTTCATTATATGGGAGGGAGGCGTATCCTTCATTTGATCGACTCCGAATCTTGTATATGGCTTGGTTGGGTCTATATACTTACTAATATAAAATTTCGTCAAAAAATATTATATAGGTCGAAAGTTATAATAATATGCCAATAGTGGGCGTGGCTGTAAAAATAACACGCTCATTTTTTGTGTGGTGTTTAATGTTAGAACCCGCAACCTTCCTGTGAAATTTCGTTTAAAAATTTTTAATACGAACCTACTAATGATTTTGGGCTAATTGTGGGCGTGGCAGTAGTAATAATCTGCCCATATTTGGAATGCATGCTAGTACAGACCCAGTGAATACATCTACCTATTTGTTTTCATATGTCATCATTAGAAGCGTAGATAGAGTAACTGTCTTTAAGTGGGGTCCCCAAAGTTCATTATATGGGAGGGAGGCGTATCCTTCATCTGATCGACTCCGAATCTTGTATTTGGTTTTTTGGGTCCTAATGTAAAATTTCGTCCAAAAATAGTATATATGTCGTAAGTTATAATAATATGTGAATAGTGGGCGTGGCTGTAGAAATAACACGCCCATTTTTTGTGTGGTGTTTAATGTTAGTACCCGTAACCTTCCTGTGAAATTTCGTTGACAAATTTTTAATAGGAACCTAGTAATGATTTTTGGCTAATTGTGGGCGTGGCAGTTGTATTATAATCTCCATACTCCGCACACACACTATTATGGACCCCATGTATGTTTCTGCAAATTATTATTCCGTTGGCATCAATACGAGCATAGGTAGGCTAATTTTAATTTTAGACCCGAAACTTCCCTATATCAAAAGTGGGCGTGTCTTTTGCCTGATCAGCCCCATTGGTTGCAGATAAGTTTATAGTGTCCACATCTTTCTTCGTGTAAAATTTCGTCCATAAATCTCCACCAGATCTTAAGTTAGGAATATTTGTTTATAGTGGTTAATATATACCGCCCACTTTTTGCACAGTCTTTAGTAGGACCCACATCTCCATAAATGCCAAATTGCGACACGATGCCATCAATCGGACCGAAGTTATAGCTATTTTAAAAAAGGTGAAAAAAGTTCCTTATATGGGAGGTAGGCGTGGTCTTTGTCCAAATCGGCCCATATAGCAATCTGGTTCTGTATCTTTCTCCAGACTATACTTTTGCAAAGTTTCATTAAGATAGCTCTAACGGTGTAAAAAAAAAGTGGCCACAGACGGACAGACGGATGGACAAAATAAAAATTGCTTAGAAAGTGATTCTGATCATATCTGTATATATATGTCCATACCTACCACGCCTCCTTCTCGAAATTCCAACCCCTCTCAAAAGCACAAAGTTAGTATACCCTATTTACCTTTTTTAAAGGTAAAGGGTATAAACAATCCACCATAAATTCTATATTTATATTCTTTCTTTACTTATCTTCCATCACAAGTTCCATATCCGCTGTCTACCAGCTTCCATTAAGTCCTTCCGTCAATGCAAGTTGGTCCTTGACTTCCTCACAGATACTCCGTGATTTCCTCTCACCATTTTTAATACTCCCAAAAATACATAGAAAAGGCAATATTTTCGCAAAAACCGAATTTGGACTTACAGGCAAAAGTGTATTGATTCATTCCCGGATATTTGAATCCATATTCAAATTAAACCCGTAACGTATGCGCTCCGTAATAATAGCATTTAAAATTTTTTTCAACATTGCTACGCAAATTGTAGTGTCCGAACTATAAAAACTTTCATGCAACAACACGTGTTGTCTGCACCTCTTGAAATATTCTCACCTAATACGCGTAAGCTTACAATGTCAAATATTTAAATCAATTCTTATTTTGATTTTAAATCAATATAAATTAAAACCATATAAAAATAAAACCAATTTAAAAACAATATAAATGTTCCTAACGACAACCAAACACAAATCCCCTACAAAAAAAATCCTCACAGCTAAGACGACATACATAGACCGTCCGATCATACTGTCGGTTTATGGTACCCCTTACAATGCTGTGTGCAACAGCGCAAACGCGCCTATAGGTTGCGACTTCTTTGACCAGCGCTACGGCGCCTTCCGGGTCGCAGAAGTATCTACTTAAATTACGCTACTATACACTCTACTCACCATTATATTTTCTGATGACATCTTTTTCCTCAGGGTCCTTCGAATTCGTTGCAGTATGCTTCACTGCTTCAGGGTTCCTTGCCCTGGGATTCCTCCTGTAGGTCCTTTAGACCGGCTGCGCCAAAATGTTGGGGACCTTATTTGGTTGCTGTCGGGAACGTCCTCTTGCTGCTTGTCCTGCGCATGTACCTGTAAACCTAAATCACTTTCTTCAATAAGCACTACACCACTTTTGGTTTTAAAACAACAAGCAACTTTATTCTTAAAATACTAATTCTTATATATTATTTACAAGTCAACATTACAGTCTACGTATTGACTTTTCTGGTGTTCCAGTTACGCAATTGTTGTTTGGTGTCAGTTGGTCAAGCCAACTGACCTACTGAAAGTAAAAGTGTCGTCGGTGCATTCTAAATGCCCCTCGTTGGCTTGGCTGCGGAACTGTGACACCCTAAAAGTTTACATCATAATTAATGCATAAATACTATTCATTAACAATATTTGCACCCTACAAATATGTGCTCTCTTAATGAATTTAATAGGAGCCGGTGCTGTGAATCACCTACGCGTAGGTAGCTTGATTCTAACTTACAACACGCGACTGGTACGTTTGATCAACCAGGGACAATTCAAATTTTGTTAGGTATATGGGCGCAACTAATTCAAGATAATATACGACAATCGGCATCTGGCCTTTTAGCGCAAGAAAGTCGCATAGGATGGCTTCTATTTGGAACCATGTCAACCGAATCAGGAATGATAGCTGCCGCGTCAATAGTTGAAAATGATAACCTGAAGAACATCCTCACCTCGACCAATTAATCCAAAAATTCTTTGAATCAGAGTCATTTCCAGACGACAAATCACAGTGGACAGCAGAATTGCATCGATGCAAAATGCATTTTTTAGAAACACATCGTTACGACCATAATTTGGGGCGGTATGTTTTGCAGATTCCTCTTCGTCCAGATTGGTGTCGTATAGGTTCGAACAGAGGAATTGCACTACAACGTTTTTTGCATCTAGAAGCTTGATTAAAACGTGATCCTGAATTAAGCGAAAATTATCATGCGGTTATTAACGATTACATCGACAAGGGTTGGTTAAAGCACGCAAGTAACGCACCAGTCGGGCTGGCTTATTACATTCCGCATCACGCTGTGCTGAAAAAATTCCGTGTGGTGTTTGACGCCTCATGTTCAACTGAATTGGGACTGTCCTTAAATGACGTTCAGATGACTGGACCTAAGCTGCAGAGGGATTTGATCGATCTAAATTGGAGTTTTCGACTCCATGCTTATGGCATATCACCAGACATCAAGCAAATTTTTCCACAGGTAAAGATTGCGTCAGAACACTGGGATTCACAAAAAATATTTTTGCGGGACGAGTCAGGGAATATCTCGGAATTCTGGTTAACAGGCGTTACATTTGGAATGGCTTCAGCACCATTTTGCGCCGTGAGAACAATGCAACAGTGTGCTAAGGATAACGCTTCGGAATGGCCTCTTGGTGCCTGAGCATTACTAAAAAACATTTACATTGATGATTGTTTAGCCGGAGCTGATAATGAGACAGATTTACTGCATCTGTGCCAAGAAATGAGGAAAATTTTGTCGCTGGGGGGTTTCGAGTTGAGAGAAGGTTTAAAAGGTGAATAAGATCCGATAGGTGGCGCTGTTGTCGAAATTTTTAACGTCGGTGCCTCCTAGAGGTGTCAAATGTATGACCAACCCTCAACATTTTTGCAATCCCAACACTTTCTCAGAACATTTCTACCCTCTATCTTCATCCCTTAGGGTGGTCCCCATACAAAAGTAATTTTTTTAGAGCTATTCCAATGAATTGCATATTCAAGGGTGCCTCCTAGAGGTGTCAAATATATGACCGACCCTCAATATTTTTGAAATCCCAACAGTTCCCCAGAACATATCTACCCTCTATCTTCAACGCTTAGGGTGGTCCCCATACAATTTTTTTTTTAATGAATTTTTGTAGCGGGTGTGGATTTATATCGAAAATCTAAATGAATTGACCAATTTAAGTGAAATTCAGAATGTATGTTAGGGTGGTCCCCATACATTTTTTTTTAATAACTACCTTTCAGATTATTTTTATTTTTATGTACATTGATAAATCTTAAGTTTTGTCACAAATTAAATTTCTGAACGCAACCATAATATTTGACATTTGACAACCAACTAATATGTCGATCCGTCCTCTATGTTAAGATTCATATAAATATAATTCTATAAAATATAAATGTTAAGATTCATGTAGATATAGATTAAAGCATTTGTGAAATTATGTTCAGCTAAGTACTGCTATCAAACTGATTACACCTATTGACATCACTGACACACTTACACAAATAACTAAGAGGTAGACATCACTGCATGTAAGCTGGATGGAAAATAACTAAGATGTAGACATCACTGCATGTAAGCTGGATGGAAAATAACTAAGATATAGACATCACTGGATGAAGAAAACAACAACTTGGGCAGCCAAAGGCGACAACGTATACTAAGTGTTTTTGCTCGATTCATTATCAAGAAATCAAGATACGCATACCGATTATCATCAACTGTAATCTTCTATATATATAAAAATGAGTGTTTGTGTGTATGTCCTTTATAGAATCGTAAACTATGCATTTGATCATCTTCAGCAAAGTTGTTGTGCATGAGCCCACGAAGGTTTCTCAGTTTGTACCGGTCCAATTGGACAAAGGGGCGTGGTACCTCCCACAAATTAAAAATCCATTATTTCTGCTCCGGTTAACAGTGTGGGAACAAAATTTGGTACGTCGATTAATTGTACATATTCTAAGTGTTGTTGCAAATATGGGCGGGATTGGACAAAGGGGCGTAGTACCTCCCATACAAATCACAAATTAAAAAGCCATTATTTCTGCTCCGGTTAACAGTATTTGAACAATATTTAGTATATAGGTTTAGTGTACATATTCTAAGTGTTGCTCCAAATATGGGCGGGATTGGACGAAGGGGAGTGGTACCTCCCATACAAATCACAAATTAAAAATCGTTTATACCAGCCCTATGTGGCTTGCTCACGCGTCGGAAAACCTTCCATTTAATCGTTTACGCACCAGCTGGAAAAACAAGAAATATTGTGTATCCCACAGCACTTCAATAAATATAAAATTGTAACGAAACGCTGCAATGTCACAATTTTTTCGAAATGAACAAAATCAATAAAATGTATCAAAATGAATTGAATATTTGTATAATGTCTTTTCTTCAAATTTATTTATTTAAACTATTCATCCGATTTCAAAAATTCTTTGACCAGCTGAATGCTACACCCCCCCTACAATTCAGGGGTAGCGAAGCGCACCGGGTACAGCTATTATATATATATATATATATATATATATATATATATATATATATATATATATATATATATATATATATATATATATATATATATATATATATATATATATATATATATATATATATATATATATATATATATATATATATATATATATATATATATATATATATATATATATATATATATATATATATATATATATATATATATATATATATATACTAGCTGTACCCGGTGCGCTTCGCTACCCCTGAATTGTAGGGGGGGTGTAGCATTCAGCTGGTCAAAGAATTTTTGAAATCGGATGAATAGTTTAAATAAATAAATTTGAAGAAAAGACATTATACAAATATTCAATTCATTTTGATACATTTTATTGATTTTGTTCATTTCGAAAAAATTGTGACATTGCAGCGTTTCGTTACAATTTTATATATACGAGTATATATTAGGGTGGGGCGATTAGTATGGAAGGAAAAAAATCTTAATGGGCGCTTCGCGTTTCTGATTCTTGAGATTGTACTGTGCAAAAAAGTCCACTAGACCATACGTCTACGGTGAAAATCGAGCTTCCAGATTTTGACTTGCAGTTTTTTCTCAGACTTTATTTTTTTGGATTTGCTCGTAAAATATCGTGTCTCGATTTTTCACGCTCTCGTCTCACTTTTCTTTTATCCATAATAATGGTTTCACCTCGCTCATCCTTAAACTGTATGTCAGCGAATAAAGCTGAAGCCAAAACAGATGCTAATCGATCGGATACCCCAAAGTGATCGCACATCATTGCAAACCGTGGTGTACATATCGTGGAGTATACATTCTTCGCACGGTTGGTGTATGGATTTCCGAACCAGGAGGATCATAGTTTTCCAAGTCATGCACATCTGATGCGGTTGGTTGAAATATTGGATCAGATGATGCACCTGAATGTAAAGATGGTAACACAGTCGATATTTCTGTTTCGACTGGCAAATATTCAGGTATTGTAAGTCTGCGTTCGTTATGCTGATCCAACATGAATTCATGGAGTCGGTCAGGAATTTTGCCACAATTACATCGAGCTGTTTTGAGCTGGCATTTACATTTTCCGATGTAAAATACTTTCGTTGTGCTGTCAACAAAATCTCTGAATTTAGCATCATTTTTTGTTTGTCTCTTACAAGCATCACGGTAATTTTTCAATAATCTGCCCAATTTCTTAATAATATTTTTTTTTCAATAACCTCAATATTTAATTTGTTCCAAATTTGTATCAATTTGTCGCAAACGTGTGGGGTGAATGTGTCGTATGAAAACATTTTATTTGCGTTTTTGCAACGAGCGGCCAAGAAAAAATAATGTTTCAAAATGTCGCTCGTAGTTGTTCTAGATTTGATGATGACGCTGATGATTCTGGCTGCGTCTCCATCTCCACATTCTGTGTATTATCAGAATCCACTGGATTATCCATTTTTTTATATCTTAAATAAAAAAAATGTTTTTTATTAGCACTGCACAGTTTATACACGAAACAATTATTTCTAAAACTTACATTTGCTGCAGATATTTTAAAATGCGTATATAATTTTATGTGTATTTGATGCTGTGATCGTTTACAATAAACTAACAAAAATGCGTCAAATGAACTGAAAACAATAGAAGAATAAAAAATAAGAAATAAAATAAATTGAATAAAATAGAATAAAATAAAAAAATAGAATAAAAATAAGATATAGAACATTTTTATGATTTTGCGCTATGAACAACTGAAAATGGTAATTTATCAATATTTTCACGAAAAATTTGGACATTCACAAGGCCAAAACTGCCTGAAGGAGCGTTCCAATGCTTTTGAAATGTACTAGAGAGTTCTTAACTATTGTCTTGGCTACAATTTGTGTCTGAGTATTGGATCGAAAATCTCAATGGTTTGGCTGTTATAGGCCAAAATATCCCAAAAAAAACGTGACAAAAAGTGGTGAATTTTCTACATTTTCGACTTTTCGACCATGAAAACGAAGTTTTTTCTAAGTAATATGTTCAGAGAAATTGTAGCCCGAGACAATAGCTACAACTTTACTTAAATAAGTCAAAATTTCAAATACTTTACGAAATATGAGCCCAAGAAAATTTGCAAATTTTCCAAAAAAATGAAGTCTGAGAAAAAATTGCAAGTGAAAATCTGGAAGCTCGATTTTCACCGTAGACGTATGGTCTAGTGGACTTTTTTGCTCAGTACAATCCCAAGAATCAGAAACGCGAAGCGCCCATTAAGATGTTCAAATCGCCCCACCCTAATGTACATATTTAGGAGTATGCCCACATAATTATGCGTACTTGTGTGTCACTGGTTGGTAAAACACCTCCACTGAACCCTCCTCGAGGGTTCTGACTAGTAATAGATATCACAGTGTTATCCTGGTGTCAGGAGGTATCTAGCTAAGATGAGAATGTAAAGTCGGGTGTTTGTTACTCCTTAATAGTACTGCATCGGGCCTTTGCACTCTTGTCATAGTCGGGGGTAAAGGGCAGGATCAATGTGTTATGCGACCCGTGCCGAGGATCCGCCAGGCTGATCGGAAAAGGGTACATGAGAGGGAACCTTCAGAAGAAGACCTCACTAACGTATTGAGAATTTCCATCGGGAGGGGTAAGGGGGTTTTGCCAGATGTTAAATTCAACCGCGTACATGTCCCGGAGCCGAAGAGACAGAGGTCCTTCGAGGAAGCCAAGTTGTCTAAAAGAGTGAAGACGCAAAGCGTCACTCCGAGGAAGACATTCGCGGATGTCGCAAAGAACCTCATAATCATAGGCGTACGAGATACGGGAAATCCGGAAGAGAAAAGTCCGCGTACGCAATGGAAGTGAGTTCAAGTTGCCCTGGCAGAGGTGTTTCTAGGCGTGCTAGAGAAAAATCCCGGTCCTCCACCGACAGGCGAGGATGCAGGCTGGCACCAGGGCCAGATAAAGAAGATCGCCTGCGACTATGAGAGATCGGCAGAGCTGTAGAAGGCTGCCATCTCAGAATTAGGGGAGCTGTACCCGATTGCCAAGCTGGTAGTGGTCGATAGGGAAGATTTCCCTTCTCGTCCGAGAGCGAGAGCTTGGATTCCGGCTACACAGGACGAACCAGAGAAAATAATGAGGATCTACAGAGCAAGTAACTCGGTACCCCCGATAAATGAATGGAGATACATTAAAATTGAAATCGGTAGCGGCAATACAGAAGCGGTGGAGACGAAACATGCTACGATGCAGGTGCTGCTGCTGCTGCTAAATAAAGAAACAGTAGAATCGTTGGCGAAATGCGCAGAATTTATGGATTCGGCAAGGTGACGGTGAAAGCTTATAAAGCTGACACTGAAGCCGTTGAGTGTCTCGTGTCTTTGTTTGAGTATTGGATCGAAAATCTCAATGGTTTGGCTGTTATAGGCCAAAATATCAACAAAAAAAACCTGACAAAAAGTGGTGAATTTTCTACATTTTCGACTTTTCGACCATGAAAACGAAGTTTTTTCTAAGTAATATGTTCAGAGAAATTGTAGCCCGAGACAATAGCTTCAACTTTACTTAAATAAGTCAAAATTTTAAATACTTTACGAAATATGAGCCCAAGAAAATTTGCTAATTTTCCAAAAAAATAAACTCTGAGAAAAAATTGCAAGTCAAAATCTGGAAGCTCGATTTTCACCGTAGATATTTGGTCTAGTGGACTTTTTTGCTCAGTACAATCCCAAGAATTAGAAACGCGAAGCGCCCAATAAGATTTTTATCCTTCCATACGAATAGCCCCACCCTAATATATATACTCGTATATACTCGTATATACTCGTATATATATGTATAGGGATAAGTATATTTTTTCGTATATGAATATGTATAAGTAAATGCATATGTACATACATATGTATATGTATAAGAGCATAAATAGTACGTGGTACAATTCAAAACCTGACGCGTCATGCGGGATACACGGAGGCCCAGAAATTAGAACGAATCTTTCGCAACAGCCGGGAGGAATACCAGTGTTATGTCCGGCGAAAGAATTTCGATACGCTGGAAGAACTGGTGGAAATGGCGGAAGACCTCGAGGGTGTACGTGGTGACAGCGAAACTTCACGAGTAGCACCACCACTACCACCACCAACACGCCACGAGATACCCCACGCGAAGCCAGGAACCGACAGGTAGCACAGGCCAACTGTACCAACAATGTGGTACCGATGAATCCACGAACAGCATGCAGAGGATGTGGTTAGTCTGACCACATAGCGCGACACTGCCGCAATGCCCAAGTACTTTTCTGTTGGGAGTGCGGAAAGAGACTACTTGAGGCTACATTCATCAGTAGTCTCGATCTTGAAAACGGGTAATATCAGACATCAATGGAGGAGCAAAGCGAGCAGTATACCACATACACGGAACCCGACAGAGGCCTTTTCCAGTGGCGTGTTATGACTTTCGGATTACACTCCGCACCGGCAATGTTTCAGAGAGCACTGGACAAAGTTATTGGCCACGACATGGAGCCACACGCGTTCACCTACCTTGATGACGAAATTGTCACAGGGGATGACCTAGAAGAGCACAGAACACAGAAACCTGTAGTAGGTGTTCCGACGGTTGAGGGAGGCAAACTTAAAACTATACCTGGAAAAGTGTGCATTCTTTCGAAAGGAACTAAAATATCTGGGACACGTGGTCAACATACATACTGAGGCAGACAAAATCGCTGCCATACGGGAGCTGCAACCACCCGAGAACATACGACAGCTACGCCGCTGCTTAGGAATCGCATCGTGGTACTCCCGTTTTGTACCCGACTTTGCAAAGCAGTACACCCTTTAACTTCACTACTAAAGAAACGAAAACATTTCCGAAGGGGTACCGAGCAACAGGAGGCCTTTGAGTTACTTGAGTTGACGGAAGCTCCGATCCTCGCCTGCCCAGACTTCAATCAAAAGTTCACGATCCAGACAGACGCCAGTGACTACGGGTTGGGAGCAGTGCTTATGCAGGAGATTGAGGGAGCTGAGCAAGTAATAGCGTACACTAGCAGACACCTGAATGAAGCTGAGCTAAACTACACCCCAATTGAGAAATAGTGTCTAGCCATAAAATGGGGCATCCGGAAAATGACGTCGTAACTGGATGGCTGCCATTTTATCGTGATCACTGACCACCTATCGCTGAAGTGGCTAAATTCCATCGAGAGCCCTTCAGGACGCATAGCACGGTGGGCGCTAGCACTTCAGCAGCTTTCATGCGAGGTAAAGTATCGCAAGGGAAAACTAAATGTACTAGCGGATACACTATCAAGGCAACCGGTCGAAGCTGCATGCACTGTCACTGTGCTCAAGTGGTGGCTCAAGCAAAAAGGAGAAGTACTTGCCAACCCGGCTAAATTCTCCCACTACACACTGGAAAACGGTCAGCTGTATCGCCATATACCAAATCGCATGGGTGATGAGGACTGTACACCATGGAATCTATGTATACCTAGGCCTCTGAGGATATGCATTTTACAAGAGAACCACGACGTACAAAAGCAGGACACATAGGCATCCGGAAAACGATAGCCCGAGTTGCAAACAGTTACTATTGGCCAAGACTGTTCAGGGACACCAGCCGCTACGTTCGTCAGTGTACACTACGCCAGAAGTTCAAGCCCAGCCAAAAACAACCTGCTGGAGAAATACTGACGCAAATACCCTTAGAGCCGTGGGCCATATTGATCGCGGATTTTGTTGGGCAAATGCAATAAATGGAAACAAAGCATGGAAACACAATGGTACTGGTTTTACATTATAAGTTTTCAAAATGGACAGAGATGGCGCGACTCCGGAAAGCCACCATCCAGCCTCTACAACGGGCCTTTCGGGAGCGCATCTTAGCCCGTTTCGGTGTTCCAAAGGTCTTAGTGACGGACAACGGTTCGCAGTTTACAAGCAAGTCCTTCAGCGCTTTGTCAAAACTACGGTATCAAGCACCAGTTTACCGAACCCTACACACCACAGCAAAATGCCTCCGAACGCGCCAACCACACAGTCAGGACAATGATCGCCCAATGCGCCGGTAAACAGGAACGAAAGTGGGGTGACCTATTGCCGGAGTTAACCCTGGCCATCAATACCAGCATCTCAGAGACCACTGGCTATAGCCCCGCGTTCCTGATACAAGGACGGGAGCCACGCCGCCCAGGAGCGTTGTACGATGAAACCACCACAGGAACAGGACAACGAAAACAAACAGCCGATCTACTCAAGGAAGCGTATACATTAGTGGCAAGAAATCTGGAGCGAGCGGCTGAAGATCAATTACTGTATTTTATCCTACGGCGAGGGCCCTGGAAGACAGAAGTTGGGCAATTGGTGTTAGCAAAACAGCACCATTTGTCCAAAGCCATTGACCACTTCGCCGCCAAATTGGGCCCACGCTACGATGGGCTATACCGGATACACACCTTCATCTCCCCAGTCATTGTTAAGATGAAAAAGGAGGGAAGCAAGGAGACAAAAACGCCGCAAATTAGCGAGTTAAAATCATTCTGAGCGATAGATGACAGCGCGACATACGCTAATTGACAAACGCATCTGACGAGAACAGTTTATACAACGGAAAGAATCCGATTCCAGCCAGGACCCTACAAAATCACCCTCTGTCAGCGTAAAATGACAATATTCTATCATCCGCAAAGTGGGAGGACATGTGAGGAGCAAATTTTAGGCGTAAATTTTCCCCTACATATTTATTGTTGCCATAACGCGTCCAAACATATATATTTAACATAGGGGCGAAATGCTTAAACAACCAACCTTAAATTATCCCCTGACAAATTTCACCCGCACTAAATCTATTGTTAAAAATATAAAAAACTAAAGCAGGCATGGACTACATTTAGAACGGAAGAGTCAAGAATTTTAAAAACAGAACAGAAAAAACAGAAAGAATATGGACCGAATGCAAATAAAAATCGAAGTATTCAATAGCAAGAGTTGTATGAAGCAAACAAACCCGAAGGATTCAATAGCAAGAATTTTATGAAGCAATAAACCCGAAGGATTCAATAGCAAGAATTATAAGAAGCAACAAACCCGAAGGATTCAATAGCACGAATTCTATGAAGCGACAAAACCGAAGCATTCAATAGCAAGAATTGTAGGAAGCGACAAACCCGATCGAGTCAATAGCAAGAATTATATGCAACGACAAACCTGAAGGATTCAATAGCAAGAACTGTATGAATTGAAACATTTAAAATAAAAGGTAAATATCAGCAGAATATAACAATAGAACATGACAGCTGTATATAACAGTAGCATGTGCAAGTTCAATGAAACATACGTTTCAATGCCACCCAAAAGTTTATTTTGAACTTTTGGGAATGCACCAAATGCTTGTGTAGATGTCATTTGAGACTCAATGCTACTGCACGTGCAGACTGCAGATTCCTTGTTATTGTGAGTAGAAACGTACTGATACATACAAATATACTTTTGCCTAATAATCCTTATGTTACATTTGGAGGTTTTGCGAATGTATATTTATATGAATTCGTACAATCTCCCGCACGTTAACTGCGGTCAACAACCTTAAAAGGTTGTATCACATTTTGCTTCGTCGTCTGGTTCTTGGATGCTATTCCTTAGTGGCTGCGGTAGAGTGACATCACATTTATGTTTTTTTATTGAATCTTCCCGATTGATTACACAATTACAACCACCGACTGCAGAATAGTGAATAACCATAGATTGGACTTTGTACGGTAACTCCCAAATACTTTCTGATAATTGGACTTAAATGGTGGTGAGATTGGATAATTGAATGTTGTAGTGTTCAATATTTGTAATGTAGTGTGATCGGTGCTGGCCTTGATCCATTTTCAGAATATCAGTAGGATTGGCCAAGCTGACATATGAGGTTTGTAATGAGAGAGTTTTATAGCCGTGAACTGTGTTTTAGAACACAAGATAGCTCAGCATTCCCGATCCTTCTAACATTAATTTCAGGGTTTCACCATCACATACTGCCCTTAAGCGAGTGGCAAACTTCAAGCCATAGATCTACTCGTTCTTATGATCCATTTGAATCCAGGTTGAATTGTCTTGAACTTGATGTTGGATGCAATCTCGTTATGTCTCATTGCCAAACAGTTTAACTTCACATAAACATACTTCAGACCCCCCTCTTGTGTACCAGCTGGTTGTTTGCGCATAAGTATGTGTATGACTTCATCACTGTAGAAGCCTCCAAATCAGCTAGATTCATGACAACGTACTGATCTTTGTGAGCATTTATGGCTAGAAATCTGTTACAAGATTCTATTGTTGTCATTGTGCCATTCATTATGTTAGGAATTAGTACCATTCGATGTAATCCGAATTTTTCCTCTGCAATAAATGGCAATGAGATTCTAAAAATGGCATGTCGGTTTTTTAAACCACCTTCCGCCTTCATTCATTTGTTGCATTGAGTCCTTTGATTCACTGGTATTTGGAGGAATGGCAGAATATGAGTTTTTATCTTGAGAAGGTCTTCTTGTAGTTGAGTGGATGATAGCAATAATGGGCTGATCTTGGTATGGTGTGTATCTATCATAATATTCAGTATTGTTATTATTGGATTCTTTGCAAGGGTGATGCTATGATGTGTTGTAGAGTCGAGTTATGAAGTAATAAGTCAGCTTGGCTTGAAACTTTTCTCCTTCAATGTGATTTAAGGTTTCCATTGCCATTGATTTGATTGTCAAGATGATCGTTTTTTCCTTTGAGTTCTATTTGATCTTGTTTGATCCCGTTTATAGTAGTATCAATCACTGATGTCTGATATTTGAGCAGGACTAATAGATGACCTTCATTTTCTTTCAACGTGCTGAATGGGTATTGATTCTGCATATTATGAGTCCAAAACACCAAACAAAGAGTGTGCATTATTTCCCACAGCACCTCTTTTAGATCGATGGGGAAACAATATCTTGCTATCCATTCGTAATTCAGCTTCAATATGCTCGAAGTTCACAAGAGTATTATGACAAGTAAATGGTGGCAGTTTTTGACATAACTGTCGTAAACTGCTGATGCCCTTAGATAACGTCGTAAGTTCTGCCCAGTATGACTCTAGTTCGTAGTACACTACAAGTTTGCATTCTGACCTCTCGAAGTAAATACCCAATTCCGTGTTGAATTTGGTGTTAACAATCTGCGAAAATCTTATTGGACCTCCCATGACAATTGGTATGATGAGTAATCCCAGCAGTACTGTTGTGAGTCCCGTGTGTCTCGTTTTTATTATTTTTGTTTGTATTTCTACTTCTTCATCTTGACCTTCCTGTTATCTGGATTGTTCATGGATCTTATTATCATTTATGGGTAGTAGAGCTAATATGGATTCACATTTCCAAGTTCCAGTAGCTGTTCTAACATCAGCTACTCGTACTGCTACATCATCACTCTTATAGGTCCTTGTTATCCTTTCTAGTGGCCATTGAAGAACTGGAACAATGTCCACTTGATTATTACCATGTCCCCTTGATTGATGTTATTGTGCTGATGTGTCCACTTGGTTTTAGATTGAAGCTCGCACAAATATTCGTGCGACCACCGTTTCCAAAACTCATTCTTGATGTGGGATACGAGTTTCCACCTGGTCAACAAATTCGAAGTTGACGGGATGTTATTTACATCGACTTTCGAGTTGAGTGGTTGAATGGCTTCTATTTCAATACTGACTATTTCCAGCTCTTCATAGGTTAGTGATACTGTTGACACGCTCCTACCCAAAAGATGCTTCGCAGACTTCACTGCTGCTTCTCACAGACCTCCGAAATGAGGGGCTCTTGGAGGAATAAAGTTGAATTGTATTCCCTTTTTACCGCATTCTGTCTCAATTTTTGTTTTCTCTTCATCTGAATATACTCGTATTGATGTAGTCAGTTCCGTAAGCTTGTTTTTGGCGCCAACGAAATTTGTCGCTTTGTCACAATATAAGTTTTGACAATTTCCACGTCGGTCAATGAAACGTTTCAGAGCGCCAAAGAATGCTTCTGTCGTAAGATCGCTTACAAGTTCTAAATGAACAGCTTTAGTAGCAAAACAGCAGAAAACGGATATGTAAACCTTGTGTGGTCTTTTCCCTCTAATTTTGTAATGCACCCAGAATGGTCCAGAGTAGTCTACTCCAAAGTTAATGAATGGGCGTGCTGGTGTAACTCGTGTTGCTGGCAGGTTTCCCATTAATTGGTTCAGCAACTGAGGCCTTGCCCTGGTGCATCGTATGTATTGCTGTACTGTTGATCTGGCCGATGATTTGCCTTTTATGGGCCAGTACCTTTGCCTTATTA
This sequence comes from Clusia tigrina, assembly GCA_920105625.2. Classification (NCBI taxonomy): domain Eukaryota; kingdom Metazoa; phylum Arthropoda; class Insecta; order Diptera; family Clusiidae; genus Clusia; species Clusia tigrina. The sequence goes on from OV050031.1 coordinate 119,212,933, forward strand.
TGGCCAGCAAGGCTTGAGGTCCACAGTGTTTATTCTCGATGTGAGTCATCTCAAATAGTAGATTTGATAAGGGATCATTATACGGAATGAGCATTATGTATTACTTCGTATGGTACTAGTGATGCTACCAACTCACAGAATGTTTGTATCGTCTGAAAATGGTGATAGGCCCTTCAGTGTACTCGTCCTCTTGAGTTCCTTGTATGTCTTCACGTACGTGATGTTTTCATTGAAATCAGATCTTTGCATAGCTTGAACAATGCTTATTAATGCTTGTTCACATTCGATGACAATTGGAGGAGAGATGACGAACGGAAAACTGATATAGCGCTATCAGTTTTCCGTGCGTTCTTGCTGCATCTAGTGCTGCTTATGAAACGACAAATGTATCCTATGATGCGTTGAAGGTTCCTGAAAAAGATTCCGTGGTTGATCGTACAGTTCTTCAGAGTCAACTGCTACCCAGAATGATAGATTCGTTTCCTCTCTATGTTATTAAGAATGGATAGCTGTGGAGGAAACTTGGGAGGACAGCATGATTTTTCCCATGTACAAAAATTTGCCCGTAAAGCCACAGGTCACACCTTGCAAATTCTCTTGGTGATAATCCTCGTGAAACAACGTCCGCTGGGTTATCTTTGGATCCATCTTAACCTAGTTGCCAACTGTGAGCCTAGTTCTGCTGCGCATTGTTCCAAGCGAGAAAATGTTTGTACCGTAAGTGGAGCTGCGCTTGATTTAGCATATAACACAAAGACTATCGTCGACATAAAAGTTATCTTGAAGCATGTGAGACCCTAGTGGATATCTGATGAATGACATTTGTTTAATACACCTTGTAGTGATGTATGGTGCCGATCTTGTCCCATTTATGACAGTGTTAAGTTCGTAACACTTCATTGATTTTTTAGAGTTGCTCCTAGGTAGGTAGGTAGGTAGGAGTGGCCGCCCAGTTTGCCAAAAGCACACTTGAGCACACATAATGGCCCATTGTGATACCACGGTGTGGCGCCGTTCAAGCACTGACTAAAAAGGTTCCCATACTTGGGATGGTGATAGTCAGCACAAGGACAGCGCCTGGAAAGGCACGACTCCCCCGTTATGTTTCAGGAAACCATCCTGATACTTTGATGAACCTGGCTATGTCCCTAATATTAATGGATGACAGCTCTGTCAGGCTTGTAAGAAATGGGGCACCAAAGGTGCGAATTCTTCTTCTGCTCAAGGATGGGCAGTGGCAAAGAGGTGGAAAACCGTCTCGTCCTCCTCCTCGAAGCCACAGCCTCGGCAAAAGTCATTTGAGGGTAGGCCCACTCTTTCTGCGTGCTGTCCCATTATGCAGTGGCCGGTCAAAACCGACACAGTTGTCGACAGTGATACGCGATCAAGTCGAAGAAGTTGATTGGTTCTATTTTTGTCCATGCTTGCCCAATTTAGTCTAGCCGTGTGGCAGGATTCCTCGTTAGCCCAGGATTTGTAGGCGTCAGCCAGATATTTCCGTTTGACTTCGAGCTTGGCTGTTGCCAGTGGAATGCCGATGTTTACAGAGGGGTGAATGTCGTGCATTAGCGTGCCTGCCTTGGCAAGCTCGTCCGCCTCGCAGTTTCCCGGGATTTCGCTGTGTCCGGGAACCCAGATTAGGTGCACCCGAGAGTAACTTGCGAGCTCATTTAAAGATGTTCGACATTCATGAACTAGTCTTGATGTGGCAGTGGAGCCAAAAAGAGATTTAATGGCGGCCTGGCTGTCTGAGAAGATAGATACGTCAACTGCGCCGATATCACTACTCAGCATCCATTTGGCTGCGTGGTAAATGGCCATGACCTCAGCTTGAAAAATGCTGCAATGGTCTGGGAGACGTAGGGAGATGTTTAAGTCCAGCTTGTCGGAATAAATACCGCTGCCGACTCTACCTCCAAGCTTGGAACCGTCGGTGTAGATTTCGACTGTTTCACCGACGATTCGGTTTTCTGAGGTCCAGTCGCTTCGACTTGGAATAGTGAGGTCGAATTCTCTGTTCAAATCGGGATAGACCGACATATAATCGATAAAGTTGGGGACAGCTCCTGATTCAGAATTGAAGCATGGCTTGTCAGGGTTATGCGCCAGTGCGAAAGAGCATTAAGTCTAATCGCTGTCAGCTTGGCTTGTTGCTTAACCTGGATCCCCGAGGGGAGCCAGTGCAGCATGGCAAAAAGGGCTTTCGTAGGTGTGCTACGAAGAGCGCCAGTGATCAGTAGAGCAATGGATCTTCTGATTTTATCAAGGGGTTTGATATTACAGGCTTTTTCGAGAGCTTGCCACCAGAAGATCGACCCGTATAACAGGTTTGGTTCAACGATGGCCGTGTAGAGCCAGAGCACGACTCGAGGACGAAGTCCCCATCGTGCACCAACTGCTCTTTTACAGCAGTATATAGCGCATATTGCCTTACGTGCCCTCTCAGCTAGATTGGCTTTCCAATTAAGCTGTGGGTCGAGAATCAGGCCTAAGTACTTAACGTGTGTGCTCAAAGAGAGCGGAGTGCCGTTTAGACTAGGCATTGTAAACTTTGGAATTTTGTACTTCCTAGTGAAAAGCATAGTCTCGGTTTTGGATGGGTTAACCCCAAGTTCGAATTCGCGACACCAGTTCGACACAATAGAGAGTGAATAGTTCAGTTTTTCGGAAAGTGTTTGGGGGAATTTGCCGGATGCCGCGATTGCTATGTCGTCCGCATAGGCTATCACTTTGCATCCAGTAGATTCCAATCTCACCAGTAGTGTGTTAACTGCCAGGTTCCAGAGGAGGGGTGATAAAACACCCCCTTGTGGCGTGCCCCTGTTAACCACCCTCCTGGATTGGGCACTGCCGATCGTGGAAGTGATGATCCTAGATTTTAGTAGAAGCTCTATAAATTTAAGAAGACCTGAATTCAGGTTAAGATTATAGAGTGCGGAGATGACAGCGTTGGGGCATACATTGTTGAATGCTCCCTCGATGTCCAGAAATATGGCAAGTGTGAATTCCTTGTACGCCAAGGATTTTTCAACTTGAGAAATGAGAGAATGAAGTGCTGTTTCAACCGATTTGCCTTTAGAGTAAGCGTGTTGAGATACAGAGAGAAGAGAAGGGTTGATCGATGTCCTGATATGTAGGTCAAGAGCTCCTTCTAGAACCTTAAGAAGAAAGGATGTTAGACTTATGGGTCTGTAATCCTTAGGTTTGGTGTGCGAGGCCTTCCCAACTTTTGGTACGAAGACGACCCGAGCCGTCCGCCAGCGTAAGGGAATGTATTGCAATCCGAGGCTTGCATTATATATTTGAAGCAGCCATGGAAGGATAATCTCTTCCCCATTTTGGATATCGGCAGGAATGATGCCGTCCGGTCCGGGGGACTTGTATGGCTTAAAGGTTTGAATGGACCATTCAAGGTGACTTTTTGTCACTTGGAATGTGGGGAGGCTATCATGGGAAACCTGCTCCACCTGGTAGAGTGCTTGATCCGCTGAGGCTAAACTCCCTGGGAAGTGGGTGTCTAGCAGGATATCAAGGGTTTCGGCGCTTGAGTGAGTCCAGCTGCCATCTGGTTTTTGGATACAGTCAAGGGCTTTGTTAGAGGAGTGGAGAATTTTACGAAGACGGCTAGACTCGGACGTCGATTCAATGCTTTCGCAAAATTCCCTCCATGACGCTCGTTTTCCTCGCCTAATGGCGTATTTCAACTCTTTTTGTTTATTTTTGAAAGGGGCCCACTCAGCTGTAACTTTAGCTTTGTTGAAAAGCATTCTACAAGTTTTGCGAAGACTTGCAATTTCCGAGTTCCACCACGGAGGTTTAGGTGTGCCCCGTGGTTCGGGAGTGATGCAAGAAATATGAGTGGCTTTTTTAAAAGCTGTGGTCAGATCGTCGACCGCCCGATCAATGTCGGGACAGTTGTGGATAATAGGGGGAGTCGTTGCAAAGCATGACCCCAGTTTGAACCGGAAAAGAGGCCAGTTCGTGTTTTTTCTATTGACTGGTTTAAGAGATTCTGTATTGCCAGTAGTCTCCCTCAAGTCAATGTCAAAGGTGATATAGCAGTGGTCCGAAAAGGAGCATTCCTGTGAGACGAACCAATTGCTTATCATGTTGGAGTAGTTATCGCTGACGAGGGTGATGCCAAGCACTTCCTTCCTTACGGATGTAAGGAAGGTCGGCTCATTTCCCCAGTTAGCAATGCCTAAGTTATTTGAAATGATAAAGTCGAAAAGACACTCACCTCGATCATTTGTGCCGGAGCTGCCCCATATTTCGTGATGGGCATTGGCATCGGCGCCGATAATTACCGGAATCTGTTTCTGGTGGGCTACAGCAACCATTTGCTTCAGTATGTCTGGTGGCGGGGAGTCGCCATAGTCATGAGCCATGTAGTTCGAGGAGATCCAGAAAGTCCGTGGACCCATTTCAATGACCATGGCAACATTGTCTTTGTCACTGAATCTAGGGAGTAAAAGAGCGTTAACGCTGTTTTTTTTTACCAGAATGCAGGATCTTGGTTTACCTTGATCCTCGATATATACCATACGATATCCGTATGCATTGAGTCCAGAAATCCGGTTATTTATGACCCAAGGTTCTTGGACGAGAATGAGCTCCTCCCCTATATCCGAGAGGCGGAGAAGCAGGGCTGCCGAGGCAGTTTTCGAATGCTGAAGGTTAATCCTAAATATGATCAATTCTTATTGACGACCTTCGGAGTGGACCAGTATCTGTCGATACATTTGTTCAATGTCGGTGGTGAACACAAATTTCGGTAGACGGAAGCATAGCAGTCTTGAAAATAATTCAGATTGTATGGTTTGACCTATGTGCATTTTCATTGAGTGACACTCAAGATGACGTTTCTGAAGATGCGTCAAGTACCACCCGCAGTTTCGTTGCGCTGCTGTCAGGTCAGTGGTGTGGGATGAAGTCATTAGGTGAGAGTATTTCAACGATGTTTATCTCCTTCATGCAGACCAAGGCTTCATAAGTTTCCATAAACTAGATATATTGTTCTCGAATAGTATTGTATCGATGTTCAAGCGCTAGGAATCTGTTGATTGCTATATACCTTGAACTACCTAAAAAAGCTGCATTCTCTACGAATGGTAATTTTACAACAAATCGCTCATCATTCTAGTTGTATTTTGTGTAAAATAATTTTCGCAAAGTCTTTTTGTTGGCGATAAAATTGATCGTATTGGTCGAACTAGTTGGACTTCGTCCAGTTTCCATGGCCGCTCAATAACTTGATTTGTATCATCATCATTCTCACTGAAAATGCCGTTGCTAATGCCATCTGAAGTTCTCCTATCCTTCCTGATAGTATCCAGCCAAACATTGTGATTTGTAGTGTTGGAAGTTCGACTGCTCGTATCTGTCCAATTGAAAACACTTGCTGATAGAATTCCTCTACGAGTTCCGTTGCCTATTTCTCAGATATTCATTGCTGTGGACTTTGTTGAAGCTCCAAATCTTTTGACAAGCCGTTCACTCACGATATTGATATGAGATCTGGAGTCCGGGTCTGCATTCAACTTCCTGTCCGTTGTTGCTCACTATCTTCACCATTGCAGTGCTGAGGATCAGTTCGACTCCTTCGAATTGTGGAGGGTGTGGTACACACCTGACCCTGGGTACCGGCTAATTCGCTGCGATATCCTTCAGAATGTACGTTTGTGTTGTGACTAAGAGTACATATATGACCAGGCTTTAGACAATTAATGCACAGCTTGTGTGTTTTTAGGAACTGTTACCTCTTCTGAACAGAAAGTTTCAGGAAGCCTTGGCATGCAATCAGCGGATGTGTCTGGATAATGCAAGACGAGAATATCTTCATTCCTTGAGTTTCCCTATTACCGTTGTCAATGTTTCTGCCGTATACTCGTTTTGGCCGATTGCCTCGAGAGACTGGATTCTCGTTTCAATAATCTTTAAGAATTGACCTCGGGTGGGTAATTCCTTTCGTTTCTCCAATGACTGCTGATACGCAATATGCGTACCTTTGTCTAATTTCTTAAGTGGGAGGTGAACAATAATTGTTCTTCAGAGTCAACTGCTACCCAGAATGATAGATTCGTTTCCTCTCTATGTTATTAAGAATGGATAGCTGTGGAGGAAACTTGGGAGGACAGCATGATTTTTCCCATGTACAAAAAATTGCCCGTAAAGCCACAGGTCACACCTTGCAAATTCTCTTGGTGATAATCCTCGTGAAACAACGTCCGCTGGGTTATCTTTGGATCCATCTTAACCTAGTTGCCAACTGTGAGCCTAGTTCTGCTGCGCATTGTTCCAAGCGAGAAAATGTTTGTACCGTAAGTGGAGCTGCGCTTGATTTAGCATATAACACAAAGACTATCGTCGACATAAAAGTTATCTTGAAGCATGTGAGACCCTAGTGGATATCTGATGAATGACATTTGTTTAATACACCTTGTAGTGATGTATGGTGCCGATCTTGTCCCATTTATGACAGTGTTAAGTTCGTAACACTTCATTGATTTTTTAGAGTTGCTCCTAGGTAGGTAGGTAGGTAGGAGTGGCCGCCCAGTTTGCCAAAAGCACACTTGAGCACACATAATGGCCCATTGTGATACCACGGTGTGGCGCCGTTCAAGCACTGACTAAAAAGGTTCCCATACTTGGGATGGTGATAGTCAGCGCAAGGACAGCGCCTGGAAAGGCACGACTCCCCCGTTATGTTTCAGGAAACCATCCTGATACTTTGATGAACCTGGCTATGTCCCTAATATTAATGGATGACAGCTCTGTCAGGCTTGTAAGAAATGGGGCACCAAAGGTGCGAATTCTTCTTCTGCTCAAGGATGGGCAGTGGCAAAGAGGTGGAAAACCGTCTCGTCCTCCTCCTCGAAGCCACAGCCTCGGCAAAAGTCATTTGAGGGTAGGCCCACTCTTTCTGCGTGCTGTCCCATTATGCAGTGGCCGGTCAAAACCGACACAGTTGTCGACAGTGATACGCGATCAAGTCGAAGAAGTTGATTGGTTCTATTTTTGTCCATGCTTGCCCAATTTAGTCTAGCCGTGTGGCAGGATTCCTCGTTAGCCCAGGATTTGTAGGCGTCAGCCAGATATTTCCGTTTGACTTCGAGCTTGGCTGTTGCCAGTGGAATGCCGATGTTTACAGAGGGGTGAATGTCGTGCATTAGCGTGCCTGCCTTGGCAAGCTCGTCCGCCTCGCAGTTTCCCGGGATTTCGCTGTGTCCGGGAACCCAGATTAGGTGCA